>CM051392.1:7452054-8202054 GCA_028015245.1 Cardamine occulta
TTTTCGAATTTCTTGTTTTTTCGGTCTCCATTTGAAAACCCAAAACACTGGTTTGATGTTTCTGCGCGGTAATTTTCCCCCATTTTTTCTAATCCCCTCATTTCACTTTTAACTTTTGTCGCTTCTCTCCCTATTTTTTTATCATTTCTCATGTTTTAGGGTTTCTCAATTTCATGATATGGTTCACTGTGAGACAATTCCCGCTTCCTTACTCGGCACATTCATTTACCCTACACAAGGAGATGCGAATATACCGGTAGTACACTGATATCCTCTTCTTTTGACTATTTTCTTACTGCTAGTACACTGATATCATTTTTTTCCCTTCGATAGCTTCAATTCCACATCCCAGCACCTGTCCTTGGAATGATTGTTCGTCACCTCACCGACGAGGGTGTTGACAAATTGAAGAGCTAGATAGTTGCTGGACCTGCTGGTGCATCTGCTGTTTTGGCCAAATCAACATTGTCTCGTGTTCGTTTCCTCAAGAGCCCTGGATGGCTTACTTGGTCCCTTCCTTATTCAAATTATTTCCCTTTCTTCCAAAAATGTCTTCGTGCTAACAACCGATTTGCCATTTATGCTGAGGGTTTAAGGTTAGCATTCTGTTGTGGCCAGCTCGATCTCGCTCTAGAAATGTTTACTAGGATCAAAAATAGTTTTCCACTAGCTACTTTTGTCTTCATTGTTTTATCCCACTGTGCAAACATTCCTTATCCGGAAGAGGAAATGAACTTTTCTAAGAAGTACCACCATATCAGGGATATCCAAATCATTGGCGACCAGGTCGCCAACCACATCAACTCTCTTCAGCCCTTGAGGCATGATACATATGGCCAAACCTAGCGCTCTCAATGTTATCCTTTTTGTTCAGACTTACACTATTGGGTTAATCATGTTGCTATGGATTTGGGGTTAGGAGAGAACCATGCATTAGCTTAAGAATTTCAAGGGGACAAATGCAGTGATTGTGTCCTTTGGTACATTTCAAGGGATATCTGTAGGCTCTCCTAAAGATCTATCCATCCTTCTCTCAGTGTCCAATACTTTATCTGTTTTTTTTCCGGTGTTTTTTTCGTTTGAAGTAATGTACTCTCTAATGTTATGACTATCTAGTCTTTGACTAATCATCCAGTTTACTTATCCACCAGTTCACATCCACCAAAGCTTCTACTCAGTTGTTTCCTAATTAATCCCAAGCTTCACTATACTCTCTGTGAAATTACTTTTATATGTTAGACTGCAATTACTTTATTTATTAATCTCAATCGAATAGAATAACACGGACTAATAATTCTATTCTTGTGTCAATACGCTCCCCATATATTATATTGGGCCCTACCAATTTACTCTGTCCACCCGGACAAGTCTGTCTGGACTTTATAACACATGTCAAACCATTTTCCCCACACCCAATTCATTTTACCTTACCTATCGAAATGTTGCCATTTAACATCTCAAAACAAATTTTCCTTTACAGATGTTTCCATCTTACCTTACATATCAGAATGTTAGGGTATACTTATTTACTCCGTCCATCCTTTCAAGTCCGCCTGGACTTCAAAACAATTTTCAAACTTATCGTTCCTTACACAACTCAATTTTTCCTTACATTGTATTTAACATTTAAACTTAAGATCCATCTACGAGAGTCAACAAATATCAATAGAGAGGTACCACATAACACATTCGATACATCTCTCATCATGGAATTCTTCCATCCATATGTGGTCATCCCAACACATGGGAAAGTTTTATGAGGCCCATCTTTCCCCATATGTATTACACCTCTTTGGTTCAAGACAGTTAATGTGGTACAACACTTCTTCCCCCATAGCTTCGATCTCCAAGAAACGCCAATACTTGGTTCTAAAAGTTAGCTCATCCTTCGTGGTTGGTTAGTTAGCACAGTGGTTCAACACAATGAACACTATCTTTGCTAGTGGGTAAACATCTTTCACCCCCCTCGTCAGCTCCAGTATCCCATTGATGTCGCCATTACAGAAACCTAACTTCAACCCTTCTACGTGCAAAACATATGGGTTCCTATATTTCAAACACTTAACGAAGAATAAATAATACCAGGATATAGGTCGCGCCCACAAAACAAAATGCGGGCCCTTATTTAAACGAACCACATACAATGTTTCCGGAGATAACACAGCTTCTGCCCCTTCTGGTCCAGCGACGAGCCAGTTCTTTAGAGCTTCAATTCTGTCCGCAGCAATATAACTGACAATCTTCGATAGCACCAGTTCTGTTATGTGGAATTCAAGTTTCCCTGCAACCTTCAAGGTTCAAAAAATTTTGTTATTATATAGTACGACATATAAAACCAGTATCGATGCTTTCAATCTTACCGCCTTATTTGTACTCATTTTTGTTGTTTTTCTTTTTGTGATTACAGTCACCTCTCCCAAAACACATGATTTTAGGCATCTTTGCAATGTAGATTTACTCCGCTTCCCACTTCCTAATTGCACATATATCTATACAATTTTGGGGGGGGGGGATTTTTCCCGCTCAAAACATCTAATCAACTTTCCTAAAACGTCTAATCAACTTTCCTCACTAGACACGTGTTTAGTTCTAGAGGTGTTTGGGTTAACGAGACTTCCTGCTTCCTTATGATGAAGTTGCCACCCCTAAACATCATTACTGCCCCCGTTAATTAATAGGTTTATTTATTATTATCAACAATACACACCTTCTCTCCCATATCTACACATAAATATCCACACAGACGAAAATAATCATTACATCTATCTCTATCCACAAACACCTATCCACATCATTTCATTAAAACTGTACATATATTGCTAACACGTTACTTCTCCACTCGCGATTTTCCCTTTCCTACCCTTTCGTCTCTGGTTCCCGTCTTTTCAAAGCAACTCTTCAGATTCTATATAATCGAAATCGTCTATCCAACTCTTCTTATCTTATTTGCTCTCGATTCTTCAAACTCTATTATAACTGAAACCGAAATCGTCTTCCCTTACCTACAACTCTTTTTCATCTTCTTTCACTTACAATGGAACCAGATCATCCCAAAATTGAGGAGCCTAAAACTCTCCAATCCCTACCTCGGGAAATCTTGCTCAATATCTTATCGACTATTTCCAATGAATCCTTAACAGATATCCGAAGCGTGGAGTTGGTGTCAAAACATTTCAACACTTTAGCGAACGACGACTTCATCATGAAGCATCTCCCCTCCATCAACTTGGTCTTTTTCCTAAACTATGGCTTGAATATCATGGTAGGTTCAACAAATACATGAAACGGTGCCGTAAAAGTGGGAATCCCAAAGCGATTTATAGGAAATGACTTATTAATTACTTCCACACCATGAGCAATCCACCCCAGCGGGAAAAGGGTTTCAATCAAATGTCTAAAGTTGCAAATGATGGGCTTGAAGAGGTTAAATACGTCGTTGGTTTGATCTTGCTATGTCTTGGCGGCGAAAATGCAAAGATTGGTCTACAAACTCTCTCACCTTTACTAAAACCAGATATGCTCTCAACAATGCGTGAAGCACTTTTTAATCTTCGCGGTAAAAATTGCAACTAGTTGTGGTGGTTGGGGGCAGATAGGGTTAAATTCCTCTTTAGCCTTTACAAACGTCCGACTTGCAATTGTGATGGAAGAACCCCGCACAGAACCTTGGCTGGTCTACTTTTGGTACCGACAGAGACATCCCCATTGAATCTGCATGTCCTATTAGTATTTGGCATCATGAAATCAATCGGTTTTTTCACCTAATTTGTCTTTTTCATATAAAGTTTGGTTATTTTTGTTACAACATGTCATTTTTTTTAATTTAGTATTTTTTCCAACTACAAATTTCCTTTTTTAATTTCGTTCGACGCTATCCACATTTGTGGATGTGAAGTTTTGTATTTATTTTGTTTTTCTATGTTCAAACTATGTTGTAAACAAGATGTTATTCTTATTGTTGTTTGCAAATCATCTACTTTGTCTTTTACTTTCCAAGTTTCGCCATTACATGCTCTTATTTTGCAATGGAGATTTCCCTTCCTCGTAAAGTGTGATTGGGTACTTATTTGCTCCATCAGAAGAATCCATCTGTTTATAAAGACATATATCAGCCACCAAATAAATAAATCAGCCACTAAACACTCATAAATCAGCCAGCAAACGAAATAAATCAGCCACTAAACACTCATAAATCAGCCAGAAAACGAAATAAATCAGCCACTAAACACTCATAAATCAGTCAGCAAAATAATTAAATCAGCCACTAAATACCATAAATCAGCCAGAAATAAATAAATCAGCCATGACTAAACCATAAATTAGTCGTAACTTAATTATAAGTCAGCAATGACTTAACCATAAATCAGCCGTAACTTAACCCTATATCAGCCAGCTATGACTAATCCAATAAATCAGCCATAACATAAATCAGCCATTCCGCCATTAGATAAACACATTGCTCTATAAAATCAGCCATTACATAAACATATTAATCCAATAATTCAGCCGTCATATGAAACATAAATCAGCCACATCAAAAAATCCGCGCCAAACTTTTTCAAATCATTGCAATTGTAATTCATTGCCGGAATATGGCCAGAAAAATGGTCAGAATGTCGTTTACATACCGTAGTTATCTTCAACCTTTCAAACGAACAATGTAAATCCCACAAACCTAGAAAATGTGCATTAATGATTTTCGCTGTCAAATATTAACATAATAACTTCAAAGTAACTTAAACACAGACCTTTCTAGTTTTCGAATGCCAAAATCGAGTAAAACTTGCAGAGATTTGAGTTTCTAATTCTCAGAATTTCAGGCGGAAGATGAACAGTCCTCTGCGAGTTCTTCTCCTGGGATTGTGCGACGAATGCGGCAGTGGGGAGACGGAGGAGAGGAGGCGTGGCTGGAAGAAGAGAAGAGCAGTTCCTGAGATGAACAGTCCTCTGCGAGTTCTTTTCCTGGGATTTTCGTAGGGTCTCGTCGATTTTTGCAGAGAAGAAGAGGAGAGCAGTTTTCTCAGTTTTATAGGGTTTGTAAGAAAATAACTATTTTTTTTTAGTAACTGTATTCAGGCTGATTTAAATAAATCAAAATGGCAAAATCAAGAATTACAGTTTTTTGGCTTAACTGACATTTCCTTAACCAAATCTGATATTTAAGTAATTTGAAAAATGCATACCCCATGGTAGTCATTTCACAACTTTTCTGTGCTATTTAAGAAATTATCTCTATTTATATTGCCCCTCTATGTCCAAACTATGTTGCAGACAAGAAAGTTCACTTCGGTAATCATTATTCACATCACTTCTATCCACTCAAACATGACCACATAGATGAAAGTTTCATATTACATCCTCATTACAACCAAATCGATTTTGTTCTTTTATGTTCCTTTATGTTCAAAGTATCATATTACTTCTCATTACCACCATTTTTATTTTGTTCCTTAATGTCAAAACTATGTTCCAAACGAGAATCTATAATCATCTATATCTCTGTCCAACAATTAAATGCCTGAATACATCAAATTACTTCCATAATTATTCTTCACAAGTCGTATATCCACTTAAACCTGACCACATGGCTGAGAGTATCATATTACATCCTCATTACATCTTCTAAAACAATCAACTCTTTTAGAATTCACTCTATGCTATTTGACAATATGTTTCACTCAAATACTCATTAACCATGTTACTAAGCCGTTCTCAATGATCACATGCTTAACAATTAATACTACCAATCATTTATCTTCACATTCTTTTCCCAAACCTTTATGTCAAGATTTTTGACCCAAACATTTACATTCAAATAATTTTGAGGTCTGTTTCGTCCCCTCAGAAATTGTATCCATAAACATCTCTATCCAACAATTTAATGTCCAAACACATCCAATTACACCTGTCCACATGGTCAACATTTATCAGAATACAGTTTCAATCCACTCGTGCTTGACCAAATGGTCAATAACAAATAAAGAGGATATAAATTCAATCCTCTAATCAGTGTAAAGAGGCACAACCATTTCTTCATATATGTCCATTGCATATTGTTTCCTAATATTGGTAACAATATCGTCTGTCAGATTCCCAACCTGCTTGTCCATTTCCCCTACAACATGCATTTCGAGGAACTTCATGGCAATTGGCCCACAATCACCTCCCCTTTCATTTTCATACAACCCTTCTACTCTTTCCACACAAAATGTTTCAACCCGTGGAATTGGGAGGATTCCACTATGCAGAATTTCTCAACTATATACGGCAAAATTTCAACAATTGGGCCTATATAACCTGCCACACGCTTATGACTATACAGTGAGACCCATGGATCAAGGACCTCCACAAACCAGAGTCTCAGGTTTATGACAACCCCCACCCAATGCTCATCGGCCCATATCATAGGAACATACAATGTGTCAATGTCTTCAAACCATTTTCTTCCAGGACTGCAAATAAACTGTTTCATCTGCTTAGACCAATTGAGAACCTTTGACTTGTCTGCTTTTGCAGCTTTGAAAGAACAATACTTTCCTTGCAAGAAGTTGCAAATCCATGGTGGGACAAATGCTGCTCTCTCTCTGTGTAGTGTTTTTGCATGCTTTCTCTCCACTAAGGAGAGCAACACCTCCATATGATGCATACAGATGAGGTAATTAACAAGGATTTGATATGTGTCCAACAAATATAAGTATATTTAAATCTATCTATCATACCAATGTCATCACCCAATTTTGCGGCCTCAATAGCTGTATGAAAAATGTATTGTTCAAAACAACACCACTTGCAGTTAAATGGTTGCTGGTTATTAAGAATGAGTTAGTTGACTTTCTTATTTATTTAGAATATGGAAGAATATTGAAATCACATATGGGCAGAAAAAGTACTTATTTGGAGCTTTGACAAGAGTGTCTTCAAACAATGCAACTTCCTCTTCATCAGAAGTAGGTACTATTTCTATCTTTCTTTCTTTTCTTTGCTAGCAAACATTCTAACTAGCTAGAAAACATTCTAAAGGCTCCTTTAAATCACATAGTGTTATGTCCTGATGCTGCGTCTAGTTCTAGTTTGTTTCCGACAGTGGTACACTCGAATCTTACTGCTGTTGATCGAATGGGTATTGTGGGGTTAGATGATAACCAATGGAAGACTTTGGTATATATGCTTGAAGAACGCAAAGTATCTACGAATGAGCATCTTACGGGTACGTATTTTCTTGAATCATGGATAATTGACACATGTGCTTCAAATCATCTGACGCGAGGCATTGATTTTTTGAAAGATGTTTGTGACATGCCACCAGTTTTGATCAAACTTCCTGATGGAAGATATACGATGTCAGTTAAAAGTGGCAAAGTGCAGTTGGGGGCTTCATTACAACTTTGTGATGTTTTGTTTGTTGATGGACTTCAATGTCATCTTATTTCAGTATCACAGTTTACTAGAGACAGTGGATGTATCTTTCAAATTACTGACAGACTTTGTGTTATTTAGGACCGCATCTCGAGGAGCGGGTGAACAACAATTGGGTCTTTATTTTTAGAGGAGTGGATGTAGCAGCAACAATGCATGGGACGCATTCAACTTCTATGGAACTGTGGCATTGTCGTTTGGGCCATCCATCTTCTAAAGCTTTGGAGATGCTACAAATTTCTGATTTAAGTAGTGGTGTTTTTGATTCCAAGACATGTGATATTTGTATTCGAGCAAAACAAACATGTGATTCTTTTTCTTTGAGTAGCAATAAAACAAGTTCAGTTTTTGAGATGATACATTGTGATATTTGGGGTCCATATCTAACCACAGCTATGTGTGGATCTCGTTATTTTTAACAATTCTTGACGATTTCTCTCGAGCTGTCTGGATATATCTACTCTCGTTTAAATAATAAGCTCTTACTCATTTTAAGAATTTTTTGTCACTTGTTGAGAGACAACTTTCCACTCAATTAAAAATTGTTCGAAGTGACAATGGGTCCGAATTTGTATGTTTGGCCGACTTCTTTGCTCAAAAGAGAATCATACATGAGACTTCTTGTGTAACTTGCATTGGTACTCCTCAACAAAATGGCCGAGTATAGCGCAAGCATAGACATATCCTTATTGTAGCTTGAGCTCTTTGGTTTCAAGCTCATTTACCCACTGATTTTTTGGGATATTGTACGCTCGCTGCTGGTTACTTGATCAACCGTACTCCAACAAAACTCTTACAAGGGAAAACGCCATATGAACTTGTTTACAAGAATCCGCCTCCATTAAATCATCTTTGATTTTTTGGATGTATCTGTTATGTTCACAATCAAACACATGGTTGTGACAAGTTTGCTACAAGGAGTAATCCATCTATTTTTGTTGGCTATCCCTTTGTAAAGAAAGGTTGGCGAGTGTATAATATTGAAACTGGTGAAGTCTCTGTCTCACTCGATGTTGTGTTTTGCGAGTCTTTGGTCCCGTTTTCAAGAACATCATCCTCGTCTTCTTCCCCTCCTATTCCCGCTGGACCCCAACTGAATTTAATTGATGAATTTCCTGAATTACTTGAGCCACAAGCACTCACAGAAATTACAGCGGACGAAACAATTGACTCTCCGCTCTCGACCACTGTTTCATCTCCTCTCGCTCCTGTTTTACCCTCTGTTGCATCTGCGAGCGACGTTGAAGACATTTCGCCTCCTGCCCCCTATTTTGATTTCACCATCATCACCAACAGATCAAGTTTTTTCCTCAACTCTTGAAACTCCAGAATTGAATTCACCAAGTTCTTCGACTTCTGTTGAGGTTATACCGACTACTACTGTAATCTCTCCAGTCGCTGAATCTGATGACACAGAAAAACTTGGGTGTGGTTTAACACTACAAGAAATTTACCGCAAAACCGACGGAATTTCCGACGGAATATAAATCCGTCAGAAAATTCCGATGGATTTGCTACGTATTTCCGATAGACATGAAAATTTCTGACGGATTTTCGATGGACACACCTAGTTACGTCGGGAATCCGTCGGAAATACCATCGGAAAATTTCCGATGGATTTCTGACGCATTTCTGATGCATTTCTGACGGATTTCTGACAGATTTCCGATGGATTTTTGACGGAATTTGTTTTTCGGCTTGTCTAGTCATATGTCAGACTAAACCTTAGAATGAGACACGTGAAACCACAAACCCGTCGGAAATCCATCGGGAATTTCCGACAGATTTCCGACGGTTTTGTGGTTTTGTGGTCTTTTACGATCTGTTTAACTTGAAATATGTTTGTAGTATGGGTTTTCAGAAAAATATTAGGTCTACATTCTTGCAATCACATCCGCCAATGAACCGCAACACTACAAAGATGTGTTTCTTGACGAGTCTTCATGTGGATTCATCTTCACTACGAAAAAGATAGAGGCTACAAAGATAACTATGATTCCAATGGATACGATGCTGATCTGGTGGTGACAAACTCGAATTCGACCATGACTACTACACAAGTTTTTTCATGAACAAATAAGTTCGAAGAACGATCCAGGCTTGTGATTTAAGAACGATGGAAATACATGACTACAAAATATGTATTTTCACCCAATTGATGACCCCACGGCCAGGTATAAACGCCGTTGATGACCCGACAGCTAGGGTATTACAAGCCGATTTGACCCAACGGCTAGGTATAAAGCCATTATTTCAAAGATAGCTCCAATCTCATATGTGTTACCACGTATAAGCTTGCGGGAGGGTATTAGGAGATCTTGGGATTATGAGTTCTTCTAGAGTATATTCTCTCAATATTATTGAGTATATTTCCTTATTGTTAAATATTTCCTATTATCACATATGAAAATAACTTGTTCATCAAGTTAGATATTTTGTATAAATAAGCCTCTTGACTAATGAATAAAAGTGAGAGAAAGTATTTTACTTCTTAGGTTTCCTCCAATTTATGAATTCACATTATGCCTATTTGGAAAACCAGAATGTATCTAAAATTTCAGACAGTAGCAATATAAAAATCAAATCAACAATACATTTGCTTTTGTTTCAAAATGCCATGATGACCAGACTGCATCATTTATAACCAACAAGTTAGTAAGCTAGATCCATTCAAGGAAACAAGATTCAATGCCATTTTAAAAGAAAGTTGAACAGCTGAGAACAATAATCCTAATACATATTATGGTTAACTACTGATTCAGAGATATCACGAGAATTAGAAACAAAACAAAAAAATTGATGGATATCCATGGAGAAACCCTCAACAGTTCATGGAGCTGAAAAAGGAACCAAATATCCAGTAGCTAGTTTCTATTGAAGTCAAGTATAGGAGTCGATGCTAAATAATGCAGCGGAATATACGATAACTTTCTTGAGTATCAATGGATCTCGAAGAAGAGACAATCGTAGCTCGGAAATTCGATGAATTTGTGTATCAATGGATCACAAAAACAAAGACTTCAAAGACTTCGGTTTCGAGAATACTCTTCTCTTAAAAGCTTAAGCTTCTTTATTAAAAATCATCAACTGAATAATACAAGAGGCATAAGAAGCCTATTTATAATAAAAGCTTAAAGCTCTAAAACCTAGATTATTCTAGAATAATTTTAAGTAATTAAATAACAATAATAATTAAAGATATTTGGAAATATTCCCAACACCATATAGCTCTAGACACTATCAAATCGTAATCAACACTATAATAACACAAGTGCCGCTCCAGGAGATGGCACATTAGTTTTTTCGTTCCCATTCGTTATACATCTTTAATATATTACCAATCTTGGTTATACTATTTTCTGTGGTGTTAAAAATACTCATTTGGCATTTGGAAATCTCTAACATTTTTGCGGGTGTAAATTGAGTTTTCATAATTGATCCATAAATTTCAATAACGGAATAGAATTTAAAAGAGAGAAAGGAGTAAAAAGAAGAGAAAAAGTAGTAAGTAAAATGCTATTACTTTGGTAGACAAACATTCGAAAGTGAAAACAAGATTGGTGGTGGAAAGTGATAACATGTTACTATGATTGTGTTTTGTTTTAAACTAAAGACTTTTGTAATTTGCTTTTTTTTTGTACCATTTGGTTTATGTCTATTTTGAGTGTGGAGTGGTGAGTATGCGCACGTGTGTGCTCTTTGTGTGATGGACACAATTATCCCTCATTTACCCAAGCCTGCCCTTTTACTTTTTTACCATTTTATAATCTCCATTTACTCACTATTTCACTAACCCATTTGCAAATTACCATTCAAATTTCTTTCATTATTTTTTCAAAAAATTCCATTTGAAAAAGTATAAAATACTCAAAAAGGAAACAAAGATGTGATTAACTGTCCAGATCCTTCGTACCCGAGGATTCAATGTAGACATGAAGCAAACAGAGAAGAATCTTTAACATAATCTAAATGTAACAAAACGTTAAAAGTTACAGCATATGTACATCATATTAAGCAACTCTGCCACATTTTGTTTCTTTGTCGTGCATGGATGAATAACGCAGTACGATCTTCCCTTTTCTTTGACCTTCACAAGAAGCTGGTTCCGACAGAGAGGTCAACTAGGTTCGAGAGAATAAGAGATCGAGTTGTCCCAATCTGGTGAGCAAGTTCAAGCTGTTCCTCCAGTGGAAGCATCTCGTAACTGCAAAAGTTTTTCAAAACCATGAGGCTCTACGCCTATGATCGTTTTATCATATGGCTGTTACTACTAGTCGAAGAAATAGAATGCGGAATAGAACTTACTGGCAGAGTAACTCGCAGTCGATTATGCTGTCAGGCCCAGATTTTCGAGCCTTCCCACTTGAGCGGAACTGACGGAAAGAGCGAGGGTTCAGACCCGCAACATGAGGAACAGCATCCACTAGCTTTTTCTGGAGAGACTGTAACCTACGGAATGTGAGCTCATCGAGTGGAGCAATGCAACCAAAACTGCCGTCTAGAGTACCAAACAACAAAGCATAGCGATTTGTTTTATCCGCGCTAGAAGAAGCAACCATCTGCAGACGCAGGAACTTTGTCACATGTGCACCGACGTGAAATTCCGCCCTTGAAAGAAGTTTCTGACCCTTCCAGCTCTCAGCCATCTTTGGTGCAAAATAGAATATCTGTTGGGGATCAGTACAAAGTCAATTTTACAAGTTAGGTTATTTCACAATATTCCATCTCATACAACTAAGTAAGGCCCTAATCTCATCACACACTAAAGGCGATAAGAGAGATGCTAAGTTGCTAATCTCGACATTTTCTGGTAGAAAATAGAATATCTTTTGTGGGATCAGTGCGTATAAGTAAGGACTGATCCCATCACGTACACACTAAAGGCGATAAGAGAGATGCTAACCTGGAAATTCTTCTGCTCATCGGAGACAGCCAGGCTAAGCGTACTTCCATCAATCAAAAACTCTGAAGCAAAACAATCGAGGGATCCGAAGTCTTTGGCTAGTAAGGTAAGTTGGGAACCTTGTTCCTTCCAGTTAAGAAAGTAAATGCTTTTGTGAACATCACCAAGGAGGATGAAATTTTTTACCTGCAAGTAAAGGAAAATTAACACGTGCAACAAAGCCAGATCACGCAGAAGGAAACCGATCCTCAGAGCCAAGCTAAGTCAAGTCAGTTCAGTGAAATTAGCTCATAAAAGTAACACAGCACTAGGCCAACTGGTCAAGGAAGTAAAACGTACAACATTCATGCTGACTACATAGAGCGGCGGAGCATCAAAGAAGGCAACACCAGTTAATTCGGTGCCACTCCACTTATGCAAAATGATTTTTGGACCAGATGATATCAGAAGATGACCCTGAATGGAGGCTACAGCTGATATTGAACCTTTCAGCTCCTTAGAGTAGACTTCAGTAACCTATTGAATAGTGGCTTCAGAATAAATCAAAAATCCAATATGAAAAATGAAAAAAAGTAACGAAATCCAACTAAACATACCAAATTTGGAGAATTATCGTCATTTCTTCCAAAAGAGAAAAGAAGCACACGGCCCCTTGCAGCAACATCCTCCCCTTGGACATACGCAGTTCCAACCGCAAGAAGTGTTTCATTCTCCATTGTGCTTGCATTCTGAAACACCCCAAGGAGTAAGAAAATGTGCCTTAGTTATTGCAATTAAAAACAAAGATATTTAATAGATTAGTTGTCATGTCATAAAGATAGAGAAGATAAACATTCTTCATGGAGGCATAGAACAACACTATGACTTTAGGCGGGCTTAGTAGATAACTTACAAGAAGTGTGACAACTCGCACAGTGAGTGCATGTTCTGAGCTCTGCATTGGAATAGTGGCTTTAGTTTCCCAGGGGCCACCAGATCTTTCCGGTTCCAAAATTTGGATTTTAAATTCCTCTACGGTGTATGTTCGTTGGAGATCATCAGCGCTCAGATTATGGTTGTCAATCTGCTGGCCAGTTTCTTGATCAACTAGTGAAGAAAGCACTTGATTCAATGGCTTGCTGACCTGAGAACAACAATATAACTTGTGTTAGAATAAAAAATATCAAACAATGCTGATCAAATAAATACAGGTAATACATAATTGGCACAGAACTTCCTTTCTTCTCACCAAAAAGAAAATGAATCAATAATAAGCATACAAACACTGAATTAGTTCAGGTGTTCAACTATCATACAAAGCAAATAAAAGGATCTATTAGTATTGCTGCAGCGAAGGAAGTCAACCAAAATCAGGTATATGTGATATTCATGAATAGGATTCAAAGAGTTCCAAATTCATCCAATGCAACCAAAAAGATGCAATTCGGATTAGGTAGAACAATTTAGAACATATTATCATGCTAACATGCTCACCGGATATGATACTATCAGCGGGTATAAGTTCTTCTCTGCGTAGTATGTAACTTGGTGAGGAGTGGCCTTCAGAGGAATCTAGAAAAAAATATCAGGCATTTACGTGATTAGTCCTCATACACTTATTATTTTGTCATCTAATCAACATACATAAACGGTAAGCAAAGATAATTAAAAACATAATAAAAATGGAACTTACCTTTTGCACTGGCCAATAATTATCGTAGATTGATGCTGAAGGTAACTGGCAAATCTTCAAAATTCCCTGGTATATGTTAAATATAAGATGAATTATCTTCTCAAAAGACTTGTGAGTCGAGATGCTAAAATACTAAAAACAAAATAGTAACAACAGAAAGGAGACGTAGACACATTATCAAACCTGTGATGTGACATACATGAACCCGTGATTGCAGTTCACATTGTGAAGAACAGTAAAGGCCAGAATTGATCCATCGCACAGCTGAAAAAGTGTGATAGCATGAGATGGAGGAACTTGCTCAAGAAAAAATCATACAAACTTTGTAGCAATGTAAATTAAAAAGTCCAATAGATTGAAGTCATAGCATTGTTTCAGTTCTTTTAGATACAACAAACACAAAAATCCTCTTTAGGTGAGAGTATTATACCTGTGAATGAAATCGAAGTCGCTCTCTGAACAACATACACCACCCCGGCCTTGAGCCAGAAAGAAAAAACCCCTGGTGACCGCTAATATTCTTGAACATGCTAATTCTTTGAGCTGCAACTCCATCTGAGGTCTGCTCTCTTGTAGACGTGTCCAAGGGGATGCGTATAAATTTCAGGTTCCTAAGCTTACAACTGCCAGAGGAATTTAAAGTAGCAAAATTTTCTGAAGATACACTATTCTTTGCTTTGGTACTATCAACACCCTCAAATAGGTAAGCATGGTAACAAAGAATTGTGCCATCAGCCAATACTGCAAAGAGAAATGGGCGTGTATGATGCCCAGACCATCTTTGCATAGCTAACTCAACGACCTTTGTACTCTTAATGTCTTCATTCCTCGCAGAAGCATCATCCTCAGAGTTTCTGTTGAGTTCATACTCTAATTCATGAATAGGCATATCAGAGAGGTGGCTTCTTCCAGACGCAAATTTATCAACAGAGAAAACACAATTAAAACTAGGCACGTCAAATATCTCAAGGGCACCACTTTCGTAACAGAGAACACAGTAGATGTCACCCTGATCATGAGGTCCACCATCAGCACTATCAACAGCCTCTCCAACTCCTGACGTAAGCCATGCATCAGTGCTAGCTTTCCTTAGCCATGGCTCTGGTCCTTTATCATGGTACAAAGTACAGGCCGATACCTTTCTTTTGGAGCCTTCAAGTATAGATGGACTACTTAAGGAAACTGTGCAAGTCGAAGGATCTGCAATTCAAAGTTTCACATGAGACTTCTCGAGTATAACATTTCAAGATGCTCAAGTTAATAGATTACACGATCAACTATTGCAATAAGATATTCATCTTTCCATAACATACCTCCAACAAGCAGACGAATACTGTCATCCGTCATTCTAAGTAAAACATATGGATCAGCAATTGAAACAGATGACACAGTGGAACTTTCAGAACCAGAATTGGAATCTGAATTGGGAGCTCCAAAGCTTAATTCTTGATTCATAAAAGAACCATCTAGGATACGGGCACCATGCTCAAACACCTGGATTACCCGACGTCTGAAAAAGAAACATGGAAATTAATATAATACTATTTAGTATCTCTTACAGCTGCATGTAGTAGAAACAACTCAATGACTCAAAAGAAGCCATGGATAGAGCTTAGTATACAGCACATGGGGATAATAATAAAACTGATAATTGTAAAGGAAAAAAGTATTTCTTTAACAAACATATCTCAAAAGATGCAGCAAAAACATAATATGGCATTACCTTCCAAATAGATTTCCAGCAGCAATTGTTCTTCCCTGAACATAATAGTCAACACTCTCAGTGACTTCTGTGAGAAGGTCAGCAGTTTCAAGTACCTGAAAAGCCAAACATTGAAGGTATTTCTATGGAAAATAGAAAGATCTAATGAAATACGACCAAAACACAGAAGCAAAATTTACCATCGTGCGAGCCTCCAAACTTATAATCAAATAGGCATGATATTCATCCTCATCAGCAGCAATTTTAGATGAATCAACATTATGACCACGGGAGCTCTTGTGATAAACTGTCCATATTCCTTTGCAGCCTGGTAGCTCAACCTATGCACAAAAACATGTGGAATAGCGTGCTTAAGGATCGAAGAGACTAGGTTACATACAGAGCATTAATAAGTAAGATCGGATACATCTCTCGTTTACTACAGTGAGCTCCCCTTTTAACTCACACTTCGAACATAATAATTTTCACTTTTCTTTTCTAGATCATTACTAAACAGATAAATACTCCAGTGGTGGATAGTAATTGTGAAAGATATAAACCCGCGAGACTGTTCTAATACTACATTCTGTTCAGAGCTCACTACAAACTAACGCATCCTACATAAAATCATGTCCATGCCATAGTAATCGTAGTAAGAGTTTAAACAAAAAAAATTTTCCTTTTTTTTTTTATAAAAAAAATTTTCTGGGATACAGGCATACCTCAGTAATCATTTCCGGTCTAATTGACTGCCGGAAGAACACATAAAGCACCATTCTTCCCATGACCAGAAAGCACACCTAAACACCAAATGTTCATGTTATTAACGTATACATTTTAAACAAATACAAAGCATGTCGACAATAAAAGTTGTGTAACAAAGGATTTCATTGTTGAGCAAAAGAAAACTTCAAAAATAGACGTCTATGAATAACAACCCTAAGCATGTTATATTAAACACTTCCACGGCTAGTATTATATAAGAACTATTAAACAAACGGCTCACCAATTCATAGTTGCTCTGTTTGGAAATCCCAGTGGCGTTTGCATCAGCATTAATTCTTAAGCCATGCGCAAAATCTTTCACTGGACCAACATTAACTAGTGAATCTCTCACTGCAAATGAAAATGATTTCTGCATTTATTGGAAAAGAAAACATGAGAAACATCATGGAAAGGAGAACATAGGCTATCTAATTCTTATTGACAACTCTAATTGACATAATACATGCTGCAGTTTTTGCAAAGGCAAACTCTTTGTCAGTAATTAAACTACTAAAGTAATTTTCTGTTCAACATGAAATTTTTTAAATTGAATTGTTTGCTATTGAAACCACACACAGACAGCGAAATGGAGAATGTTCTGCAAAAGAACCCAATTCAAATAGTAATGTCATCTAATGATAGAGAAGAAGTGGCCTCACAGAATTTTTTCTAAGAGTGACCCAATATCAACAGAATACTCTACAAAACTCTAACCAAGGCAGAACTTGCTACCTGTGCTGAATCGGAATTATTTTGTGTTGAACCAAACAATGAAAGCTCCTCATTTCCAATTGTATCTTGAAAAGCATCAGAAGATATCCGCAAACGTTTTGCTTGATGAACCTCACCTTCAATGTCTTCATCCTGCATAAAATTAGGTAAGAAAATTTTCAAGTTCTGGATAAACATTTAAAAAAGAAGTTACTCTGACCAGCCTAAGAAAGATTGAACTATCACCTCATCTCTCAACCCAGGTAATGATGCTGCAGGCCCAGATCTAGAGGAAAATTGCACCAGTAAACTGTCTCCCAACCGGCTACCTAAAAAGAAAAGGGAATTTCCAACACTAGTAATGTCCTGCAAGAAATTTAGTATATCATCTTAGGGATTCTCTAACCGAACTGGATCCAAATTGAAGCACAAATATGCTGAAAGAACATATTGACTAACCGAAGCAAGCACAGAGGCTTTTGATTTGGATAGATCAAGTCTCTGTACAGCACTTCAAAAAAGAAATTAGCAGTCAGTTTCACATATTATAAAGTATAAACTAAATAAGTTGCAGTCATATTTACAAGCGTCAGCAGAAATTTAAAACAGATAAAAATATTACCGCCCATCATATATAAGTGTCAGCAGCAACAATTCCCCAGATTTCGTTGACAATAGCGCCACATCGTTCGATATCCAGGTTCCATGGGCAGTATCGAGTTCCACACTGAAATTCGATGCAGGCAGTTGTTGACTGAAAAAAATCAGACACACAAAGAAAACGATATATGGTTAACAGTATAAACAGAGTTTTACAATTGCTGAAAGTTAATTTTAAGGTATAGGATTCTAAAGCAGAAAGCATTTTTTGAAGACTGGAGAGTGTGCGAGAAGATTGTACCTGCTATCGGCGGAGGAGGCATAACTGTTCAGTGCCAGAGCACATGAGGCTGACTACAAAACAATATGGTATCTCAGATCAAACGGGTGGAGTAGAGTGGCTGGAAAGAGTTGAATTTCAAAAAATAAACCACCAAAAGCTGAGTAGTATCACCAACCTGACTATGATAGTGGATTGTATTAGCACACAACACAAGAACACCTCCGATAGGAGATGGTACTGCAAGTAGTTTGTAGGCATCATGGGGCAGATTCTGGAAAATACCAAACGAATGGGAATAAGTATGAACAGGGTCTAAAGTTTGCAGAAGGAACCTTTTCAGTAGGTTCAATCTTTCCAGTAAGCATAAAATAGCTTGTTATTTTAGGAATTTTTTCCTAAAGAAGGATTACTCAAACCTTTGAGCATTCTAAACAAACATAGAAAAAAAGTCAGCATGCATGTTTCTGATTTGAATAGCTGGTTTAAAAGCCTAGTCATGTAACAACAGTTAATGTACAATAACCTTTTAATATGACTTCAACTTCTGCTCTCAGCTTACAATATAGATTACTCTAGCAACTCACATATTTGAATTCTTGGAAATTTTTTATTTTCAAGATCAAAGAGGAAAATCAAGAACATACACTAGTTGACCAGATGACTGGGTGTTGTTTTAATGTCGTATTGATACTAAGAGCAGAAAGCTTGCAAGTATGGTGCTTCCATGCAACTCGCCCAGCCCACGTATGCTCTTCTTCCTGAAGGATGACAATTACAGGCTCAATATAACCTGAACAAGACACAAGATGCAAAAACACATAATCAAAACAAGAAGCACCACTTAGTTTATTCACACCATGCCTATTTGAAAAACCAGAATATCCAAAATTCCAGACAGCTAGCTATTGAAAAATCAAATCAACAATCATTTCCTCTTGTTTCAAACTGTTGTTATCATGACCAGAATGCATCACCGGGATAAAAAGCGAGGAAATACACAAGTTGTTTGCTATCGTATTGCATATATATAATGATTAACTACTGATTCAGAGATATAACGAGAACTAAAAACAAAAAACTAGCTGGATCTCCATGGAGAAACCTTGCTTGCTAAGCCTACCATGTAGAAAAACAAAGTCTTTGACGTGTTTCATTTCCAGATCACGCAAGTTGATTATGTAAGATGATTCAACTCGAGCAGAAACTGTCCCTCCAGAACTGAGCGCCTCATCATCTCCAACTAGTCCAGAACCAACCTGAAGCCCACATCATAAAGCTCTTAAAAGAAAGAATGAAGGTTGGAGACTTCTAGCAGATGAAGTAATAGTTAAAACGAAGTTGACCAAGGATGCCCAAAAAAAAAAACCTGAGAAGCCTTGAGTATGATCATCTGCAAAGCATAAACAAGAACACCGCCACACCTGCCTTGAGGATCCACTTTTACCAAGGGGCCTCTTGGAAAAGACTCTCTTCCTCTTTTCAGATGAAGCCAATCTGGACCCTCAAAACAGTGCATCGAACTGAAACGGAACCACATATCCATTAGTATTTCTTTAAGCCAAGTATAGGAGCCAATGCTACATAACTTTCATGGCTAGAAGAAACAAAGAGACAAAAAGAACAGTTGAACAGTGAACAATTCGTAAAAATTATTCAATACTGATGCAATAAAGCAAGCATATGCAACTCAGAACAGATACAGCTGAAATCAACACTGAAATCGTTTTTTTGTATACTAAACCCACAAAACCAGAAGCACTCTCACTTACTTCATTCTAAGGCCATGAATCGAATCATCAAACTCAAGAACCGAAATTTTTGCATCCCGAAATGTCAATACGATCGAATCTCTTCCCTTAGAAGAATTTCCACCTCCCATAGGTAAAACCGCAATTGACTCAACGTTACCGTGCAACCTACAATCCAATAGCAATCACATTGTCACATCGAAATCGAAGTCCAAAATTGGAGTAATTTGCTGGTATTTGTCAATAACACGTACCTATAATGACACACGAGCTCAAGAGAAACACCAGAGACACCATCCATAACTCCACCACGCTTAACAAGCTTCGGATTCCTCAGCTCCTGTCTATTACCTTCCTCTTGAGCCCTAACCACATACACCTCAAGGATATTTCCGGCGGTTATAACAACGTTGGGTAATGGACCTATACCGCGCTTAGGAGCAGGCCAATCGGCATCAAGTTCATCGCCGGAAATAATCGGAATCTGCACCGTTGAATCGGAGATAGAGTGGGTGATGTAGCCGGATGCACAGTTCTCGACGCCGGTCGGCCAATGCATCATTTTGAACGCCGCGAAACTCATATTCTCTAACCGAATTAGGGATTCAGAGATTCAAAATTTCAGATGGAGATGGAAATTGAAATTGAATTTAGATTTGGAATTGAGTGAGCAATTAAAGATCAATCCTTAAACCCCTACGGGTTTTGATTTTAGGTTTTCGATTATTATTTTTTGACATATAAAAACAATTGTTTTCTATAAGACTATAAAAAATGAGGATTTTTGTTAATGTGTCACCAAGAGGGTTTTTATGAGCAATTATATTTAAATCAAAACTAAAATATTGAATTAAATACAGTTCAAATCTAACCCAACATTATTTAGGTAAATAATATAATATGTTATCTTTAGAAATCAATATGCTATTAAAAAGGTCATTCTATATCTGATATTGTGACAGAAAATAGTAAATATGAGACATGAACCGCTAATTCAGATACTAACAATAAATATTACTCGAACGATTTTTGATTTAAAAAAATGGGATATGATTCTTGGTAACAATACGGGATCAAAAAAATTTGATAGATAAATTTAATTATCAAATTCTCACTAATTTTGGTAATAGTTAAGTATAAGACGGGTAAAGATCCACATCGAAGTTAAATGTTCTGTCAATAGAGTTAACTATTTCGTGATCTCAAATGTTGGTGTGAACCGGAATGTCACTTTGAAAATTTAAAGTAGCAAAAATATCACATTTAAGGTTGAAAGTGAGAATACAAAATTTTGAAGGTTTTTTTTTGGTCAAACTCAATTTCCATTCAAGAACAATGTTTAATCTCCAAAAGAGAGCATACACCTGGACATACAGAGCCTAATATAACAAACAACATTCAACATAAAGGTTGGGTACATGGAAGTGCTATTAGCAATAAACGAGCTCGATAAGAGCCTTAGGGATAGAGGCGAGCTCAAAGACTCAACCAAACAGCAAACTCATGAAGACATTCAGGAAAAATACATCTTCACCATGATGATCTAGGATGAGTCTCCAAAACGGAAGAGATACTACCTCCAGCGAGGTTGAGGTTGAGTCATCAGCATCATCAAATTCTAAGCAAGAAATAAAATACATTTTCGCTTCTGCTACAAGCAAAACAAACTTCAACAAGTTGTTCCCTATCGAACCACCATACACTAGTGTCGTACTTGGAAGGAGAGAAATCTCCATCATAGAGAGAGGAGGACAGTGAATGTCCAAAGGAACCAGATTTCTTGATTAGACATGGCCAAAATTTAACCGTAACCGTATTTCGGATCATAACCATAAACATGAACGAAGACAATGAGAAAAATACTAAAGGGGGACAAGGAAAGGGTAAAAAAAAAAAAAAAAGGTTTAAACTGGAAGTAAACTGACTTAACATTTACAACTAAATTATATATTAAATTTATTTACAACTAAATTATATTTTAAATTTAAATATCAAATAAGTTGGTCTTACAAATTCTAGCATTATGATCCGATCTTAATAACTTGTAAATCATAATTAAAGAGAATAATTTCGTTAGTTTGTTTATTAAGTTCCGGAGAACTATAGTTTACAAAGTCTTAATACAGAAATATATATATATATATATATATATATTTCGTCGTTAAAAGAAAAAGAAAAAATCTCTCGATCTCACAAACTCTCAGATCCTCTCGATTTAATTAATTCCTCTCCCAATCAAAGCTTCTTCGATCTTCCTCATCTGGTTTCAATTCTAAATGTAAGTTTACTTTGATTCCTTTCTCCATCAATCTCAAAACTATATCGTGTAATTAGTAGATCGGTAAACAAATCGTAAACGTAGAAACTTTATTGTGATTAGCAGAACCCAGTTATGTAATCGTTTGCATCATTTTCTCTGTTTAATTTATAGGTTTTATGCAGAAGAAAAATCATGACTTTGGCTTCTCCTCGAGTTTTTCCAATTTCAAGAACTGTGTTTCCTCGAAAGGTGTCTTCAATTGCATTTGCTATTGGTGGATTAGTTTCCTTCATCATCTTCGCTTCTCTGCTTCTTTTCATGTATCCCATTGGTTCCTCTGTTTCTGGCTATTTCTATGAAACAGAGACCACTCAAGATGTCCAATTTCATCATAGTATCAATCCTAATTCTAGCTTAGACTCACCACCATTGACACAAGATAGTGATGATAAAGTGCTTCACAAGATATCTCAGGATTCCAAGGATTCTCCGGATTTGACCGATGTTAGATTAGGTGAAGAAACGAACTCAAGCAAGTCTTCAAATGTTTCAATTGATGAAGAAGCAAAACAGGATTCAGTAGAAACAGGTACTATAACATTATGTAGATTAGTATAAAAAGTTATGTATGTTAAGTTAAGTAGCTATTTAATGATGCATTTTGACTTAATTACATTGAGACAAGACCAATGCCTACTAATTAATGATGCATTTGTGACTTAATTACAATAAGAAGATCATTTCTTAATAACCTTTGGACTTATTTAGATAAAGGTATCTCCTTTCTAATAATGTAACTGATTTGGTAAATATAACTGTCAATTTGACTTCTGGAAAAGCAAATTTTGTTGTCATCTCAGGATCTTAGCTTTTTCAAATTGTGTAATCACTTCTATTACTGAAGTTTTTTTTATTTTGCAGAATGTGATTTGTATCATGGTAACTGGTTTTATGATCCAATGGGACCGTTGTATACGAACAACTCTTGCCCTCTTTTGACACAGATGCAAAACTGTCAGGGCAATGGAAGACCTGACAAGGGATATGAAAACTGGAGATGGAAACCATCTCAGTGTGATCTTCCACGGTTTGATGCGAAGAAGTTTCTTGAGCTCATGAGAGGCAAGACGCTAGCTTTTATAGGCGATTCTGTAGCTCGTAATCAAATGGAGTCCATGATGTGCCTTCTTTGGCAGGCAAGCTTCTACTTTGTATCATTATATAGAGATTCTTTCTACTTTTAATAGTTTGTTTTGTCTGTGTGGTTAAACTTTTTTATATGATGTTGTTTTTAGGTAGAAACTCCGGTTAACCGTGGGAACAGAAAGATGCAGAGATGGTATTTCAGGTCATCATCAGTAATGATAGCTCGGATGTGGTCATCTTGGCTTGTTCATCAGTTTGATGAACCTTTTAGTTTTGCTCCTAAAGGTGTAACTAAACTCAAGCTTGACCAACCTGATGAGCGTATAATCGAAGCTCTTCCGAAATTCGATGTGGTTGTACTTTCATCGGGACACTGGTTTGCAAAACAGTCTGTCTACATTTTAAACGACGAGATTGTTGGAGGCCAGTTATGGTGGCCAGACAAATCAAAACCTGAAAAGGTCAATAACGTCGAAGCATTTGGGATCTCTGTAGAAACAATAGTAAAGGCAATGGCTAAACATCCAAACTACACGGGTCTGACCATCTTGCGTACTTGGTCGCCTGATCATTATGAGGGTGGTGCGTGGAACACCGGTGGGTCGTGTACGGGTAAAGTAGAGCCGCTTTCTCCCGGGAAGTTAGTTAAAAACGGGTTCACGGAGATAATGCACGAGAAGCAAGTAACAGGGTTTCACCGAGCTGTGGCGGATGATAAACTCAGGGGTAGATCGAAGAAGCTGAAGCTAATGGATATTACTGAGGCTTTCGGGTATCGCCACGACGGTCATCCTGGTCCGTATAGGAGTCCTGACCCGAAAAAGATCACAAAACGTGGACCGGATGGTCAGCCTCCGCCACAAGACTGCTTGCACTGGTGCATGCCAGGGCCAGTAGACACATGGAATGAAATGGTTTTGGAGATTATAAGAAGAGATTTTGAGGGTAGCAGAAGCACACCATCATCTTAATCTAGGAGTAAAGATATATATTTATATACACACGTACAAGAGAATTTATTCATACCACGGATTAGTTGAGTTAAAGATTTCTGATTTACTATATGGTGTTATTAATTACTTGTAAACCCAGTATATTCACTTGTAGGTTTGTTTTTTACACACAATGTAACTTACATTTTTTTATTCAAAGAGAATTTGGGTGGAATAAATAGATTGTAAACTTGTTCATGTAGATTTTAATATATCTTCTGCGTCTTGATGATTCCTCAAATATTCTCCATCTGTGAAAAACTATGAAATCCATTCAAGTACGAGGCAAGCCTTAAATCCCACAAATTCTTCAAAAAGATAGCTTTTAGGTAAAGTAATAGATAAGGAACTTCCACAAGCTTGATGTATGAAATACTTAGGCACATTTTTCCACCTGGTAAGACCGCATCTCATAGTCTGATTCTAGGATGAGTGTTTCAAAGCGAAGCAGTTATCGAAATTGAGATGAGCCTCTGGATTGTTGAAGAAGCTATGAGAGATACCTAGAAGAGATTTGAAAATGTTTGCAGATATTAATAAGAACTTTACGTGTAGTCCGCATAATATAAATATTGCAAGAGGAAAGGCAGCATTACAAGACAGTGCTGTTAGATCATTAATGGTGCGTGAGATTCTTCTCATTACACTTGCATCATCAAACTCTGTGACTCTTTCACAGTTGGAGAAGTTTAATTACCACTTTAAGACATTTCAATTTACAAATGTTTGTAGAGATGTTTCTTAACCTCTTGCACCTGCTCATTCTCAATCCAACAAGGAACTTCTTCTATTGTGGTGTCATCGATATAGAGATATTCAATGTTCCTTGAAATCTGAGGAAAAGTTCTCAATTGTCAGCAGCCACTGAGATTGAGAGAGTAAAGAGATTCCAAGTTCATGTCCATTGGAAGAGCCTCAAGAGTCAACACCTGTGCATCTTTCCATGTTCAACTCCCTCAGCTTAGTGGACAAAAGTCCCAATGGAGATGAGTGAGCCTAGACATATTCTCTATCCATAAAAAACTTTCTTCGTCCCTTGCATTTCCACTTAGATAAAGACATGAAATGTTTTCTGAAATCTGAGGAAAACTCCTCAACTGTGAACATTCTTAAGTTGACATCATTTGGAAGAACCTCGAGCTGCTTTAAACAGTTTCTCATATCTAACACCCTAAGTTTATCAAGATTTCGAATAGATGAAGGAAGTGTCACCAAAGATTTGCAACTATAAAGATACATTTCCTCTAGATTTATGGCATAAGAAAGATCTTGAAGTTCTTTCAAGTCTTCGAAATAGGACAGATCGATCTCCTTGAGACTTCCAAGTTGCTGAAAACAAAACATGAGAAAAAAAACAATAAGTAAAATTATTATGCTTACTTCATATTTATAAGAACAAGATTTTAGCTCGTAAATGAACAACTAATTAAGTAATAAAGAGATCACACTTATAAGTATTTTTTACCTGAGTTCCTCCCAAAGCCTCTCATCAAGCTTGCTATACACCATTGTTAGTTCAGCCAAATACTCTGCCTTGAAGTTAGAAGGCAAACACTTCAACGGGTATTGATCCCAATTTAGTATTCTGAGTTTCCGGGACAAAATAAACGAGGCCTCGAGGTAAACACAATCTGCTATCATCACTCCCCCAAGACCCATTAAACTTTAGAAATCGGAGATTATACATCCCTTGAAATGATTTTTCATCTATACACAACGTCCCACGGATTTCTAATGTGTTAAGACATATGCCTAGTACAGTTTCTGTGCCCTGAAAATATAATCCCACCGCTACATAAAGTCATTATCTTTACAACCACAACAAACTTATAGTCACTTGCTTAAATGTATATAGATTATGAAAAGAATGTATAAGAGCTTACGGTATTATCTGTAAATTCGACCAAGATTACAGAAAAACAAAAAAGAAAAAAAGAAAAAAAACTCGATGTAAAGTTAATGGCTCATTGGCACATCACATATAGGTTCAAGAAAGACTAAATAGACATAACATTTTTACAACAATCATTAATAAAACTCTTAAATGATTCTCATGAACTAGCCAATGAGCTTAACCATTCCCACTGACGCAACTGTAGCCCCACGGAACTGAATAACCCCAAAAAAGTTACGTACGAGTCAAGAAAACAGGAATATGTCACTTCTAAACATCAAGAAGATTTGGTTTTTCAGGATTGATTTACCTTGTCCTTGAGATTCAATGCGAGGAACCCATTAAGCGTGTGAAATCTAAGAGAGAAAGCATCAATGTGAAGATTGCTCAGAGTTTCCATGATGTCTGCAACTATATATGCAGTCTCTATAAGAACATTTTACTTTGATCATAACTTCTGTTTCTTTGAGTTTCTATGCAGTCTCTATAAGAACATCTTACTTTGATCACAACTTCTGTTTCTTTGAACTTATCTTATCGAGTCGGCCCAAAAGCCCACTAAACACATAAAGCCTACGTGGACCAAGACAATTACTTAAGGTCTACGTTACTTAACCCTAATGATGATGATGTCGGCAGAAAAGTTGAATTTGTAATCTTAACAAATCCCACATCGGAAAGTTTTGATGATTAAATCTAGTATATAAGAAGGATGCTTTATTCCATTGGTTACCAATTGGCTTTCAGGCGAGTCATGCATCTTCGTATGGTATCGTATAATCCTTTACTCGATCCATTAATCCACTAAAGTTCTTCCATATTACAAAAGGATTGATCCAAGAGGATTGAGCTCTAATGAGCCATCCTCTTCCATGGGAGAACATGAGCGAGCCAAAGCCAATTGGTTTTGCCATGTCAATGTCTCAAAACCGATCGTAGCTGACTCTTAATGTTTTTTGAATCTCTCCATCCAAACTATTTCGGAGACTAGGCATAACCTCCATCAACTATTCCTTGTCTCTCCCTCTCAAAGACGAACCCATAATGTTGAGTCCCAAATTAAGGAAGATTACCAACAAGATCTACAACTTCAATAGCAAGATGCATGAAACCATCACGTAAAGAGTTTTTCCCAAAAGCAGATTGACATAAAATCCGAAGAGCTAGTTCTCTCGATGGAAACTTCACTTTATTATAAATATGGTCAATCTTGTGAGACTTGAGAATTAACCTATCTGTAGTGATCATTATAATTCTACTTCCACGTACAAAACATTCAGTTTGCCCCACGAAAGTCTTTAATAGCTCAAGATTATCAACATCATCAAGAACGATAAGAACTTTCTTATATATGCTGTAGTCTTTGTTTCACTAACCTAAGTGGTTTTATCTTTATATCCTTCTGATCTATAATTTCTGACAGAAACTGCACAAGATTGAATTAATTTCCTTTATATGAGCTTCAATCCCAACAGAGTCTCCAAAACAATTCGTTGGTGTAATAAGTTTATTTAAAACATCAAATCATATTTGCTTCATTAGTCCTAAAGTCAACGGATAAGTCATATGAAAAATAATGAACATCCTCAAAAGCAATTATAAACCGAATTAAGACATACCAGTTCCGAGAATCATATGATCAGAAAGAACTCTCAGTAATTAAATATCATTTACTCGAAGACCTGATAGAATACTTAGAAAAACTTCGAGGTGGTTTCCACTCAAACATTTAAGATTTTCTTATATATATTTTAGCTTTATCTTTCCTATTAGAAAATGGGATGTGTACATAAGTAAGAAAGTTTATCAATGGAGATCACAAAAACGTATTCCAACAATCCTAATATATAATTATTCATTTTCTATTCAAACTATACAGCCCTACAAATTCATATCATAACAAAATATTTTGTCTATTCCTACCAAAAAAAAATAAAAATTTTGTCTATTTAAGTTTTAAATTAATAAACGACATGTGATCTCCATTTATACATTAGTCATAGCGGTGTTAATAAACGACTTGAGTCCCGACCCGAAAAAGATCACAACACTTGGACCGGATGGTCAGCCTCCGCCACAAGACTGCTTGCATTGGTGCATGCCAGAGCTCCGGCCCAAGAAATTTAAAGGTTTTAAGGCAAAAAAAATTGTCTTTACTATAACAAAAACGAAAATATACTCTTAAATATAACATGTTTAGACCTCTTTTTATTTTATTTTTTAAATAAAAATAAAGTCTTTTACTTAACAAAAAATAAACTGGGTTCGTGGGCAATTGCACATCTGCCCCTTCCATTTGGGCCGGACCTGGCCTGCCAGAGTTGGTGGACACATGGTTTTGGAGATTAGAAGAAGAGATTCGGAGGGCAGCCGAGGTATATCGTCATCTTAATCTATGGGCAAAGAGATATATTTATAATTTATATATACACGTAGAAGAGAATTTATTCATACCACGGAATACTTAGTAATTGGGTGGAACACATAGTTAGTAAAATTGTTCGTGTAAATTTTAGTGTAACTTATCATTCAGGTGACAATTAGAATCTTAAAGCTTTCTACTAGAACTTGATAATACTGCCTGGCTCTTGTAGCTCGTATGGTCCGTGAAGGCACTACAAATGCAACACGTGACGTGTTCGACGCTCGAGCAGGCAACAAGAGAATTAAAGTTAATAAATGCAAAAGATAAAAAATAAAATTCTTCAATCCATCTAAAGCCATACGAGGTATTCTAAAATATCTCATTTTTTAGAAAAACTAACCAACATTTTTTTTGGAAGTACATATCTTGACAGTTTCTTAAGTACAATAAAAGGAAAAAATAAACACAAATAAATTCTAAATAAGAGTAGGCAAAAGTCATGAGAATTTGATTTACTCCAGAAAATAGGATATTTGGAAATTTCAGATTTGGATAAAATATTTTTAGTCAAAAAATAAAGTCTCTATACCGAATCCTTTTTCATATATATATATATATATAATAAATAGAAAAATATCACCAAAAATATAATTTTAGAAAAATGAAGTACCTTTAGAATGTCCTTAATAAATTTGTTTTAAAATGCTTTTAAAAAGTTTTTATATAAGTTTGTAAATTTATACTATTATTTTAAGTTAATTTTACGGATATGAATAGTTGTTCCTCCGATTTGGTTTATCCAAATTCGTTTATTATATAATTTTAGAGTTTTCGTTAAGTATCCATCCTTAATTTTAAGTACAAAATAAATACATGAAATCGAATTAAAATGATAGTTTCTAACTCATGTTGGTATAGTAGTTAAATAATTTATCTTCCCATTAAAGACTATAGATCGAGTCCTTACATTGCGATTATATTCAAAATTAGTTATTGTAGACACAAATGGTAAGAACATCCAGTTTTTTTGACAATACTAGAAGATTAGTTTAGAAACTGATCCGGATTATATATTTAACAAGAAGAAGGAACAAAGATTAATAGTCTATACCATAAAGTTTTAGTTCATACTCTAGTTATAAAAAAAGAGTCAAGTGTCAGATCTCAACCGTTCATAAGCAGTAAAATATCTGAACGGCTACGATCTAAATAGTCTACTCAATCCGCGACGCACTGGATTGCGACTCCCTAAAGATTTTGAATTTCAAAAGTTCGAAAAACGAAAAAGCCCAAATTACAAAATTAGAAGAGCTTGTTTGGTAACGGACGAAAATCCCAATCTCGTCATCATCACTCTCAATCCACCAAAACCTTTACATCTCTCTAACGGCTCTATTTCTCTCTTTCTTTCTCTCTTCTTTCTCCACAGAAACTTCGATCTAGGGTTTATCTGATCTTCTTCTTCTTCTTCTTCCATTTACTCGCACAGTTTCAATCACAGATCGATCAAACTTCCAAATTATCAATTCTGGAAAGTCTTCGAGAAATCTCCCGTTTCAGGCAAGTCTTTGAGTTTCTCTCAATTTCTTCTTAATCTGCTTCAAAATCTTCCCCCCAAATTCATTCGAATTTGTTGCTTCGGAATCTCAAAATCAATTAGGTTTTAATCAATTTCAATCTCTAATTCAACAATTTGCTTCGAATTTGAATGCTTGAACTATCTTCAGTTTCACCAGTGCTATTGTTTGGGGTCTTAATTAGGGTTTCCTTATTCTTTAACAGGTTGAAGCATTTTGAGATGGCAAGTATTCAAAAAGATCCGATTCTTCAAGTAGAGACAACATGTGGATCTCTCCTATACGAACTTCAGGTGATTTGGGAGATTAAGTGTTTCATTTGATACTGTTATCTTTCAAATTTTTGGGTCAAGTGTTTATGAGATCTTGTTTTGTTCTGTATATTAGATTATTTGGGATGAAGTTGGAGAAACAGAAACTGATAGAGATAAGATGTTGCTTGAGCTTGAACGTGAATGTTTAGAAGTATACAGAAGAAAAGTTGACCAAGCTAATCGATGTAGAGCTCAGCTTAGACAAGCAATAGCTGATGCTGAAGCTGAACTAGCTGCTATCTGTTCTGCTATGGGGGAGCGTCCTGTGCATATTAGACAGGTGAGTGAAGAAGCATTTTGTTGGTGAAACTTTGTGTCTATGCTTATGGAGTTTTCAAATTATTGAGCTTTTCTTTTGTTTGTGTTTAGTCTGATCAAAGTGTTGGGAGCTTGAAACAAGAGCTTGCGACGACTCTTCCTGAACTTGAAGAGATGCAAAAGAGGAAAATTGAAAGAAGAAACCAGTTCGTAGTTGTTCTGGAAGAAATAGATAGCATTACTAATGATATTAAAGGTCAAGGAGAACATGTTACTTCCAGACTACTTATTGATGAAACTGACTTGTCTATGAGAAAGCTTGAAGAGTTACACGGTCAGCTGCAAGCACTTCAGAAGGAGAAGGTGAGAGTTGATTTGCAGTTGCATTTTTGTCTTCTTTTCTTTGTTTGGTAATTCAACTATTAGATTGTACTTTCATTTGTTTACTTCTTTTGTGGTGTTGTGTCCCTCAGAGTGATCGCGTGGAGACAATTCGAAAGCACCTCTGTGCTTTGTATTCACACTGTTCAGTTTTAGGAATGGATTTCAATGAAGTTGTTGGCCAAGTGAATCCAACATTGAGTGATCCAGAAGGACCAAGAAGCCTAAATGATCAAACCATTGGAAAACTGGGGGATGCAGTTCAGAAACTGAGGGAGGTCAAGATACAGAGAATGCAAAAGGTAATTGATTGGCGATTTATATAAAGTTTCCTTTTGCTGTTGTTTCTCATAGTTTCCTATTGAATCTAATGAAGCTGCAAGATCTAGCTACAACAATGCTGGAGCTCTGGAATTTGATGGATACACCCTTAGAAGAGCAACAAGAGTATCAACATATTACGTGCAATATAGCAGCATCAGAACATGAAATAACAGAAGCCAATAGCCTCTCTGAAGACTTCATCAAATACGTAAGCTGTTGAGAAATTTTCATGGTTACACTGTTCTATAGCTTTATAACTTAAGGTAAACTTTTTGATGTCCATGTCTGTAAACCATAACATGACTTCCATTGCCATATACAGGTTGAGGCAGAAGTTGTTCGATTGGACGAGGTAAAGGCAAGCAAAATGAAAGAACTTGTCCTGAAGAAAAGGTCAGAGCTAGAAGACATATGTAGGAAAACCCACATGTTGCCAGTGTCAGACAGTGCTATAGATCAGACTATAGCGGCGATAGAATCTGGTATTGTGGATGCGACAATGGTCCTGGAGCATCTTGAGCAACATATATCTAAGATCAAAGAAGAAGCTTTAAGCAGAAAAGAGATACTTGAAAGGGTCGAGAAATGGTTATCTGCCTGCGATGAAGAAAGCTGGCTTGAAGAATACAATAGGGTTAGGGTCTGAATCACAGAAATATCTTGTAAATACATAAAGTTCGTTACATTTTCTGATCTCTCTTTCACTCTACAGGACGATAACCGATACAACGCTGGACGAGGAGCTCATCTTACTCTCAAGCGTGCTGAGAAAGCTCGTAATCTTGTTAACAAGCTTCCAGGCAAGTTACTGTTTGTTTTCATTAATATACCATAAATGTTTATGCTCTGAATAGATTATGAATACAGTATCTTTGCATGTTCGTTCATTCAGGTATGGTTGAAGTATTGGCCTCGAAGACAATAGTTTGGGAACAAGAGAAGGGGATTGAATTTCTCTATGATGGTGTATGACTGCTCTATAAAACCTCTATTGGTTTCAATTAACTATTATTTTTATGTCATAGCTGACCAATTGTAATTCTTATATCTGTGTCTAGATCCGTCTACTTTCAATGCTTGAGGAGTATAACTTACTCAGACAGGAAAGAGAGGAAGAACACCGTCGCCAACGGGTACGTGTCTTCCTTTTCTTTTATGTTTCCATCTAAAACTTTTGACAAATATCATCCTCCTATTCTAACTCCATGTGATGCAACTGTTTTCTACATATTAAAGGATCAGAAGAAGCTCCAAGGACAGCTCATAGCAGAGCAAGAAGCGCTTTACGGGTCAAAACCGAGCCCATCAAAACCCCTTGGTAAGAAGGCTCCAAGAATGTCAACTGGTGGTGCAGCAACCAACCGAAGACTTTCCTTAGGAGCAGCAATGCATCAGACTCCTAAACCTAACAAGAAAGCAGATCACCGCCACATTGATGGAGCTTTATCAACCGGTAATTATTAAGTCTTATAATAAAATGTAACCATTGCTCATAATATCTTAATTGCAATGGTAAATGAATCTTTTTATTGTTGCAGGAAGAAGAGGGCTTGATATTGCAGGACTTCCTTCAAGAAAACAATCAATGAATCCTTGTGAAGTGTTGCAATCTCCATTAGTTCGCAAACCCTTCTCACCCATCTCGACTACGGTGGTTGCATCAAAGGCCAACATAGCAACAACAACAATACAACAAGTTCCGAAAACCAACGCAGTGAGTGAGATCTCATCGTTTGCAACTCCTGTGAAGAACAACAACAGTATTAGGAACTTGGAAGAAGAGAAGATGATGACTACGATGATTATGCAAACACCTAAGAACGTTGCTGCAATGATTCCAATCCCATCGACACCAGCAACGGTCTCTGTCCCAATGCAAACTGCACCAACACCATTCAATACCAACGCAAGATTGATGATGTCTGAAAAGCCTGAGGTGGATGTTGAGTACTCGTTTGAGGAACGAAGACTCGCTTTTATGCTACAATCGGGTTTGGTTTGATCATCCTTTGGTTTTATTAAGTCTTAGTTGTGATTTTTGTAAAACTCAAGTTGACATGTGGTTTGGTTTGTAAAGGTCAATTATATGATTTGTTTTTTTTTCTTTTCTTCTAAGTAATCATTTTTACACGTATGGTTTCGTGGAGACTGACAAGAAAAAAGCAAACCCTTCCGTGAAAGTGGAGCTATTGCGGAAAACTACTCAACCTAATTTGTATTTGATCACTTCACATAATTATTCAAAATTTTCGCATTTATCTGATGATTTGGGTAAACACATATACACTAAGATTATTATCTGACTTGTCATCATCTTTTCTGGCTCTATATTTGTTTATTTATAAATTTATTTATTTGTGATCAGTATTCATAATTTTCTTTCATATTAATCTATTGGTACATTCAGGCCCGATCCAAACTTATTTAATGCCTAAAGCAAATAAAAAAATTGATGTCCCATACATAAAAAAAAACTCAAGCATTTAAACCAAGTCAAAGTGACAGAAAATATCTTTGAAACATAAAAGATGGAAAAAAAACAAAATCTTAATTTTTCGTCTCGTAAAAGATAATCTTCCTTGCTTTCTTTCCTGCAAACTCATTAATCAATTTGGATAGTCGAGCTTCTCAACTAGATCTTGTTCTATAGAAATCATCACCAAGCAATTCAATCGCTCATGTGACATAGTTGAACGTATGCAATTCTTTATGAGCTTCAATTTTGAAAAATTTCTTTCCGCAGAAGCAACTTAAATCGGAATTGCCAATAATATACTATAAGTTATCCATGTGTTTGGATAACAACCATCTATTTTTTTCAAAAATTCCAACACCTCGATCGGTTTCGTAACTTCTTCTCGCAACACGTCTCTGAGAAGTTTAAGTTCCATGAGCAAATCTTCTCCCTCTACATCTGAATGATCATTAGAAGCTTCAAGTTTGATACAATATGCCATCAATTCATCATCATTTGCTGACTTTAATTTCTTTAAATCAAACAAAAATCCAAACATTTCCTCATAACATCGAAACTGTTCAAATCTTACCTCAAAGGACATTATAGCTTAATCTATTATGTTGATGAAATAATCAATCCTAAAACTCTCTTCCGCAGTCAACTTCTTATTTTCATCAACTTCTTATTTCAGTTTTTTTATGAATCCAAACAGGCCTGAATCCAAACATCATAAAGGACTTTCACTATAGTTCAATAACCAAACGTGAAAACTGAAAAGAAAACAAGCAAAACTTGATGAAGAAGAAAAGAGAAGAAGACAAACTTTTATCTTGGAAGTTGGAACAGAGGAGTAAAGAGAAATCGGCGCTGGAGATCGAAGGTGGAGAAGAAGTGTTTTGGTGGTGATGAATGATGATGGTGTTTTGCTAGTTTCGGTGGTGTTCAATGAAATTGAATCGTCCCTGGCGTTATCTTACGAAGAAATTAGGACTAGATATTTAGTTTTCTTAGTTTAATTATTTATTAAATAATTTAATGTTATTAAAACTAGTAAAAGCGAACTTAATTTATTAGGAAACTGAATTTTAAATATATATATATATATATATATATATATATTCGAAACTGTGACTTCAATGTAAAAGATACAAGCTACTAAACCACTACATTTCTCCTAAATTTTTTTACTGAATCTACTACTTAAAATAGTTGCTTATTGGGCCTATGTCCAGGGTCGGATCTGGGTGCATTGACCACTTTTTCGTCTTCACGTAGGAGTTCAAACAAGCTTGGGGCAACTTATGATTTTATTTTACCACTAGGACAACAACTTTAATCGATTTGCATCCATAAATTAAATTCGGACCTTAAATAAAAGAAAGTCCATAGTTTGCATTGCGGTGCCCCTTTTTTTTTTTGTTACTTAAGATTCAGAGTAATTATATTTTCTAAACTACTGTTTTAAATATTTGAATAGTTCAAAATATAGTATGCCAATAAGTATTTAGTATACAAGTTTCCATCATCTTTTTGACAATGATAGAAATTAGATTGAAGGGATAGTAGCAAATTAGCAATAAATAACATTTATTTGGATGATAATTTACATATCCAACTAAAACATCAAGTACATTGTTGAAGATGTTTTATTTTTCATATGATCATAGTAACACTATTATCTTGACTTAGCTATGGAAACTGGATTTTATGTTGGTGGGTCGGGTCTGCCTAATCGTATGACCTTTAACCAAAAAAAAAAAAAAAAAAAACTATATATGAATACTGTTCAGAGCTAAGAAGCTCCGTAGCTAGATGACCTTTAACCAGTATATAATTATATAATTATATACTGGTATCAGAGCCTCGACCTATGTATTGATTGATTGAATCATTGTTTGTGTTGATTGTTTCGATTAATCTGGGAAAACAATTCTTATCATGTCTATTTCTAATCCCTCTATGATCGATTCTCAATTCGCAATTTTCAACCTTTCTAGAAACAAAAGCCGTACATCATCCTCAAACCATTCATCGTCTTCAAGTATCGATTCATCTTAGACGAAATCGAGTATGTTCCAGAGATCGCCATTACGAAACAACTCTTCCCCTCGTCAATCCTTACGAATACTTTGCCAAGAAACCAAGTGTCTTTTCAGTTAAAGGAGTTAGACAGCTCGTACGACCATCCTCACGTAAACGAATTATGGAGTATGTTCAACCAAGTAAATTCTCATCATGCCAGGTCCCAGCAACGGAGGAAGAACAATTCATCTCTCTCAACATTCCTGAAAATCTACCACGACTTTGGCAACAACAAGGATATACTCACCTACACTTCGGAGTAAGATCGAATTGGGTTGACCTTACATACTCAAAAGGTCTACGGTCAGAAGACGGATAGCCTTAGTCGATTCTCGACTAAGATCATATCAACAAGCTTGCATCGCACCGCATAACGTTAAATGCAGAACAGTATTCATAACATTATTCCCAAACTTTAATGTTTCTCACAAGATCCCAATATTCTAAAGACGCTTAAGGTCCAATTACAACTCGTTGGAGCCCCTATGCAAGAAAATAGTGTTGTAGCAACTCTACATCACCAAATTGTTCACCGTATCCAAGATCATGCTCTTGATCTCGCTACCCTCTTCTCGACGAAGCATTATATCTCGAAATCACATCAGCCTCACAAGCCCCGAACTCCATTCAAATCCCCGGCACAAATAACACGGGAAGAGCTGATACAAAAACTACCAGAATCATGGGTTACAAGCTATGAAAAGTTACATAAATCAGCCCAAGCACCGGTTCAAACATCTGAAGTCAGTTTTCATTCAAGGACCGATGGAACAACAGAGATCAATTTCGATAAACCCAGATCTTTATCGTTTCAACGACAATTGTTCACCCAATTCTCCATACGTATTGATGAAGGAGAATTCTACGGCGCTTATAAGGACCAAATGCCGAAACCTATTTCCTTTGGTCAAGATGGAACAGTAGTATACCCATTCAAAGATGAAAATGGTCATCACTACTTTGATGTATGTTCATGTTCGGCATGCATAGAAGATCTTTACGAATCTGACGAAGAAATTCGCCGAAGACGAAGGAAAAAGAAAGATCCGCTTTATCAAAGATATCTTGACGGTGATCCAACGGTGGGCACACTAGGTGAAGGAAACAGAAGATATGATTTTCTTGTCTGTTATTCAGACAAAAAAGAAGAACCAAAAAGAAATCATGATGATAAGGCTAGACGGTTTCCCTCCGTCCGAAGATTTCACCAAAAATAATATCGCCTATTGTCCGAAGATAGTTACAAAAGCTATCAATTCTTCTGGACCAGACCAACTAAGTCAAGGAGAAAAGGTTCTCAACTGGCAAACAGAGAACGCTATTGCTCAAAACCAGCTCCTAAACACAATAAATCACAAGGTTAACCAGTTGGCTGACGATTATGTTAAGAGATTGAACGTCCTTCAAAGTTCAATATCGGAAATCCATAGTCGACTTGGTGGCCTTCATCAAGAGATGATGTCTATGGCACAACAGATGCTGGTTAATACTTCCCATTTTTGAATTAAAGAAGCTGAAATGGCTAGTCTCAAAAATCAATTAAGAGACCTCCAAAGATATCTTGAAAGCATGAAGCAACAACAAAAATCATCGGAAACATATTTTCCCCCCTACGGAAATATGACCCGTGATTTTCAACTTATCGGGTTCAAATTATCCCGGATTCCTCTCAGGAAATCAAAATCAAAGGCCCAAAACTTCTTCTCCTGGATTTTTATCATCCGATGAGGCATTCACATCTCGATATGCAATGCCATCAAGGCCCAACTACAAGTCAACGCCAGCAAGAGAAAGGACACAAACTTACCGAGAACCAGATTTTCCGGTCAAGCCAACCAAAATTCATACCTCTTCTCAATCTAGCCAAGAATCTCTCGGAGATCAGAAGAAAAAAGAAAAAGAAATCGGAATCATCGAATTTTCGATGTCCAGTTTGCTCAACAATTTGACAAATACAGTCAAATCCTCTGCAGAGTCAGTACAAGAGCCTCAAAACTGTTCTTCGCTCATAACTAAAACAACAGCAAAAACTCCTATGATTGGACACTTCTCCGACTCAAGTTCATATGGTTCTAATTCTGATTCCGAAGATGAATCTCTACCAAATCAATTTGTCATAGGTGAAGGGTCAGCTACACCCAAAAAGGAGCCAAGTATACACGAAGTATTCTCAAGCGATGAAGAAATGGCCAATCAATCCTTTCGAGAAAAGCCAGCAAAGGAGTTTGCTTCAAAAATCATGACATTCACATTCGATGACATTCCATTTGATAAATGGAATAATCGTCTAGACGAATTTCATGCATGGATGACTTCAGAAGCCTTAACTTCAACATCATACCTCGTTATACAACAATTCGCAAAGAAGGCTATCGATAAAAAGAATGGTGGAATTCTCTTGGTGATTATAGACAACAACAAGTCTTTCAAACTTCCATTCCAATGCTACTAGGAGAAATCCACAGAGAATTTATAGGAACTCCAAGTCATCAAAAAGAGCAACTGCAAGAAGAATATTTCATTGCAAAATGCTGTTCCTTGAAGAAAAAAGATTTAACAAAACACTTCGAAAGTCAAACAAAAGAGATACTATGCGCTGATGGCCTCAACAACCCAAGCCTGAAGCATGTATATCTTTCATCCATTGACGATTATCTCAGCCAATGACAAAGTCAGTATACCGTAGATCAAGGCTAAACGATAGAAGAAGTCTCTATTGGACAGATACAACAGTATGTATTCAGAACACTCGACAAGCTTTGTAAACAAAAGGAGTTCTGGATGGAATTCATGGATAGATCAAAGAGCATGTCCAAGATATGTGCAAGACCAGATCTATCAATCAAGTGTTCCAAATCCAAAAAAACGTGCTCGTGTGATAATCAAAAGGGATCACGCGGATTCAGAAGATCATCGCGCAAGGATAATTTTCCCAAGTTCAGACGTAAGCGGTTCTTCAAAAAGAAACAGAACTTCAAGAAATCAACAAAATGTTTCTTATGCCGCAAGGAAGGACATTTCGCAAAAAATTGTCCAAACAAATCTCCAAAGAGGAGGCAATATCTTATCAATTCGATATCAAGCATAGCACCGGATATCGATCTTGATAACCATGATCTTGAGTCAGTTCTCTCGTACGATAGTGAAGACAAAGACGATATATGTGGATATTCATATTACGATTATGAATCATCATATGAAGAAGATGAGTGTTGCTTCAAAATCACTCAAGTGCCCCAACAAGAAGAGATACAAACACCACACTTGCCGGTGACAATCTTCGATCCAGCAAAAAATGAAGATCCAATTCATGCTATTGCATTCATCGACACCGGAGTACATTCAACGTTAATGAATCCTAGGATTCTCCCGCCCTCGATGTGGCTACCATACCACCAAGAGTTCAAGGTTCTAAATTCAAGTTCGTTGATAATTAAACTTAAATCAAAGCCAATCACTATAGAACTTTTCCCAGGATGTCAAATTACAACCGAGGTCCTCGGATCTTCAGCTCCAGGAAAAGATCTTATACTGGGATGGGATTCCTATTATGCATTAAAGAAAAAGTTTGATATCTCGATCGAGCCAAGAGGAATCAAATGGAAAGCTCTCTATAAAGCCTTTACAACAATACCACGACTATTTACGATTGCGAACCCGATGACGGCAACATTCGAGACAATTAAGATGGAGATTGCAACACTCTCGTGTGCAGACTCTCACAATGAATTTCTTCAGAAATGCAAGAACCCATTATGGCTGAATCAAGAGTTTTTTGTGTCATTACCTTTCAAAGAAAATATGATCACAACTCCAACAAAAGCGAGCCACGCAGGTATGCCGCCTGCATTACTACAACAAGCCAATGAAGAATGCGACCAGCTTATCAGCCAAGGAATAGTTTCATCTACAGAATCACCATGGGCATGCAAGGCATTCTACGTTAACAACCGAAAGAAAGCAAGAGGAAAACTAAGACTGGTTATTGACTACAAACCATTAAACCAGTATCTCCAAGATGTCAAATTTCCACTTCTAAATAGAAGATCACTCTTTCAACATCTCTCTGGAGCAACAATCTTTTCCAAGTTTGATCTAAAGTCAGGATTTTGGCAACTAGGTGTTCAACCAGAAGAAAGATTCAAAACGGCGTTTTGTCTACCTAATCGCCACCTCCAATGGAAAGTTCTACCATTCGGTCTTAAGACAGCACCATCACTTTTCCAAAGAGCGATGCTACGATATTTAAGCCACTCATCCATACCGCATTAATATACATCGACGACATCCTCCTATTTTCAACAAATGAAGAAGATCATACTCGATCCCTCCAACAGTTTCACGACATAGTGAAAACACACGGATAATGCTCTCGCCCGAAAGATGATTATAGCCCAGCCAAATCGATTTCCTTGGAATGCAAATTACAAAAGGCCAATTTGCACCTCAAGCCCATCTAGCTACGGAGCCTTGTCTTTCCAGAAAATAATCTAACAAAACGACAAGTCCAAAGAATTCCTTGGAGTAATCAATTACCTCAGGTGACTTTATCCCACAACCTCGCAATTGACCCAGCCATTACGAAAGATGTTAGTAAAGAATCCCCACATTGGACACAAAGACAAATGAAGCAAAAAAGCGAAAGCAAGAAATACAAAAGCTACCACCTTTAAAGATTCCCTCCTCGGTAATACGTATCCTTCAGACTGACGCAAGTGACAAATATTGGGGAGCAATATTATTTGAAGAGATTAATGGGAAACGTCAAATCTGCGGATATAAAAGTGGACGCTTTAAAGATTCAGAGATGCATTACCACTCAACGTTCAAAGAAATCCTAGCCGTCAAACGAGCTATTAAGAAGTTCGAATTTCATCTGATTGGACATAAATTTCGCATCGAAATGGACATGTCTTCTTTCCCAAAGATGTTACAATTCAAGCAAAAAATGGTCCCACATCAACAGCTGCTACGCTGGAGTGAATGGTTTTCTTAGTACGACTTCGATTCGTTCTATTTAAAGGGTTCAAAGAATGTTTTAGCAGACATGCTCAGCAGGAATCCCTTAAAAGAAATTCACATTATGACGAGCTACTCCTCTTCAAACAGAAGTTACTATGACTTCAATACCAACGTACCTGAAGACGCTCATCACTTAATTAATACGGGGAACTTTCACGAGCGTCTAAAAGACAAGATCTTCCAATATCAGTCACTCATCATGTCAAACCATGGAATCAATTGTCACTACATTTCGCCAATGGGAATCCATCCTAACTACCCATATGCCCACTTATACCGAATAGAAAACTCAAACATACCAGAAGAAGTCCTTTGTTTTCTTTGGTATCGGTTTCAGTATACACCATCGGCATCACCTTCGATATTCAATGGCTATATCAATACATTAACTCAAATCAAGGTCAACAAGAATGCCTCTCAACGTTCTTGACCTGGTTCACCCGATTAGTCAACCTGAGCGGCAAGCTAAGGAATTCAAAAGCGATGAACATATCATTCAAGAAGCTTAAGGCAAAATGAGGTATCAACCCTTTCTTCAATCCACACACAATCTACTTCTTCCACGCACTGCATAAGTCAATATAAAATCAAAGAAAGTTCATGCCCTACCAACTCTCATTCACCATACCGACTTCAAGAATGGTATTCGCCAGAACTTCAACGTTCGTGATAACAAAGCATACGAAGATTTCCAAACCCATGCGTTTACCTCAACAACGCTTCAAGAACGTTCTCAATTCCATTCAACCAGAATTGGACTTACTATCCAATAGACTACCAAATGAGCCTTGATGAAGACCTACAGTGCTACATGACGAAACAAGAGCATATTGCAGAAAAACGAAAATTCCGATCAGGACTTTGTCAATACGATCTATCGTTAGAATCTATGCAGTCAATATGATCTACCGGGAATCCTCTCTGTAATCCTGTTATGGATTATATACTAGTCCTATTGACAGACGCGGAGTATATCTCAAGTATTGCGAGCAAAAGAGGCCTCACTAGCCATGACGGGCTCAAGCACTTTTAGAGATACTACCCCACGAAAGTCCTATTGACCGTCGTGTTGATCTACCGGAAAATTCTACCGTCGTATTGATCTATGGGAAAATTCTACCATAGTTCTCCGATGGATTTTACACTAAGAATATAGATCGCAACCTATGCTTGAATGAAAGAAAACAAGGCTTATGCCGACGTTTGATCTACGGGAAAACTAGAGAGTTGTGGGATAAAGTCGCTGAGGTAATTGATTACTCCAAGGAATTGCTGGACTTGTCGTTTTGTTAGATTATTTTCTGGAAAGACAAGAAGCTCCGTAGCTAGATGGGCTTGAGGTGCAAATTGGCCTTTTGTAATTTGCATTCCAAGGAAATCGATATCGGGCAATATAATCATCTTTCGGGCCGAGAGCATTATCCCGTGTGTTTTCACTATGTCGTGAAACTGTTGGAGGGATCGAGTATGATCTTCTTCATTTGTTGAAAATAGGAGGATGTCGTCGATGTATATTAATGCGGTATGGATGAGTGGCTTAAATATACGTAGCATCGCCTGCTGGAAAAGTGATGGTGCTGTCTTAAGACCGAATGGTAGAACTTTCCATTGGAGGTGGCGATTAGGTAGACAAAACGCCGTTTTGAATCTTTCTTCTGGTTGAACACCTAGTTGCCAAAATCTTGACTTTAGATCAAACTTGGAAAAGATTGTTGCTCTAGAGAGATGTTGAAAGAGTGATCTTCTATTTAGAAGTGAAAATTTGACATCTTGGAGATACTGGTTTAATGGTTTGTAGTCAATGACCAGTCTTAGTTTTTCTCTTACTTGTTCTGCTCGGTTGTTAACGTAGAATGCCTTGCATGCCCATGGTGATTCTGTAGAAGAAACTATTCCTTGGCTGATAAGCTGGTCGCATTCTTCATTGGCTTGTTGTAGTAATGCAGGCGGCATACCTGCGTGGCTCGCTTTTGTTGGAGTTGTGATCATATTTTCTTTGAAAGGTAATAACACAAAAAACTCTTGATTCAGCCATAATGGGTTCTTGCATTTCTGAAGAAATTCATTGTGAGAGTCTGCACACGAGAGTGTTGCAATCTCCATCTTAATTGTCTCGAATGTTGCCGTCATCGGGTTCGCAATCGTAAATAGTCGTGGTATTGTTGTAAAGGCTTTATAGAGAGCTTTCCATTTGATTCCTCTTGGCTCGATCGAGATATCAAACTTTTTCTTTAATGCATAATAGGAATCCCATCCCAGTATAAGATCTTTTCCTCGAGTCAAGATCCGAGGACCTCGGTTGTAATTTGACATCCCGGGAAAAGTTCTATAGTGATTGGCTTTGATTTAAGTTTAATTATCAACGAACTTGAATTTGCAACCTTGAACTCTTGGTGGTATGGTAGCCCACATCGAGGGCGGAGAATCCTAGGATTCATTAACGTTGAATGTGCTCCGTGTCGATGAATGCAATAGCATGAATTGGATCTTCATTTTTTGCTGGATCGAAGATTGTCACCGCAAGTGTGGTGTTTGTATCTCTTCTTGTTGGGGCACTTGAGTGATTTTTGAAGCAACACTCATCTTCTTCATATGATGATTCATAATCGTAATATGAATATCCACATATATCGCCTTTTGTCTTCACTATCGCATAAGAGAACCGACTCAAGATCATGGTTATCAAGATCGATATCCGTGCTATGCTTGATATCGAATTGATAAGATATTGCCTCCTCTTTGGAGATTTGTTTGGACAATTTTTTGCGAAATGTCCTTCCATGCATAAGAAACATTTTGTTGATTTCTTGAAGTTCTGCTTTTTTGAAGAACCGCTACGCCCGAACTTGGGAAAATTATCCTGCGATGATCTTCTGAATCCGCGTGATCCCTTTTGATTATCACACGAGCACGTTTTTTTGGATTTGGAACACTTGATTGATAGATCTGGTCTTGCACATATCTTGGACATACTCTTTGATCTATCTATGAATTCCATCCAGAACTCCTTTTGTTTACAAAGCTTATCGAGTGTTCTGAATACATACTGTTGTATCTGTTCAATAGAGATTTCTTCTATCGTTTAGCCTTGATCTCTGATATACAGCTTTGTCTGTTGGCTGAGATAATCGTCAATGGATGAAAGATATACATGCTTCAGGCTTGGGTTGTTGAGGCCACCAAGAGAATTCCACCATTCTTTTAGCGCACCCGATAGCCTTGCTGCGAATTGTTGTATGACGAGGTATGATGTTGAAGTTAAGGCTTCTGAAGTCATCCATGCATGAAATTCGTCTAGACGATTATTCCATTTATCAAATGGAATGTCATCGAATGTGAATGTCATCGAATGTGAATGTCATGATTTTTGAAGCAAACTCCTTTGCTGGCTTTTCTCGAAAGGATTGATTGGCCATTTCTTCATCGCTTGAGAATACTTCGTGTATACTTGGCTCCTTTTTGGGTGTAGCTGACCCTTCACCTATGACAAATTGATTTGGTAGAGATTCATCTTCGGAATCAGAATTAGAACCATATAAACTTGAGTCGGAGAAGTGTCCAATCATAGGAGTTTTTGCTGTTGTTTTAGTTATGAGCGAAGAACAGTTTTGAGGCTCTTAGATCGACTCTGCAGAGGATTTGACTGTATTTGTCAAATTGTTGAAAGCAAAACCGACATCGAAAATTCGATGATTCTGATTTCTTTTTTTTTTTTTCCGATCTCCTAGAGATTCTTGGCTAGATTGAGAAGAGGTATGAATTTTGGTTGGCTTGACCGAAAATCTGGTTCTCGTGAAGTTTGTGTCCTTTCTCTTGGCTTGACTTGTAGTTGGGCCTTGATGGCATTGCATATCGAGATGTGAATGCCTCATCGGATGATAAAAATCCGGGAGAGAGAAGTTTTGGGCCTTTGATTTTGATTTCCCGAGAGGAATCCAGGATAATTTGAACCCCGATAAGTTGAAAATCCCGGGGTCATATTTCCGTGAGGGGGGAAAATATGCTTTCGATGGTTTTTGTTGTTGCTTCATGCTTTCAAGATATCTTTGGAGGTCTCTTAATTGATTTTTGAGACTAGCCATTTCAAGCTTCTTTAATTCAAAAATGGGAAGTATTAACCAAGCATCTGTTGTGCCTATACATCATCTCTTGATGAATGCCACCAAGTCGATTATGGATTTCCGATATTGAACTTTGAAGGACGCTCAATCTCTTAACATAATCGTCACCAACCTGGTCAACCTTGTGATTTATTGTGTTTAGGAGCTGGTTTTGAGCAATAGCGTTCTCTGTTTGCCAGTTAAGAACCTTTTCTCCTTGACTTAGTGGGTCTAGTCCAGAAAAATAGATAGCATTAGAAACTATCTTCGAACAATGGGCGATATTGTTTTTGGTGAAATCTTCGACGAAGGGAAACCGCTCTAGCCTTATCATCATGATTTCTTGTTTTGGTTCTTCTTTTTTGTCCTGAATAACGGACAAGAAAATCATATCTTCTGCTTCCTTCACCTAGTGTGCCCACCGTTGGATCACCGCCAAGATATCTTTGATAAAGCGGATCTTTCTTTTTCCTTCGCTTTCGCAATTTCTTCGCCGATTCGTAAAGATCTTCTATGCATGCCGAACATGAACATACATCAAAGTAGTGATGACCATTTTCATCTTTGAATGGGTATACTACTGTTCCATCTTGACCAAAGGAAATAGGTTTCAGCATTTGGTCCTTATAAGCGCCGTAGAATTCTCCTTCATCAATACGTATGGAGAATTGGGTGAACAATTGTCATCGAAACGATGAAGATCTGGGTTTATGTAACTTTTCATAGCTTGTAACCCATGATTCTGGTAGTTTTTGTATCAGCTCTTCCCGTGATATTTGTCTGGGGATTTGAATGGAGTTCGGGGCTTGTGAGGCTGATGTGATTTTGAGATATAATGCTTCGTCAGAAGAGGGTAGCGCGAGATCAAGAGCATGATCTTGGATACGGTAGACAATTTGGTGATGTAGAGTTGCTACAACACTATTTTCTTGCATAGGGGCTCCAACGAGTTGTAATTGGACCTTAAGCGTCTTTAGAATATTGGGATCTTGTAGAGAAACATTAAAGTTTGGGAATAATGTTATGAATACTGTTCCTGCATTTAACGTTGTCTGAACTGTGCCGATGCAAGCTTGTTGATATGATCTTAGTCGAGAATCGACTAAGGCTATCCTCTACTTGACCGGTAGACCTTTGCGAGCATGTAAGGTCAACCCAATTCAGACTACTCGAAGTGTAGGTGAGTATATCCTTGTTGTTGCCAAAGTCGTGGTAGATTTTCGTGAATGTTGAGAGAGATGAATTGTTCTTCCTCCGTTTCTTGGACCTGGCATGATGAGAATTTACTTGATTGAACATACTCCATAATTCGTTTACGTGAGGATGGTCGATCGAGCTGTCTAACTCCTTTAATCGAAAAGACGCTTGGTTTCTTGGCAAAGTATTCGTAAGGATTGACGAGGGAAGAGTTTTTGTAATCGATCTCTCGGAACATACTCGATTTCGATGAATCGATACTTGAAGACGATGAATGGTTTGAGGATGATGTACGGCTTTTGTTTCTAGAAAGGTTGGAAATTGCGAATTGAGAATCGATCATAGAGGGATTAGAAATAGACATGATAAGAATTGTTTTCCCAGATTAATCGAAACAATCAACACAAACAATGATTCAATCAATCAATACATAGGTCGAGGCTCTGATACCAGTATATAATCCATAAGATGGTAATAAAACGACCAAACTATTTTGTGCACTCTGTATGCTTTTGGTGCATGTCTAGTCTAAACAACATACTTTAAATATTGTAATGTTGATGTCACGCCGTTCTTATCTATTAAATGCTTTATCAGTTCGGTATAATGAAGTGTTAGCTAGAAAGTTTGAAAGATGTTTCAGAAACACAATTTCCGGAGGTGTTAGTATATTATACGGATCAAACCATAAAGATTCATTAAGGTTTTAATCCATTAATTGTCCATAAAAATCTGTTAGGCTTTTTTTTTCCGGAGACTAGAGACATCCGAAATGAAAAATGGATAATTTCGGTACGGAGCCATACCACAAGAGATTTTGGTCAACGTGTTTTGGTTCTACTGTTCTAGTCAACGTGGGTAGACTGGAAAAGAAAAGAGTGAGATATATTTAGATGACAGAAAGAAATGTCTCAAAACTTTTTATTTTTATTTTCATTTTTAATACGGTGGAAATCTCAAAATCAAGTCCAATTGTATATAATTAAAAATTTTCCCCTACTTTCAATTTATTAAATTAATTAAGGTTTAGCTGTATCGCAAACTCCAAGACTTGTTAGGAGAGGATTGTAAATTTTTTTGAATTTTCTAATTAACCCATTATTACAATATTTTTAGAATTACACTTTTCTCGTTTCTCTCTCTTTCACTCACTTTTTTCAATCTTTTTTATTTATAAAATCAAAATGTAATAATGTAATAATATCCACTCCTTTACTTATTTATTTAGATTTATTTTTCAATATTTATTTTCTCTTTCCATTTCTCCTCAAAACCCTAATTTCTCACATCTGTAAAGAAATTTCTCCCTAAACTTAACCCACCCGTTGAAAAAAACCAAAAAAAACAAAAAAACCTTTTCTTTTCTTTGCTGGTAATTATGAATGTTTTAGGAGAATTTCTTCTGAAATTAAGATTCCGCCATTGAAGCTTTGATCTTTCTCTTCACTAATTTCTCAACACTCTTCAAAAAAAAAAAAAAAAAAAAGTTGAAGTTTTTTTTTTTTAAATCTCTCTTTCCCCTTTTCTCTGAATCTTACGTCGCTCTGGATCCATCTGTCGTGATCAGCAAGATTCGAACTTGTGTTTAAAGATTGCATCTTTTTTTGGTCTTCTTCCTTAATTGTCGGAATCTCTCCTTACAGAATCTATGGAAGAGAGAGAAGGAACTAACAACAACAACATCACAACTAGTTTTGGTCTGAAACAACAACTTGAAGCTACTCCTGTTGATTACCACATGGACCCACCTCGGTCTGAAAACCCTAATCCCTTTCCGGTGGGTCCATCTACCACCACCGCCGTCGTTGCTGCTGCGTCTGAGAATGTTGCTCCTCCTTTCAGCTTAACAATGCCGGTGGAGAATTCATCTTCTGAGTTGAAGAAGAAGAGAGGAAGACCAAGAAAGTATAATCCTGATGGCTCACTCGCTGTGACTCTTTCTCCTATGCCTATCTCATCTTCAGTTCCATTGACGACTGGGTTTGCTTCTTCTCGGAAACGTGGAAGAGGTCGAGGAAGAGGCAGAGGAAGAGGACGTGGACAAGGACAAGGACAAGGAAGAGGAGAGCATAACAACAACAATTGGCTCAAGAATACTCAGATGTTCGAATTCGACAACAGTCCTGGTAATGCCTTTGTCTCAGGAATCTTTGTGGTCTGTGTAAGAATCAATAGATGGCTTTTAATGGAGCCTATGGTAATATTGGATCTCTTTGGCTTGCCAAATAAAGTTGGAATAAGGACAAAGATTTTGTCCTGTAATAAAGATAGTGAATGTTACTGTCCAGTAAACTGGATTCTGTGAAAAGTGTTAGGAGTACAAGAAGGTATAAAATTTAGGATTCTTTGATGAGAGTTACATAAGTAGTGTGATTAAGAATATAAAGATCCTTGTTTATCCGTGGAATTTGGTTACGTAAGGCTTTAACTTGAACTAATAAAACTCTTTTTCTTGATCAAATATCGTTTTTTTTTTAATTGTTATTTCTGCTGATTCATTTGATGTTTACAGGTGCAGGAGGAGGAGGAACTGCAGAATATGTTAGTCCAAGTTTTACACCTCATGTGCTCACAGTAAATGCCGGTGAGGTATGTGCTTGATAATTCTCTTTATTTGTGATTTACTGAATGATTTGTGAGGATAATGTCTGTTTACTGACCTTAATGTCAGTAAGATTATTCATCAAGCTTAGTAATCCTGACATAGTCGCCGAGATTATTTACTCTTTTTGGCCCACTAATTGTGTAATTGTGTGATAGGACGTGACAATGAAGATAATGACATTTTCTCAACAAGGGTCGCGTGCTATTTGCATTCTTTCAGCAAACGGTCCCATTTCAAATGTAACACTTCGTCAATCTCTGACATCTGGTGGTACTCTCACTTATGAGGTCTGCTCTCACTCTCTTTTAGATTCTTTCCAACCTTTTTTTTTTTTTTTTACTAAACTTAGTTTAATGTTTAGGGACATTTTGAGATTCTTTCTTTGACTGGTTCATTTACACCAAGCGAGAGTGGAGGAACCAGAAGCAGAGCTGGTGGGATGAGTGTGTCTCTTGCTGGACCTGATGGTCGTGTCTTTGGTGGTGGACTTGCTGGTCTCTTTATAGCTGCTGGTCCTGTTCAGGTAAATATCTTAGAACAATGAGGTGTTTGATCTCTCTAATAGACTCATTTTGTTTTTGTCTAGCATTGTTGTTTCTGAATCGAATCATCGATATATATGTATTTCAGGTAATGGTAGGGAGTTTTATAGCGGGTCAAGAGGAACCGCAGCAGCAGCAGCAGATAAAGAAGCAACGAAGGGAAAGACTTGGGATCCCGATAACAACACAATCTTCTAACATCTCATTTGGTGGCTCAGTAGAAGATCCAAAGGCTAGATATGGGCTCAACAAGCCTGTTGTTATTCAGCCACCACCGGTGTCTGCACCACCTGTGTCTTTTTCGCATGAGCCAAGCACTAACCCGGTCCACGGTGGTTACTACTCAAATAACACAGCTAACCATATCAAGGATCTCTTCTCTTCCCTTCCAGAAGATGATGAGGAAGAAGATCATGAGGAGGATTTAGAAGGCGAAGATGATGAAGAATTTGGAGGCCATAGCGAATCTGACACCGAGGTTCCAAGCTGATGATTGAATGAGGTAATCGGACACTGATCATTCTTGATCTTGAGTTGCTTCTGCCTTCAGATTCTTTAGAGTGTAATGTTTTTTTTTTTTTCTTTCAGATTTTAGTTGTTTTCATAAACAGAGATCTCTTACTAAAGAAGTTAGGGTTTATTATTAGAAGATGTAATCTTTAGGGTTCGTTGACTTTGTTTCTTTCTTTCTATCTCCAAGTGGTTGTTGTAGAAGTACCAAACTTGGTTTGTGTGTTCAAACTCTCTGCTTTAATCATCTCTTCTATGACTTCATTTTGAAACTCAACTAAATTTTATTAACTCGTCCTTATAGAAATCTATCTACATTTTACAACTACGCGATTTGTAACAATGTGTTCATAAAAGTGACATATTTACATTATTAGTATGTATCTATGCTACTTTAAAACGCACTTGTAGTTGTATTCAACTAGTTATAATTTATAAATACCTAATGATGGTGCCAGACATTTTTGTAAACGCACTGTTTACTGTGTTTTTTTCCCCTTGTAATTTCAGAAAATGAATATTGGATTTACATTCTTATGTTAAAAATTCTAATCGAAATTTAGCAAACAAACTAAAATTATGATGTCGTATATTTTGATTGATTTTTTTTGTTTTCTATGTTAATATTTGATCGAGTATATAGAAACTAGATAGCAATTCATAATAAGAAAAGGTATATTAATGAATAATTTTGAAAATAATGTGAATTGATATAAGTTTGTATTAAAGTATTTTAAACTATCCTCCTCTTCTTTATCTAAAATGTAGTTTTTAGGTTTTAAATTAGACTTTTGATAACAGTCTTATATATATGTAATAGAGAGTTGTACTCGAATTTGCTTTGTTAAACAAATGAATGAAAATCTTTCTGTGTGAACTTGATTAAGCTCATATACGTAGTGGTAATGATATGAATCGGAATCAATAAGAGAGAAGAGACAAATAAGTAAAGATTCGTAACAACAAAAAAGCACAAGAGTTGACCCAAAAAAAAAAATCACAAGATATTATTATATTCGTTTATGAGACTTCCAAAATTTGGCATTCGCATGATAAATAACATATTTTCTTTTTACTAATTCGAAAATGACTTTGTTTAAGAAAAGTACCAATTTCAAGTAAACAATTAAAAAAAGATTGGATACTGTACTTAGCTGGCAAGTGTTTTAATATAGTCTGTATAAATTAATTTGGTCTAGGAAATCATATCATCTTTGTCGGATTTATCCATATGTTAATTTTGTCTTTTTATTTGACTTACGGATTTGATAAACTAACAAGATTCTTTTTTTTCTTCTCTCTCGAACAAACCATAAAATAAATTGCAATTTCCACCAACCAAACTAAACTGCATCTGTACAAATTTATGCGACTCATGCATATTGTATTTAATTTATGTTTTATACATTGTTCTTTTGGTTGGTTGCAAGAAGTTTAGCCTAAATTTAATTTTATTTTATTTTATTGGAGAACTATATGGCTGCAAATTATCCACACAAATCCTTGTTGAATCGAATCAGAAAATATATGATATGTTTTGGTATCAGCGTCGTTTTGCTTTTGTTTCTTTTGATAACTTTGTTTTATAGCAAAAGTTTCTCTTTTAACAGATACAAATTTTTAATTTTGATATGATTTAATCTGGTAGTTTCGATACAAATTTAATTACTTAATTCACAAGATGAGAATTACAATTATGTTTTCACATAGTCAGTAAATATTAACTTGTGCTTCCCATTCATAGTTTTTACTTTTTAGAGCATTTTTCTATAAATTATAAACAAAACTCTGATTAGTGTAAGATATAATTACTCTTAGTGTTCTCTGATTTCCATTGAGTATTAACTTTACGAATAAATTCTTCAACTCGTCTTCGAAGCAAACACTCCACTTCACTCTCATTCTCTTCCAAGCTCCCTTTCTCCTCCTTCTCTGAAAAGTCTGAACCGGGTTCTAAACCGGGTTTGGAGGTCAACGATTGCTCAGAACCGGCAGGTTTGGAGGAGATAGCCGACTTAGATATCAGCCCATGTTCTTGTAAACCGGGACTTGAGCTGAGATACATCTTAGATTTCTCAAATCCGGGTTTGGAAGAGATAACCGACTCAGATATCAACAGAGGTTTCTTTAAACCGGTTTTGGAGGAGAGAGTCGACTCAGATAACAACAGAGATTTCTCAAAACCGGGCTTGGAAGAGAGGACCGAATCAGAAATCGAAACGGATTTCTCTAAACCGCGTTTGGACGAGAGAATCGTCGACTCAGATATCAACCCGGATTTCTCAAAACGGGATTTCGAGGAAAGAATCGACTCAGATATCAACACAAATTTCTCAAAACCGGGTTTGGAGGAGAGAACCGAGTCAGAAATCGTCACGAATCTCTGAGAGCCGGGATTTGGCTTATCTTTGGAACCCGGTTTAGAGTTGCCCATAAGGATTAAGATGATGATGAGGTTGCAGAAAAGGAACATGAATAAAGAATTGGAAGCAGTCTTGTTAACAAGCTCCATTACAGAATCTATCATCTTTGTACTGAGAAAGAGGAAGAAGAAGAAGAAAGAAGAAAGGTTGTTTCTGCGAAAGAGACGGCTTGGAAGAGGTATAAATGGAGGATGAGCCTTCTAAGACAAGTCGACACTGACAATGACTTCTCAATAAAGTAGTTGAAATCTTTTTGTTTAATGATAATTTTAAAACAAGTGATTAAAACTCCTTGCCAACTAAGTTGTCCTAATAAGTAATAACTAATAAGTCTCTTCTAACAACTAAAAGTCTTTTTAAATCACATGGGTCTTTGTTAATTTAAAGTATTCACTAATGCACCGTAAATAATGGTATTGGTGGAAAATACTTTTAGTTAAGTGATTAACGGTTTATATTTGCAATTTTTTCATTGAAATTCGATTCCATCACATCGTGTTACCTCCCGTCGTAGAGATTAGATTATGGTTCATGTCTTATCTACCTAAATGATGGTACTCGTATGAGTGGTATCTCAAACCCTTTGAGTTTATAATATTAAAGTATGATTATGATTGGTGGATAAGATTTTTTTTTTTTTTTCAATTGCTTTCAACTTTCAACAATGAATTTATATATGTTCATTTCATAACACATAGATTACATAAGTTAAACTTGAGACTAGATGAATGAGTAAACTAACTTACAAAGATTATTACTAAGAAACCATAGTTGTTGTAAACTCAGTCTATTGTCGCTAAGACTCCATAAAGGAATAAAACTTTATAGAAGAAGAAAAAAATATTCAAAAGTGGACTTGTTTTTAATCTGGCAATTTAGATCATATATATCTCAAGATAATTTATCCACTTAGTAAATAAAATTATTATTATTATCCCTTGTATCCTACAATCTAAGTTATTACATATAAATTGAGTAGATCCAAAATGGATGGAAACATAATTTTTTTAAACAAAAGACAAGTCCAGCCACCAAAAAGAAAGTGGTAAAAATTGAAAAAATAAAGATGTAAAGATACAATGAAATCTCAAATCGATAGATGAATGAGAATAAAGATGCATCACATTGATACAAAATGTGAATAAAAATTACTCAAATTTGCCAATTATTTTTTTTCAGATATTTGCCAATTATTTAATATAACACAATGTTTTCTACCGAAAACCAAAAAACTATAAATTTGCTTAATCATATGAATGCATTACTAGAGTTATATATATTCATCATAGAATAGAATGAGAAAACAACTATAGGACATGGCTAAAAAAATTCAAAATTTTCGTTGAATTCATTCATTAAGAGGTAGTTTCATGGAAACCTAAATATAAATTTGTCTTCCAAGATAGATATGATCAATCTTGATGCAAAAAGACATAAAAATGGTAAAAATAATAATTCTGAGACTCAAACTATGTGTTTTCCATTCTAAATAACGTATTTAAAGTGTGGACTTGTTGAAGAAGTTAACGAAGAAAACACATTTGTTACCAATCAATTTGAAAAGGTATTTTCCATCAAGTATGATGAGAATGACGTGCAAATGATCATTTTTTAGTGGATCTAGTTTGGAGTGAAAAAATTTGACTAGAATGATTTGTTATTAGCTCAAAATGACTTAATATACTAGAATCAACTTGTACAAACTCTGAACATGTGACATTTATAAATAATTGTTAATGACTTTGGCATTTGAGACATTATCTTATTTGCATCCTCATAATTGTTTTGAGGATTCAGAGAATAACTATTACTACTTCAAAAAATTTGGAGTCAAAATTGTTTCATTCTTCTGCATCTTCACAACAACCTGATTTTATAAATTTGATGTGTATATATTCTAGGTTAAACTGATAAATGACATTTATGAAACCAACACAAATACTTTTTCAATGCATACACGAATCAAGTAATCAAGTAATGAATAATTTTCAATGAAAGAACTCCTCAAGTATAAACCGATCCTTTTAAAATTTTAAATATTTTAAGTAATTATTAATAAGTAAAAAACTCTTAAGTATCCAATGACCCATTTTTAATCCCTTAACTAAATTATTAAATAGAAAACCTCTCAAGTAAAGATTCATTAACCAAAAATCTCTCAAGTAGAAATCAATTAACAACAAAAGAACTCTCAAGTATTGATTGTCATCAAATCGATACTCTTGCATTTTGGTTTGTTAAAAACTATGCATATATTTTGCTTAGACATAAAAAAATGTGATTTTGTCTAAAATTAACATAAAAACGCGATGCAATCAATTAGAATCTGAAACGATCAATCAATATAACTGAAATATTGCATCCTAGGTTGCATAAAACAATGAAAATTGAAAAACTCTGGTAAAATATTTGAAATTAAACGGTTTTATATAAATTATAAGTGTGAGGATGAATAATAGTTTAAATTTTACACGATTTTAAGGTTTTTAAATCGACATCATCGATTGTTTTTAAAATTTCAGTTGTTTTTAAACAATTTAAAGCAAAAGACACATGTCAGTTATTTAGCAAGCAACAATGCAGAATATTGATTAAAAACATATGTTTAGGCGGAACTATAATCGTTTTTCACTAAAGTCTCTTATTTGAGGAGTTTTTATATTAATAATTTAGTTGGGGGTTAAGATGGATTGACCAGTAGACTTTTTATTAAAATTTCTTACTTAAAAGCTTTAACATTAATAATATAGTTGAGCGTTTTAAATGGATATATTGGTATTTTTGAGGATTTTTTTTCCAATAAAATCACTATAAACACCCTTCATATATTGACTTGTCACTTTTGTTTAACCGAATTCCTAACCTAGTCCAATTTCTTAACACATGAAATTATATTTTTCCTAACCTAATCCAATATTTTAATTTATGTGAACCTGTAATATAACATATAAAAGTTAAATGGAATTCTAAAGTATTAAACACTTATTTATGGAATTTTATACATAGACTGTATAAATAAATCTAAGAGTTTATTATTATTAAAAAAACATTAGAATCGATAATTGCTGAATTTAATACTTAAAACTATGATCCCAATTGCACCGCATCCGCAAACCCGATTTGTTCATTCTTGTAATCGAATACCGTATGGACAGGTTTCATGAAGACCAGCCCCAAAATCCTGCATTAATTCGTGTAGCTCAAACCATTTAACGTCTTAATATTTGATTATACACTTTAACAATTACTAGAAAAAAAAAACAAAAAAAAAATTAATACCAGAGATTTTCAGTACGATAATAATCTACGTTACATGGAATCGGAAGCTGGTACGTGGAAGCGGAAGCGTTCGGAAGCGGAGAAGCGAGATTTTTAAAAAAATTAGGAAGCGGATACGTGTTGGAAGCGTATACATATATAATATATATATATATAATGTAATAATAAAACATAAAGACTAATTTAAATAAAATATTTTAAGTAACAACAAAATCCAATACATAATTTAAAAAGCAACTAAAAATAACATTTGAAGTCACTTGTTGAGACCTTCTTCATCATTCTTATTTTCATCAACTCCATCAAACACAACCGCTTCCAACTCTGGTTCATCAAGAGAAAGATCTGAAAACTCAAATCTCCCCACATTAATCTCATCCAATGAATCAAACTGGTCACCTCCAACATCCCACATATGATTTGGTCCTTCTTTATAAATAGAACTCTTTCTAGATAGAAGACGAAGGTTAGTGTGCACAAATACCAAATCTTCAGCTCTTTGTGGAATAATCTTGTTTCTTGTTGCAGAATGTATGAACTTATATGTACTCCAATTCCTTTCACAACATGAGGACAAAGACGGTTGTCCAAGCAACTTAAATGCTAAGGCTTTGAGTTTTGGTGCGGAAGATCCATGAACTGCCCACCATCTCAAAGGCTCTAGAATAAACCTATCATGAATTGCATCGACACTTCCAAAATCTTCCAAGCATAAAGAGAAATTAGAATATTCAACATTAACCTCCCTCCTTTCATCTTGATTTGGAAAATACTTCATGATGCAATTTTTTCTTTCTCTAGTAACCTCCAAATCTTGATGTGGAGCTTTTCTATTGTTCTCTTCAAGAGATTACGTGATGAATCCTGGAAAAATCAATCGAATGTTAGAGAGGGATAGATTCGTGGTCGATGAGGAACAAGGTTTCTTTGGAGAATAGTTAACAAAAAAAAAAAACTTTTCACATTCTAAACTTCTCATCTCTTTTGTATCTTTATTAACTAAGGTTTTTAAAAGTTATGTAATTAAATCTTAAGAAAATGGGCTAATAAGCCCACAAGTTATATGTTGTTTTTCTTTTTTTACCAATGTCGCTCCCGATCACCTCCGTCGACGCTTCCACCTCGGAGTAGCCGCTTCCTTGCCGCGTCCAAATACCATATTCTTGGAATCGCAATTCCGAAACGCTTCCGTGCGATTCCGGGCAATTCCGCTCTCGCTTCTAATTCCGAAGCGAGAAACGTTGCTCCATACATGATTCAATGCAACGTAGATAATAATCATCATCACTATCCGGTGGATTGACACTCAATCTGGTTGTGCACACACCGCTAGTCAGCACCCTTATATACTGAAAAAAGTTACAAAATCAATAAAATCGCTACCATAACCAAATAATAAAATAATTACATCTCTCATGGTGAGTATAAACATTCTGTTACCGATGGTGAGTGAAACTGCGAGCATCAGACGAATCTTATTGCAATCCACGTTTTTGAATGGACCCACCCCAAGAGCTTCATTAATTATAGACTACGATCAAAGAAAAAAAATTTGTTAGTTCTCAAAAGCATAACAAGCAATATAAAGTATATATATTTTTACCCTTGGACCCTTCAAATCAGTAGTGCCGGAGTCAACAATGCAAGAGCAACCGTTGAGGCAATGTTTAGTTCTCCTTCCTCCAATGAGTATCTCCCCCATTTCAAACTCCAGGTGTGTTCCCCTACGTAGTGGGCTTGGTTAGATCCGCCAAAAATGATTGTAATTATAGTTACTGAGAGAAAAAAATATATATAATGATAAATTAGCCATACCGTTGTAGTCTACATGAGTCAACGATTTGGTAGAAACGTATCTCGGAAGTGTCTCATGTTGATGCCAAACTTTATTAGGCACCCATAGCTCCACATTTCCAGTATCGAATACGACCATTAAATTTTGTGGTGGTATCCCAACTCCGATTTCAGCATAATATCTTACGTTACCATCTATTTTAAGATCATGTCTATTTTTTCAATGTCAAACATAGTTGAGTTAAACGTGTCAAATCTCTTTGCCTGATTTTTTACAAGAGTAATTGTGATTGTCCTCTCTTGGACAACATAAAGGTAAAAATCATGCTAAAGAGATTTGACACATTTAACTCAACCATGTTTGACATGGAAAAAAATAGACTCGATCTTAAAATAGATAGTGACATAAGATATTATGCTGAAATCGGAGTTAGGACACCGTCCAAGATGACAACATCAACATGGACAACCACAAAATGCAAATTCTCATAGTTGATGTTGAAAAGATATTGTATGTATTAGAAATGGGAAGAAATTGGAAGAAAACTGTGTGATCAGTGGAGTTTGCTTTCACCTATTTATGTGTTTCTAATGAAACTTTCATGTTGACAAAATGACTTAGCTAATTCATACCAAATTAATGCCAAATTTTCAAGAACATGAACAATGTACCTTAGCTAATTCATATCATGTTAATGCCAAATTTTCAAGAACATGAACAATGTACAATATTTGTGTTAAGGCATGTCCGTTTATTTTTAGGCAAAATTAACTGGGATATTTTTATATGTTTAGTTATTTTTTTGAATTGAGGTTAAACCGAAACAGGCGGACACTTGGGCTAGGCTTTAGGGCTTTAAATTACTTTCCCAAATCTGTTTCCACATCATCTTTTCTTCGTAGCGGCTTTAGGGCTTTACATTACTTGGTTCATATGGGTTCATTTTTGGGCTTTTAACATACAACTAGAATGAGCTTCATTGTATTATTAGTAAGCTATTTAGTATTTAGTTTCAGTTTTTTGCCCAACCGTAAAAACATTAATTGAAAAAACTGAGCCGGAATCAAACTATAAAACCGGCTTCCCCATCCTTAGCTTTTCGTTTTCATGTAATTTTTGTTCATCTTGACGATTGCTTCTGCTGATTTTAAAAGGTCGGTTTGAGATACTCACTGTCCGGATCATTCATGCCTAGTGACTCGGACGGGATATGGAGCAGAGCAGGCGAGGTGAGTGTGTCATTGGCTAGCCCTGATGGAGGTGTAGTAGGCGGTGGTGTCGCTAGCCTGCTGATTGCAGCCACTCCTTTTCAGATGGTTAAGAGGAAGTTTCTTAGCTAGAACAAACCACCAAGATAAAAGACCGAAGCAGCAGAACCACACCGAAGTTTTCTGATTCTTCTCCATAAGACTCAGATACTTGGTGTCATTCATTAATATATACCATAATAAATTAATAATACCAATTCATCAAGAAAACCCAGAAAAATATATAAAAAATCCAACGAATTCAAGAACAAATAATCAAACACCATAAGATGACAGAGAATAATACTAATCAAACACCATAAATCTATCAATATCATTCATTCCTCCATGTTATAAAAAGAGTATGACTCAAAATCAAGAACAAAAATAGCAAATGTTCTTCTTCTCCGTAAGACTCCAGACTTGGGGGTTATTAATATATACCATAATACCAATATCACCTTGGAAATCAGAATTCATCAAATTTTCACACACCCCGAACTGGTAAAACATCATTTCAACCATAATCAAAGAAAGCAAAAAGCAACATACTCGATTCACAACATGAAGTGAATCTCCCTTTACTCGTCGCTGACTTGAGCACTGGCTGCCTCCATCAAACCATTGCGTATCTGGTCGCTGATGTCCCTCACGTGTCCTGGACCGTGTGGGAGAAACACCGTTGTGTTCTTTGACGAGTTTCCAAGGTCCCTTATTGTGTCAAAGTACTGTGTGATCATGATCAAGTCCATCACTTCTTTGGCTGATGTGCCTACTACTTTGTCAGAGAAGTTCAATATGTTCTCCCTCAATCCGTCTGTGATTGCTTGCCTCTGTCTAGCCACACCGACACCGCCCAAGTACTTGGATTCCGCTTCTGCTTCCGCTCTCTTCACTTGGAGAATCTTCTCTGCTTCTCCTTTGTAAACACTCGCAAGTTGGAGCCTTTGTGCTGCATTTGAGAAGCAAAAATGAAGTCATCAATCTGTAAATTAACATCTCATGAACTCTTGACACAACACACAAATAGAGTCCTATAATCATAAAAATATAAATCTTTCTAAACTTCAATAAGTAGGGAATCATTAGAGACCTGAAAAGTATGAGATACTAATTCCCCGGGTGACGGAAATAAAGTTTACCTGCATTGATTTCGTTCATGGCCTTGCGTACAGAGGGATCAGGAATAATGTCAACCATTAGAATATGCTCAATGCTGTATCCATAAGCTCCCATCACCTGAAAGAAACAATTCCATTAATGACCATTATCGAACTCGCCACGAGTCCCGGAAGCACACTCGCCTCAACTAAATATTATAACTTTCCTCAATGCAATCCAAAGATCAAGAATCTCACGACTAAAACATCAAGAATATCACGACTGATATCTATCAGACCATGAACACAAGAGTCTTAAACAGAACCAAACATACAATCAATAAAACAACGAAGAATCAACATGTTATTATACCTTCTCGAGTTCTTCAAGAACAGACTTGGCGACTTCTCCCTTTTGTTCAAACAGAGCATCTAGCGTCATCATTGGAACCAAAGCTCTAACCACTAAATGATTAAAAACAAAAACATACAAAAGAAGAAAATTAAGAATCAAAACAGAGCTTAAATATTCCCCAAAAAAAATAAAAAAAATTACCATCAAACACATAAGCTTGGATCTGTTCTTGAGGGTTTTGAAGCTCATAAAACGCATCATCAGCACTAGCTTTCACTACACGATACTGAATCGAACAAACCAGCTGCACAAATACATTATCCTACAACCAAAAACAAGAGATACACAAACACTATCGATCTTAAATTCCTCAAGATCAATCACTAAATACCGAATTTTTGATGAATATGTAATCTCAAACCTTAGTTTTGGTCTCGATTTTAACATCGAGAGAGTTGATCCTAGTGGAGAGAACTCCGGCGAGCCATTGACCGGCGAGAGGGTTAAAGAAATGACATCCTGGCTCAGCTATATGCTCGAATCGGCCCCAACGTTCAACCACACCAACGCTTGCTTGCTCAATACAACCTCCAAAGATACAATACGTATTCCCCATTTCTACGCGTCACACAAGCTTTTGAAGAAGAAGAAGACAAGCTTGAGATTTGTTTCTATGGAATCGAAAAAACTGGTGTTATATGATCGATCGGGTCCTGAGAGGATTCAAAGCTATTGTAACTGTCCGATCAAGCGGTTGAAGAGAAATGGACGGCTATGATTACTGATTCATTCGTTAGCTATAGATATATGTGCACGTCACTAATAGATGTTTTTTCGTATTATCCTTTTTTGACCAAGAAAATGTATAACTTGATATTTTCTTTTTGTTTTTTCTTTTTTTTGGATAAACGATATTTTCTGTCTTAATGCGAAAGATTAATCTTTAGATTATGAATTTATGACATAAAGGATCGATGATATTGATATTGAGATCTATGATTAGTACAGCTGGAAAGTTTTGGATTATTTGGTTTTTAACCCCTTTTTTTAATTGTTATTATTTTTTTCTTCTTTTTCTTTTCTTTTTCTCATTTTTGTATTTAGAAATATTAATTGTTTGTACTTTTTACTTATTTCTGAACAGATGTATATAATAAGGCAAAAGCTTAATCTATTAACAAAAAAGAAAACCTTTTTATAACTTCTAAAGTTTCTTTCACATATATATGTACCTCACATACAAATCTAGATCAAAATTTTGATTATATACAGCATTTGTTTATACTTAAAATTGCACCCTTTTTTTCCTGACAATAAAAATTTGGTTCAAGTAAGAAAAATACATTTCCATAAATATCTAGTAAGGTTAAGAAAAATAACATAGTGCTATAAATATCTTCCATCTACCGAATTAAAAAAAAAAAACTAATGTACTCATCTTCTCTTCGCTGGCTGAAGAGCTTAACAAAACAAATCATACAAAAGAAAAAAAAAACGTTACAACACATTTAACAGTTTTAAACGTCAATGGGAAGGGAAAAAGCACCTTTTTCTTAACCCTAAACACAAGAAAAAGGCGACTAACAAACCCTTCCTTGATTCCTAAGGTACATCACAAATTGGGCCTTAAAAAGAGTTCTCAGAGACAGCTACTACAATTCCCGAGCTCAAGAACAACAGCTTCCATGGACGGTCTCTCAATGGGAGATTCATGAGTGCATAGCCACGCGATTCTCGCTAGCTTTGTGGCTTCGTATTCAAAGTACCTTCCCTGAAGATTTGGATCGATGTAATCATGGAACCTACAAGCTTCAGTTCCAAGCTTAACCAGATCTCTTACCTTCTGTTTCCCAGAGATTATCTGAAACACAAGAACCCCAAAAGCATAGACATCGGATTTCTCAGTGAACCGTCCTGTGTTAGTGTATTCTGGAGCGAGATAGCCCATTGCTGCACTGTCTTTGAGAGCAGAGAAGATAATGTCGTTTGTGAGAAGCGTGTGGAGGCCTGAGTTTGAAAGCAGCGGATTGTATCGCTGGTCGATTAGGACTTTCTCGGCTGAGATATTTTGGTGAACCAACGCTGGTTTGTTTCCTTTGTATGAATGTAGATAAGCAATCCCTAAACAAAAACATCAAACGGGTAAACAAAACTTAAATGAAGGGAATCAAGAACGCTAAGAAATATGGATACCATACCCTTTGCGATGCCTTTGGCGATGGATACTCTCGTGGACCAATCAAGAACATGTGTATCGCCATCTTTGAGATCAAGATAGCTCAGTAGATTTCCATTGGGAGCAAAATCATAGATAAGAAAGCACTCTCCACGGCCTTTTGAACAGCAGAAACCTCTTAGCCTTGCCAAGTTTTCATGTTTCAGAGTCGCCAACATGTTAAGTCCTTTCAAGAACTCAGGTTCTTCGGATTTGCAACTGGTTTTACTAAACCGTTTGATCGCCACAAGCGAACCGTCTCTCAAGATTCCTTTGTAAGTAGCAGAGAAGTTACTTCTTCCAAGCAAATTCACTTCTGAGAAATACTGAGTAGCGGTTTCGACCTCTTCTAGATTGAAACGAAAGCTCTGGATAACTTCTTGAGCAAATACACTGAGATTTCTATTGTCTGAAAGCGGATCCCAACTATTGGAATATTCAAGACTGGCCAAAGGAGAACCATTGTTCTTCCTAAAGCCTCCTCCTACGGTGTTGACACGAGTGTCCGACATTTCATAAGCGGTTGAAAGCTTCTGTTTGCGTCTACGGTAATGCGTAAACAAAAGGATGCTAATAGCAGACAAGGCGATGGTCGACACAACCAAACCGATTAAGATTGAACCTTGGTGAGATTTTGGAGGAGCATTACAGTTTGTTCCTTTACAAGGTAACTGAAGATTAGATGATTCTGGTATATCTCTGGATGGAACACCAGTCACGGTTGCACTATACGGCTTGGGATCCTCATGAGCTGTGCCATTGCAAGATCTCAAAAGTGAGAACTCAGCTCCACATAGCCCCAAGTTGTTCTCAAAAACAAATCCTTCATCCAATCTCTTCAATACTGTCAAATTCGTAACAAAAGAGTATAAGAAACATAAACCAAAATGAGAAGAAACACTAGACAAATATCTAAAGTTCGTTTCAAAGATCATATAGTGTAATATTTCATAAGAACACTCTTCCAATGTTGCTATTTCTAACAAATGAGGGAATCGGTTTTATTACCAAGAGGTACATTGCCAGAGAGTGAGTTGTTACGGATATCGAGAACTCGAAGAAGAGGAGGGCTAGCTAATTTAGCTGGTACAGAACCAAACAAGCGATTAAAACTCAAATCTAGCCGCTCTAGACCGTTTAAATCCCCTAAACTCGCAGGTATAGCACCGGTGAGTTTGTTAGATTGAAGAGCAAGAACACTAAGCTTCCTCAGTGAACCAAGCTCACTTGGAATGCTTCCAGTCAAATTGTTGTAACAGAGCTGCAAAACTAAAACAACAACGGAGACCAAACAGAGAATCAACATCAGAATAACAAAACCAGAAACATGTTTTGAATTCTAAATTTAGAAACCTGGTCGTAGTACTAATTAATCCGCAAATATAAAAGCTTTTTGAAGTAACTGAACCAATTAATCTAAATGAACAAGTCTTACTTTCTATAGTAGTTGGCTTAGAACTGAATTTTCTAGATTTAAAAACCTGGTCCCAGTACTAATTAAACCTCAAATTCAAAAGCTTTTTGAAGTAATTGAATCATTTATCTTAGAATAAACAAAGATTACTCAAGAGAAGTACATTTATCTTCAATTCAAGTTTGTATAATTATGGGACCAGTAAGCAATAAATGGTTCAAATTTAAAGTAGCACAAAAATCTTGACTATTCTTTCCTTACAAAAAGACATGAAAACAGAGTATTAGAGGAAGATTACAAAAAGATAAAATCCTAACAAAAGACATGAAAATGACATTTCTATTACAGATCATTAAAGCATTAAATTCCAAAAAGAAAAAAATCATCTAACATTTCAAATAATTTCAACATCTAGATATAATGCAATAACTACAACCCTCAAAATAAGGAACTCGAATATCTAGATTTCAAATCTCAAATGAAATCTTAATTAATCTTGGGGCAAGTATTTTGCAGAAACCAAAGATCTACAATGTCATAACTCATAACTAAATTAACTTTAATCGATGATTAAATTAATCAATTAACTAAAAAAACTAACCTTGCAAGCCTTCCATCTTCCCAATGTTTGAAGGAATCTCACCGGAGAGATTATTAACATTAAGATAAAGATCTGTAAGCTCCGACAAGTTACCAAGTTCTCTAGGGATGTCTCCAACAAGAGCATTGTAATGCAAGAAAAGACCCGTTAAGTGTTTGAGCTTAGCAATGTTCGGTGAGATTTTACCAGACAATGCTTTCCCTTGTAAAGATATGTTTGAAACTTGTCCTTTCCAATCACAACCAACGCCTTCAAAATCTTTACACGGATCTCCATTAATGCTCCATGAAGCTAAGTGTTTGTCTTCTGGATCAAGCTCTGTTTTAATCTCCATCAATGTCTTTAACTCCTCGGTGGATTCTGCTCCAACTTGGTTAGTGAAGTAAACGAAGAAAAGTTGAAGAAGAAGAAGATGCAGCAGCATTTGAGTCGCCGTCATCTTATTTTTTGTTTCTAGGGTTTGCTTTTTGAGCTTGAATGTGAAGCTTCAGAAGCTAAAGGAGATGTAAAGAATTAAACTTTAAAAGTTTCAGTTTTCAAGAGGAAGAGAGAGAAGATAAAAAAAGACACAGAGATGTCGCATGCTTTGTTCCCATTCAGACAAAAGAAATATTAAAAGTTTTTGTGTGTTCTCGTTTTGGAGAAACCAGAGATGGTTTGAAGCTGATCGTCCGATGTTGTTATGGTTGATCTGAACCGTTGGATGTCTTGGGATTTATATTTGGTGTTTTTAGTTATGGTAAGTTAGTTTGTATGCTATCTTTATCTCGCTGATCTTGGTCCACTCTGACTAAGGCATGCATGTTCTCTCTTTTTTAGTTTTTTTAGTTTTTTTTTTTTTGTCGTCAATCTTTTTTTTTACTTTTTTTTATATTTCAAATTCTATTTCTATCACTCAAATTTACTATAAATTTCTAACCAAATAAAAGTTATTTAATTTTTTATATATCATTAATATTTATCCATGTTTAAATTTTAGCATTAATCAGGTGTTCTAATTGGGTTTAGTACCTAGCCAATATATAGAAGATTAATCAAAGATTAGTTTTGTACATTATTTATTTAATTTAATGTTAAAAAGCAAATATAAATTATTTTTATGTAGGGAAATGTATATAATTATAATTAACATTTTAAAAACATTTCATGAAGTATATATATGGTGTACATACAAATATTTTATATTATTAGTAAAAAAAAATGTTTGTTAGTTATATGAAATTATTGTTTAACTAAAAGTTCAAATAACTTTCTACAATACACCTACAAATTATAAAATGATCCAGCTTTGATATCTTGTAATCGCAAATAGTTTATGTACAAACCGTGAACATACAAATGTAAGGTCAAAACAAATAGATCTCACATCAATTTGGGGAGGAAATGATTACGAGAAGCATCTCCATAAAATCTTCTTCTTATCTTCTTTCATGAAGATATCAGGGACACAACTGTTGAGTATAGCATTGAATGCATATTGTCCATGTGCAATTGGAAGGTTCTTAACAAGATAAACTGCCATCTGAATGTGGTGTGGTGTCTCTCAAACATTCTTTGAGCCTTTATTTATCTCTGTCTAATGGTCTCTTTATACAATCATCTACTTTGGATGTCAGCTTGTGATCATAGCATATGATCGTTTTCTAGTGGACGAGTGTCTTAGTATTTTCTGGTTATCAGAATTTCATTTTCGCTTTTTTTTTTTTTATATAACTCATATTCCCCTCCAAAGAACAAATTTAACTATACGGAAGATCCAAAACTTGACCAGGACAATAACAGTTATACTTATGTACCTTAGCTATAAAAACTCAACATTTTTACCTTCCCAATTTTTTTATATCAATAATTAAGTATAAATGTTACTTTTCCTGCTTTGATATAATATTAATTCATTTTTCTTTGGAGTGTTTAATGTATATGTATATATATATATATATATAGTTATGTATCATCTCTTCTTAGAGAGAAATATCAACAATTGAAGTTCTACAATAACGCTAATATCAGCACCCATTAGTTTGTCCTAAATCATAATACGTTAGGGGAAATGCTCATTTTATTCCCTAACTTTTTGAAATTGCCAAACTATTGAAACTGCAGATTAAGTCTCAAACTCTTCACTGACTTTGCAAAATATACCTAATTTAAGTGAACTTTAACAATCGTTAGGTCTCTCGTTAAACCAGATTATGAAACTCGATTTTAAACGTTTTTCCCAGTTTTTTTTCCAATTCGCAAGAAGGAAACCTAATATGGAGTGAGCTTTCCATCCTGACGGTGGCAGAGACAATTTCGGACAATGAGCGAGGCGTTTTCTGGTGGCTGTGAAGGCGAGTTTGGCGGTGACACAGGTGTTTCCGGCGATCCATATACGCAAACACGGCTATGGATGTAGATTTTCTTCATGCGCGCGTGACGATGGTTTATTTTCCTCATGGGCATTGGTGATTACGATTTCATGGGAATGTGCCTATGATCATAACTATAATTCTTCCGTTTGAATAGAAAATTAAAAATAATATATTAGGATTGTTGGAATACGTTTTTGTGATCTCCATTGATAAACTTTCTTACTTATGTACACATTCCATTTTCTAATAGGAAAGATAAGTCAAAATATATATAAGAAAATCTTAAATGTTTGAGTGGAAACCACCTAGAAATTTTTCTAAGTCTTCTATCAAGTCTTCGAGTAAATGATATTTAATTACTGTGAGTTTTTTCTGATCATATGATTCTCGGAACTGGTATGTCTTCGCCTCTTCGGTTTATAATTGTTTTAATACATCTCATGCTTTTAAGGATGTTCACTATCTTTCATATGATGACTTATCCGTTGACTTTAGGACTAATGAAGCAAACATGATTGATTTATATCTTAAATAAACGTATTACACTAACGAATTGTTTTGGAGACTTTGTTGGAAGAAGCTCATATAAAGGAAATTAATTCAATCTTGTGCAGTTTCTGTCAGAAATTATAGATCAGAAGGATATAAAGATAAACCACTTAGGTGTAGTGAAACAAAGACTAAAGCATAAGAAAGTTCTTATCGTTCTTGATGATGTTGATAATCTTGAGCTATATATTAAATTAGACTTTGGTGGGACAAACTGAATGCTTTGAACGTGGAAGTAGAATTATAATAATCACTCAAGATAGGTTACTTCTCAAGTCTCACAAGATTGACCATATTTATTAAGTGAAGTTTCCATCGATGAAATATTACACATGAATGGCTCTTTTTGAGACATTGACATGGCAGAACCAATTGGCTTTGGCTCGCTCATGTTCTCCCATGGAAGAGGATGGCTCATTAGAGCTCAATCCTCTTGGATCAATCCTTTTGTAATATGGAAGAACTTTAGTGGATTAATGGATCGAGTAAAGGATTATACGATACCATACGAAGATGCATGACTCGCCTGAAAGCCAATTGGTAACCAATGGAATAAAGCATCCTTCTTATATACTAGATTTAATCATCAAAACTTTCCGATGTGGGATTTGTTAAGATTACAAATTCAACTTTTCTGCCGACATCATCATCATTAGGGTTAAGTAACGTAGACCTTAAGTAATTGTCTTGGTCCACGTAGGCTTTATGTGTTTAGTGGGCTTTTGGGCCGACTCGATAAGATAAGCTCCCGCGCCTTAAAACCATAAACTTTGTCTTGTGAAGAACCTTAACGCACTGTGACTATGATGACAGCACGAAACTTCACGGTGATTTGGGAGACACCGAACATATATCTTTTTCAGAGATGAGATACATTTGAGAGTTAAACTCAAAGAAACAGAAGTTATGATCAAAGCAAGATGTTCTTATAGAGACTGCATATATAGTTGCAGACATCATGGAATTGGAAACTATAAGCAATCTTCACATTGATGCTTTCTCTCTTAGATTTCACACGCTTTATGGGTTCCTCGCATTGAATCTCAAGGACAAGGTAAATCAATCCTGAAAAACCAAATTTTCTAGATGTTTAGAAGTGACATATTTCTGTTTTCTTGACTCGTAAGTAACCTTTTTGGGGTTATTCAGTTCCGCGGGGCTACAGTTGCGTCAGTGGGAATGGTTAAGCTCATTGGCTAGTTCATGAGAATCACTTAAGAGTTTTCTTAATGATTGTTGTAAAAATGTTATGTCGTTTTAGTCTCTCTTGGACCTATATATATGTGATGTGCCAATGATCCATGAACTTTACATCGAGTTTTTCCCTTTTCTTTTTTTTGTCTGTAATCTTGGCCGAAGTTGGTTGAAATTTTTGACAATGTCGTCTCTCTTAGTCTTTCCTATACTGAAAATCCAGAATTTCGACAATATTTCAGTCTTATTTCAGTGCAAAACTGTAGAGATGCCTAGTTTGCTCCAAAAATTGGGTAAAAAGATTGTTCATGATGAGTCCTTTTTCAATCCTGGAAAACGTCGGTTCTTGTTGGATGCTGAGGAGGTTTGGTGACACTTCCTTCATCTATTCGAAATCTTGATAAATTTAGGGTGTTAGAGATAAGAAACTGTTTAAAGCTCGAGGTTCTTCCAAAATGATGTCAACCTGGAATCTTTCGATCGCCTTGATCTCAAAGAATGCTCACAGTTGAGAAGTTTTCCTCAGATTTCAAGAAACATTTATGTCTTCATATAAGTGGAAATGCAGTGGACGAAGGAAGTTGTTCATGGGAGAGGCTAATGTGTCAAATGTGGAGAGAGCTATTCTCCTATTATATATAAGATGTTTTATTATATATACAGTATTATAACATATGTTAAATAAAATATAAAAATATTTGTCAACACTATATATTATCCGAGTATAAAAACATCTCCAATTCTCTTCTATTTTCTCTTTTAAATTTTATTAAAGAGTAAAACTTTCTCCAACTTTACTCTATATCACACTCTAAAATACAGTAATTTTTTATATTTAAAAAATATTATCTATTATTTTATTATAGAGTGAAATTTTTTATAAATAACCATTTATTTTTATATATTTTTATTTTATACATTAATTAGTAAACTGTTTTTAGTTATGTAGCAACGTCACCCTATATTGGTATCTATTTTTTTTTCTTCAAATCATCGTTTCCGTGTGTTTAATATCTCAAATCTATTCTACAAATTAGGTAACAGATTTAAGTTTTATTTGGTAATTTTTTTTTCCTTTTTTAACTTTTAAACTTCTTATTTATGGCTTTTTCATAGATTCACTTGCATATAATAGCTGGATAAATATTAAAATGATTAGATTTAGAAATGAACATATGTAAAAAGAGAAAATTAGATGTTGAATACTTGGCCCATGAAAATTGATGCGTGTTTTGATGAAATTATGCGAAGTGGTCATTTTTTTTCTTTTGTTTGTAATCTTTCAAATCTCAAGACCCACCATATTCCAAGGATAAGTGGAATCTATCTCTTACCGCTTTTAACTATCAAAAATCTTAATCATTTTAACCACTATATCAATTTCACTAACAAACTGTCAATGATCGGAACCCTATATGTTTTACAAATAATCTAGCCTTTAATTCGGATGGATCGATATTATCCTTCTTCGTTACCAAGTAGCTGGGACAGCGACAAAACTCTGAGAAAATAGAAGAAAATAAGAGAGAGAAGCTTTAATCCATTTTAATGTTCCGAACAGGCCGATTATGGTTGGACGTGAATGAAATTTTAAACAAATGTTGGATGGTTTTTACCATGAATTTGAAAACCGGACCGGACCAGCTGGTCGCACCGATTCAACCGAGAATCGGCCATTTAACCGAGTTTGGTTTGAAGCAAAACCCGAATTTGAATAAAACCGGTAAAACTGGCCAAAAATCGGTAAAATGGATGATCCGGTTCACGAAAATTGAATCATATTTTTAATTAATTAAAGATTTTAAGTTAAAATTTACATAATTTAAATTTATTTTTTTAATTTTTTTAATTTTTTCAATTTTTTAATTTTAATACAAATAAATCGATTATAAATTTTGATATTTACGATTTTTATCGTGTGTAAACTTCTGTGAATTATTCTCTTATATTGAATTAGAGAAAAAATCATATTTAATTTCTTATTATTTATTTTTTAAAATTTTAAATAATCAATCTATTTTTATTGTTTTTATTTTGTTGAGAAATACAATAATAATTTGTTTTCAATGATATTTCAAGTTTCTTTAAGTTTAATGTTAGAGTATATATATATATATATAATTAAAATATAATTATTCAAAAATCTGGCTCGATTAGTTGGAATCGGTCGGATTAGCCATCTAGTGATGATGTCGAGTTGATATCCAATCCAGTTTTTAAAACATTAGGTTTTACTATAAATTTATATGGTTGTAAATAATCTTCATTCAAAACACGCGGTCACTTTTCACTGAGTCATCAAACTGAAAGGTGAAAACCCCAAGTGTTTCGGAATATGAAAACTTTAAAATTTTCATCATCAAGAAAGTCATTGTACGTTACAAAAATATTGAAACACCCTAACATCAACAAAATACATTATGAAACCAATTTAATGCCCGACCAAAATCGACGATAACCGGAGCGTAATCATCACGCGCTGTTTTTGTGGGATCTAAAAGGATTTAAAAAAATCCCGCAAATTTCACGCGACGTTTGTCTCTTTCACACACCTCTATGACGTGTCCTCTTAAACAAGGAGTCAACACTACCACGTCAGCATTAGATTCCACATAAGTGCCAAGTGTCGCCAGTCTAGCGTCAGTAGTTGTCCTTCCGTGTCACCGTAACGTCAGTGTAACAAGTGGGACCCGCAATAGCCAAATAAACTTTTAGTGGCCCACTTGCGACCAGAGCTTTCAATCTCGGCTATACGATTCTTTTACTGCATGCTGACTATAGTATTTAATTTTATTTGGATTTTTATAATATTTTACAAAAACATTTTCGTTATTTATATTTTAACTATTTATTAGTGTTCACATCAAATACCTTGACAAGAGAGCCGCGCAATTCGCTCCGCGATTGGGATGGGCCCGATCGTCTTATCCTTCCCAGGTTTTATTTTGTTTTCTTCTCAACCCCATCATCCATTTATTTTCATCTCATTTTCTTGTTTTTGGATAATAATAATAATACAATTTTATCTAATTTGTAAAAGAAAAAAAAATCGTCATTTTCTATCTAAATTTTGTTATCAATGAAAAGTTAAACAGTTTTAGACTTTTAGTGGACTTTGCTGACGAGGACAAACGAACAGCTATCATCTGATATTTTTAATGTCTTTTTGGGTTATCGGGAAAAAAAATTGTGATGGTTTTAGTTAGTGGTGAAAAGTAGTAAAATATAAAACGAAATTCTAAATATTCTCGTCGGAATCTTCAAATGCGAATTAATAGTTATATATGTTTTTATGGGATACACACTAGCACCTCGTATATACCATCCGTGCTCATGTGTCACTTTCTTTCTTTTATGATAGTAAATTAGTAATGTAGAGAACTCGACATTTTTTTTTATATGATTGGAATCATAGGTAATGTAGAAATCGTGGTTAGGTTTAGCTACTTAGCTCCCAAATTCGGCTCCTAACCATAGTGTACTAATACTATTGAGATTGATTAAATATTCACCTAAAATCATAAGTCTAAATAGGTGCTTGTTGTTACTTGTTAATTAGGGTTCAGGACTTTCAGGTTAACTATGATAGTCATCATTTTACAGTGAGTAACGAATTACAAATATATTTTGACTAATTCAAATTTATGTAGTAAAAAACATAAGGTGACTATATAGATTTCATTGTACAAATTCTATAAATCTCTTAACCAAATTTATCATGTTTATATTACGGTAGATATAATGCCCAAAAAAAAAAAAACCAGTAACGTGTATATATATTATTGATATTGTATATTGAAAACATGATTACTTGAAGCCGATTCCACCTCATATTTTTGGATCATAGCCGCCTACTTGTTTACGTGACACGATTTTTGATCCCATACACTATCGTTGTTTTGCTGGCGATTGGTTTATTTTGAAGATTAAGATTGTAATTTGATTACCGCTAGCTATATAAGTTATTTTTACGTTTTCCCAAACCATGCAAACTACCAAAGCATAAGAATTGGCATTTGGAAGACATTTTTGCGGGTGATCAGTTACTTACAAATGAAGTCCAAGCTATGGTATATTATTCAACTCTCGCGATTTGGTGCTCTGATTAGAGAGAGAGTGATCTAGTGACATTTTGGTTTACAAGTCTTGTGGAGAATTTTCAAGCTCTTGCAAAATTCGATAGCGAAACATCGTTTTAAGGTTTATTGCATAAACATATGATGGACATAGTCGATGCATTTTCTTTTAATTCAAAAATTCTCACCTCGTCAGATTTTATGCATGCCCTTATATATCCATTCTTTTTTATTGCGTCACCTTGTCTGCAATAAATTTTGGTGTGAATCATTTTTCGAACAAAATACATAGATATTGACACATTTCATATGTAATGAGTTAGGTGAAGACACAACTATATTATATATAGTTCATCATATCTCTACTTTTACACAACTAATTAGACATCTTCACAAAAATAACTCTTCGGAAAATAAATAAATAAAACAATAACTTAAGTTGTGGATTTTCAATCTTTTTTGATAGAGGGAGTTTCCAGTCTTAAGTTCTTAACGCTCTAATTTGAAAGAATGTAAATACGATACACACATATATATATATACTTGTACAAACACAAGGATTTTGGCCACAAAATAATTTAAAACAGACCATAGAAAACTTTCATATACCGAAAAAAATGTATTAGTGGAAGTCTACAATGGTATTTGGTAATTGCCAATTTGCTATGTTCACAGGACAGCTATAGATTATTATCAACATGTCATTAAGGAGACCAGATTAGGAAGAAAAAAAAAGAAAAGTAATCTTGAAAACATAAAACATCTTTTGGGTATAAAACAAACCGCCAATTTAGTGATTAGTGTCTACTGTCTAGCTCACGACGATATTCCAATTCAATACAATCATCTCAAGTGGCCCAAAGACGACAAAAAAAAAATACACACAACTTTTTTTTGATAATTAAAATGAGTTTTAAAACCCGTGGTGGTCCCTAATTAAAAACAAAAAAACGAAATAATTCTGAAAAGCGAGGTCCATACCCGGAAAAAAGAAGCAGTTGAGAATGAAATTTCATATTTACCCCTAAAACAACGAATAAGATTTCCCGCGCAATGGGGAACCAAAAAACGAGGGTTGGTGACGTCAGATTAAAAATAATCGGACGGCTATCGATGTCGCCGCTTGTCTTGTTGTGGGCCCAACTTGTCCACCTCACTTTTTACTCATCCATCTGTCCTCCATTACCCGCAAGTCTCTATGCCTCCTTAAAATTCGAAACATTTTCTCTACTTGCACTTTTTAATTTTTAATTTTGTTTTTTTTTTGCACTTTTGATTTCATTATATATTTTAATCAAATTCCATTTCTCCCATTAACAACTTTTAAGTTTTAACTAGTAGACTACAAAATTCAATGTTCATTAGTATTGTTGATAACCAAATTTTGTTTCTATATTTCCGTAGTTCATTTTTACTAACCCCTATATATACTTGACTATTCTGGAATGAAAATTGCGTATTTAAAAATGCTCTATTTTGAGATGAATGAGCCAAAACATATTATATAACATATATTAAAAAAAAAAAACTAAAACAATATAATTTGAATTAAATAATCCTATATATACACCTACTTGACACTCCATGTCTCTTCAGACAATTCGGTCCACTAATTCAAATTTTTTTCTTCTTCTTCACTCATTCCAATTATTATTTAATTTCACCCAATCCAAAAAAAAAAAAAACAAAAACATGCATTCAGTTCCGGTGATACTCAGCCTCACCGTACTTACGGTGCTCTTAACATCACCGGTACAAGTTATCGGATGGCGTCCGTATCCTCCACAAACCAACGGCTCCGATCAAATATTCGGAGCTTCAAAGAAATTCGAAGGCTCATCGAATCTCGTCCGCCTCCGTTACCACATGGGCCCAGTCCTTACCAACAACATCACCGTTCATCCAATCTGGTACGGCACGTGGCAAAAATCCCAGAAAAAAATCATCCGTGAGTTTATAAACTCAATCTCAGCCGTTGGTTCAAAACGCCCTTCCGTCTCCGGTTGGTGGAAAACCGTACAGCTTTACACTGACCAAACCGGATCTAATATAACCGGTTCGGTTCGTCTCGGCGAGGAGAAAAACGACCGGTTCTATTCCCATGGTAAATCTCTAACCCGGTTATCGATTCAGTCTGTGATTAAATCTGCCGTCACTTCCAGATCTCGGCCGTTGCCGGTAAATCCCAAAAGCGGTCTCTATCTTCTCCTCACCGCCGATGATGTTTACGTTCAGGATTTTTGCGGACAGGTTTGTGGATTTCACTATTTCACATTCCCGTCGATTGTTGGATTCACGTTACCGTACGCTTGGGTTGGAAACTCGGCGAAGTTTTGTCCCGGAGTTTGTGCGTATCCGTTCGCCGTGCCGGAGTATATTCCGGGAATAAAACCGGTGAAATCGCCGAACGGTGATGTTGGAGTCGATGGGATGATAAGTGTGATAGCTCACGAGATTGCTGAGCTGGCGACGAATCCGTTGGTTAACGCTTGGTACGCTGGACCCGACCCGGTGGCTCCGGTTGAGATAGCGGATCTTTGTGAGGGTATATATGGAACTGGAGGTGGTGGTTCGTACACAGGACAGATGTTGAACGACAATCGTGGTGCCACGTATAACGTTAATGGGATCCGACGACGGTATTTGATCCAGTGGTTATGGAGCCACGTGGTTAGTTACTGTACCGGACCCAATGCGCTCGATTAGTGAATGGTTTATTATTGCTTGCGTTTAAATTTGTATTTTGGGAAGGGTAATTTTGTCTTTTTGAATTTGAGCTCCACAAGAGGGATGATCAAGAATGGGGGGTTTGTGTGGGAGCATCATAATTAAATTAGTTAATGATCGTTAAGTTTGTTGATTATGTGGGAAAAAGTCACTTATGTTACTGTGTTAGTATACTTACATATAACATATTATGCTTATATTTCTTGTTGAACCAAGAAGCCAATCGTAATGCGAAATATCTATGCTTGTTTTCAAATCGTGTTGATCATATTATTTCATTAGATTGAATTTTATCTTTCATTAAAGACAAAATTGGATTTGGTTAATCGTTTCGAAATTCAGCTTTTTATAAACTTTAATAAGATATCAATTATTGAAGAGTTCTCAGAAATGTTCTCAAAAGTTGGTTTTGCAGATCATCCCGCAAAAGACCGAGATAAGTTGGAAATAAAACTATTATGGAAGTTTAGTTTTATTCTTGATACGATATTATAGTTTATAGTACTTTAGTGGATGATACGATGCTTATGTAGCTTCAAATTTATACTTAGTACGAATTTGTTAGGAGATATTAAAACTTTTATTTTATCTAGTAGGATAAATGTGTAAGAAAACGAATTCAGAAGACAACAGGATCTAAAGAGATATTTGTCAAGATAAGGAGGGTAGGTGAAAGATCCAAACCTAACATAATTGTCCTTTTAATGTTTTTTCTTTTTTCTTTTTTCTTTTGGATTGTTTTTTCCTTAGACAATCATATGCCTTTTTTTTTTGTGGAAATCTTATTTACTTCTTTTTTCACTGACTCAATCTTGTTTTAGAGGGGTCATTTTCATTAAAACATTTAAATGGTACAAAGTAAATATCCATTCAAATCTTACACAGCACACCACATAAACTTTTAGCAGAATCAGTCTAAAAGCAAAAAAAAATGCTCATAATAAAGTGTATATAAATGTATTGTATGAAAATGGAGAAATGAGAGAGAAGATATGTAAAAAGAAATCATCAAACAATTTTTTAATCAGAAGAATTCAATTTGTGTTGTTATATCTATTATATATCACTGCCATGGCTTGAAATTTCGATCCCTCCCATAGATACGATCATCATAGCTTTGTGAATATCGAAGTACCAAATTCTAGTTCTAATAATTTTCGAAGAACATACACTTTAATATATCTGTTTGATACGTGTGTTGTTTTAATTTGTGTTTGAGTACATGAAATCATGAATGTGCTTACGCGTGTAATGTATAGTCAATATTTTGTTTATGGCATTTAACGCCGTTATTCGTATTTGACACTGATGGTGGCAGGACAACGACGTTACGCTACGTTCGTTAAGTAACAACACTTGTTAGAGTAACATTTTGGCATGGACAGTTTGATGATTTTACTTTTCTTACAAATTACAACATAAAAATTTTAGAATAAACGAGAAAACTATCATTATACAATTAAAATCTGTTAAAAGTTTTCTTTAGCATTTGAATCTACCACAGATTTCATAAGTATTAGTGATTTGTGAGTGTATATATTATCTGAGCTTAAGGTTGATAAAAAAAATTCCAATGAAAAATGGAGCTAATCAGTTGAAGAACTGTTGCAATAGTTTACATACTTCATAGCAAAACTATTTCAAAGCAAAATTAGCAAAATCAATCCCTAATTATGAAAAAAGGGTCAAAGGGAGTGAAGCTGGATGTCAATTATGAAAAAAGTTAGATAGAGAGAAGAGAGGCCACACCATAAAAGTTAGACGAGACGACTTTGAAAAGAAGCTAGGAAGTAAAAGTATAGTAATAAACAAAACAAAAGAAACGTTTATAAAAATGGCAATGATGAGAAGAGAATCAACATCAAAACAATGATAACAAATGAGCGAATCTATAGCATGGTGTCTTGTTAGTGGGAGGGAGGGACTTAGCGGCGCCTCTTAAAAGGGCCCCAACTTGACTTTCATCTCCAAATTTTCGGTGACTCATTATTGTGTTGTGTTAATATTACTTATTTCCCTAAAAATAGTTTGCTTTTAGAGAAGAATGAAGAATAAGAAGACTTGTCTCGGACTTTAGTCACATGGTCAAGTAATCTTTAGTCCGGTCCATTCATAAAATCAGACTCTTGGAACCATGTGGGCTAGTCTTGATTTAGCCTTCCCGTAATTCCTTAAACGGAAACCAAGCCAAAACCAAATCTTTCTTCATAATCAAGACCACTACACCACCAATCACTTGGTTACTTTTTGAGATTTTCACTAAAATAAGATATTAGTTCAACAATTTTAAACCAATGCTTTATTTAAGAACACGCACACTAATGTAGTACGATTAGATAAATAGATCTAATGGATAAAGTCATAATCGGAACCAAACCAAAATTTGGGTTGACCCATCAATGCCTTCAAAGATTTTTCTTCACATACTTACTTTCTTATCTTAAGATTATTATCATACTTATTATTAGATTATCGTATAACTTTATAGTACTTGACATATTATGCAGTTTGTTGAATATTGAATAGCTAACGATAAATTATTATAGAAACTATCATTTTTGTTATTAGAAAAAGTCTGATAAATCAGACAGATGACAATGATGATAATAACCTCACCATTTGGGTGGAAAAATAAAAACAAATGGAAATGGTTAAAAAGTACATTAAAGTGTCATTGCAAATTATTTTTAAAGAACCAAATTGTTTAAGTTTTTTTTTTCCGCAGTTTAAAAGTTTCAATGAAAGGCCAAGGGCCTTAAAGTTCAAGACATCAGAAAGAAAAACAAAAAGGCCGAAAGGATCTCAGGCCCAAAAGCAAAATAAAAAAAAAGAGAAATAGCTAACTAAAGTTACGTAAAGCATTGAGAAGGCCCAGCAGCCTGAAACAGCAAGAAGACGAAGATCGAAGATCAAAGAAACGCTGTACCTTCCATCGACAGAGATCTTCACAATCCAACCGAGCTAAACTCGTTTTTCAACCTGAATCAAAGACGACAACCAATTCGGAGCTCCTCTAGCAATATACGATTGAGATCTACCTTGGTGAGTCACGCTGGAAGCTATTCTTGTTGCTGGAATATTACAGCTTTCTGGGGAGAGAGAGAATTCCCAAGCTTCAAATTTGCGAAGGTAATGGTGAATACCGGAGATTAAATCCACATACTCTGGCAGCGTATTGGTTGTAAGAATAGCCTCAATTGATGAGGCCGCAGATAGCTCAAAAATTACTTTTTTTTGTCACACTATACTCAACGGTAGGATTCAGCTTTTGTGGGAAGTTTGCAGCATACCAATTCTCTGTCTCGTAGAAGACATTCTGACTTTTTCAAAAATCAAGGCATTACGAGACTTCCAGATGTTCCATAGGATCCAGGGGAAGGCTCTGCGGATGTTGGGTGCTAAGGAGGCCTTATCAATACAAGCCAGCAAATGATGGATATTTAGGAAAGTGACGTTTGGGAGAACCCACCTCATGGGATTGGTAATTGAGCTTCCTGCCAGATTTGCAGAGCAGTAGGACAATTAAAAAGAGCATGGCAGATAGTTTCAGGTCCAGCTGAACATGAAGGACATTGCAAATTCGAGAACATTCCCCTTGTTTGCAGTCTTTCTTTAACAGCTAAAGCTCCCCTTAATGTCTTCCATACAAAATAGCGGATCTTTGTCTCCGTTTTCAACTTCCAAACTCGAGACCAAAGCTTCTTCTCCACCTGCGGAATGATTTGGGCTGAGAAGTCATTATTCTCAACGATAGTTTCACTCAGCTTGTAACCACTTTGAGTAGAGTAGCACCCATTCTTAGATAGATACCATGAGTAATTATCCTTTGTAGAGGGAGACGGTTTGATCTTCAGTATCAACTTGACATCATTGTCAGTGAAAAGGTGCCTTAGGTAAGGAACACTCCAGGTAAAAGAGTTCGGGAACCACAGATCCGAAACACATAAATCTTCATCAAGAATGCCTGAGAGAGGGGCCGGGGGTCTTGGTAATTCGTCCCGAATCCAATTATCCGACCATACATTTGTATCTTCTCCATTTCCAATGTTTTTGATCAAACCTTTCTTCAGCAAATCTCTTCCAAAGAGAATGCTGCGCCAGGCATAGGATGGTCTCGAGCTTACCCCACATTCCAGGAAAGACTTCTGCTTGAAGTATCGATGCTTTAGGATCTGGGCAAGTAATGAAGATGGCTGCTCCCAGATTCTCCACGCTTTTTTGCCCAGTAATGCTTGATTAAAACGTCCTATATCCCGGAAACCGAGACCACCAAGCTCCTTTCGGCGACATAGTGGTTTCCATGCTACCCACGGTATCTTTTTATGCTCCTTTTCATTATTCCACCAAAACTGCGTCATTGCACTTGTAATTTTCTGACAAGTGTCTTGGGGTAACTTAAAGCAGCTCATCGCATATACCGGTAAAGACATGGCTACAGATTTTAGGAGGATTTCTTTTCCACCTTGGGACAAAGATTTAGCAAACCAGCCATTGAGTCTCGACTGAAGCCTCTCTTTGATAAAGCTCAATATCTGTACTTTGGAACCATTAAAGCATTCAGGCAGACCCAAGTAAGTGCCTTCACCACCTTCTATTTGAATTCCCAAGCAGTCTTTCACTTCAGTTCTTATGGCGGATGATACTTTCGCTCCAAAGATAATGGAGGATTTTTGGTAGTTTATCACTTGTCCTGATAAACTTCCATAGACTTGTAGACATCGTTTTAATTCCAGACTTTCACTCTTGTTGGCTTTGCAGAGTAACAAGCTGTCATCAGCAAACAATAAGTGATGTACCGCAGGACCCGATACTGAAGCTTTTACTCCATTTAAATCGCCCCTTTCTTCTGATTTATTCAACAGATGGACCAAACCTTCCGCGCAGAGAATGAAAAGGAAAGGAGAGAGAGGATCTCCTTGCCTTATTCCACGTTCAGGCTTAATAAAACCATGGGCATTATCATTTATCAGCACCGAGTAAGTAACAGACTTTACACAATACATGATCCACTTCACCCACTGTAAGTTAAAACCCATCTTTTCCAATAGTTTTTCCAGAAAACACCACTCCACTCTATCATATGCCTTGGACATATCAGTTTTCACTGCCATGTATTCTTCTGCAGCAGCCTCATTCGTACGAAGGGAGTGGATCATCTCATGAGCTATGATGACATTATCCGAGATAAGTCGACCAGACACAAAGGCTCCCTGAGTCTCAGATATTATCTCCGGTAATATCTTCTTCCGCCTACCACATAAAATTTTTGATATAATTTTATAATGGACTGAACAGAGGCTGATTGGTCTCATATCTGACATTCTTGTAGGGTTGGAGACCTTTGGGATTAGACAAATGTTAGTGAAGTTCCACTCTGGTGGGAAGACAGCAGTGCGAAAGAAATCCTTAACTTCCGAGCATACAGCAGGTCCAACAATATCCCAATGCTGCTGGTAAAATTTCCCGTTAAAGCCATCTGCACCAGCACCACTGCCTCCTTTAATACTGAAGACACAATGTTTTATTTCTTCATCCGTTACCATCGCTGTCAACTCCGCATTCATATCATCCATTACTCTCGGGACAAAGTCTTGGAATATAGAATCGAGGTCTTCGGGGCAAGAGCTGGAAAACATCTCTCGAAAATACTCCACTGCTACAGTCCGTTTAGAACCTTCAGAGAATCGTTCCAAACCATGGGCATCTAACAGCATATGTACTCGATTTTTTTCTTTCTTGCTCTTTACACAGTTGTGGAAATATTTTGTATTTTGATCCCTTGTTTTCAACCACTGTTCCCTGCTTCTATCTTTCCAGTATCTCTCCTCTTGCTTGTAGGCTTCTGCCAGACTTTTTTTTAAATGATTCATACGCTGATGATCAGGTCTTGTTTTACAAATTTCTGCTTCAAAATCCCCCTTAAGTCTCCGTATATTAATCTCAGAATTTGTATTATTCACTTTTTTCCATCGAGACAATTCATGTCTACACTTCCATATGCGCTCAGATACTGACAACGTTGCATCCTGATTATCCCCATTCCACCCTCGAATCAGAGCTTCAGCAAAATTATTCTTCGACTTCCACCGGCTATCGTGTTCTGAGTTGCATTCGCTTGCTTGATTGCATCAGTATTGATTTTTTTTTATACGAATTGTTCAGTGGTCAACTAGTGTATGTTCTTGTTTTTCCTCTTTTATCTTAAAAATAAATTTCTTCCCAAGAATTCAAATGTTTGAGTTGCTTGAGTAATCTATATTGTAATCTGACCGGAGAAACTGAAGTCGTATAATTAAAAGGTTATTGTATATTCAATGTTGTTACATAACTAGGCTTTTCAATCTAGATATTATGAAATCAGAAACATGCATGCTGAATTTTTTTACCAATTTTTGTTTGGACTGCTCAAAGGGTTTGGAAAAAATTCCCGACGTAACAAGCTATATTTTGAAAGCTTATGTTGTCCTTTCCATGATGTTTCTCATGTATTCTTTACCAATAAATGCAGAAACTGTTTTCATATGCAGTGAGAGATTCACTAGTTAATAATGTCGGTCCTTTGATATAATCTTTCACAGGACCGACATTATATATCACCAAAGCTCCCGTGGTCATAATGATTGAAGAATTCTATCTCTTCATTTATTCCGAGAATCAAAATTGTGATTGAAGAATTTTTACTAATGAAGATGAATATCATGCCTAATTTGATTATAATATATTTTGCTTGTGTGTTTTTTCTTTTGTTTTGGTCCTTCTTTTGCTCTCCTTAGTCATTTCTACACATGTCTCTTAATATTTCGTCATAAATAGTAAATAACAAAGAGTTTGTATCATTGTGATGCTCAAACTCCACACATAGCAGTTAAGTAAACTCACACTGTTTTAGTTTTTTTTTTCCAAGAAAGTAGATTAATTTCAGAGATTCAGTTTCCATTACAATGCAAAAAGCTAAAAGACAGAGAGCCCTCTTGATAGAAGAATGACATGAAAATGTAGGAAAGTGGAATTATGAATGAGGTGGAATGAAGTAGGGAGTTGGGTAAATGGCAGATCCATAAATCCTTCCAGTGTGGCCGATATTGTATTTTCCTTCCTCACGGCTGCTCAAGTGATAGATGTAGTTTGGGGATAGGTCATACAAGCTAGCTTGGAGACAGAAAGGCTCACCTTTGTCAGAGAGAAAAATACAGAGATCTCCAATGTCTGTAGTGTACATAGCGACTTCTTCCTTGTCGAATATCTCGAACACCAAAAAACGCTCCGAACGTGTCCCACTCCCAGTCGTGAAACTTGGGATATGATGGAAACTGCAAGTTGTGTGATGTGTTTTTCAAGATCCCAAGATCCTTTGTGGAGCCCTCCTAAACAAGGCATGGAGAACATGTCATCTTTCTTTGAATACATGACTTGGGAGGAGAAGAAGCCAGGGTCTTCGATTCTGATGTTGACCCACTTAGGTTTAGGTCATCTTGGAGACGCACTATGTCTCCTTTTAAAGTAGCTACCCAGCCATGAGATGCTCCAATTGTTCCCTTTTCTTTCATCAATTCCATAGGAACAGTCTTCTCCATAACCTTGACATCAAAAGGAACAGAATAATCCCAAACTATGAGGTTACCCATATCCTCATCCTTCACAGTAGGTATAGCTGTGCGGATGTAACACAGAGGGGTTTCCGAATAGCGCCCAACGTAAGTGACGTGTCTCTGCGGAGTAATCCCACATCAGAACAAGAACAAGTATTACATAACCCTAATTACAGAGACAAGAGATGAGAAGCTTACCACCACCAACGCAGATGGTTTCCTCTGACAATGCCTCGAGAGCCGCCTGAGAAACAGAGATCTCATAGTGTTCTTGGAAAAGACTATACCCTTATTGAAACATCGGTAATAATGCCTTCATTCTTAATAAAGATGAATTTCCTTGCCCACCAAGTCTACATCTTGGAAACTTATTTTTATTTATTAGTTGGCCCATGAGTAAGAGTGAATTATGAATATTTAGTTGTTCAGTGTTTCACAGCGAAGACAGATGGTACAGTATTTATTACATACTTAGGCATGACTCTTGATTTTTTGTTTAGAATTAAAAAGATAATGGTACTTGAATAACGTGAAACTGATTTTAAATTTTACATAACCAGCTCTGCATATACAATGACAAAGGTCAGGTCAATACACACTCTTCTTTTCGGATTGCATAACCCCACAATAACAAAGGTCAGATCAATACACACAGAGACTTCTCTTGCAACATACTTACGCGAAGCTAAAACCCATTAACTCCAATCTCTCTTAATCGCGGCAAGCTCGAATATCCATGGTTGTAATAGTATCACTCTTGACTCTTCATTTTCTCATTCTGTATATACTTAAGAACTCCATAAGCAGTTGTCCCAGCCACAAATAATCCAACCGATGGAGTGAACACTGGATACACATACTTGACAAATAACTTATCCAATTCTTCAGGAAGGAAGCCTGCAAAGCCAAAAACAGAACACAAGAAGATTTTTGAAACTGTGTATCAATCAATCCCTTCCACAATACAATCTATTCATTTGGAAACCTCCTGTGAATTCTATTCTAAACTATACAGTCTATAATAGGTATCAGGCACCGTCATCAACTGAAAAGGAGAAGAGTGGTTTAAACAGAATTCACAAAAGAACAAGCTTTGATGGAACGCAAGCACAATTACAACAAATAAATCAGGCACAAGATCAAACAGAATCACCTAAAGGGATTAAACAACTACAACTATTTTGAGAAGGGACAAGCACGAATGTGAGTATACAGCTAGCTACACACTTAAGTTTTTGAGAAAAGCTTATCAATTTGAGACCAAACTTAACTCTTCTATGATTGATTCCAAGACTACTACGAAGAGGCAATGAAAAGTACAATCTTTGATGATTCATTAGCTCTCTAGCTGCTAAATCTTAGAATTCAACAATTGGCTTAATTACGAAACTAGAATCGGAATATTCAACATTAGCTCAGTTATATGTAAATGCCCAGATAGATTAGTACCTGAAGCGGCTAAAACAATCCCTTCGATAAGGATGACACCACCAAGCCCAAGCCAAGTAAGAAGAAACGCATTCTCGTTCCGTCGTTGCTCCTCTGCCTTCGCCGCTCCTTCTTCACTAATAAACTTAGGTTTCTCCACAGGAAAACGCCTAATCACCTCTCTCTTCCCTTTCCCTTTCTTATTTCCTGGTGTAGCCGCACTCAATTTCTTAGCCGTAGTTGATGATGTAGAAGAAGAAGAAGCCGTTGAACCAAATCCTACACCGGAAGAGCTCGATTTCCTAGATTGAGCAGGATCCTCTGTTGTCTCGGTTTCAATTTGGGAATTTTCACATTTGATTGCGAATTTAGGGTTTCTGGTTGTGAAGAGATGATGAAGATGATAGGGTCTCGCTGAGAACGAACACGAAGAGTGGATTAGCGCCATTTTCAGTTAATTTTGCGATAGAATAATTATCCCGTCATTAATATAATATTTTTACTCAAAACGACATCGCATTGCCCAAATTCAAACTGCTTGCCGTTTCTCTTAAACTACATTCCGTTTGCCGTATAAAGAGAACAACAAATGAAAGGACTGATTCTTAGCTGAAGTATCGTTCTTTTATAGTCTAAGTTCATTTAAAAGGCTTGTGGTTACAGGGATTATGCAACCATCATGAACATCAATGATCTCTTTGCCTGCAAGATCTCTGAGAAGCTCAGCTGGATCTTTAGCTCCTCCATGTTTGAAGAACTTTTCTCTCAGCAATGTTCCTGTGCTCAACGAAAGCGGATCCTCTTCACATATTGATTGCCATATCGTCGATGCAAAGCATTTCGCGTATAAGTAGGTATAGTACCCTGCACATTTATAGACACCAGAGTTTAAGATACATCTGTGAATTCACTTTCAGACATTTTTGTAGATAGATAGATAGATATATTATACCTGCTCCATAGTTAACTAGGTGACTGAAGCGAATATGCCAATGTGTTCCTTCAACATGGTTCCAGTTTGTGTGTTGCCGTTTCAGTTCAGCCACGAGATGACTCACGTCTCTTCCTGTCTCTGCTTGTTCCCCGAACAACATTTGGTCAATCAACGCATATAACACCTACCAAAGACCAAACAGAAACTGACGTTGTTGATCTTTCTAATCCGCTGCTATTTGAAGGGGTGAATCATTTAATCAGACCTGGCGTTGCAGTTCAGTTGCTGCAAACATGTTCCTTGCACCTTGTAACGAGTTCACCAACTTCTCGGGTATTATCTCACCAGTTGAGTAATGCCGGGCAAATCTCTTTAGGAGACGATAGTCCCATGCATAGTACCTGAGGATGAGCATTTTCATTATGTACAACTAGAAGCTTTTGCAACGCAAAATTGAGAACAGGATTCAAAAAGAGTTATGTCGTTGGGAATTATACTCACTCAAATAGATTTGAAGGCATTTCCGCTAAGTCAATAGCCATTCGTGTACCAGAAAAATGTTGGTAATCCTACAAAATCCAGAAAACAGAGTAATCAGCAAAGCTAGAACTGGAAAAATCTTAATTAGCTTCCCATATTGATAAAAATTTTACACCACCGTTCGTGAGAGCAGAGTGTGAAGAGCATGGCCGAATTCGTGGAACAAAACTTCAACTTCAGAATGATTAAGCTTCACAACTGACGAATCTCGATCACGCGAAAAATTGCAAACAAGAGCCAAAAGCTGTAATAGTATCAGATCAACAGGAAGCATGTAAGAGTATGAATTTTCTTTTTTTGCCCATGAGGCAGTTTTCATATTTTTAGCCATATGCTTAAAAGCAATGAAGGAAATGAAACTTGATAAAGCATACAGGAAGTTGGTATTCTGTCTCAGAAATCTTGCGCCCTCCTTTGATTGCAAAGCAAGCACACCCAGGGTACTTGTCTTTTCTCGAGTACAAGTCAAGGTAAAGATACCCGAGATCACCCTGCAAGAGACAGTGGCATAATTAGTGAGAATGAGGGAACAAAGATGGTGTGCTACGAAAAAATTGGCCATCTTCTTATGAACTATTATGTATTTGCAATTACAAGACGCATGCAAGGATTATCTTAGTTTTGTAAACAACTTACCTCGTCCGGGTGATGAAGAGACAATTTAAGCACATCTGGATGCCAGGATTCACCTGGAGCCAGTGGAACGGTATGAAATGTTGCACCAAATAATGATTCAACAAGCACTTTTAGGCCTTCAATACACTGAGGCAGAGGAAAATATGACGCCACAACCTGTACAAGAACGAAAAAGATCCAAAAAATATCAAAACCAAGATATAGAAACCAAGTGCTTTTGCAGCACAACGATAAGTGATACAGCTGCAGCACATTAGAAAGAAACTAATTAGCAGACGCAACTTACGGCAGTGTCCACATCATTGACAGATGACTTCATCATGGAAGTATAATAAGTTTCATCCCACGGCTCTAACTCTGCAGATTTGTTACCACTTTTTTTTCTTTTAAAGTCTCTAATGGCAATGAATTCCTACAATGGGAACTGGGTATTAGATCCTTAGTTTTCAAACTCAGCCACACCAAGAACATCATAAAAAGGTCAGCTTTTGTATATATAGTGCGGAGGCCAACTTACTTCCTCTGCCTTTGGTTTAACTGTCTTGCTCAGGTTTTCTAAGAAGGACCTCACAACCATAGGCGATTTTGCTAGGTTTGGCTCGACCACAAAGTCAGCATAAGAATTACACCCCATGATCTAAGAGCAGCCAAAAAAAAGTAACTGAACTCTTTAACCAAAGAGAACATACTACAGAGCACCATAAATGAATATGTACTAACCTGGGCAAGCTCATGGCGTGCAGCAATAAGATTCTCAAGAACTCCATGATTAGCATGAGGAACAGAGTTCCCTTGAATATATACCCTTTTTCTAACCTGAAAATAGAGATATTACAGTGGTCAGAAGCAAAATGGATGTATGTGCGTAACATATGCCATTTGATAAGCAGATTTCACTGTTTATCAAACAAACCCAAGTACAGGATTATAGAACTCTTGTAGATTACCAAGAAGAAACTGTCAGAACAAGGAAACAAAACAAAATAGGTAAAATAGGCACCTCTTCATCTGATGTCCACTGCAAAATGGAAGAAAGGGTTCGTGTATCAGTAGTTATTCGCAATCCCTTCTCTTTTGAGTTATGAGTTGATCTTGTAGACCCTCTCGAAGCCCTAGAAGTGGATCGGTAAATGGGTTTGAGAAGACGATGGAGATGTCTAGGGATGCGTGATACTGGGAATATATCAACATGTCCTGGATCATCAGCAATATTTTCACTGAACCTGAATATAGATTATAAAGAAGTTAGCACTAATTACAGAGTTTCAATAGAGTCGATACTTGTGTATTCATGGGTACTCACTCTCTGCATAACTGAAAAATGTTGGTTGTTAAGTTACTCACTTTATCTAGCTTCTCTGCAAAGAACATAAGAACAGAAATAGAAAAAGGCATTCAACATCAAGTATAACAGCCACATCATAAAGGGTAAAAAATCAACTACGGTAGATGACAAACCAGGGTCTAGATGAATGCCACCCCGTTCAACGTCCATTCGGAGGTTATGCGCAGTCCTACTTGCTTCTTTGGTAAGCAAGTTAGAATCTTGCTCTGCTTTTTTTAACGCAGCATACAAAGTATGATTTGTATTAAGATGCTGAACATCAAAAACCCAGAAAAGAGTCACTGAAAGAGACTCCTAAGAATAAACATAGACTCAACTGTATCTACTCTACTGACAAGGATGAAAGTGTAGAGAGGTTATATCCTCAATTTGATAAGATCTTATGCCACAAGTATCTACGGCTAAAAGGTAAATAAATTGAATTTGCAGATAATGTATTCATTTCTAAACAAGAAAAATGTTGCAAGAGTATTTTCTTTTGACAAAAGGTAACTTTCATTTCCATGTCTTTCATTATAAGAATTCCAAGATTCAAAATGAGCAAATCATTGGTCACCTCACATGTAGATATTCATTCATTTCCACTGCTGCTTTAGTCGCTTCCTCAACAAATTCCCTATCATATATATATATATGTGGAGCAAAGTAAACGAGTTAAAAAAAACTCAACAGAACATTAAAAACCAAATTATTGAAGCTCAGAACTTACCTGTCAGGATGGGTTTGTCGACAGAGTTCAGCAGAGTCAACAACACAACAAACCTACAAAATTTCGGATTCAGAAAACAGCAATCACTACAAGCACCATGACGAGCTAGTAACAAGAACACTAGTTCAGAACCTACAGTGTCTGAAATCTCATCCATGGCTTTAACAATCTCTGGAGACGAAGGCATTCCTGATACGTAGCTCACCAACTCACCAGATCTACGAAAATGGTTCCAGAATCATTTCTTCAATAATCAAATTACATCACAACACAGCACAGTAGATGTAGAAAACCCCAATAGAGCTCTCTAATGAAGCATACACATTATGATTCATGAAAATGACTAAGCTACAACACTATCACATCAATTTCAATGGACGGTTCCGATAAAAATCAAACCTTTCAATTGCATCAGCGACGAAGCGTTGAAACCCTTTAGCTGTCTTAAGATGATCGAAGCCGTAAAGACCAGTGGCGTCTCCAGACTCTCCGCTCCGGAAGTTTCGGATTAACCATCGGGTCGAATTGATATGTGGCTGAACTCGCCGCGTTAGCTTCCACATTGCTCAGCTTGCTTCTTGCGGCTTGTAACGGAGGATGATCTCAGTTTAACTTAAACGTTCAGGGTTTTTGTAGGGGATAAAGTAATGTGCTGCCGTTTTGAAATAGTAAAAACGTCATGGCGTTTGGAACGCGAACTAAAAAACCACAGCATTCAACACCAACATTTGGGTCTCAAGTCTTACCCAAACTCAAAGACAATTTTTTGGGTTTTGTTATTCCGTGAAAATCTCAAACGGATAATGCATACAACGTGTTCGACAAAATTCCCCAGTGCATGTGTTGGTTTTTATCAAGCCTTTTCACGTGGCTTTCACTTGATATAAGCCAGTCACTTCGATACCTTGCAGTTGCTTAGAAAATTTTCTCTCCTTGGAGACCAAGAAAGCTCAAGAATCTTGAGAAGAATCGTTACTATGAAGCCTAGTTTCCTGGAAGAGAGTGAGGTCTTAGAACTCTATGGAAAGGCTAGAGATTTATACGCTAAAGGAAACTACATCAAAGCCTTGGAGATTATTGAAGAATTGATTTTAGTCCACAAGGAAGACGAGGACTCATGGTTTCTTCAATACCAACAGGGTAAAATATTCTTGAAACTAGAGAGCATAACAGAGAACCCGGACGTGGGTTTCGCATACTCGTTAGCTTGTGTAGAATGCTTTTCGCAAGATTCGATGTTATCACGACCTTGTGCATTGATACTCTACAAATTGGCTAAACAGATCGAGTCAGTCTTGTATTACAAGAAATGCGTGGAGAAAGCAAAACAGGCTTTATCAGTTACTTACCCAGAAGACACGACTATTGTTGTTCAATCGACTTTGCGAGAGCTAAGGAGAGATTTGAAGAAAGAACTCAAGATATTAATCAATGATGCAGAGCTCAAGATTGCTGATTCCAAGATTTCACCTTTAAGAAACTCCCACTCAAACGTTTTGGAGTCAAAGAAAAGTCTAGATGTGGTTAGGAATGAGGTCTTATTGGGTGGGATTAGATGTTAAGATCAAAAGGGACTTTATGAAAGTAAGTATTGCAAAGCTTTTACGTTTTGTCGAGGGAGTACATTACAGAGAAGGACGAGATGCTTTGGAGAAAGTTCTCACTTCTGCCAGGGAAGATAGAAAATGGACATTTTGGATGTGTAGAACTAAATGTTTGAAGAAGCTCTCTAGTGTTGAAGAATGTAAGAATCATCTTGAACAACAACATGCTGCAGATTTTAAACATTCTTCGAAAAAGGATCATGTCCAGAGGATAGGAAAAGACTGGGCTCGTAAGATATCTGTTGGAGCTTGGGAACCAGTGGATGCAGTAGCTGCCGTTGAAATGATCAAGAATCGGCTCGCAGATGTGAAAGCGTTTGCACCTAAGAATGGATGGTCCAAAGAATGGCCTTTAGCTGCGGATGAAGATCGCAGTAAGTTACTCAAGGAAATCAAATTGCTTCTTGTGTCATATTGTGACCATAAAGTTCTCTCTTGTAGCATTCGTGAGTGGCTGATGCGTCTTCCGGTTCAACATCTTGGAAAACTTGAAGTTTCCGAACAGAGTTTTTTGGATTCTCACCTAATGGAAACACCTCAGAGTATATGTTTTCTGGAAAGTCATGAACTCAATCATATCCTAGACTTTCTAAAAACCATCAAGTGTGAAAGGAATGATGGTACAGATCTGATTTGTAGAGCAGTGGACAGTTTCTTGGATCGTACTCGAGTCAAAGAAAAGATCGACTTTGACCCTCAGTTTTCATTTCTGCTTCTGGATAGAAGACTGCTGAAAAGCAATAATGTTCCATTCGATGATGAAGGGATAATCAATGTTTTTGATCCCAATGTTCACTACGCCTAGACACATGCTCAGGGAGATGATATCATATCCTGGTTAACTGACTACAATGCAGTAGATAATGTCTTTCCCAGACCTATCAGGGAACACAATCTTGGTATCTGGGTGGCTGTTCTGAAGCTATTCATTTCACATGTAGGACTTTGGAAACCAAATATGCAAAGAAATTGCAGGTCTTAGATTATGATGCAGCTCTTACTGTCGTCGAGAATTTGTGTATGGGCGAAGATGAAAGGAGAAAGAATCTTCAGGAAGATCAGTGGCGCATATATGCATATCTTCTGTGCAATAGATGTGAAGAGAGAGTCCCTGGAAATTCCCTCAGTAACAAATTATTCTTGTGTGCAGTACGAGATGTTCTTGTAGGAGCATCACATCCGACATTTGATTTCCCCGATTTAGAAGACTGCATGAATCTTATACGTGAGCGTAAAAGTCTCAGCGATGATATAGTGTTGAAGTCTATACACCACCTGAAATCAGTGGTCATCCGCAAGGTTTGTTCATGATTTTAATATTCATTAACAACAGAATAACATAAAATAGCCCATCTAAAACTATCTACATGACTTACAGGTTCTGCTAATCGATTCAAAGATTTTGCTGATTGATAATTCAAGGATTAGTTTGCTTAATAACCTCACCAGGCTTTCTGTTTTTGACAACCGCACTTATATCCTTCAACTGCTGAAACCTTTCTTGCTGGTTGGTCTGAAACTTTGGTTATATACAGAGATCTTTCTTTTTACATCTGATTTGGCCTTTGAATTGGTTCTTTTGTGTTATTATGTATCTTCTTATCTAGGATGAAATTGTGAACATGGAATCCAAAGCCAAGTCAGATGCAGCAGAAGCTTATCTTTTACTCGAGGAGGAGAAGAAGTCACGGTCAAAGAAGAAGAAAAATAAAAGCAATAAGGTCTTTGAAGTTCTACATTCTCTATCTTGCTTCTCTCACTTTTCAGTTAAATGGGTATAAGAATGAATGGTCGTCATGGCGTAACAGAGAACTTCAACGAGCATAAATGTTGAAGACTGTTGAACAGTAAGTACCTCAATAGTCTTTTTCGCAAGTTGATAAATGTTTTTGGGTTTTTCAAAACATGTTCTTACATGTCCAGTGAACCTTCTGTCAATCTTGAACCGGGAGGTACATCTCCATCACTAAAAACGGTGAAAGAAGATTCTCTGGAACCAGAATATACTCTTGCAAATGAAAGAGGTCGATTGGAAATTCATCCAACAGTGACAATCAAGAGGAAGCTACTAAAGTTGACCATGGTTGTTAAAAAGCTTCTCAATTGACGAATAATATGAATAACTTTGTTTTGAAATGTATAATTCTTATTTCTTCCATTCGCCATCTTTAAGATATTCAAAACATGCCTGGAGAAGATTCACTATCAGAACATTTGGAATCAGGACTTGGAGAAGCTGCAGCCAGATATAATTCTGCTCTTGACATGACGCTGAAGGTGAAGCAGTTACCTACAAAAACATGATTCAATATCTAAATTCTCTTCTTCTGGTTCAATTCATTCTATATCTCTTTCCTTATTCTCTTTGATAAATTCACAAAAACATGTGGTATTGCAGGCCCTCTTGAACATTAAGATTCTCAAAGAAGATTTGATGCACAATATGCAACCATTTCAAGACCACTTGAAAGAACAAGTTCCTTCCGCACTACAAAATTTGTTTACTGCTTTTGTGTCAGAGGTAATAAAAAATGAGGGAGTCTACAGTTGCCTCTTGTGTGACTTACTTACTTCCCTAGAAGAAGTTTTTTCCATGGTTTGTGTGGAGAAGATAACCTTCTAGGCATCGTGTTATTTTTTTTTTTTTGAATCTTAATTGTTGTTTTAAAGATTCTATCATTTACTCTTTTCAGTTAAGTGATGCTGATGAGGTAGTTATAGCCATCCTTGAGTTTTGGCATTGCTGGAAATATCGAGAAAGAGAAAGTTTGGTAACTCGCCTTTTCACCTTGGAAGAAAATGAAAGAATGAGTTGCATAAAATGCAGAAGGAAGCCAAATTATCCAGAGCAACGTTCTCATGGCATTGTTATGGCTGCAGATTCAATCAGAGACTTGAAGGTATGTTTCATTTATTTCCCTCTTTATCTTTTGTTAGAGATAGAATCCAAAACCAGAAGTAAAACCCAAAACTCTCTATTAAAACTGAAATAACGATTAACAAGAACAGAGTAAAAACTCCCAAGAGAACTACATTCTCTCCCTCGGCCTAACCCGATAGAAACTTCCTAATCTTTTCTACAGAAACTGGTACTTCCCCTTATAAAGTTGTTCTGTGGTTATGTATATGCAGTGTGCTTTCGGGAATATAAAGTTTGTGGATATCCTTAAGGTGATCCGCATGGAATATAAAATGCTATGTGACATTAGTACAGGAGGCTGTGGAAGGACAAATTTTGTTCATCAGATTATAAGTAGATGCCCGCCTATCTTCACAATCGGTAAGGTTTGACAACCATGATTGTGATCTTATATACTCATTTCATTTATTATACTTATGATAAAAACATTGTTGGTGTTTTTGTGGGTTTGCAATATTAGTGTTGGAATGGGAGAAGAGTGAAACTGAAAAAGAAATATCTGAAACAACAAAGGCTTTGGAGTGGGAGATAGATATCAGCAGGCTGTACGAAGGCTTAGAACCAAACACTAACTACCGGCTTGTCTCAATGGTAAACAATCTGAAACGTTTGTCAGATTGTTCTTCTGTATTTCTCTGTTAGAGTGTTAGAATATATGGGATGTGATGCAGGTTGGTTGCAGTGAAGTAGAAGAAGAACACATTTGCATAGCTTATGAAAAGAACCGATGGGTCAATCTCAAACGTGAGTCTTTAGCAGGAGAGGTAAGATAAAAGAGTGAATTTTGCCTATCTTGAGTGTTGAATTGTGAATTTAGATAGGCCAGACATTGTTGATGTATGTGTTGCATGTGATGCTATAGGATGTTGGTAACTGGAAGGGTGTGGTCAGGTTCTGTGAAGAAAGGAGGCTTCGACCAAATATTCTGTTTTATGAATCAATGGCCTAACAAGTGTATTCCAATTCAAAAGACAAGTTTTGTGGAGTTAACTATTCCGTTAATTTTTGAGATATTTTCAAGGGTTTTTCTAAAAGTAACCGTACTTTAAAGATTTATTGTGAGAACACAAATTTTGTAGATTTAAAGAGGGAGTAGATGCTATTTTATAAGTTTTTTATTTATTGGATCTTTCCTTATTTATGAACAGTCACATATCTGACATATTCACCTATCATATAATTTGGATCAAGCTTTTAGTATGATTTTATAAGTTTAAGTATATATCTACTCAACACATAGTTTACGTATGATCTTGACTTAATAAGATTGGTGGAGTATGAGCCATGAGGTGACCAACTTTGCCGAAAATTGCATCAATTTTCACTTAAAAGAAAGAAGAAAGAAATATGCACATGCAAAGGTGTAGTACTAATTCATCAATAATAATGTTCATAATTATAATTTTCTTTTATTATTCTCTAGCTAGCTAGTTACGTAGATTCGTAATAAGCGCCAAAGTATTACTAGTGGTCGTCGCAAGTTCCTCAACAACCTTCGTTACCTTCTTCTTTGTTTCTTTATTCACTTTCACCTCTTCAAACCCATCCGTACAAGTTCCTTCGTCGGTCAACGCCGAGCTCACCCAAGTCCTAACGTTGGCTATATGCTCAGCTACCGAGCCACCATCTCGTAGGCTCTTCATCTCCGTGATCGCTTGCTTTAGCTCAATGATTGTGTCCTTCATCTCCTCGAAGCAGTCCTTGAGGATAAGCGTCTCCATTATATTCTTTCGTCCGGCGATGGATCTCTGAGACTTTTTGAAAAGCTTATAGACGACATAAGTCGCTTCCTTTGCGGCTTTCACGTTGAGGCTAAGCGCGGTGGTGCAAAGATTGATCGGGTTGGAGTTGATGGTTGATGAATATGTGGATAAAGACTTGTAGCATTTTTCAGGGTATGTTGTTGAATTGCAAGCCGTTTTCACGAACGTTTTGTGGTTCTGGGAGTAGGATGGTGGAGTGGCTGTTGTTTTATGGATGTTTGTAGATACGATGAGAACGAAGACGACGAGACTTAGAGAGTAGAGGAATTGCGACATGTTAATGATGGCAGTTTCCACTAGTGTTTTTTTGTATATATTTTCTTTTAGGGTTTATCTTTGGGGTGTGAACAAAATTTGTAGGGAGGAATTGTGAAACTAGGCTGTATGTATTTGTATATATTCACAACACACATGTACATCTTGTTTTCCAAATTGAATAAGGAACTGGATTTATATATAGATAGATCTCTTTATTTTACTTACGTAATTAGAATATGGTTAATTATTATATATATATATATATATTTTTTACTAACGTAAGAATATGGTTAATTATTAATTTATTATATATCATATATATATATATGCATGGTTTCTTTATATGACAACAAAAATCGTATATACTTAGTTTTGAAAAATCGTCAAGCAATCGTACTACATATCATGGTCAACTCTCAACTGTTGGAATTAGATATTCCCAATATATACCTGTCGATTGTTTTTTTTATATATAGAACAGTAAAGATGATTCCATTGTGATTATGTTTGTTGTTTCTTTTGCTATGGTTAATTTAAGTGTACTCAACAGGGTCATTAATTTCTGCCCCGATTGTTAATTCATTAATTTGTATCTGCGTTTTAAATCCCACCGGTATTATATTCGCATTCATTGATGATACCATTCTGAGTCTGTTAGAGACTAAAATGAAATAATGTATAGTGTGAAAAAGAGAAGAAAAATGTATTAAAAAGTGGTAGGAAGTCTTAAATTGTCTGCAAGTAAACACTATAACATGATTACAAGTTTATTCCGTTATTTAAGCCTAAGGAAATGTGAGGGTACGTGGCACGTGATGTGATGAACATGGATTAGATCCCCTCTTTCAGAGAAATAAATCATTCATATTGTTCATCTAATGATTCAAAGAATTGACTATTTATAACTTGATCTGCCATGCATTAATATTACAATTAGTTTATTAGTTGGAGACTTGGAGTCCTGAAGATATAATAATAAGTCATACTTTAATATTATATGGCTCTTTGGTAAATTTAATTTGATTATGCTTTGATTAGTTGCATATTTACCATTACATTATATGATTAAGCTTTGCATGGCATTTCATTATATTATTTCATATGGACTCCATTTTCGATATATCTTTGAAGAATATTGACAAACTGTACACGTAACTATTGGGGAATCAGTGTAAACTCATCTTAAATTAAGATAACTCTTTTGTTAAATAAATTAAGATAAAGTTGTGGTCAAGGAACTATCTATTCTAAGGGATAAGATTAAGGTCCCTAAGAAAAATGTGTATCGATCCACCAATAATGTGTGTTTGAATGATTAAATAAAGAGTTTAATAAGTAAACATAGCTCTATTCATTTGGTGGAAGAAACTAAACAGTTCAAAACTTCCAAAATTTCAAGTTTTCTCTTCATGTAGGAGAATCACAGACATGACAGGTACCTAATTTCTCTGTTTCCCTATGCTGCTTTTGTAGGCGGAGACATATTGTTGACAAGAGAACCCGTAACGACGATCACCAATATCTGTACTACCCCTCCTACATTCGACAAAAACAAGAATTTCGAATGCGTAACTCAAGAGGTATCGGTTCGCAATCGGTCAAGAGCTGAGTAGAATCTTAAGGAAGTTTTACCTAATTGAGCACAAATGAACCCTACGAGCTCAAGCTTTGCTGTTGTTCCCGAGCTATTCCGTTCCTACAACATTCATTCAGAGTCAGGTGATAGCATCAATCAAGCGCCAAGCTCAGTTTCATATTATATAGACTACCACAATCTCCCGTTGTGCACAACTAGGAAAGTATTTCTAAACTAATCAAAGGCTATTAGCTAAAGGACTAATGATGCGGGTAAAAAATGGCAGTGTACGTAAATATATTAGAGTAAAGTTTGTTCTAACTTACCTCCATTGTTAATCTGCTCCTAACAGCACAGAACACCGAAAGAACCATGACAACGGTAGATACAGCAGTGTAGAGCCTCAAAAGGTTAATTCTGCTGCGTCTGCAACCTTTTAACAGAGATAACAACAAAAAAACAGATATAAAGAAACCAAAACAAAAGCATGGTTTCAATTAAGCGTGCAGCGGAAGAGAGGATTAACCAAATTCTCCAATCAATGAAGACACTACTCCAATAGCAGCAGATGCAATTGCAAGAGTGTTCCTCTCATCCTTTTTAGTTGTTGTCAAAAACGCACACGCTAGTCCTATTATATAAATCAAAGCCTGCAAAAGCAAAAACCTGAAAGATTTGAGCTACAAAAATGATAAATATCAAATTTTTAAACTAATGATATACAACTTCAAGAAGATTACAATCTCAATGGCATCAAAATTGAAGATGAGACTAAAAGATTTGGTTAAGTTTGATACAAAGCTATACAACTTCAAGAACAATACAATCACAATAACATCAAAATTGAAGATTTGGGACTAGAAGATTTGGTTAGGTTTGATACAAAGCTTAGTGAAAATGAAAGTACCTGAACTAGGATCAAAGGACGGAGACGAGATTTGGCTTTAGTGACTTTCGTGTAACCTAAAAATGAAACGAAACGAATGGATCAAGATGAAATCGAGAAAAAAAAGGATCGGAGAAAGAGGAGACTTGGGGTTTTGTGAACTTACGAGAGTCAACGACCATTCGGTAAGAGAAATCAGATCCATCGGTACCGCTGGGTCTACCCGCCGTAGGCTTTCTCTGCTGCATCTTATCCGGCGGAATTGGTAGGCGGAGCTTTTGGCGTCGATCGGAGAGAGGAAGTGAGGTTTGATGGTAACGTCGATGAAGTTAATTTAGAATTTTTGTTGTTGTTTTCGGATTGGGTTCAGCATTCAACCGAGCTGAACCGTGCCAAATCCAAGTTAAACCGAGCTAAATGTATATCGGTTAAGAGTTTAGTTCAAAATTTTACTAGAAGATCAACTGAAATGCTGCCAAATGGGAATTTTAGACGAGACTTTGCAGGAAACAGAACAAGAATTTTATATATATCCTATTAAAATTTTAGGATGGGACTAGGAAATACGAAAATGTGATTTTTTAAAACTGTAAAACATGATAATCGTAAAAGTCAAAATTTATGTGTACATCATATATCATTTATAAATTATCTGAAAAATAAAGACCTATAAACTTTGATTTGTGTCAATTTAATAATTAAAACTTTAAAATTCGACAAACCAACATGTGGAAAGTGCAAACCCTTAAACATCGGTAAAATCAAAATTAATTATAATTTTTTTTTTTGAGATGATATGAAATATAACATCAAGTCGGTAATAACTTAGAAAAATTAAAAAAACTTCAGATTAAATTTATATGTAAAATGTATATATGTTTAATTTTCTATTACTATATATATATATATGTCATATTTATTTAGTATAAATTTATCCTTAATGGGATTTCGAGAATTAGCATTCACATCCGGTCATGTTCCATCACATTCCCAAATATAAATAAAAAAACTTGTACCATATAGAATGCATTTCCATATATAACGAGATTTAAGGAATGAAATTATGAAAGGCTGAAACCAAAATGAATGTAACCAAAAGAAAGGAACAAATGTTTTAACTTTCTTTTTTTGTAATGTGAAATTTATTAATCAACAAAAAAAATAATGTGTGATTTACAAGGAAGGAAGTTTATGATTCAAACAAAATACAACCTTTTGAGCTTAAACCTAAGACGAGAAAATATCCTACGTTTCTAGTCTCAGCGACTCATCCCGACAATTTCTTACGGAGGAGATGTGATGTGCGAGGACCTTTTCTACAACTCATTTCTCTCTCGCCAAATGTGGTAGACCGAGAGCTGAAACATAAGGCGAAGAAGAATATAGTCCAGCAGATTTAACTCTGTATCCATAAGACAATGTTAGAACTCCACACTATATAGAGTAAGGGCAGCCAAAAAAAGAGGTGGTCACGAGATTCAGTGGACTCACCACAAAGAAAACATGGTTGAATGGTCCAAACTCCCATTGAAAACATAGTTTTGATTTCCAACCAAGCGATACAAAATTAAGTATAGAGGGATAGCTTCTGAAAACCATATCACTTTGTGCCAAGCTTCTTACATGCATTTTTTTTTGCCATTTTATTTTTGGAGATTTTGATGACGAATTTTAATGTATACAAATTTATTTCTAGTTTTTTTCTTAATACTTATTGTCAAAATACAAAACAAATCTTCAAAATTTATGGTTTGACTTTCTTTTTCTATTTATTAAAGCTACTCTTGGTCTAATAATTTATTTTATTTTAGTGATTAAAAATTTAATATATGTTATTAATACTAATTTAAATTAAGTTTATTTTTAATAACATAGACTGCAACTAAGCATCATAAAAGTTACCAGTCAGTTACCAAAATGTAATTCATATTTCTACTGCAAACTTACCGTATAAATATATGGTTTCTACCACATATTCTTTACTGCAAGTTACATCAAATTACAACACCTACTGCAACTCAACTTTGATACTAATAAAATAAAATAATAATAATTTATGTTAAAATTATTATGGTTTTACTAAACAACCGAACCTAAACATAATCCAAAACTAAAGAAAATCTCTCACCCTTGAATTAGTATATATGATATACTATCACACACACACACATATACTAACAACGAATTATCTTTTTGTAACTTTTTATTTGATTCTAATCTAAATTTTTTTTTTTTATTCTAATCTAAAATACCATTCTAAAAATGGTCGTAAACGAAAATATATATCTTTTTGGAGACGTCCTTCGGTTAATATAGCCAGGTCTCCCTTTGATTTCACTTGGCGAAATAGAAAATAGAGTAACAAAAGAAAAGACCACTAGTGATCTACATTTGATGGCCCATTTTGATCAAGGAGCCTCAAATTATTATTACTAGGAACTTATTCTGTTCTTTTTGCGTATGCAGTAGCAGGACATAAGTAGCATAGAAAGTTAAGAGCAACAATATATTTTTCTTCTTTTACTTGTGCAACAAAATCAAAAATGACAAAACCTAGTCTAATTTGTAAAACATCAGTTATGCCGATCACAAGGATCCTCATAAGATAACTATTAGTAAGTCATCGGCAGCAATCGAGAGATTTTTTGTGGCACTGGAGGGGATCGCCGGATCGGATTTCGGAAAAGCGAAGATGAAACAAGAGAGGAAAAGAGACGGACGTGTTATATTGAATTTGAATATAGGCTGAGAAACAAATTGGACTTTAAACATCATTATTTTAGTCTTTTAGATCAACAGCCTAAATTTGGGACTTGTTCTACTTATTCATCCATGTAAGATAATATCATAGTAATGATATGATGAGATCATAAGACTAATCTAATTTATTTTTGATGTAAAAGAAAAAGAAAAAGAAAGAGATACATCTTTTTTAGTCACTTACAATTTATGTGGTGGCTATTTAAAATTAGTTTTGGAAAAAATCGTTTTTATCCAACAAAAATCGTTTTTATAAAATACAAAATTGAGTAAAACTTTATTTTAAAGACATGAATATCAAATGCTATTCCAATAAAAGAGGAAATATATGTATTGAAAAGATTTACTTACTTCCAATTATTCAAAAAATAATGAAATGTCTCAATAACCTATAATATATTCATACTTAAGAAAAAAACAACTGATCATACATGCATGTATGATGTATACATTATGGATACAAATATAGTTATAAAATGAAAAAAAAATTTACCCAAAAAAAGTCTTATTTAGAAAATGCAAAACGCAATAGAATAGTATTTTATTTCTAAAGACATGAATACCAAATGCTAGTGTCCAAAAAAAATATATGTTTGAAAAGATTTTCACATCATCAAGTTTTCAAAATGCTACCATTAATTCTGTCGGAAAAGAACTTTGTCGGATCTTGAAGCCGATTTCTTCTCCTCAGCAGAGTTTGAACTGTGACGAGGTCTATATTTTTCACATTGGTTGCTGGGCCATTTAAAACGTATTCTCCCCTTTCTCTTTTATTTGGGCCTTAATGGCTTTGCTTGTGTCTCTTTGTTTTGCCAATGGGCATTCTTATCAATACAATGAATCTTTTTTGCGAAAAAAAAAAGTCGGTGTCGTTATTGGACTATTTAATGTCGGTTGGGAATGTGTTAATTAACATTATACAGTATATACATATATATATAGGTAGAAAAAATAGTTAGTTTATAGGGCAAATCTAGGGTTTTAACACATACAATTTCCGCCATGAGAAAACAGCAGAACCACGTCTCCGAGGAGGAGAATCTCGACACTCATCAATCTTCTTCAAGATCACTTGATATTTCAGAGCTGATACCAATTTATCTCTTTTTTTAATATATTCTCAAGATTACCGCACAAAACCATAGCCAAGTTTCGTTGTGTGTCAAAGCTCTGGTCTTCTATTCTCAGCCGTCCAGATTTCATTGATTTGATCGTGGAAAGATCTTCGGCTCGTCCGCGTCTCTTTTTCAACGCTTATACACGTAAGTGGAGGGGTTTCTTCTCATCACCTCAGCCTATAAAACCAGGCGAGAACTTAACTCTCTTAGCCGTTGATCATCCCACACGTTTCCCCGCTACAATAGGTTTGGATATTAATGCCCCTGTCCATGGCTTGCTCTGTGCTAAAAGTGGATGTAATGTGATGGTTTGTAACCCTAGCACAGGACAGTCCATGACATTACCCCCATGGCGAGGGAATCGAAAACTAAGCGAGGCCAAGCATAATGTGAGAACCTATTTCGGGTATGATCCAGTCAACAGACAATACAAGGTATTGTGTATTAATCGTTCGAAAGGTGAGGGGCATCAAGTTCTGACATTAAGAAGGGAAGAACTGTCGTGGAGAAACATTGAATGTTCTCTACCGGCTCATTACCCGAGGAGTGATGCTGGGGTTTGTATCAATGGAGTCTTGTATTATATTGCGGGTCTGGACAAGGGGATGGGGTTTTCAAGCCCGAGTAAGATAGTTTGCTTTGATGTTATGTCCGAGAAGTTTTCATTTATTGACCCAGCTTTGGACATGGATGTAACGTTTTTCTCACGTCTGATAAATTACACTGGTAAATTAGGTGTATTTCATCAACATCGTATAGACTCTGTCAGCGGAACAGCTACAAGTCTTGAGTTGTGGGTTCTGGATGGTGTCAAGGAACATAAATGGTTGAAGAAAATCCACGTTTTCCTGCCTTTGTGGAAGAATCTAATTGCAGATAATACATGGTTGAAAATTGTCGGGATGACTAGTAATGGTGAATTTGTGTTTTCTCCGGATGCTTTATCTGATCCTTTCTACATTTTCTTCTACAACGTGGAGGCGGACACTGTCAAAAGAGTTGAGATCCAAGGAATTGGACCCGTTAGAGGTCAAAGGATTGACACTTTTATAGACCACATAGAAGATATGAGGTGGATCGCTAAATAGTTTGGCTTCTTGTTTCTCTTGGTTTATTTATTTGTTTCTGCAATTATTTTCTTTTCTTTAATTGTATTCTTGATGAGTCGACCTTATCTTGTTGGATATTCCTTGGTTTTGTTTTGGTTATTTTAAGCTTTCTTATTTGGTTAAACTTTTCATCACATGTTAGTCTCATTATTTTGGCCGTTCCATATATACATGCGCGGCACCTATTCATTTTCTTTAGTTCATATATTCCATCTTCCATCCAATATCCATGAACCTTGTTCATATTTCTTCCCTTTCTGTTTATAAGTACTTATGTTCTAATTGCTAAGAATGCTCTAATTCTATATAAGACGCTAAAATCTCTCAAGTGTTGAATGTAACAGAGTGTAATGTTAGAAGAATTAACACAAAATACAAAGCTGGTGATCTGAAAGAATGTGACTTGTATCTTAGCAGAAAAAGGAGGAGCTTTATAAAGAAGTAAGAGATAATCTAAAACTAGATCAATAATAATCTCTTTTACCTTAATAATCTAAAACTAGATTTGTACCCGCGTTGTAGTACGGAGATAATGTTTATAATCAAATTGATATAATAATTGATCTTAAAATGTAATTTGTTGTAAAATTTAAGTTATGTTAAAGATATTATTTATTAATTTTTATAATCTTATGATTAAGGATGTTTAATCTGATTTTGGTTAAAGATCCATGAAACGTAAATAATTAATCCACATTTTTTGTGTAACAATCAAAACTTATTACGTAGTACTGTTTACCTAATCAAGATTTTTTCATGATCCGTACTCGTTTAGAATTTGATGTCGTATTACATGGTATTTTTATTTATTAACAAAAAAAAAAATCATGAGCCATGTTCGTTTAGAATTTGATATCGTATTAATGTTCTCCATTGAAATAATTATATGTTTGAAATAATATAATTTATTCTAGATGATAAAATTATCCGTTTAACTATTTTATATATTTAACATATGATAGTAAACATATATTTATAATATATCATTTTTGATTTAAGAAGTTATAAATTATTTAATATTAATTATTATATTTACTTATTTTCAGTTATATTTTCGTTTTAACTAATAAATTTATGTAAGAAAATTTAAATAAAGTTGAAAATAATATTTTGTGAAAAATGTTATTTTCAAATTTATATTTTAAAAAGTATATATATAAGATATTGTCAATATTTTAAATAGATATATCTTAGACATCTTTGCCTTAATGATTTTTTGTTGTTTGTTCATTATATCAATGGCATTTTATGTAATTTTTAACAAATTTTAATGTTGTTTTTATAAATGTACTTCCCTAATATTAGTATAAAGATAAAATTTCAATTTTTAGTAAAATTAGGATCTCGGTTACTAAATCTAAAAAAAAAAAACTGATGGAGAACAAGACGTTGATCCGATCCTCAAACACCTCTTCTTAATTAGAATATTTAATGGTTAAGAAATTGAAAAAAAAAATCGAAAATTACAACTAAGTGAAATGATAAGCGAATGTGCCGGGGGGATAATATATGATGGATAAAGCACAATTAAGTGCTTATCAATTTTTCTTCAGAATCGTGTTGTGAAGAAGTCAACGACACCTTCTGTGTCCTGTCTTACAGATCCAATCCACAACATAGTTTCCATATTCCATGTGACTCTTTGAGTCTTGACACATTCACACAACCACAACTAATGCCTCTCTCTGCTAGTGCTTGCTATAGGAACCATATTTGATATTCCTATTACATACATACCAGAACTGAACTTTGTAAAAAAAATTACATATGTAACTGTAGTCCAGAAATACAACAAAATATCGAAATATCGACCAGAAATAGAATTTACAAAATCAAGATGGATTTTTCTTCATAATTTTAAAATGGCCATGTAGTGTGACAGTTTTGACTTATGTAGCGATCCAAGCTATCTGATCTAACCTATAAAATGTTTCGGTCTAAATTCGGAGACTCGAAGGTTTTATAAAAATTATCTAATGCTGTGGTTGAGTAGATAAGACGGTTTTTCGTCTCTAGAATACACCAAACGAGCTCAGAATCCAATATATCTCTTGCCATCCTTTCGATGAAGAAGCAAATGAATGGTGGCAGGCGATGGATAAGACGTAATAAGAAAGATGATCGCATCATGCATCTTTCTTGTTTGCAATTTTTATTTTCTGCCACCACTGTTTGCTTTCTCTCTTTGAAAATATTAGACGCATATTGAATATAATGTTCATTTAGTGTATCCTAATCAAAAGCCAAATAAAGAACACTTGTGTTTTAGAAAATTTATCTTATTTACCTAGATGTTTAAGTCTTTCAATGTAAGCAAATAACGAGATCAAGAATTGATCCTACAAACAAGGACACAAACGGAAATAATAGAATATATCTAGTCTCGACAAATAGGTGAGACTGCTTCTTTCCTATTAATTAACAGTAAATACCCCTAAATTTTCTTTGACCAAATTGACAATTTCTCATGTTCAATCGGGTTTGGCTTCTTGCACCGAACCGGTCAGTTTCATCAATTTTCTTTTTGGTCAAAGTCGGTTTCTTCAATAAGCAAATATAAATGTTATAGGGTTTCAGATGAATGAATATCCAAATCTTATATGGTTTCAGATGAATATACAAATGTTATAGTGTTAATTTACTAATATTCATATCGAAAAGACATGGTTAACCAATATTTGATTAAAATGTTTATCTTTATAAAAAAAAAAAAAGAGAGAGAGCATATAGTAGTATATTACTATCTCTTTGATAATTAATAAAGATACTTTTCTGATTAAACATTTGTTTCCAATGGGCAGCATCCACATTAGAGACATTTGTGTGGGTGTTTCTAAATATAATAATAATATTTTTAAGCAAAATATATGTCTTTAATAAATAGAATTTGTCTTTCTAGAGACATTTGTCTTTAATTATAATAATAATTAATTCTTAAGACATGTTTCCAAGTATATGCAATGAGGATGGTCTTAGAACAGAAAGAGTTTTTTCTTTTTTTTTGGTTAAAAAACTTAGAACTGAAAGATAAGCATGGACACTCGAGGGATCACATGGACACTCGAGGAGAGAAGTACGAGAAATGTGGTGATTGCGTGAGAGTGTGTGCATGGACACTCGAGGGATCACATGGGTCAAAAAAGTTTCAAACGTATTAATTAGAGAAGACGAACATGCCATCTTTCTCGACAAGTTGAATGTTCATAATAATTAAATTATATGCATATAATTGAAATTATATTCTGCACTTTCTAGTAAATTTATGCTTGAATCATTTGTGTGACAGAATATAAGAATTCATAGCAACGTTATATTAGTTTTTACTTTTTAGTTTTTAATAGTGTCATATATCCGATTCAATTCTAAGTTATATGTGATATAAATTATATACTAAAACCCCCTTTGTGTGGAATAGAAACAAAAAGAAAAGTTAATTATCATTTGTACTAATTACATAACAATTTTTAAAAAGTTCTGAATTCGTCTATGAATTGAGTTTTTTTATTTATTTATTATATTTTAGATGGAGGAAAACCGATAATATTTTTTTTGAAGTGCGTTGCCAAATTCATTTCACTGTTATCTAGATAGTAGATAGTTAGATACTAGTATCAAATTACTAAGATACATTTTTATGATTTCATTGGAAATTTAACTAGTTATATATCTATACCATTCTGGTTTAATATTTTCCTTGGATTTTACTGAACTATACATTTAACTTTAAATACAGTGGCCTTGGATTTTACTGAACTACATTTAACTTTAAATACAGTGGAACCGCATCAAATCATGTAAATAGTATCGTGGGGAAATTAACTGAAATAATTTTAGACAAAGAAAAATGTTATAGATAGAAACCACTAAAGTACGGTCATGGTGATAATGTAGACAAAGAAAAATGTTAACAGGTTTTGCATTTAATTTAGATTTGTGTCTAATAGTTAATTATGTTATCTGACGATATAAATAGCATGTGAAGTGATGGATTCACAGCAGGGGAGAAGAAAAATGATATGAACAACTAAGCGTTTGCATAGACTTTTACTTCTTGGATTCTATATAAGATGTTAGTAATCATATTTAATACCTTCAAGTGACGATATTTTATTGTTGTCGGATTTTTTTTTAATTTATTTCAAGAATCCAAGATCTCGTACGGCGTTCTTCTAGCTATAATCGCTGGATATCGTTTATTGCCGGACCTGTCGGTATTAGAAGTTAGGAAAGTATAATTGTTAAAAAACTATATAGTTTTTAACAAAAAAGAACTATAGTTCCTTTGAGCTTACTGCTTTTATAATAGTAAAAAAAAACGTAAAATAAATAATAATTAGAACGAAAATCCCAAATTATCTTGCATATGTAGTGTTTTTTTTTTTTAGGTAAAAACATATGTAGTTAGTGTATTAGAAAAAAACATTCAAAAAAGAATGCGCCTCAAAATCACGAGTTTGAATATGCATGTTAGAAAGTAAACTAAATTATACGCTATGATGTCAAATTTGAAGAGATTATGAACTAAAAGTTAAAAAAAAAAAAAACTTGTCTTTAACAAAAAAAAAAAAAAATCATTGTAATCCAAAGAAACACCCAAAGTTATCCTAAAGTGCTACACGTACGTACATAAAAATTAATAACGACTAGTGAATACTGCGTTTGTAAGGAAAATAATTACAATCCTTAATTACTAGCTAGGATCTCCACACATTTTACATGGATGAAATATGTATAATCTCAGAATTGTTTTAGTATATTATATAATCAAAGTATGTAAAACTAGTTATTGATGCTTTAGTACTACATAACAAATCCTATTAATTCTTTTTATAACTTTATGTCATATATATATATATATATATTTATCATCAAGTATCATTCCTTTTATAAAGAGTTTTAAATCATCGTGTAACATTGCAAGTCATCTTTAATATTTTAAAATACACGACTTTAACTCAAGACTTTCATCGAGCGAGGATTTTAAATTACTAAAACAAAAAGTGTCGAAATTAAGTACCTCCTGAAAATCCCCCTAAAACATTATCTTTATACTAAAAAACAAAATGATAGAATCGTTCACGCAATAAGAAAACAGCCCTCGACCTAACAATATAGAGGAAAAGATAGATCTCATCTCACTGATATAAAAACAAATACCACCACAAATATAGATTTAAGAAGATTGGAGTCATGTTCCCACTCTCTAGTCTCTAAAAGCATGTTTATTAATGAAACTTTTTGAGTATCATGAGTATTTTTTTTAGTATTAATTTTATGATTAATTTAATGTATGAGACTCATTAAGATTTTGTAATGATTTGTATGTTTAATGGTGATACTCAATGGGTATCTAAAGAAAAAAAATTAATTTTTTTTTAACAAAAAATAATTTTTTTTAATTACAAATAAAATGTAAAAATCGAATTACATTTATATAAATATAAAAGATTTTATAAAAACACAAATTTATTATATTTCACAAAATTTTAAACGTATATTACAATCCGTGAAAACTTCTTGACAATTAGCAAATAATGATGCTTTCACACCTTGTGGCTGAGAAATTGATTGGATGAAAGTTGCCCATTTTGGATATATACCATCCGTGAGATAGTAAGCCATATGGTATTGGCGACCATTGATAAAGTAATTGACCTTTAGAGCTCGCCCTTCTAATATATCATCAAAAACTGGTGAGCGGTCTAAAACATTAATATCGTTAAAAGTACCTGGGGGTCCAAAAAAGCGTGCCAAATCCAGAGATCTTGTGAATTCACAGCCTCTAAAACAATTGTTGGTTTTCCATGTCCACGTGAATACTGTCCTTTCCAAGCCGTGAGACAATTTTTTCACTCCCAATGCATACAGTCAATGCTTCCTATCATCCCCGGAAATCCCCGAATCTCTCCAACATTTAGTAATCGTTGGAGATCTTCTGCTGTAGGCCTTCTAAGGTACACATCTTCGAACAAATTTATAATTCCATCGACAAAATTTTCTAAACATTTGTTCGCAGTGGTTGCACCGAGCCGGAGGTATTCATCCATCGCATCAGCTGCAAGAACATATGCCATCATCCGAATTGCGGTTGTACATTTTTGTAGGGCAGACAAGCCGAACCTTCCGGTAGCATCTTGCCTCTGTTGAAAGAATGGTACCTCATTGGAGAGTCTTTGAACTATTTGCAAGAACAATGGCTTGTTCATTCTGAAACGTCGCCGAAATTTACCATCGGGGTAAACGGGATGCTCACTAAAGTAATCATTCCATAATCGGATATGTCCTTCCTCGTGTCCTCTATCTATATATAATCATTTTTTCCTTTCTTTTTTGGCTGCTTGTTGTTGAGTGTAATCATCTACACAATCTTCATAAATCCTTTCAATTTCTTGATCGAAAGTTTTATCAAGAGTTTGATCAAAATTATCAAAACATTCAGCGTATCCTGCAGTTATAAGATATTATAAGAATTGTTATATACTTTAGAGAAGCCATATTTTCCTTTTATAATACCAAATAAACGAGAAGTGGGTTTATGTACTTTCAAGTGGTAAAATAATTTTGGGTGAGCCAAATAAATGAGAAAATAAGTCCAATATAAGTACGATCTTATGGTGGATAGTTTGAACAATTTCACAATGTTTCCTCATAGAAAAACAAATAAAGATCCAAAGTAATAGGCATTAAAGTGTATGAGAAACAAAGCCTTTAAGTACCTGGATGAGCCATAAAGAAGCTGAAAGTTGAACACTATAAACACAAGAAAAATGGAGGATTTGTAAAGTTGAACACTCAAAATGAAGAAAAAATGACAGGAGAAAGGAGATATGAGAGATGGTCTACACTTGAGAGTTTGTAGAATATAAGAGTTAAAATAAGGGGTCATTATTTGCTCATGTATTATCACGGATCATGTTTGCTGAGAGTTTTGTCTTTTTGCTCAAATAATGTGGCAACTTGTAGAGAAAAAGGAAAAAAAAAAAAAAAAGGTAAAAAAAACAAAAAAAAAATATATCAGATGCCATGTTCGATGCAAACAAGAAATATATTTTTAAATTTGTGACAACGTTACAACAAGCCATTGGAGCTACTCTAAGATTACAACAAGCAAAAGAGACAGACAATACACACAAAAAAAACAAACCCGCGTAAAAGATACATTTTACGCCTTGCTCCTTCATCACTGTTTGCTCCTTCATCACTGTCGACATCACTTCTTGTTGTTTGCACTTGTTCATCTTGCACATTCAAAGCCAAAACAAGTATCAATGACCATTAAAGTGTACCAGTTCAAAGGCACATAATATGAATTTAGACAAGTAATATGACTAATGAGAATGAGAAGAACCTATTTCATTGCACATCTCATTTATGAGCTTCTCCTTAAGTATCAGTTCTCCCTGTGACAATGGTTGGGTTTTGAGAATAAGACTATCAAGAATTTTTTGCTTTGATAGTCTTTCCTTAATAGTTAAATCCTCCTTCTTCATCACCCAAATCTCCTCTAGCACCTTTAGGGAACCTCCATCTGTTTCTTCACTCTTCCCCTTACCTCTCTTTTTCTCTTTGGCCTTGGACGCCTTAACACCCAAAGGCCTCTCCTCTGTTTTTTCCTCCACAGGGCAGCCAGTTTGAGAGCTAGAGGAAAAATTCATACCATCACTACTGACCTTAGCTCGTTTGCTGTTTGGACAAGTTTTTTCAGTCAACAGTTCACACCATTTCTGGTCATTTCGGAGCAGTCTCCAAGCATGTTCCAGAGTGAATTTCATCTTCTGATCCTGGAAGTAGACTTGGTAAGCCAGCTCCATAATATCATCTTCATTTTGGCCACTCCTTTTATTGCGTTTGGCATACTCAAAGCAACCCACAAACTTACTCACACTCTCATTCAGTTTCTCTGCCATTTTTGCTTGCAAGTGTTGGCTTCTCTCTTTGGCAGCTTGGCCACAATAGGACTTGCACCATAAAGGTCTGCAACTCGCTGCCAAAATGCCCCTCCCTTCTGCTCATTACCAACTACAGCATCTTTCGAAGTGTTTAACCAAGCACCAACAAGTACTTTCTCTTCAGGGACACTCCATCTTTGTGATGTTGATCTCTTGTTGGGTAACTGTGGTTCGTTTAAAGGTGACTGTGTTTGGAAAAAGGGTTGTGGAGTGTTGATCTCTTCTTGGCTGTTCAAGAGATCGGTGAAGTTTGGAGATGAGCTCAATGGATTGCTAAAATCAATATCCATTGTACTTGAAATGAAACAAGAAACTGAACACAGCAAGAAGAAGAACTGAACAACCAAAGAGTTAATTAGTTTATGTGTTAGGTTTAGAACATTTAAAGAGTCAATTAGAGTTTGCTTTAGTCTTTAATTCACTGAATTAAAGACTAAAGTCACCATCAGTAATAAATTCTCTTCATATTTACTTCACTACAATGAAGGGAACCAAACCTCACTACAATAAGCACTTACTTGAGCACCTTCTTACTTGTCTTTTCTTATATCAATTAAAAAAGCAGCTAATGGAGTGAAGAATAAAACCGAATCAGTCTCAAGAAAATGTAACTTTACAAAATCAAATCTTACTTGTCACATTAGAAACAAGCAAGAAAAAAACTACAAGATCTTTGTTACCAAGTCCCAAGGTTTCTGTTTCAAACAAATGTATTGAGAATGAAAGATTCAAGAAGAGTACCTCCAAGCTTTTGAGCTTCTTTGATGATATGAAGAGCTGTTACTTTTTGTTGCTTCACGTCGATATTTGTTGTATATACACCTAAAATAAATCACATATTTAGTCATAATATAATCACATATTTAGTCATAATTAATCAAAAAGAAATGTCTCTCTTATATTTTAGTATTTTTATTACCATCGATTTTTCTCTTGCATCCTTCGCAATGAATAGAAACTCTCAAAACCCATGTCTGCAGCAACACAATAAAAGGAGAAAAATTTCTTAAGAAAATTAAGAAGATGATAATTATATATATGAAGAAGAGAATTTATTATGTGAAAATGATCTTACGGTGTATCGGAGAGGTTCGGGGTAATCTTCAAAAACATGTCTTTCTTCTTGTCTAACATGTCTCTCTTCTTGTCTTGTCTCTGTTTTAATCTCTGTTCCGATCTCTGTTCCTAGATCCATTGGTGAGAAAGAGAAAGAAACAAAGGGAGAGGGAATTGATGCACCTTCATGTGTTAACAACCTTTGGCAATCCTCCAACTCCAAGAGCTATATCAAGGTTGAGCGAGCCCGTTGATATCACAGAAACTCTCCGTTTTCTAGAAAACCGCTGCAGTGACAAGTTTGAGTCTATATCAAAATCCCCTGAAAGCTATGATAATTCTAAATGCAGAGCAGTGTCTTTCTCCACTACTTTGCTATCATCTGGAACTTCATCAAGTTCACAGTCTGAAGCTTCAGGTGAGCAAATGAAACACATTCGTAAGAGAGAAAACAAATTCATAGAAATCACAACACAAAGAGAAATTAGTGATTACCTAGAGATGAAAGATAACGTTTTTCATCTAATACAGTAATTTTGTTGAGAACAAAGCGATGCAACACTATAGATCCATCTAATACAGTAAGATTAAATGCCATACAAACATTTCAAAATCAAATTGGACCTCAGCCCAAACTCGCACAGCAAAATATACGCGATCGATCTAATTCGTTCACCAAATTGAAAGTTCGAAGTCTCGAGGAGGAAGAAATTACCATGAAAAGCGAGACTGGTAAGTATGAGCAGAGCACCGAGGAGATACACAGCCATGGATTCCTCTGAGGATCTTTCCCTTCTTCTGTTCGTTGCTATGACCGATTCTTCTCTTCGCTCGATCATTTTCCTCTCTCTGTGGAGCGATCTTCACTTTGTTGCTCTGCACCCTTCTTCTCTTCGGTCCAGTGACAAGCCAACAGTTGTCCAGTTGAAACCGTATCAAGAGGCTCACCCCAATGATACGACTCATCTCTCATTTAACCCATTTCTAATATTAATAATATTATTTTCTCAACTGATACTCAAAGAGTTTCATTAATAAACATGCTCTAAGAGCATGATCAATGCTAGAACCCCATATGGGGTTCTTAAATTTTTTTTTATTATTATTTTGTTTTAATCGAGAAAGAGGGATTCTTAAAATTAAGAAATTGTATCTAAAACCTCTTAAATAAGAACCGGTTCTTAACAAAAGTTTCTTAACGCACGGTTACCGATACAGTTTATAATATTTAATGCTAAGAACTCCTCTTTAAAAACCCCTTAAGATACCCCATTGATCATGCTCTAACATTTTACTTTGTATTACAATCAATTCTACCCTCTCACACCAAAACCACATTAGTTAGCATAAGAAACAACATCAATATGTTGCACAAAATCACTCTTCATTTACTATTTCTAATAGTACTATTCAGCCTCTGTCCTCCCACCACCGTAGCCGACGGCAATTCCACCACCGGCATTGACTGGTGGTGCGACAAAACTCCATACCCTGATCCATGCAAATGCTACTTCAAGAACCAAAACAGTTTTCAACAGCCAACACAACTATCGGGCTTCCGAGTAATGCTAGTAGAAGCAGCCATGGATCGAGCTGTATCCGCTCGGGACGAGTTAACTAAGTCCGGCCAGAACTGCACTGACTTTAAGAAACAAGCTGTTTTGGCGGATTGCATTGACCTCTATGGAGACACTCTCCTACAACTAAACCGGACACTACAAGGCATGTCTCCAAAAACCGGTGAACGTTGCACCGACTTTGATGCTCAGACATGGCTAAGCACCGCGCTTACAAACACAGAGACTTGCCGACGTGGCTCCTCCGATCTCAACGTCTCAGATTTCATCACACCTATAGTTTCAAACACTAAAATCTCCCACCTCATCAGCAACTGCTTAGCTATCAACGGAGCTCTCTTGACCACCGGAAACAACGGCAACGCCACCGCTGACCGGAAGGGTTTTCCGACGTGGGTTTCTGATAAAGATAGGAGACTTCTACGTGGAGTTAAAGCTAATCTTGTGGTGGCTAAAGACGGATCAGGACATTTCAAGACGGTGCAAGAGGCTATTGACGTGGCTGGACGGAGAAAGGTGACGTCAGCGAGGTTCATTATATACATTAAGAGAGGGATATATCAAGAAAACATAAACGTACGTTTAAATAATGATAATATAATGTTGGTCGGAGATGGAATGAGATCCACCATTATCACCGGTGGTCGTAGTGTTCAAGGAGGCTACACCACTTACAATTCCGCCACTGCCGGTAAATAATTTATTGTTTTTCTTTCTTTCACAGCTACATAATTTATTCTTTTATTTAATATATTAGTTTCTAGTTAATAGATTGGATCTAACAAATTTCTATGTCATTAATACTAAAAAAATATTCTAATTATCCGTACAATTTTAGTTTTCCAATCAATATAGACTTCCAGTTAAATCATACATTGGGATCGTCATCAATTATTATCTCTATTTTTCTTTTATTACTCCCTTAAAAAATATATAAATAAACGTAACCGTTGGCTTTATTTCCCGCAAAATAAGTAAGCGTTACAATTTGAAATTTATTTCAGTTTTTCTCATCATAACAAGTGGCTGATTAAATTGCGTGTGGTTCAGGTATTGAGGGACTTCACTTCATAGCCAAAGGCCTAACATTTCGTAACACGGCAGGTCCAGCCAAGGGCCAAGCCGTGGCACTCCGGTCATCTTCAGATCTCTCAATCTTCTACAAATGTTCAATAGAAGGATACCAAGACACACTCATGGTCCACTCTCAACGTCAGTTTTACCGCGAGTGTTACATCTACGGAACAGTCGATTTCATATTCGGAAACGCAGCTTCTGTTTTCCAAAACTGTCTCATCCTCCCTCGTCGACCACTCAAAGGTCAAGCTAATGTAATAACCGCACAAGGTCGTGCTGATCCGTTTCAGAACACAGGGATCTCTATACATAACTCAAGAATTATACCAGCTCCTGATCTAATACCGGTGGTTAATACCGTTAAGACATACATGGGCCGGCCTTGGATGAAGTACTCGCGCACTGTGGTTCTACAAACGTATTTGGATGGTTTTGTGAGTCCTTTTGGTTGGTCTCCGTGGATTGAAGGTTCGGTGTTTGGTCTCGATACGTTGTTTTATGCGGAATATAAGAATACTGGACCGGCTTCGTCCACGACGTGGCGTGTTCGTTGGAAAGGGTTTCATGTGTTGAGTAGAGATTCCGATGCATCTGCTTTCACTGTTGGAAGATTCATCGCTGGTACTGCGTGGCTCCCACGCACCGGTGTACCTTTCACTTCCGGACTCTAGATTAAGGCCGTCTTTGGTTTTTTCGTGCTTAAATTACAATGATGTAAAATTTTACAACTCTTGAATATATAACTTTTAATATGCTTATTATGAATATGAAATTTATAGCTATAAACGGATAAACCGGATCCGGTCTCAAAATCTATAGAATAATAACAATCGCAATAAATCCTATTTGTGTTTATTCATCGTAAGTTTGCGTTTCTGCATGGTAGGTTGTCTCTATTCATTTGTAATATTTTTCGTCTAAGGTTGCGTCTTTTCATAATGTAACATTTATGTATTTTTTAGCTCTAAATATTACTATTATTCAACTAAAAATTCTAAGAGAAGTTTTACCAATAAATTTTGTTGTCTTTATGATAAATACTTATGTCATTTAAAAAGGAATGTAATGAAAAAAACTCTCAATTTTGGCATCATCCATTTTTAAACCCTTAATTATTATTTTTAGTAAAAATTTCTTTAATTTTAATTCATTAATTGATTCGACCCTCCATAAACCGTTTTTGTTTACGATGATGAAATGTTGTTTTGAATGACATAAAACATCGACACGTTTGTATTTATCATAGAAACAATAAGATTTTAATGAAAAAAACAACATAAAGTGCATGTAAAATCTCGAATTGAAAACTTAAGATTTCGGTTAGGTGATTTTATTGTAGATTTCAAATGGTTTAGTTTAGTGTTTAGAAGCTTAAAAATAAAAGACACAATAATGTGAACAAATATTCAATAATTAAAGCTGATGAACAATATTTTGTTTCAAACAATCGGAAAACCCCCAATAACATTGTTTAACAAAAAGAAAATTAAAGTAAATATAAGTACCACCCGTTACAACATAATACACTACACACATATAATATATATGTTAAATACAAACGTCTCAATGTTTTATCTCATTCAAAATAACATTCCGTCACCGTAAACGAAAACTATCTAAAAAGAATCAAATCTACTACTCCCTCCGTTTCATATTAGTTATCGTTTTAGATCTTAAAACTCGTTTCATATTAGTTGTCGTTTTATGTTTTCAATGCATATGTTTGATAAGATTTCCAACTTTGTCCCTTTTGTTTTAATGTCCTGACCAATGAAATAAAATCAAATAAACATTAATTAGGGGTAAAACAGAAAAATCACATGTTTTCTTAATATGTGTGAAACAACTTTAAACGACAACTAATTTGAAACGGAGAGAGTAACAAATAATAGTTGAGGAGATTTTTACTAAACAAATAGTTGAGAGTTTAAAAATACATGTGCCCAAAGTTGCGAGTTTTTTTCACTAAATTCCCCATTCAAAACAACATTCCATCATCAAAAACTATAATTGGGCTTCTCAACAATAGTCTCATAAGGCTTCTATAGTGTGATCTAGTAATTGTCCCAATTAAAAGTAGTATTCAGATACGAGGATAATGATAAATTAATGTAGAACACCGACAAAATAGAGAGCTTTAGTTTACAGCTGGGAAGAGGTGAATAATGAAACATGATTTTGAACTCTAAAAGACCTATAACTACGAAGAACAAAGGTAACCCACACGAACTATAGTTGTTTCAAACCATAAGAAATAGAAGATCCAAGTGCCAAACAATCAATGAAATGAGTAGAAATCTAAGAATTCAACAGTTTTTGATAGTTCCCATCTACAATCTTATCCAATGGTAGATCAGAATAACAGAGCAGAGTAGACTCAGCACAAGGCTGAAACCGAGGCGAGCAAAACCATCATCAAGCTGAGAATTAGATTCAACTGTCCATTTAGTATTGATGGTGCAGAGCTGTGGTATTGTTCCCTACAGGAGAATTACAAAAGAAGAGTTTCTTAGATTTTTCACATAATCTTGAAGTTATTATGAGAGAACGAGAGAGTGAAGTTTCTGATGCTTACTTTTGCAAGGTCTTAAGAGCACCACAGTAAAGAACATTTGTAGGCGGATCCATTTCTGTATTTCCGTTTTCTTCAGGGTTTAGAATTCGCATGTATGTTTCTTGGCCAAGATACCATCTATCAAGATTTTCAACTCGGATGTTCCATACTCCAACATTATCGAGAGACATTAGTACAGCAGTCCATGCCCCAGGGTAAACCTGAAGCAAACATGAAAAACAAATAAACCCGAGAAGTTAACCTGCTGACCATCATTTTATATACATTCAAATGGTGTGTAAAGATTGCAAACCTCGACTGTGCTTCGTGATATTGCATCCCAATTGTTATATGAACCTTTTTTGTCTTCTGACCAGATACCAAAGTCCATCCTGAAATACCAGATTTTGAAAAATCCCTGTCAGAGAGGATAAATTGATAAGAAAATGTAATCAATATACCCCAGGAGTGGCAAGATTTACTTACGCAACCACGTAAAACGAATATCCATCAATATGGAAACTCTGGATTTTGGTGTCATTGTTCTGGAAGATAACTTGTATAAAGCCCTTGTATGTTGCGTTGATAATAGAGCTGTCCAAACGTGGAGGTCTATTGTCAAGAGGTCTGTCTGGGAAATCCATCTTATAATCTCCTTTCACTTTATGGATATCTGCAAGCCTCATGGGAGTGCTTGGATTGACAAATGAAATCCCATTAAGCGTAGCACGAAGTGACCCATTGATTTTTGTTGGAGGCAAGCTCCTCAAGATGTATGTGCTTGTGATATTTATCTGTCCGTAGTGATATGATCCCTGTGGATTTGGACGAGCTCCACTTGAAGATGTGTTTTGCCTACAAATGAAAAGAGTCAGGATTACATTTACATGACTACGAGCAATGGTTGAATCATCCACTTGCTTGAAGAGTTTTCAAAACATACTTTATGGCCCTTGGTTGGTTCATTGCAGACCAGGGGTGAGAAACATCAGTTGCTGGAACTGGCAGAGGACCAGAAGCAGGTCCTTTGGAATTGGAATAATGGAGAATGCCAACACCTGTCACTCTTTGCCACACTGTTTCATTCACAAATCTAGCACTTGCCACAATGTAGTAGTCACTTGAGGCGTTTTGGTCCATGGTGACTAAGAAAGAATAAGACTGTCCCACATGAACATCAAAATCGGTGAAATTCATTTGAGAAGTGTAGCGACCCTCAGTTTCAATCAAGAGCAATTTATGGTTCTGAATCCTGAAGTTCAAGCTTGTCGAGACACCAACATTGTGAACACGGATCCTGTATGTTTTCCCTGCAAAATGTAACTCGGATGAAGCAAGAGGAATAAAACTCAGAGCCAAACTTTGAATTACAGTGCAATATCAGCACAAGCAGCTGAAACTGGAGATCCAAATCACACAACTGTTCAAAACAAAATTCGATTAGGACTATAGAACTCTCAAAGATGTTACCTGGATCAACATGAACGGTCTCATATTCAATCCCATCAGGTACACTGCTATTGTATTTGTAAGGACCCTTCCCATTGATAAGAACTCCATCAGGCATCCCAAGTTCGTTACCAGAGTCAAGTATGCTCCTTAAAGCCTAAAAGCAACAACATTTCACCAATATAAAGACATTGAAACATATAATCAAAAGAAAACAAACACCATTTACACCTCAAAATGCACTTACTGTATGATTCTGAGTATACCAATCACCAATAATAAAGATGATTTCACCATCAGGCTCAGCAAACGGAATAGGAACAAGGTCCCGATTATTGATTATAATCGAACCAAAACCACCAGAAGCTCTCTGGAAGTTCAACGAAGGGAAGTAGAAATAACTCCCAATCTGATCTTTCAATTGAAAATCATAAGTATAGTTCCATCTTGGTGGAATTGGACAATTTGTGCCAAGAACACCATCTTGCCACGAGTTACGCCGCATCTGAACACCAGGCCTACAAGCATTTTAAAGATCAGGAATCAGTCACAAGAAGTTCAAAAATCCTTAAGTAAATACTGAGAATGTTAAAGATGATCATCACCAAGTGAGTAAGAGAGGCTCATCCAAATCATTGAATACGTTAACAACAACATTGTAGTTTGTAGTAGCATTAAGAACAGGTCCTGGAAATGTCCCATTCACAGCTATAACCTACAAGAACACAAATTCAATCACAGATAAGATTATTTCAGTTTACAATTTTTCATAAACCCCAAAAATCAACATATCATCATCATCAATCGCCAAAACTCAGTAACCATCTCCGATGAACCCTAATGTTAGATCCAGAACACTAAATCACTACAAAGACGACTAAAACGATCAGATTACAGAAACTAAACACCGATTTCACAGGAGATAAAGAGAGTAACGAAACCTGTTGAGGAATGCCGAGAGGAGAAGCAGTGATGTACGAAACATGGAAAACGTAAGAGACGTAAGGATCACCAGCGAGAGAGAAGGTAAAGAGAAGCGCGAAGGAGAAGACGAAAGCGAAAATAGATTTAGCAGCCGCCATTTGTAATTCAGTGATTTAAGGATTTTTTTGTTTTCGCTTCAGAGTTGGTGATGATGATCTTCGGCTACAGAAACGACATTAAAGGAGAAAAAATCGAAAACGATGAAGAAGAAGAAGAAGACGAAGCAAAGGAAGATGAAGAGTGTGTAAAGTGTGAGGGTTTTTGAAACTTCTGACAAAGAGGTTGAAGAAGAATATGAAGATTTTATTTATTAATTTATTAGTGACAGAGACAAAAAAAAAAAAAAAAAAAAAAGAGGATTTTGTTGGTAAACACGTTGTTAACTGGTTAATGGTTCGTCTAAAATGTAATTATTTGGATGCAAATTTGTGATTTATATAAGTGTGGATGTGAATTTAATTGCCAATTGGATGCTGACTCAATTACACAAAGATTTTCCATGATTTTTATTTACTTTTATGTTTTTTTTTTTCTTTCTATTTCCATTGATTACCTACCATAAAGGATGTGTAATGAATGTCATTAGTTGGAAAACTTCCATTTCTATAAAGCTGTGATTTATTAGTATTTTTGTAGATATGAAATTACGCAATAACTGTGGTATGAATAATAATGTTTGGAAACTTTGGTTGTAAATTGGTTGTATATACTATTGTCACTTAATGTGTTTCCATATTTGGATTTTTGATATAATCATGCTTTAGAAGAGGATCTTATGTAGTAATGTACCTCCTATTCCCTCCGTTTCAAATTAGTTGTTGTTTAAGGTTATTTCACACATATTAAGAAAATATTTAATTTTTCAATTTTACCCCTACTTAATGTTTATTTGATATTATTTTATTAGTCAAGACATTAAAACAAAAGGGATAAAGTTGGAAATCTTATCAAACATATGCATTGAAAACATAAAACGACAACTAATATGAAACGAGTTTTAAAATCTAGAACGACAACTAATATGAAACGGGGAGAGTATAAGTCAAGCAAGACTCACACTCACACCCAAGCAATAGTTAAATTTATTTCCTGATAAAATCCTTTCTTTTTGTTATATTACTATGAAAATATCTTGTGATAAGTTATAAACTTATAACCAGTTCATATCACACACACATATATATATATAATACATTTTTAAGTCAAGAAATAATCACAACAAACGGATTTACTTTGCATTCTGGTTCAATTCATTCTTCTTACACCATATAATACAGATTGAGGAATTTTATTTTAATCAAATCTTTGAAATTATATATATATATATATATTTTTAAGTTTCAAATTAGATGTCGCGACCATTTAAGAAAAGAAAGAAAAGAAAATAATTATATTTTCCTCGATTGCACAAGTTTCTGCATCAGTTTATATAACCGTTTTGCTCATTCCATTTTGTTTTTTTAACATGTTTTTCGTAACAAATATTCTGATCCGTCTAACGTTCGTATTTCACTTCGTTGCCGTTAGGCCTACCAATCGAGGGGCCCAAATTTTGTGTTTTTCTTGATTTTGTTTTTTTGTTAGTCTTGCTTGACACTTGAGTAAATTCATTAAAATATAACGAAACATGATGAACATACAACACTAGTAAGCAAACCAAATCCCATACGCATGTTAAGGCTTAACAACAAAAAAAAGTCTTTACAACGATACTTGAAAGATATTGTAAGTCTCCTTGAGGAGAGCTCTGCATTCTCATTGAATATAAAGACGTAACTGTTACATATGTTTAAGGAATTCACCAAGATACAAGGGATAATATTTACAACATCTAAAATAATATTTCGAGAATATTCTAGTTCCTAATACCCTCCCGCAGTCCGAGCGTTGGTCTTGGAATGACGCCGAGACTGGATTTAAACAACGTTGACGGTAGTCCCTTAGTAAAGATGTCCGCATATTGGTGTGATGTCGGGATGTGAAAGACGCGAACTTCTCCTTTTGCGACCTTTTCTCTAACAAAGTGGATGTCTATCTCAACATGTTTTGTGCGTTGATGCTTCACCGGGTTTGTAGAGAGATAGACTGTACTAACGTTGTCATAAAACACTAAAGTGGCCTGGGAAAGAGGACAATGAAGATCGAGTAATAAGTTGCGTAACCAACAAGTTTCTGCCACTGCGTTAGCGACAGCCTTATACTCAGCTTCTGCGCTCGAGCGGGAGACGGAGCCTTGTCTTTTGGAAGACCAAAATATCAGAGTATCACCTAAGAAGACACAGTACCCTGATGTGGACCTTCTTGTGTTCGGACACCCTGCCCAATCAGCATCGGAGTACGCTGTGAGTTTTGTTGAAGGTGATTTTGTGATCTGAATCCCTTGTTTCTTCGTTCCTTGAATATACCGCAATATACGTCGCAGGACATGAAGATGGCTTTCTCTTGGATCATGCATAAATAAACAGACTTGTTGAACTGCATAACATATATCCAGTCTTGTAAAAGTTATGTATTGCAGAGCTCCAGCCAAACTTCTATATAGGGTCGGATCTTTGATCTTTGGACCTGCCTTTTCTTCAAGTTTGGACTTGAGATCCACCGGGGTCAAACATGATTTATATTCACTCATTCCGGCACGCAGAAGAATATCACCAGCATACTTTTCCTATTGTAAAAATAAACCATGTTCATTAAATTCTGCAGAGATCCCAAGGAAATATCCGAGTGTACCTGAGTCGGACATCGGAAACTCTTGCTTCAAAGACGTGATAATGGACTGCAGTAGTGTGGTGGAAGATGCAGTCAGCATAATGTCGTCAACATAGAGTAGCAAATATGCCATGTCTAATCCTTTTTTGTAAACAAACAAAGATGTATCACACTTGCTTTGAATAAACCCCATTGTTGTTACGTAAGCAGCAAATCTTGCATTCCATGCCCTAGGGGCCTGTTTTGAGCCATATAAGGCTTTGTTCAAGAGACAAACATAGTCTGGATGTTCTTTACTCACAAATCCTGGCAGTTGATACATGTAGACTGTCTCGGTGAGGTTTTCGTGTAGAAACACATTTTGAACATCTAACTGGTGAACCAGCCAGTCCCTCTCTACCGCAAAATTTAGTACTGCTCGTATTGTAGCAGGTTTTACCACGGGACTAAAAGTTTTGTCGAAATCAATTCCATGTTTCTGAGACTTACCATTGGCGACTAGTCTTGATTTGTGCCTTGATAAGGAGCCATCAGCATTATACTTATGTTTGAAAAGCCAAATGGAATTGACTATATTTGTACCTGCAGCTTTGGGCACTAAACTCTAAGTATTATTCTTAATTAAAGCATCATGTTCATCAGTCATTGATGGATTCCAATTTGGGTTTAATAGCGCTTGTTTGTAACCTTTAGGCACTACAAGAAAACAGCGTTTTACCGACTACATATGGCGACTAAATATTTAGTCGCCAAATATGGTGACTATTTAGCCACTAATAAGTGACTCTTTTGCGACTAATAATAATTAGTCATTTAGCAGTCGCTTTTTAGCGACTATGAAAGGTAGTCGGTAAATTAGTCGTAATTTACTGACTAATTTATGACTGTGCTGCGGACAGGAAACATTAGTCACTTTTTAGTCACTAATTTGGCGACTATCATGCGACCAGCCGATGGACTGGCATAATAGTCGCCTATAAGTCGTAATATACCGGTGGAAAACACGTGTTATACGTTGTTGGTTAAGTGTACCGGTTTTATGCGACTATAAAGGGTAGTTGCATAATAGTCGCAGAATAGTCGTTATTTAGTCATAAAATACCGGTGGGAAAAAACACATGTTATACGTTGTTGGTTAGGTGTACCGGTTTTATGCGACTACAAAGGGTAGTCGCATAATAGTCGCAGAAGAGTCGTTATTTAGTCGCAAAAAATGTTTATATAACCAAAATTTACCCATTTTGTCTCCTCATTCATAGAAACACAAAATCAAAGTTCATCACAAAATTTTAGTTTTTAAATGTCGGGAAATCACAATTATACTAATTTTCGGGAGTGGATGTATAAGAGGTTCGATGATGAGACGAGAAATTTCTTGGCAGAGTTTAGAATGGGGTGGATCAATTCATGACATTTGCAAATAGCCAGCCTCTAGCTCAGAGTAATGGCGGTAAGTTTTTCTGCCCTTGTAGTGTTTGCAAGAACGATAAGTTTATCCCGGGGAGTAGAATTTGGAATCATCTTTATAGTAGAGGATTTATGCCAGATTATTATGTTTGGTATAAGCATGGAGAAGAAATCAATATGGATTTAGGAACAAGTTTTGTTGATAAGACGTATATAAGTGGGAATGACGAAGTGGGTAATATAGTAGAAGATAGATATGTGGATATGGTGAATGATGCATTTCGTTATAACATGAGTTTTGATGATAACTATCATCAGGATGGTAGTTATCATAATGTAGAAGAACCGGTTCTTAACCATTCAAAGAAATTCTACAACTTATTAGAAGGTGCAAAAAATCCATTATACGATGGTTGTCGTGAAGGTCAACTAGCTTATCCTTAATGCTCGAGTCATGCAAAATAAGACAGATCATAATATGAGTGAAAAGTTAGTGGATTCGTTTTGCGAAATCTTGTCTGAGTATTTACCGAGGGAAACCAAAGGCGACGGTTCACATTACGAGACGAAAAAATTGATGCTAATTTAGGCCTTCCATATCATACAATTGATATTTGTATTAACAATTGTATGATCTTCTGGAAAGATGATGAAAAAGAAGATAAATGTCTGTTTTGTGGTGCAAAAAGATGGAAGCCTAAGGACGACCGGCGTAGAACAAAAGTACCATATAGTCGTAATTTATCGTCTTTTGATGAAGATCTTGAAGACGAAGAACCCTACTAATTAATTATGTTACATGCTTATTTCATGTTAATTATGTAACTTATGTCAAATTTGAAAACAAAATACCTTATGTCTATTAGTAATATTTTTAATAATTTCTAATAATTTTTCCTTTAATGTCTAAAAAATTATTATAATTTCTAATCAATGTATTTTAATTTCTAATAATGTCTGTTAATTATGTTAATTATAAAAACACATAAGATTTTTATCAAATAATTAATTAGTAAGATTGTTAAATTAAAAAAAAAAGTTGAATTTAAAAAAAAAACTTTAATTATATTTCCCTAATTTCCTAATTTACAAACCTATAATTAAAAAAACTAAAAAAAATTTAAAAAAAAAACCTATCTATACGACCAAAACAAATTAAAAACCTATCTTCTTCTTCCTCTTCTTCTTCGATCCCCTTCTACTTCCTCTTCGATCCGGATCTATTTCCTCTTCCATTCCCTTCTATATTGTCTTCAATCTCTTCAGAATAACAAACCTCTTCCATTTCTTCTTCCAATCTTCACTTCCCATCTTCAAATCCTCTTCTATTTCCTCTTTTCTCTTTGATTTCAAACCCTAATCCGCTTCTTCCATGCCTCCTAAGCGAAATCAGAGGAGAAAAACAGTTCCTAATGTGTCTCAGAGACCCGGAGGCACCAACCCCTCCACTACTTCTTCACGAAGACCCAACCCTCTACCCTCACAATACAACTTCACGCCGGCGGCCCAAGCTCCTCCTACTCACTCGCCTCAAGGTCAAGTCCTTTTCGTAGCTCAATAGTCCACTACAGCACCACACGTCGGGAGTTATCCTCCACCACAACAACTCTTCCAATCCATTCCTCCTCCACATCGTGAAGAATTTGCCACTCCTTTGTCAGAAGAAGTCCAAAACAATCCTCCTCCTCAATCCACTCCACAGCAGCACCCTCCACAATCCACTCCACTGCAGGACCCTAAAGGCTCTCCACTTCATAACTCTCACGGTCAGAGTCATCCTTCGTAACAAGGAAACAACTTTGATGAAGATGAATCAGTTGAGCCGGATCTTGAGGAGGACACGCTTAGGGCTCTCAATGCTCTGCTTCAGGTGCCAGACCGGGATAGGTTCACCACCCTCCTCTCTCCCACACCAACGCCAAACTCTACATGGTATGTTTCCTAATCTCATTGTTTTTGCTTTGTCTTCGCGTAGCGTTTTTCAGCTGTGAAAAAGAGATGCTTTGGTTTGTGTTAGGATTTTGGTTGTCAATTCGGTTTTGGTTCACTTCTTGGTTTAGTTGATGAGCTGTCCTTTGATATTATCTCTTGTATGTTTGTCTTTTACTACACCAAGGTAAAAGAGAGAGTTTCGTACAATGTTTGGTGAGAGTAAAGAGAGAGACATTGTCTTGTAACCTAATCTCTATCATATATAAAGAGATTTAGAGAGTAAGGAACATAAGGGGAGAGTGAGAACAAGAGACAGATAGGGATAAGGGATAACTTGAGAAATCTTGTATTGAGAACAATCTCTAGTGGATTCCGGGCTGGTCCCGGCTAGATGTAGGTGTTGCCACTCCGGCACACTGAACTCGTTAAACTTTTTGTATGCTCCTCTTTACTTTCAGCTCTGCATCATCTTCTTTATCTCTGCATCATTTATCAGTTTTGCTCTATCTTCTTCTTCTCCTTGCGACATTGCTCTGCTTCTGTTCATAAAAACAAACAGAGTATTACATCTCATCTTGTGCGTGGAACACATTGAAAGCTTGAATCTTTGCTGCCACTCATAGACACTATCTACTATCTTAGTGTTGCATATACACCAGGCCCTGTCTTATTAATGCTTCTTGCTTCATTGTGTTTGCAGGTTTACTTGGGACAAAGGATCAAAACTGGTTCAGGCTATTACTAAAGTTTTTACAAAAAAATTTGATGGTCCCTACTATACTTGGTTTGCTGTGCCACGAGAGAGACAAGAAAGATACTTCCTCGAGTTCGCGGTACAGTTTTTCTGTCCTATAGACTTCACATATAGATTTACATGTATTGTTAATACTAATATCAGTGTATTCTCTTTGTTTTGTAGAAAACCCACACTTGGGATCCCTTAATAACAGGGACAGTTCAAGACCATTTTGAGAGGATCTGTCAACGCCGGATGAAAGACATGGTTAGTGGCGTGAGGGTTACTCGAAAGCGACCTAATTGGATCAACAAGACTATATGGGAAACGATGTACGCGTACTGGGACACTGAAAAAGCAAAGAAAAGGAGTCAAATCTATTCTGATGCTCGTATGTCTGAACGTGATGGTCTCGGTCCTCACATCCACTTATCTGGGCCGAAGTCGTACAACCAAATCCAACAAGACCTGGTTAGTAACTTCTATATTTCTGTTATTTCTTTGTCTAAAATCTTTGCTACTTTAACATTGTTCATATTATAACATTGCAGGAAGAGGAATTGGGAAGACCAGTTAATGTTGGTGAGGTTTTCATCAAGACACATACAAGGCCAGATGGCACGTATGTCGATCTAAAGGCGGAGAAAATTGCTCAAACTTATGAAAAGAACGTCCAACAGAAATTGGCTGAGCTCGAGACAGAGGCATCTACTCTTTCAGATTGTGCTTCACGAGCTCGTGACTTCACAGTAGATGACTATACAGCCATCTTTCTTCAGGTCAAGTCATATTTTACACATTCCACACTTATATCCTTGGATTTGATGTTGAGATTGATTGATGAGGTGTTAATGATATGTTTGCTCTTATTGTTTCTTGTTCTTGTCTTATGCATATTGCTTTGATATGGATTATTGGATTTGCTAAGTAGCTTTTGAATTACTGGATTCATATCTAGTACCAGATTGCTTTGATTTTGGACTATTGGATTTGCTAAGTAGCTTTTGGGTTATTGGATTTACATTTAGAACCAGTCTCATTCTCTATACTTATTGTTTTTCTCTTACTTCTTAGTCGACTGAGAAGGATTCACGAGGAACTCCTTATGGAATTGGAAGCCTCAAGGACACTCTTCTCTATGGCAAGCGCAAGCAACCGGGTGACACTTCATCGTTTGTGGCAATGCAAGAGCAACTGAAGGAAGCTCAATGTAAAATCGAAGAGCAGTCAGCTTATAATGAACGCCTCGAAGCAGAGCACTCTCGAGCTGCGGTTGAGCACTCCCGAGCTGTGGCTGAGCAAAAGGACAAGATCGAGAACTTGTCGATGGTGGAAAAATATCTCCGACAAACTGATCCGCAATACCTCGACTTCGTGGCAACTCAATCAGCTGCACCTCTAGGAACTCCACCTCCAGCTGCTTCTTAGGTTACTTATCTTTTTCTTTTTCTTAAATCTATTTTACATTCAATGAATGTTACTCTTCTCTCTTTATGAACTTGTTGGAGTTAGCATTTGTAATAAACCTCATGAATATTTTTAGTTAAATGTTATTTCAATTTTTGTGTTAAAATCAAATATTATTTGAATCAAATTCGTCATTTTCAAGAACAAAATGAGTTGATTTAGTACCATACCCGATTCTCGTTTTCACTTCAAACATAGTCACTAAATAGTTATTAATTAGTCGCCAAATAGTCACATCGTAATCGCCAAATAGTCGCAACATCTTAAAATGTTCGTATTTCCATATTTCAAGTAATCACTAAATAGTCGTTAAAGAGACATAAAATAGTCGCTAAATAGTCACAATCATTAGCGACTATTTAGTGACTATTGTTAAAGCGATCAGATATATAAATGCCATATAGTCGCTAATTAGTAGCCAATACAATCACAAATTAGTCGCTAAATGTAGCGACTAACTAACGACTTTAACATGACTACGACCTGTTCATGAGGTTTTGTCGTTTCATAGTCGCAAAATAGTCGTTATTTGGTGACTAATTAACGACTAATTATATTAGCGACTAATTATTACCGACTACAACAATTAGTCGCTTTGTAGTAATAACCAACCATTTAGCGACTACTTTGCGACTGTTTATGCAGTCGCTAAATCGCTGTTTTCTTGTAGTGAGGCAGAGAAGAAATAGAGTTGGTGTGAAAAGAGAAGATTTGTTTTGGTTTTCGGATACCTTGTTGTGATCTTGTAACAATTGTACGAGTTGGAGGGATCACAGCAAGTGGAGGAGGTTGAGGTTGCGCCGGTGGAGGAGGCGTATCAACTCTCGGATTTTCTGTAATTTGTGGCAAAGTAGAAGAGGGTGAAATAAGAATTGCTTTTTGTATAGGGGTTGGTTCAAACTCGTTTTGAAGAAAATCATAGGTAGAGTTTGATTGAGGGCTGGTGACTTTGTAAGGAAAAACAAACTCATGGAAGGTAACCTGTCTTGAAATAATAATTTTCTTTGTTTTTAAATCTAAACAACGATAGCCTTTATGATAAGTAGGATAGCAAGAAAAATAGATGGAGTTGATCTGGGTTCTAACTTCTTAGAAGTGTTTGTGTGAGGATAACATAACGAACCAAATACTCGAAGATGAGTATAGGTAGGCATTTTGTTAAACAGAACAGTGTAAGGAATTTGATTGTTTATGGAAGAAGACGGAAGAAGATTAAAGATATGAACGGTGGTGTTTAAAGCTTCGACCCAAAAAGAAGATGGGAGATTAGCTTGGATTAAAAGAGTCCGAACAGCATTGTTTATAGTTCGAATCATCCTTTCAGATCTTCCATTTTGTTGAGAACTGTATGGGCATGAAAAACGAAACTTGATCCCTTGAGAAGCGAAGAAATCATGGAATTGAGAATTATTGTACTCAGTCCCATTATCACATTGTAATGATTGAATGTTCTTCTTGAACTGAGTTTTGACATAGGTATGGAACTGGAAAAATTTAGAGAACACCTCACTTTTTCTCCATAAGGGATACACCCAAAGGTAATGAGAGAATTGATCTAGAAATAAGACATAATAGTTTATTCTAGATTAACTTTGAACAGGAGAAGTCAACAAGTCTGAGTGTATTATTTCGAATGGTGAAGAAGCAAACGAAGTAGAAGAATAAAAAGGCAACTTAACATGTTTTCCAAGCTGACAGGAAGTACACGAAGTTGTCATAGATTTTTTATTGCAGGGAAAATTAAAAACTGAAACTAAAGTCTTCAAAGTGTCGTTGCTAGGATGAGCAAGCCGACAATGCCATAAGTGAGGACTTTGAGTGAGAAAAGCGGAATCAGAGACTTGGCTTTTATTGAGATCTCCAGTGCTATCACTGCGGAGTAAAGTCTTCTTGGTTTGAAGATCCTTGATAGAAAAACCAAAACGATCAAACTCAATGGAACATTTATTGTCTTTTGTGAATCGACGAACATAAATGAGATTTTTTATGATGTCGGGTGTGACAAAAACATTATTTAGAGAGAGAGGACGAGGTTTCGAAATAAGCGCTACAGTTCCATTTCCAACAGTCACAGATTTACACATGCTAGAGTTAAGAATAGGTTAAAGTTTTATACCTGCGCCTGAGGTGAGGTGGGAGGTAGCTCCGGAGTCCATGTACCACTGATTGTCCGAAGGATCCTGCAAGGTTAAGGTGTTGAAAGCTTGTGCAAAGTCTGCTGTTGGCTCAAACCTATTCCCACTGTGATGTTGTTGAGTGTTATTGGACTGCGAAGGGAAGGATGGCCTGGGTCCAAGTACACCAAAACTCTAAGATCCTGGAGAACTTTGTTGAGGCTGATAGCCCCATGGTTGCTGTTGCCACATTGGATACGGTGGTGGCCAAAACGGAGTGTTCCAGTTTGGAAATGGAGAAGAAGGATACCAAGGATGTGAAGAGTTGTTAGAGGAGCGTCCTCTTCCACGACCTCTGTTATTTCCTTTTCCTCTGCCTCTGTTTTGTTGATTTGATGTGCGCTGAACAGTGTTCTGAGGTTGAGTGTCGGAGACGGCAAGAACTATAGGAGACGAAGAGTGATCTGTGTGAGTTGGATTGGGCCTAATGGCCTTCTTAAGTCGATCTTCTTCATCCAACATCATTGCCATAGCATCATCAAAAGAAGGGAATGGCTGGCGATGCTTAATCACGTTGATTATGTTGTCAAACTTGGCATTCAAACCATTTAAGACATACATGACCAGAGTCCTGTCTTGAACCTGTGCATCAACGTTGCGCAGTGAGTCAGACAATTTCTTCATTTCGCGACAATAGTCCGCTACCTTCATATCTCCAATCTCTTTGGTTCGGAGTTCATTGTCCAGTTGTAAAGCACGGGCATTTTTGTTATTTCTGAACTGATTCTCCACTCGCAGCCATATGTCCCGTGTTGTGGAACTGGTTACAAATGAAGCCTGGAAGAGTTTTGGTAAAAGAGTACCATAGAGCCAGAGTTTGACGATCCCATCTCGCTTTGTCCACGCGAGATCGTTGTTGTTGGCTGGGAGTAGTGTACCATCGAGTCGGCCAAGAACATCAAATGTGAAACAATGAGTCATAAATAACTCACGCCAAACATCATAGTTGCTTTCTTCCAAATCAAGCACTACAGGGATATGTGATTTGATGTTGGAAACACCGTAAATTCTTTCAAGGGCGGGTTGAGCCGATTGTGCCGCCATTGAATTGATCAAAAAGAAATTTGAAGAAGACTGAGAATAGAGATGAGAAGAGAATAAATCAGAGAGAAGCTGAAGAATAAGAGCTGAGCTCTGATACCATGAAAGATATTGTAAGTCTCCTTGAGGAGAGCTCTGCATTCTCATTGAATATAAAGACGTAACTGTTACATATGTTCAGGAATTTGACCAAGATACAAGGGATAATATCTACAACATCTAAAATAGTATTTTGGGAATATTATTGTTCCTAATAGATACAAAAAAAGTCTTAACAAAAAAGTCTTAACAACTTACTTGGAAGACGAGACTCCTAAGGTAACAATTCCAAGCAATATTCTTCTCGATGGTCCTGAAAACCAGAAAGAGTATGTCATAGGGCAATTTTATCGTTGCTCAACTCCGTCCAGAGGGCTCGTTCATGCTGTAGTTAATAGGATTTGGGGAAGAAAATGTAGAATTTTCACTCGCAAGTTAGGTGAATCTTCTTATTTATTTCATATTCCGGATGAATCAACAAGGACTTGGATTCTTCAACGTGGACTATGGCATGTGGATGATTGTTTAATGTTTGTTGCTTCTTGGAGCCCTACAGCCACCCTTTCTCTCCCTGAAATCTCCACTGTTCCAGTTTGGGTGACACTAAAAAATATTCCGAGCTGGCTTTACTCCACAAGGGGAATAAGTAGAATTTCTTCATGCTTAGGTGAACCAATGCTTACCAATAAACCAAGACTTGATCCGACACTCATGGGTGAGGCTAAGATCATGGTCGAAGTTGAGTTGGACAAGCTTTTTCCTCAAAAGATTGCCTTGGATGACAAAAAGGGCACAATCTCTATGGTTGATGTGGAATATTCATGGATTCCCACAAAATGTGCAAAGTGTGGACATTTAGGCCACAAGAAATGTCTCCAACAAAGTGTTACAAATGTTAGTGACTTGTCTCAAGCTTCAAGAGATCATTCATCTGCTGCTGAAACTGCTCATATCTCGGTAAGTGTCCATAACTTTACCACAGTCCCTGCATCTATCTCTGGTTCTGCTTTAGGCTTTGATGCTGGTCATGCTCCAATCTCTACCACTCATGTTGCACAAGTCACAGAACAAGTACCCATTCTTATAGCTCCAACAAGAATTGGTGAGATTGATTCTTTCCATGGCTCAACTAGTCCAACTTCTGCTTCAGCCACTACCTTCCAAATAGAAGCTCCAGTTAGTACCACAAAAACAGTTTTTCAACCAACTTTAGAACCTGCAGAAATAATTTTAGGTCCTGGTTCAGAGCTTGCTTCAGCCGCTACAACTTTAAGCGTTGATGCTGATCCAATTCCAACGTCCACATTTGCTATGATTGAACCAGCTACTCTAATCGCTAATGAGGTTACAAGGACTGACCCTATTATCACTTCAGACTCTATTGAGATTGTTCATATTATCACAGAAAATGCAGTCTCTTTTGTTGCCCAATCTGCTACAAAAAATGTTTACTAGCCTCCTCCTACTATTGCATCTTATGTTTTCTCAACTCCCACTCAAACCTTACTACCTGACGTTGTGACTCCAAGTGCTCTAAGCAGCAATCCGTTTGATGCCTTTGCACAAGGAGTATGTTCGGGTTTTGAATCTATAGATGAATTAGCTCGGAGATCCCGAGGAGGAAGGCACATCAAACCAACTCAAAAGTTTCAAGAAATGCACTGGACCACTGTTAGAGGACGCGGTAACCGCGGTCATGGAGGCCGAGGTGATCGTGGAGCTCATAGCTAGATACTTCAAGTGAGCTTTGCCTTATCCCATATCTCTATTCTATTAAGCTATTGTTATTCCTAATCTCTAGCTTTTTGTATGCTTAAGGCATCATTCTCTCATTTTACTTTTTTTCATCTCTATGACCTTTATAAGTCATATCCTTGTAATTTTTTCAATGCAATTTAAATAGAAAGCCCTTTATCAAAAAAAAAAAAAAACAACGATACACTTACAAATTCAACCTTAAAAAAAAAAGTTTTTCAAGGGCATAATTTTGTCTCGTCACATATTTTATTCTTCCACGAGCACTTTTATTTCAATGCATACATATAATATACATATAATATAAAGATTAAGAAAGAGACTTATCAGTAAAGAACCGAGCATGAACTTTTGCTTCTAATATCACCAAGGTCTCTGAAGATTTGATGCAAATAGATGTCTTGTATTGAGTTGAAGAAGCACCATGAGTGATGAAAAACTCCATGAAAGCATCAAAAGTTCCTTGTTGCACCACTGTTATCTCCAAAGCTCCAATTGATCCGTCCCTCCTAAACTCTCTATAATAATTGTTCAGTGATTCCTCCACCACGTAGCAACACTCTACCAAAACCTTGTTATCAGTTTCAGCAGTGTCATTCTTGTATTTGGCTTTGAGCTCCCAATAAAGAACATAGTGACCTGGTTTAGTAGATATATCAGCATAGCTTGTGAAGTCCATCAACATCAACTTTGATGATTCAAGAACCTTCTTTGCACGTGTCACCGCATTTAAAAGGTCTGAATCTGTAGTTATCTCCAAATGAAAACTTAGAGCTCAATTTCCTCTACGCACAAATCTAAACTGAGGTGCATTATTGTAAAATCCAGTCACTTAAATATCATCAATCTTACATCTGTGTAGGCCTAGAAAGAAAAACATAATATTAATTGACTAGTTGAAAATATATATATACATATATATTTTGTCAAGTAAAGGTTTAACTCACCGGAATGATTTGTGACCAAGGGCTCGTAATAGCATCCTAACTTGACATCAACAAGATCATCAATTTCGATTCTGCCACCCGCATCAACAAGTAAGAACTCAAAATATGAAAAGTTAGGCATAATTGTGTAGGACACATCTTCTGGTTTGCATAAAGGATTCATATTAATTCTAAACATAGTTTCCGAAGAAACGTAACACGACGAAATCAATAGCAACTTGTTAGAGTAAAACTCCAATGTTGGGATATGTTGAGCCATTTGACCAGTTGCAATGCTTTCAATGAATTTGGTTTTAGGCCAAAGTCTTTGGATTATACCTTCCCTCGACTTTTGGTTGCATTCGTTTTCTATGAGATCAGCCAATTCAGGATTAGGTTCTCCAAGAATCTTTGAAACAGATTCCCTAACTTCAACATCACTAATCCAGTCACTAAGATGACCTGAACGAATATTAGTGCAAATTTCCATCCAAAAATTCTCAAAAAAAAAATGATAGCTAGGACCAAAACAGAGACAAAGGCGGCACCAACCTTCACAACCTTGTCTCTTTGAACAATACCACATAGAAGATGACAATACAAACTCTGTTTGTTATCTGTGATAAGGTATAGAGACTTATGACACAACAATATGACTTGGAACGCACCAAGTCAACGCTTTAACTTTGTTTTATTCACATGTAACATTTCTTACAAAGATCTACTGTTTCAGCTTTACACAATCTATTTTTTGTCCCCGACTATAACAAAGTCCTAAGCTCTAACTCTCATTTGAATCAACTCGTTCGATGATATCAAATTCAAGTAAAAAGATCTAACCCTATTTTGAATCTACCCGCTCATAGATGTCAAAGATGAATTAGAGCACACTCACCTTACTGATTTTTGTTCAGCTTCGAAATTACAATTTCTCACGCTATAGCCTAAAGTGTTAACCACTTTTCGTGGCCTCTCTAACCTATATATAAGAAACACTAAAACCCTACCTCGAAAGATCTTCCAAGAAATAAACTTGCAGCTCAAGTTTATCCTTTCCTTAAATGGTTGCAGATAATATTTTTCAAATCTCTGCAACTCATCAAGAATCTTCAAAGCCAAGTAAGTCCACGTCTCTTTGGTCTTGTCACATCATCCACTCCAGCTTTGCCATGTCAACTTCCATTAAACTTGTCAGCTTCCGCGTCCACGTCAGCTTGCAGCGTCCTAATGTGTCTGATGCAGCTTCCTAATCCGCACAACACGCTGTATTCAGAATCTGCATCTACAGTCTGAATATAATATGACTTCATCAAGGCTTGTGTATGACCAATGCCAATATGATTGTCGGTTCTTGAAATAATCACTCTTGAAGAAACTCATTATCGCAGCTGAGGATGGCAAACCAGAAAGAGTTGTGTTCTCTTGTGTAACAAAGTTAAACACCATTCCCTTTCCATGATCAAGACCATCTATATTCCTATGAGAACCAAAATAGACTTGCATCATTAATTTACAAAATACATAAAAAAATTTTGTTAATTACATAAAAAAATTATTAAAACAATAAATAAAGTTTATGTTATCATTACTTGCTTATAACGAGCGAGCGGGAATTAAAGATAAATTTAAAGTTTTCCAAGTACTTGTTGGTACAAGGAAACATCTTCCGTTTTCCTCCTGAAGTTCCAGAACTACAATACATAACTATTACAACATCACATTGATGAAATAAAAACAAATGATCATTTTTGTTTATACAATATGAAAAGAAAAAACCAAGAAATGTAAAGTGTATATACCTTAGAAGGAATCCAGTAATGGGCTTGCCAGAAATAACATCATGAGTAGACTCTCCATTCGCGACACGATCAATAAAAGGCTTCACATCTTCACATCTTCTTGAAAAGCTCTTTATCAGAGCTCTCATGGAGAAAACGCCTAAGGTATTCGGTGTTAGCGTTGAGTGTGAGTATCTCTTCCAATACTTCATCTTGTATTTGCTTCACATTGGACGTCAAATCCTCCAAAACTTTTTCGTCTAATCATTCGATGAGATCAGAGCATAAACTCGTATTTGTGGTTCTTTTAGAGTACTTTTAGTTCACCTGAAATCAAATAATATATTGCACCATTGGTTATTTTTATAGCAAAGAATTGACTCATATTTCAAAGAATATATTACTACTTTATGTGCATGAAAGTTATGAAACGTGCCATGAATATTGACACATTGCTGTTTTATATGAACGAAAAAACAAACAAACCTTCTCTTTATATGTAATCTTCATACTCTTTAGATTCACGGGTTTACTTGTGAGATTTTCAAGCTTTTGTTTTCACAATTGCATGATGTTGCAAAGTGTTAGTAAAAATGGACATCTGTGTAGAGTTCACCTAAAGATGGATGGATATTCATATTAATTGGATATGTTGTGATATCATACCAAACCATGGCAAAAAAAGTTGTGATATCATAATTTCATGACTGCATGTTGTTGCAAAGTGTTAGTAAAAATGGACATCATTAGAGTTCACCTAAACATGGATGAATATTTGACATTAATTGGATATGGACCAGTGATGTGCCATAAATAATAAATCAATGAAGAGATAATACTTGTGACTTGTGAGTCACCATGTACAAACATGAAACATTTTGTGTATGACATATATGAATAAAAACACCATATACGTTTCAAAGAGCCATAAAGTCACTATACTAAGGAAATGTTTAATTAGTTTATGATACCGAGTCTTTTGGAAAGCTGAACTTCTTTACAGATGACTTTTGGATACAAGAACGACGACAAAAAGTCAACTAATCAAATGATCAAATCATTTTAACGTGCTTATGTTGGGCTTCTATTTTCCACTATGAGCCCAATACAATCTATTAGACCTACTTGATATTTTTTTACGCTTACAATTCATTCTCATTGAAAAGGGCTTGATCGAGATACGTATTGTCTGGTTCTTAGAATAAATTACCTAATCAATACTGATTTTAGGAATTTTTAAAAAATCAATTTCAGGATTATATATTTATGTAGACATATTAAATATCCTGATTCGAATATTTGAATGAGATTGTCAAACTTGTTAATCCGAGATTTTTACGGACAAAAGTCAAAACTGTAGAGATTTCAAGTCCAAATTTATGAGAATCTTCTAAATCTCGTGTCTTAAACCTACCATTTGCAAAATCAATAACTAAATGTATTTTCTTGGCAACAAATCAACTTATATGAACAATTGTCTATAAATAAATGAAGAATTTGTTTGCATAATCAGAATCAATATTACATTAGAAATGGAGCAATTGATGTTCAAGAAAGTTGTTCTTCTTGCCTTCTTGTTGTCTCTTTCATGTGAGTCGTCCAGCTTCAACTTTAAATTCATATTCATCGAATTTTCATAACGTTCTTTATTTCTTACATGATAGTTCATGTCCAAATTTGTTACTTGACATATTTTCTGTAAAGAATACTAAAAAACAAACCAATTCAGATTGAGATAATGATAAAATATCATTCTCTCAATTTGAATCATTATGTTTGAGTTAAAATGCCTACTTGGTTACGCCCTCTTTGTTATAAGAAACCTAATTAAGTGCATCATTTCGAATAATTACTCAAACTTTGTTATGCGTATATATATATAGGTGTATCGAAAGGAGAAGCAAGAATTAGTGGAGAAATGAAAGATGTAACGATACAACGTGGAGGGTCTTGCAACAACGACAATACTTGTCATAATAAATGTCCGGGCTGTGCTATCACACAATGTATTTTCAACCAATGTGTTTGTACTCGTTGTGTTCCTCCTCTACCAAATTTACGTGTTTAAACTTTAAACTCATATGTGAACCTTCTAAAGTTAATCCAATTTTGTGGGGTATGACAAGATAAAATAATAAACATTTTTTAATTATTTTAGAGTATTTTCGTATTGTTTAGATAAATTTTGCAAAGATGAAAAATTTTGATTAAGAATGATAATGTTGTTGGGCCGATTTTTTTAACTAAGCTAATTGGGTTTAGTTAAATCAATTTGTGTGAATGAGAAATGGGCTTTAATGGGTCAGGTTGAATTAACGGAGAAAACAAGAGATAAATCGACTATGGTTTTTAGAGTGGTTTTTGGTTTTAGATTTTTTTAAAATCTAATTTATTGCCATTCATGATTTTAGAAAAAAGTGGATTTTCTAAAAAAATTAGAGAATCTGGATTTTGATAGTTTTTCCATATTTGTGAAGAAAATCCAGAATCTTACTTATAGGAGTTTTAGGAGATTTTGAAAAACTAAAATCTATAGAAAAAAAAAAAACAAAAACCAAAAACCAAAAACCACTAAAAAAAACTATCAAACATTCATTGCCTTAGTCTCCTCTGTTTCTCACGATCCTTGAAAATCAGTTTTCATGGAGATTGTGGCTTTATCACGTCACCCACTTCTCCTTGATTTGAGGCTGACTTGGTTTGATCGTTGGTTGAACAAAAAACTTCGATATAAACAAGAGCATCTTCTATGCTTAAGGCATCGATAACGACACTCAAAAACGAAAAACAAAATCCAACAATCTCTCTAGTTTTAAAAGTAAGTTCTTGTTGATAGTATTGCAGAGTTGGTTCGATTAAAATTGATTTTCGAGTATTTGCGAAATCAATTGATAGTGGATTGTATCATGAGATTCTTGAATCTCATAATCTAGTGACACTACGTGTGATTCAAAGATTTAAAAAAAAAAAGATTTTATCTCGCCTCCACTTGTTTGTTTCCTTAACGTTTATGTTCTTGATTTTCAATAATTCTGTAGTGTAGCAATTTGCTCCTACAAATGTTATGTGGCATTTTGTTCTCTAATATCATAAGTCATTGCTTCAAATAAAAACTAAAACCAAAATGAGACAAATGATTTTAATTAATCCGGAGATAGAGACACTTATCCATGAGAGAAACAAAAAAAAGAGAAGAATTTACATTTGTAAAAGGATGAGAGATTGATCGGAAAAAGGATCTCCGGCATGTTTTTAAAGCCTTCATGTGATCTATCCTCCGATACCATTAAGTTAAATCTCAACGGTATTTGTATAAAGCCGAAACTAACAATAAAATCCTCTAAAAATTTCCATATTTGTAATTAATATATATATTAACGTTAACCACTTTCTTCTACTTCTTCTTTTTCTACTTAAATTAACCCATTGATCTCTTCCATGTCACCAATGATTTCAGAAACTCCATAACCTGTTAAATAAAGTGCAACAAAATTAAACTCTTATGATCAAAACTTGTAGCTCAAGGAGTATTCAATTGAGTGAGTTATTTATTTTACCTCAGATGGATCACGAAGTGAGTAAAAGGCATTGCTATCTTTGGGCACAGCAGAGACTAGTACACCATAACCGTGATTCGGTCCATTGCGTAATACCTTAAACGCATCTTCGTCTGTTTTATCATCCCCAACATAGATTGGAAGAACATCTTCACAATTGCTTAAGCCTGAAGAAATGTTTCAGAATCAATGACCTAACCAAATCAAGATTTTTCATAACATAAGCAAAGGAGAAAGATTGTTTTAACTAACCGAGAGATTCGAGTAGAAATGTCACAGCTTTTCCTTTGTCCCAATCAATCACTGGACGAATCTCTAAAACCTTTAAGCAACACAAACAAACAAAAATCAAAACTTTGAACTTTTTTGTTGAAATATGTTAAAGATTAAGATGTTTCTTTTACCTTCCGGCCATGTGTTAGCCGTAACTTTGGATATGTTCTGATCACATCATTGACACATTGTGCAACCAATGCCCAATTCTGTAACAAAGTGAAGAGCTTTTTAAAGTAAACTGTATTGGTATAGAAAGGAACCAAACCGGTTATTGAATTGAGTAATCCAAACCTTTTCTTCTACATTCCGGTAATGCACAGAGATGCAGAATTTGTTGTTTTCTACTTTGACCCCTTTGATATCTTTTGTACCTTCTACAACCGAACAAAGCACCTGAGAAGATAATTTCAACAAGTTACCACTTACCAATCTAATATATGATATTGTGTTAATAACTTAAAGCTGTATGTACACATTAGAAGATGTGTATGCAGCATACCTTATCGATCATCGGTAGAAACTCACTAGCGGGCTGGAACAGATTTACATCTTTCCCCTGAATTTTTCAAAATCACATTTCAAGAATCTGATGTAGAAACTGATATGGCAGAAAACAAACAAAAATGCAAGAAAATGAACCTGCTCGTTAACTGATACAGTACGGCTATGTTCGTGGTTTAAAAATTCTCCTGCAGGACTCATGATGTCCATTCCGTGGCTTCCGGCATAATAAAGCTCACTCAATCTAACAAATTCATACACCTGAATGAAGGAAGATGGATTATAATTACATTGTACTAGACAAGAAGACATTCTTGATGAAGAAGATGAAACGAGTAAAACTTTACCTTATCGCGGCTTCTTCCACTAATGATCGCGGTTGGGAAGTACTTGGCAACGTTTTGCACTGCACTACGCATCTAAAACAGGCGTAAACCAGATGATTCATTAGGTTGGATGAAGCACAGATTTCATTTGTTTTAACAAATGAGTTGTATAGATAAAAGTTAAAAACTTACAGCACTTGACATGTACGCACAATCAGGTTCTTCAACTATAGGCGAAAGCGTCCCATCATAATCAAGAAACAATGCTATTCTTTTGCCTTTTGCAAAACTCATGATTTTCTCAAAAGAAGTAAGAGCTGATGGATACTTGAGCTGCTAAAAACAGGATTTCAAGACAAAAAGAACATAATTAAGAACAAAACAACATCACAGTCTTCAGAAAAAAAGAGAGGACAGTAAGGGGACAGACCGTCCATTCGTGATAAGTCATATCCGTAGCATCACTGCTTAACTTGTCTTTGTTAACTATTGCTGGAGGAGGAGAAGAAGATTTCATTGCATCAAGCCAACCATTAGACTTAACATCATCAAGGATTCCAGTTTTCTTTCTAGGAACAGTTAGCAAAAGATTGTTATTCTGCGACAAAGCCGTGGCTGCTGCTGATGAGTAAGGAAGTCTACTCTGACGAATGGTTAATCTTGAGTTGCTTAGTGGTGGAGAATCAGTCATTACAGGAGACGAGTGACCAGATTTTATGTCCATAACAACACTAGATGCTCTCAGCGGATTCTTGGATATAACAAGCTCAGTGATTTTACTTCTCTAAGAATCTTCTTCCTCAGAGAAATATCAACCCTGAAATGCAAATGCCAAGTAAGAAACAGAAATAAGTTAAGACAAAAGCCAAAAAAAATGAAACCAAAGGTAAAAGTTTGAAACCATTCTCTTAAGCTATAACAAAGAGTAACATTGGATACCAAAGTTACACATTGGCCTCAAGCTATTATCAAATAAGAAGAAAGAAACAAAAAAGTTTGTTTTTATTTTGCTGACAGTTGTAAAAAGAGTAATCAAGAAAACACATTATTCATGAAATGACTTCACTTTGTAATAGAATTTTAATGGGGTAATGCCAGAAAGATTGCATAATAAAGATTATTTCTCCAAATAGAATTTCTGATTCACACAGAAACTCGGATCTTTCACAATTTTGACTAACATCTAAATCTAAAAGAATAGAGCCAAAAATCAAAACCCCACATTTCAAAATATCAGATACAAAAACTGGTAAATTTCTTAAACATTTGATTCTGCAAAAAACATAGACTTTCACAATTGTAAAACTACATTTCAGAAAACAGTAAAAAGACAGATACATACATATTGCTACTAATAAATATGAACAAAGGCAAGCACATCAGAACTTTTGTATGGTTTCGAAGAATACATTAATTTTTAAAACCAAAGTTTCGTAACACACTTGCAGAATAGACAATTAAAAACATGTTGACCCACCACCATTTCAACTGTGTTGTGCGTAAAGCTTGACAAATCATTATCACTCACATAAAATCCAATCCAAAAAACAAAGTACCAAAATTCCTAAAAGCCAGAAAACAAAATCCGGTTTTTTTTGCAACTGGTTCAGGCATTTACATCCCTTAAGCTTCAGTTTCTATTAGCCAAAACTGAAATTTAAGCTCATAGAGAAGGAAACACAGAGGAGGGAATAGTAAAAATGGCTAATTGATACAAAATAATTAGAGGAAAGATTGAAACTTTGAGTTTGAATTAACAAATTACCTGAGAAAAATGCAGATACAAGTTTTGAAACTGAAACCGGAAACGACGGGAAGAAGAAAGATTTTTAAAGACTTTTTTTTTTTTTCCTTCTTGATTTTTTTTTTTGTTTTCTCGCGGTTTCTCGGCAAGCAAATAAGGGACAGAGAAAAAAAAAAAACTGTGAATGTCTTTTAAGTACCCGAGAAAATCGCAGAAACTATCCCTAAATATATATAAACTCCACAAATTTCACTCTTTCTCTGATTTTAGAAAAATAAATATATAAACTTTGGGAAGTGATGAAAAAAAAAACAGTAGACTGTTTTTTTTTTTTTTACAAAATAAATAACATTTTCAAAAAACTCTCTCCCGACGGTTTTTGACTCGCTTGAGGAATTAGCTGACGTCTACGTGTACTGAACGCAGCCAATAAACACAGCGCGTGAGTTATAAGGAAGATGTTAAGCGCGTGGAGTAACGCCGTGATTTATATTTATATTATAAGAAAAAAAGAGTTTCCTCGCACGGTGTGGTGGTTGGTTAACGTCTAATTGTAATTAATTAATTAATGATGTTAATGTGCTTTGTTTAGTAGTTCCAAAAAAACCGCCGATCATATTGGGTGGGGCCCACATGTGGGTTTTTAAACTACGGCGCTAGACACGTGGCAGGCTGGTTTTTAAGCGTGACGAGCCTGAGAGTCGAGTCAGGTCTGACGTGGATTAGTCGGATGGGTGGGTCCCGCCACCATGAGATGGCTGCTTTGGTGCGGTCGCTCTCGGACACAGCTGGTTGAAGTCGGTGACGGTTTTTTTTTTTTTTTAATAAAACTCATTTTCTTAACTCAGTTCCAAAAAACCGGAGGGACCTCTCAGTGGAACGACATGGGATCCACGTGGATCAGCCACCAATATGAAATTTTAGCCATAGGATTTTGCTTACGTGGCATAAAATTGTGGCTTGTTGCAGATTAGCATTTTTTTTTTTTTTTAAGCTTGTGATTTTTACTTTTGTACTTCTTCTCAACAAGAAGCATGAAGGATTAAAATACTCTCTCCTTAGCTTCACATTGATAATTCAAATATTGTTTTCACTGTTTCAACGACCACTGTAAAGCTTCTTCCTTTGATTTCTTTCTTTTTTTTCCCAAGCAGATTTGAAGTTTTTAATTTTCCCACCAATTTAAAGTTTTGTAGAATTTTAGTTTACTCTCTCTGCATTGGACTATACTATTCTCTCCATATAATCGTTTGCTAATCACCAGTTAGACTTAATCCCAAAAGTAAAATAAAAATACCAGCTAGACTTCATATATATTGAAAGAAAAAAAAGCTTTAGAAATCAGAAGTAATGTAACCGTTTTAGAAATGGAGCTAAGGAATCATTCATAACTCACTAACAATACTTGTAGTCGAACACTATATTATATATATATATATATATATATATCACTCTTAAACTAAACACAATTAGTTCAAATCGATTATTTGAATGATCTGGTCACGAGAGTACGAGACTTATATATGGTGAAAAAACAAAAAAGTTATAGTTTTTGTGAACTCTATTATACCCACCGTACTAAATTATGTATCAAGAACAAAAATACAAAAAGAAAAGTCGGGTCAAACTTAGTTTTGACAAGAGGGTAGTGTAATTTAAGCACATTGGAACAAAGACGGTCAAAGATTCTGACAAGAAGACGACAAAGTAGAGGAACCATTTTGGAAGTGGAATAGGAAGACTGTTAATAAAAAAAAAAAAAAAAGAGATTTGGCTTTTCGAGGAGATGTAAGGTTCGTTCGGTACCAATGAGGGAAGGTTGTGGGGACCTTTCACAGTTGGATTCCCCATTTCTTTCGTCTAATTTACGTATTTTAGTCTGCTATGATGAACATATGAGTTAGGTTAAATAGTAATAATACTCGTTGTTTTATATTGAAGAGAAACAAATTGTTGTTTTTTATAGTATTAGTTAAGAGTATAAAAATTGCAAGATCTTTTGGAAATTGAAATTTACGAGTCAGAATCTTCTTGTTTGACGCCGCTGTTTCTGCTCCTCCCTTTGACCATCTTCTCAGGCCTCAACAACTCATTTTTTTCTTGAATTTCGTTTAGTTTCATTTGTTTCCATACCTTTTTTTTTTAGAATTAAAGATTTTTTATCATAAATATTAAGTAGTACTAAATATTCTAATACATTCGTTTGTAAACTAGTAGAATTCATAACAATCACACGAATCATTAGTGTCTATTGAAATTGTTAGGATTTGAATAAGTTTTTGACCAAGAAAGAGGCTCTGAGAATGTAGGAGTTAAGGGTCTGATTTCAATTTTTTATGCTCCACTTTCTTTGTTTCTGTTTGTTTTCGTTCTTTGCTCTTTTCAGTTTGTATCGAAGACTTTGTCTTCTCTGTTTGGCTATTTAAAGCCAGTTCTAGTTGCTAATAATATTATCGAAGCTTTTCACAGCTTTTGCGTGAGTGATTCTGAAACCAACAATCTGGTATCAGAGCGAATCAATTAAAAGTGAGAGAGAGCAAACACGGTGAGTGAGAGAGAGCAAACACAGAGAGAAAGATGGGGAAATCGAGTAATTTTGGGCAACCTAGTATACCAAGATTCGATGGAGATTATGACCATTGGAGTCTCCTTATGGAAAATCTCCTTCGATCAAAAAAGTATTTCGATGTTGTGAAAGATGGAATTGATGAACCAATTAACGAAGAAGTGCTGACCGAAGCACAGAAGAAGATTCTTGCCGACGCAAGATTAAAGGATTTGAAGGCGAAGAATTATTTGTTCAGTGCCATTGACAAATCAATTCTTAAGACGATAACTCTGAAAGAGACGTTAAAGCAGTTGTGGGATTCTATGAAGACTAAATATCAAGGAAATGCAAGAGTGAAGCGTGCGCAATTACAAACCTTGAGGAGAACGTTTGAATTGCTGGAGATGAAAAGTGGAGAATCCGTCTCCGACTACTTCACAAGGGTGATGGTGGTAGCAAATGACATGATAAATTGTGGGGACGATATGCAAGATGTCAAAATTGTGGAGAAAATCTTGCGAACTCTGACTGAAAACTTCAATTACATTGTGTGTTCAATTGAAGAATCAAAAGATATTGACAGTTTATCAGTTGATACCTTGCAAAGCTCATTACTTATTTATGAGCAGAAGATGAGAAAGCCAGAAATGGTAGCAGAAGAGCAGGTGCTCAAAGTTTCATATGAGGATCGAAATGGCAGAGGTAGAGGAAGACAATTTGGTCGAGGAAAAGGGAGAGGTAGATTTAACAAGGCAACAGTGGAATGCTTCCGCTGTCACAAACTTGGACATTTTCAATACAAATATCCGATGGAGGGAAAGGTGAATTATGCAGAGATTGGAAAAGAGGAAGGTGATGTGTTGTTAATGGCGTACACACCAATTCCAGAAGAAAGAACATTCATGTGGTATCTTGATTCAGGTTGTTCCAACCACATGACTGGAGACAAATCATGGTTTTCGAAGCTTGATGAGGAGTTTCGATGCTCAGTAAAACTTGGCAACAATTCTCTTCTCTCTGTAATTGGAAAAGGTGATGTAACTTTTCGTGTCAGTGGAAGAACTCATGTTATTTCAGATGTATATCTAGTACCAGATTTAACTAGTAATTTGGTGAGCTTGGGACAACTTGTACAAAAGGGCTGCGAGATTTTGATGCATCATGGAGAATGCAAGATTTATCATCCGGATTTGGGGCTGGTTATACAATCAAAAATAACGGAGAATAAACTGTTCAAGATCCTGGCATCAAAAGATAACTCGTTTACGGCTGAGAAATGTTTAAAAATAACAACAATGGATGATCTGCAACTTTGGCATCGAAGGTATGGGCACTTAAATTATAAGGGTTTAAGAACTCTGAAATATCAAGATATGGTCAAAGGGATACCACATCTGAGCACCGAAGAAGCTGAAAAATGTGTTAGTTGCTTGGTTGGCAAACAATATCGTGAAAGCATCCCTAAGAAGAGCCTGTGGTGTTCATCAAGAAGGTTGCAGCTGGTACATTCTGATATTTGTGGTCTGATTTCTCCAGCATCAAACTGCGATAAGAAATATATTCTTACTTTCATTGACGACTTTAGCCGAAAGGTATGGATATATTTTTTGTCATTAAAATCAGAGGCCTTTGTGTTCTTTACTCGATTCAAGAACCAAGTGGAGAAAGAAATTGGAGAAACAGTAGCATGTCTATGAACGGACAGAGGTGGTGAATTCACTTCAAATGAGTTCAATGAATTCTGTGAGCAAGCTGGGATTAGCAGACAACCCACTACAGCTTTCACTCCACAACAAAACAGAATTACTGAGCGCAAGAACCGAATAATAATGAATATGGTGCGGTGTATGCTGAATGATAAAGGAGTTCCTAGGAAGTTCTGGGCAGAAGCAGCAAAATGGGCTGCACATGTGTTGAATCGAAGTCCAACTTCTGTGACACAAGGAAAAACTCCTGAAGAGATGTGGAGTGGAATAAAGCCTAGAATTGATTATTTCAGAATTTTTGGTTGCATCGCTCATGTCCATGTTCCAGATCAGAGGAGAACAAAACTTGATGATAAAAGTAACATATGTGTTCTAATCGGAGTAAGCAACGAATCCAAGGGTTATCGCTTATACAACCCAACAACAGAAAAAGTCATTACAAGCAGGGACGTGATTTTTGAAGAAGAGAAAAGCTGGGATTGGGGACAGAAAACAGAAGAGTTAGAGGCTGAGAAATTAATCTGGGAGGATAGAGAAAACGAGGATAATGTGGAAGAGGTGGCTCAGGAGCCTGAAATAGAGCAGATAAATGAAGAAGAAGAAGTTCCGGTTCCAGCACAACCGCTTACAGCTCCGAGAATTAGAAGAAGACCAGCTTATTTATCCGATTATGAGACCAGAGGGGAGGAAGAAGAAGAAGTTTCGGGTCTCGTAATTTTTGTGTCAAGCGATGACCCTGTAACATTCGATGAAGCTGCTGAAGAAGAAAAATGGGTAAATGCTATGAATACAGAGCTGGAGTCAATAGAAAGGAATGGAACTTGGTTTCTCACAGATCTTCCAAGCGGAGCAAAGAGAATTGATGTTAAATGGGTTTATAAAACCAAGCTCAACGAGAAGGGTGAAGATGACAAGTACAAAGCTCGATTGGTAGTCAAAGGCTATGCGCAAGAAGAAGGAGTAGACTACAGCGAAGTCTTTGCTCTCGTGGCACGTTGGGATACTATTCGTATGATCCTAGCTGTGGTAGCTCAGAAGAATTGATGTGTCTATCAGCTAGACGTAAAGAGTGTGTTCCTTTACGGCGAACTAACGGAAGACGTGTTTGTAGATCAACCACAAGGATACATCAAAAAGGGAGAAGAGCACAAGGTTTACAAGTTAGTGAAGGCTTTATACGGTTTAAAACAAGCCCCAAGAGCTTGGTACAGCAAAATTGAAGCTTATTTTGTTAGAGAAGGATTTCAAAGATGTGAGTATGAGTACACACTCTTCGTGAAGACTGATGGAGGTAACAAGATTCTTATTGTCAGTCTTTATGTAGATGATTTAATCTTCACAGGAAATGATGAAGAGATGCTTAAGGTGTTTAAATCATCTATGAAAAATGGATTTGAGATGACTGATTTGGGAAAGATGAAGTATTTTTTGGGTGTGGAGGTGACACAAGATGAGGATGGGATCTTTATTCATCAAAAGAAATATGCTTGAGAGATTCTTGAAAGGTTTAACTTGTATAATGGGAATGATGTCAAGAATCCTATTGTGCCGGGAGTGAAGCTATCAAAGGAGGGGGATGCTAACAGAGTTGATTGTACGCTATATAAGCAACTCATTGGAAGTTTGATGTATATCACGACGACAAGGCCTGATTTGATGTTTGTTGTTTGTCTATTGAGTAGATACATGTCTGATCCTAGAGAAGAACATATGCAAGCCGCAAAACGGGTATTAAGGTTCATCAAAGGAACTATTGGATTTAGTGTGCTTTACAAAAAGGGAATGTTGGAGGAGTTGACCGTCTATACTGATAGCAATTATGCTGGAGACATTGACAACAGACGCAGCACAAGTGGGTATGCTTTCTTACTAAGTGGAGGAGTTGTTGCTTGGGCTTTTAAGAAACAACCGGTAGTCACTCTATCAACCACTGAAGCTGAGTTCATCGCTGCAGCATTTTGTGCCTGTCAATGCATTTGGATGAGAAGGATTTTAGAAGAATTTGGTCTGATATAATCGGGTTGCACTACGATTATGTGTGATAACAGTTCAACAATTAAACTATCAAAGAACCCTGTTCTTCATGGTCGTAGCAAGCATATTGATGTCAGGTTTCATTTTCTAAGGGATCTTGTCAAGGATGAAGTTGTGAAATTGGTTCATTGTGGAACAAATGATCAGGTTGCAGACATATTGACTAAGCCATTGAAGTTGGAAGCTTTTGTTCGATTAAGAGAGAAGCTTAGAGTTTGCGAGAAGATAAAATGAATCTATTGTTTTCAGTTTAGGGGAGGCAATGTTAGGATTTGAATAAGTCTTTGACCAAGAAAGAGGCTCCGAGAATGTAGGAGTTAAGGGGCTGATTCCAATTTTTTATGCTCCACTTTCTTTGTTTCTGTTTGTTTCCGTTCTTTGCTCTTTTCAGTTTGTATCGAAGACTTTGTCTTCTCTGTTTGGCTATTTAAAGCCAGTTCTAGTTGCTAATAATATTATCGAAACTTTTCACAGCTTTTGGATGAATGATTCTGAAACCAACAGAAATGGCATTAGGGTTTCCATGATTTTTTTTTTATTGGATAGCTTAAATTTTTTTAAATTGGATGTCAAAGCCCATATAAAATTTATAGCTTTGTAACCAATCTTGCATCATTCTCGAGCCTCTATAATGAAACACAAAGGTCTACAATTCTAGTGAGGACGTGCCGGTTTATAGATCGACGTAAACTATACAAAATTTACCGCATTTGGTAAAAGATTACAATTAAATCCAAACAAAAGATACATGACTCTTTTGGACAAATGAATTAAAAGATTCAAGAAAGTAAAAGCTACTCGATGGATGATAAATTGTGCATCAATTAAAACAACCACCTAATAATTTATAATTATAAAATGCGAAGGAGTATTGAAGAATGAGAAGAAGAAGAAAAACATGTGCGTGCATGGCACTCTTCGTCGACTAAGAGACATCGAACCTAACAAAAATGTCAGCCTCACATGTTCTTACCTAATTAAGCACGACGTCACACACTCCCAGCATCGAATCGAACGCTACCTTCACCGAGGATTGTTCTTACAGGTCTCTTAAAAATGTGTAGAAGTGGACTTCGTCAATTTGTCATAATAATATTTTGTAGAAGTATTTTAGTTTCATGAAAGTCATGGAATTGTGGGTTAGTAGTAATCGTTTTTCGTTGGTGTAGAAGTATTCCTTGACATGATTATAAGTTATAACTTATAAAAGAATCATAAAGTTAACTAAGTACTAAAGCATGAAATATAATATATAGTTGAGAGAATTTGGAGTAGAATCAAAGAAACAACCGTACAAAAAGTCACAGAATCATGTCTTATGTTTATATTTTTTTGTTTAACTCAATATTCCCTAATTTATAAGGATTAGTATTCTATTCTTAAACACGCATAAGGATTAATATTCTATTCTCACATTCTTATGAAGGCGATGCAAAGTTTACCGTATTCCTAATATATTTAAGGTCTTCGAGTGGTTGTCGAAGATATTTTAAAAACAAAAGTATTTTCGGAGAATGACAAAAATTTGAATAGCAATTATGTAAATGACAAACAATACACTTTTCTGTTCAAGTGAACAAAGTTGATTTTTAAGTATGATTAGAAATTTACCATTTTTATTTAATTGTTATAGGACAAACGATTTTTTCAATAGTGTATTTTTCTCAATCTAGATATATAATTTTATGGAGTTTTATACAATTTATATAATCTAAGTGTTACTTTATTGAATAAATTTCTATATTCGTCATATCAAAGTGTGATTCTTAAAAGTTTTCATATAATTATATAGCATGTCAAAAATTATTTTGCATTCCACGTTTTGCTTCTTGAAAATATCTATTTCTCCTTCTAAACATTTTTTCTATATTAAATTTAATGTTAGGTTTATCTTTTTTTTCGGCCTTAATTACAGAACTATTTTTCTCTTTTGGTTTTGGGCCTTCTGGTTAGACATACATATACTTGCCTCATCACTGGTTGTATTTGTTGGACAAACACAGTGAAGTAAAGATGTAGTCTGAAAACTGAAGCAAATCTGATAAGAGAGATTGTAAATGAGCCAATATTGGGCTTTAAACCTGTAAATGGGCCCAAATCGTCAAATTCATGACTGTCACAGTTGGAGCAGTCATGGATGCATCTCTTTTGGAAAACTTACTCTAAAATAGATAGATTTTGTCAGCTGGGATTGAAACATGAACCTATACTTCAAACAAAATTCCACATTTGGAAACATATTAAGAAAACTGTTTGTTAAAGATCTATTTACTCTCTCACATACAAAAACCCTAAAGAAGAATAACTAAAGAGAGAGGTTTCAATTATGGCGTGGAGGCCGAGTTGATGGCTTTGGATAATCTGCAAATAAGAGCGGCGGCCGTCGATGGCGGTGCTTCCCTGTAGCCGGCACAAATCGAGAAACCATAACCGGTTCTTTAGATGTCAAACCAGAGATAACATTTTGATCCTAAACCAAAGAAAAACAATAAGAAACCTTAGTGTTGTGACTTGTGAAAGTGAAAGACCTTCCACTAATTCGAAGAAAATAAGAGCTGATGAAATGTAAATCAATAACCTTGACAAGCAAAAACCGAGTTGCTGTAATGTGAACATTGTCGAGGTGACGAGAATCAGAAAGATGCAAGAGCAGAAACAAGAGAAGGACTGAAGAAGCAGCATGGATTAAGCTCATTGGTCACAAAAGAAACAGTAACAAAGGAGGCTTACTGATTATAAGTATTATGGAAAGTAAAAGGACTTAGTAGGTAGTAGACACTATATAATATGAGCAAGTTCACACATAAGTATTTGAAAATAAGAATTAAACCCAAACAAAAACACAGAATAAACAAGTCTTATTTTTTATCAATCCAGATGAATGTGCTGGAAAAGCTCATGGTAAAGGCCAAAAATGAGTCAAAAGAGAGAAGAAACAACAAAAGGAAAAGAACATTTAAACCTCGGTGAAAAACGAGTGATTTACTACTTCTTGTCTCCTCCACACAGCTCATTTGTGAGTCCAATCCCCAAAACTTACCGACCTCCCTAGTAATATATTCTATTAAGAATATGCAAAGCTAGTTTCAAATTGTATCATTATATAATATTTTTTTTGTTCAACGTATCATTATATAATATATGTGAAAAACTTAAAGCACTTTTTGAAGTTATTATTTTAATTATCTTGTTGGTTTTTGTCTGCCCTCGAGAATGGTTTGGAGGTTGACGATGAACTGTTAACACCACTTTTTTGAGCTTTGACACGATCCCCGAGACATCTTGTCTTCAAAAAGTCCTCTTGATTTGCCCAAACTCCTGCCTGTTTCTAAAACAAATAACACATGTTAGTTCAAAGTAAAGAGCTTCAAGAACCAAGAACCCAAACAGCTGGACCAAGAATGTTCCCTGAGAATGTCTTTCCTCTGTTCCAAGAAGCCATACCTGCAAATTCAAGCTAAAGAAACCGGTATAGAGTAGACAGGACCACCCATCTTTAAGGAAACAGTTGAGTAGTTGATGATACCACATAAAATCTATTGGATCAATAACAATACATTCTGATTTTTGTTTTTTTTTTGTAAAATTTCACTTTCTTATACAAGTGGAGGTAGCATCAGTCCTCAAAAGTACATTCACAATTTCACATAGACTACTAGCTCCAGAGAATGAAGCCTCCAACATCAGACTGCAAAAAGATATTTTACTAACCACCACGGCTCTGTACATATCAGAGCTTTATTTATCCCACAAGAACAATGAAAAAAAACTACTCTAGAGCCTCTTCCTCTTGCAAATTCTGTTGCAAAAATGCCTCCTATTTACAGTAGAACAACGCTTCCAAATGTGTGGTGGTGAGTAAAACTTAAAAGACAAGGAGGTTTCATGATCCGTTTATCTTATGCTGGGTAAAACTGAGATGGAAGTGTTCATTACTTTTAGGCAAACCATCAGGAAAACCTGGGCGAAGATGGGGATAAGGAGTAAGGATTGAATCCCCCTTAGCTGCCAGGCACTGGACAGGGGAATCTGGAGAAGATTGTTCACTGTTACAGAAACAGAATTTGTTCTTTGCAGGTCCTGCAAGAAAATTGAATCGCAGTAGTTTTTAATATCAAGTCACAACTATATTACAATTAACACAATTTGGCGTCTCGTAGCATTAATCACTTAAAGACCCAGTTCAACAAGTGAACAACAAATGGCATTAGGTTCAGGCAAATTGAGGCCATCAGTTTGTTGATGAAAAAAACTCTGCTTCACAAATACATACATATGCAAATGTTATCCTTTCATTTGAAACAGAAAAATAACTAAATGACCTACCAATTCAACCAGAAATGGCGCTTGCTCGTCAAGTATACAGAAATACAGACTGTGCATCTAACATTTACCTGGAAAATCATTTCATCAGGCACAAATGGCAGGACTTCCCTCACTGTGTCGGCCACAGCTAGTATATTCGCCATGTTGTTTGCTGCATGAGAGACAGTTCTCAGATGCAGAACACCTGTTCTTCCCCCAGCAACAGGAGGAATAAAGACGAAGACGATGCTTTCAAAGGATTCATTGGCCAGAGACCTCGAGAAGCATCGTCAACTGCAGTCTGAGTATAACCTTCCCGAACAGATGCAAGTTGCCTCAACATCATTTGAACCTGCACCAGTCCACCTGATCTGGAGCCTGCAGAGGGACCCACAACATCAACACCCTGATCTGACCATGTTTGCAGCCAGCTTGGATCCAGTCCTGAATTCCTATATGGCATGAGACAAAGGTGAGAACTGCTAATACCTTTCAAGAAAGCCAGTCTCTAAAAGGAAAATCAATGGGGGCACAAGCTTGGTCCTCACAAAACCAACAATTACTTGCTATCCAACAGTACCAATATACTGTAATTAGACACTGAATAGTATATTAACAAGAAGAATACGAAATCAGAGGAAGTGGATGATGTTGTTATGAACACACTGTTGCTTTAATGCAATTAAAAGAAAACATGACGATGGAACAATGAACCCATCCTCCAAGGATCACTTTCAATGGAATTTGGCGTCTCGGTTGGAAATATCCCAGTGGTTAGTGCATGCACAGAATTGGTCTGTCTCTCAAACTGACGGGCTAAATGTTCATTGGTTGAGACTCCTCCTGTGCTAGGATTCACCTCATTTTCAGTTCTACCAACACAAAGAGGCTTACGACATGTAGGACAAGAGTAAACTTCATTTAAGCCTTGATCCAACCTGCCAGCATGAAAATATCATCATGATTATCACTTCTTACAGAATGTAACAGCACAAGGGTGGCAGTATAACAAAGCTAGCATACCATGATCGCAGGCATCCAAGATGAAAAAGGTGGTTGCAGTGAAGTCTTTTAGCCTTAGCCATTGGTTCCTACCATTTGTAATGAATCCAAGACTGGTGAGCTACGGAAAAATGCAAAGACGCCCAATAACTATCTAGCACATTCGTCATCATATGCCTGTAGCTCTACTGAAGTTGCATCAGGAAGAGCTGCATGAAGAGCACTTAAAGCCACTCTCAGTTTTGATGTATCCTTTTATTCATTTCAATGCACTTAGCAAGGCCTGCCAATATCATATGGAAAATACACAAAGAACTCAACATTTAGATCTGTGAACTATTAAGCAACCAGTAGAGTCGTACTGTTACAAAGAAAGTCGATTAACAGACTTACACATATGTTGAGAAACAAAACTGCATCCACCAGAAGGAAGGCCATTCCATGGAGCCACCAGATATGAAAATAATGACCGAGGTCCATTATCAAAGTAGCCATGTCAAGGAAGAAACCAAGATTTCGGTCGAGGAGGCCTTTCCATTTCAATAATGAGCCTATTCAAAGGGTAAGAGTTCAAGTCAGGAATGTGAATATCAAATACGCCATACATATCCAAGAGAATGCATGCCTGCAGTCTAACAGAAAACATAACTAAAATCATATACCAGAGGGAAGACAAAACCTGCTGTCATAGAATCAAGAAACTTCGATGTTTGGCAATCTAAATTCTTGACTGCTAAGTGGTTGATCCACATATCAAGCAGTTGAAACCCGTGAATCAACAATGCCTGCAAAATGATCCATTATGAGATTGATCGACCCTCTATTTTGCCTGGCAAGGTTACAAAGAAGGAAAACAGAAACAATGAATAAAACTAATCTTACTCAAGTACCTGCAAGGTCTCAAAAGCTACACTGCATGGCTCAAAAAGTAATAATAAATACACAGATGAACCAATTGTATTGTACATCATTAGGGAAAGCTTTACCCTGCAAGATTGGACAAAATTAATATCCAGAGACGAACAACAAGCTCAGTCTTCAATCGCTACAGCAGAATATCATACTCCAGAGGTATGGTGTATGAATCAAAGATATGCATATTTTCTCCTAATTCAACTGCAGTCTAATAAAACATATGGTAACTATAAACACAACATCTTCGCCGTTCAATATAATGATACCAAGCATATGCGCCCTCAGAACATACAAAAGCTTTGCTTTAACTAGAAACTATGTGCATCATGGCAGTCATGGACTCGTAGACTTAGGCCTTGTTTTGCCTCCTTTGAAATACAAAAATACCTAATTTTTCTTTTAAGAAAATATATCTGGTTCCAGAGATAGCAACTAGGAGGAAAACATTACATTCATATTTTGAAGAAACAGGTTGAAAAAGCCGCAACTGAAAATTTCACATGATACCACGAAGTTTAGGAAATACCAGAACAAATCAACAGAAAGAACCATGAACAGCGGTGAATACACACGAAAGTATGTCCAAGGAGTAGAAGAAGGAGATGCATTCAATCGTTCAAGCCGATCTCTAGCCAAAGCTTGAAACATCTACACAACATTTCACCACACACTAGGGTGTATAGAAAAGAAATTCAGCTCTTTCTGATCATAAGCCAAGTAAGCCAATATTTGTGCAACCTGTATGCCATACCTTTAGAGTACACAGAACAGTCAACCAGATTGTCCACAGGACCCCCTGAAATACTGTTGGTGGAACCACCAATGGCAGAAAAGTCCCCTAAATACAAGAGGAACCAATGGGTTATTTTTAGTAACATAAAAAAGGAACACATCTGCAAACAACTCAAAATTACAGCAAACGGAACAGGCATGCATATCGAAAAAAGTCGTAGAGATATTTACACCGGTACCATTACTGCTTGTCATTTTAAGTAGAATTTTTTCCAGCAAAAAAATATAACTATATAAGTGACAGGAAATGTGGGTTGGTTTCCATAGCTTAAAAGTAAAAATAAAAATAGCTACCTTGTAAATGATGTAATTGACCAGTCTTTCCACCAGCTTTTTAGTTTCAATGGCATATAGATCCCAAAAAACATAGTCTGCATGGAATTATAAGAGCTATTAGATCCTCACGAAATGTTTGAAAGACATTTCCCAAAATTGCTAATCTATTATTTCCCTACAAGTATGTGCAGATCATTGAGACAACAAATAGCATGGAGCTCCATCTACTTGAGTTTTTTTTTCGTTTCATAGAAACCATTTAACTAGCTAAAAACCAGAGTTTTAACTCCTTCAGGTAAGAAATACTTGCTTCTTAAACCACAACTCTCTAGTCTCTACTCGCAGGTGCTACAGTGCTAACTTATATGCTGTTTCTAATAACCAAACTAAGAGCTTTAGATTGAGTTTCATCTAAAGGAAAGAAACATTAATTAAGAGGCGTTTGAGATATCTATCTATGTAAGATGGGAAAGTTAAACTCAATCATTTGGGGGAAGCCTAACATGAATTAGAGATTGAGAAAGCTAACCAACGAAAATTGCTTAAAATTAAACCTTAGAAGTTGTCATTCTTACGTTGAGAGAAAGAACAAGAAGAATGTACACATTGAGCACAAAACATGCGAGCAAGGCAATTGTAGTGTGAGAACCCAGAAGCAGCTCAAGGGCATCCTTAGAATCCCTTAAAGAAATGTTCTTGGTGAACAGCCGAGTAGCTATAAGTCTATCAAGAGATAACTCAGTCCAGACTTGTAAACCCACAAAGCTCAAAGCTGTTGTTGCCACGGAGATGGGCAGGTATCTTATCCCCATTAGGAACTATTCACAGCTTTCTCACTCAGACTTCAACCCACATAATCTCATTTAATCAAAATTAGCATGACGCCACCTGCATCAACATGATTTTGCATCAGTGTTATGGATAAGCAATCAAAAGCTTATGAAAGCTCGAGAACTGAGTTTAAAAGTTCAAATCGTATATATAACGTCGGCTTTGGGAAATTCAATCGCAGCAAGTTACAATTCAAAAACATGATTGAGAAGTTCACAGGATAGAATCGAAGAAACTGGTAAAATCAATTAACCAAAGGAGAGATATGAGCTGAAACTATGAAAGATTTAAACGACAAATCGAAGACAATAGCAGCAAGCAGGAAGATAAGTATGGATTCTGCAGAGAGGGAAATCGATCAAACCTGACTCCGCGAAGATTGTCAATTGGAAAATTCTCTTCAGCACCGGCAAAATTGCGTCCTCCTCTCTCTCTGTCTCTCTCGATGAAGATGGAAAAGTAAAAGAACAAAGCTATTTTTAAAATTAATAAATACGAAAAAAAATTAATTCCGATAAGCACCATCAGTTCAAAATTAAACTACCGCGGTAAATAAATAATTTACCTAAGTTTTACCAGATCTACCGAGTTTGAACCTTCATAAATATCTTGAAGGTGATAGAAGATTGAGTTGAGATCGTGAACCGATTCGAGTTCGAACCGAATTTGAGTATTACACTGCCTTATGGCCCTTATCCAAATCTGGATTAAAGGAATAAAGTGCAAATGGTTCTAAGATATTTAATAGAAGCGGCCAAGTGCCAAGTCATGTCGTCAAAAAGCTTTTTCGAATAACTTTCAGCATTGCACTAGCTTGACAACAAAATTTATTCTAGTTCCTAACAATTAATTAGGTTCCCCAAGAGATTGCGCTTGTAACAAAAATTGTGACTAATTAAGCGAGATGCAACTTGGAAGAAACATCTTTCAATCAATTAATTAGAGATTAACTTATAGTCGAGGTTGTAACAACAACATATTGTTGCCTAATTTATTAATGAAACCTAACTCATACGAGCGTGAAAAGTCATTTTCCCTTTACCAGGAAAACAAAAACAAAGAGAAATGTGGAAGCCAGACGAAAAACTCGTTCATTAAACTCACTCAGATATTTCAAGCAACCGCAATAACCGATTTCTCATAAACCATCCAAAGAGAAACACACAAAGACACCAACAACTCTAATCAACGTTTATATGACGAACATTGTTACGCTCTTCTTCTTTAATCTTAGGTATCACCACTTTCAACACACCATTCTTCATCTCCGCCTTTATCTCATCCGTCTTGTATACTTTCTCCGGTAACCCAATCCTACTTGTAAACCTCCGTCCATCTCCGGAAACATCTACCTCCTCCTCCTCTGTTTTCCCTTCTCCTTTAATCACCAAAATGTTCTGTTCCAAAGCCAGTTTCACATCTTCTCTACTCAATCCTGGCATATCGATCCTTAGATGCAACGCGTCGTCTTTCTCTTTCACATCCCAGCCACGTCTAACTCCAGAAGCTCCCATTCCACGCGTGGCTGATACTAGAGGACTTTCGCTGACCTGATCCATGAAATTCAGCACCTGACTCAAGCTTCTCGTCGGAGTAAACGGATCGAAGATATCTGATAGAAAAAAAAATCCATGTCAAAAACTCCGAAACAATCGGGAAACAAACATCGATTTCGTGGAATAACAAAATTGAATTCTGACTTTCGCAGAGATGTGTTAGATCGGGAGAATCTGAAGCAAAATTGGAAGTAACTTATGGAGGAATCTTCGATTACCTGAGAAGAAATCGCCGCGGTGGCGAGAAACTGGTCTGTTTGAGCGATGGTACCTATCGACGCCGTTATCGTCGTCTTCATAGTTTCTGGCGGCATTGGTATTGAAGAGACGAGAAGCAGCAGCCGCTGGACGAACGGCTCTTACGGAGCGAGGGACGACGGTTGAAGAGAGAAGTCTCCTGAGAGCTAGAGATGATGACGCCATTGTTGAAAAGAGAAGAAGCTAATAAAGTATGCGACTGATTAGATATTTTTTGACTGATAATTTTTTTGACGTATGAGCGACAAAAATGGCTGAGAGTGATTATATAGCAAGGAGTAGAAGATGCTGGAGAAGGATGGTTCTAGAAGTGCGTGGTCTCCAAGTAAATAACATTCTCTAACGGCCCATCACTTTTGGGCCCAGATTTGTGAATTTATTATCTTCGGTTCATTTAGGTTCGGTTTTGTGTAGATTGAAAACCGATATTTAAATCGGTTTAAATTGATTTGGTTCAATTTCTCCTTCCATGCTTCTGAGTTCTGAGAACAGAGAGATTCAGGTGTTCTTCTCTTCAACATCATCATCGAATTTTGAAGAGAGACTAGTGAGAGTAATTGGGTGATCTCCGATCAAGATGATGCTGGATCTGGGTGCATTCTCAGATGAGAAGTTCGATGCGAAGCGATGGGTTAACTCGTCGTGCCAATCGCGTCATCCGCAGGACTCGCTCGAGAAACATCTTGTGGATCTGGAAATGAAGCTTCAAATTGCCTCTGAGGAGATCGGAGCTTCTCTCGAAGAGCAGAGTGGAGGCGCTCTTCTCCGTGTACCTCGTGCCACGCGAGACGTGTTGCGACTCCGAGATGATGCGGTTTCTCTGCGTGGTTCGGTTGCTGGAATCCTCCAGAAGCTCAAGAAGGTACGCATTTTACTGATTTTTTGGATTCTGTGATTCTGCACTTCTTCTGCTTTCGATTGGAGACTGAATCTGAGCTATTGTTTGATCTTTTCTAGCGTCACACTGAACAGTGTTGTATCAGATTAGGTCAGAAGTAATTATGAATTAATCATGGGTATTTAGATGATAAATCCTTGCAAATGATCTGATTCAATCAGAATTATGTGCATTTTCAATAATTTTAGTCCTTTCCATTTGAAGTTGGGCAATTTAGTTGATTTTGGATGTTCTCTAAAACTGTTCTATTTGGTAATCCATGTTCTTATCGATATTGATACTTGCAGGCAGAAGGTTCTTCAGCAGATTGTATAGCTTCCCTTGCTAGAGTGGACAATGTCAAACAGAGAATGGAGGCTGCATACAAAACACTACAGGTCAGTATGCATAGTAATTTTGTTATCCATCATGTGGACATTTGTGTAGATCTGCAGTTGATTCTCTTCTTTTTGGTACATGGATAGGATGCCGCTGGGTTAACTCAGTTAAGCTCTACGGTTGAAGATGTTTTTGCTAGTGGTGATCTTCCTCGTGCTGCAGAAACTCTTGCCAGCATGAGAAATTGCTTGTCTGCTGTTGGAGAGGTAGTTTAATATCAGCTTCAGTACTGTAAGGATATGTGCCTTTGATAGACACCACTTAACTTCAACTTTGATCAACAGGTTGCAGAATTTGCTAATGTTAGAAAGCAACTAGAGGTGTTGGAGGATAGGCTGGAGGGTATGGTGCAGCCACGTCTTACTGATGCATTAACATATCACAAGGTTTGAATCCATATATCTAGAAAACCCAAGTAATTCAGGTTATGGTCTTTGTTGCTATTATTGGACTGAAAAGCGGTTTCCCAAATTTGGCAGGTTGATGTTGCCCAAGATTTGCGAGGAATTCTCATTCGGATTGGGAGATTCAAGTCTCTGGAGCTGCAATACTCAAAAGTCCGTCTAAAGCCAATAAAACAACTCTGGGAGGATTTTGACACAAAGCAAAGGGCCAACAAACTTGCCAGTGAGAGAAGTGAAAGCCAAAGGTTCCCTAGTGGCGATGAGTTTCGATTCACATCACCTCAGACATCCTTTGCCAGTTGGCTACCAAGCTTCTATGACGAGTTGCTACTCTATCTTGAGCAGGAGTGGAAATGGTAATTGTGTACCTTTTTCTGACAGTAACTATATATTTACCAGCCCCTTCCAGTGACAGTATGTCAGATCTTTATACCCAATCATAGGATTCCAGCTTTCGTATTGATCACTATAGTACGTTTTTGCTTTCGTGATTGTTCAGGTGTATGATTGCCTTCCCTGATGACTACATGACTCTCGTCCCAAAGCTATTGGTTGAGACCATGGGAGTATTGGGGGCTAGTTTTGTTTGTCGTCTTAACCTTGCAACAGGAGATGCTGTTCCTGAAACAAAAGCACTCGCCAAAGGTTGGAAATTATGTCAATGCATTTTAAATGTCAGATTTCCTTCTTAGTTTAGTCCTTTTACCCAGATGGATTGGGATTGCTTTGCTTCCTTGGTGGTTCGACTTTTACTATCCTCATGCTTTGCTAGATAGTTCTAAGAGGATCAATATCTTCTGCGAACTCTTGTTTGTTTTTTGTTTTTCTTAATTTTTGTGCATAGTAGCTAGCCTATGTCATGAATCTGTCAATTTGCAAGAAAGGCTTGAAGAAAATCTGAACCTTTTTCATGTAGTGATTGCAATTTTCCAAACAATTAAAGATTATTTTCGTTTGTCTTACATCTATATTATATGTATTTAGGAGGGAACAGACACTTCTGATGCTTTCTTGAACAGGTGTGATGGATCTATTATCCGGAGACTTGCCGAAGGGTATTAATATTCAGACCAAGCATCTTGAGGCCCTGATTGAACTGCACAATGTAACTGGGTCCTTTGCAAGAAATATTCAGCACCTGTTTGCTGAATCGGAACTTAGGGTCTTAATAGACACTCTGAAGGCCGTGTACTCACCCTTTGAATCGTTTAAGCAAAAGTAAGTTTTCAAGTTGTGCACTTCTCTATCTCCCATGTCTTTTATCCATTTCTAGTGTTTATGGATTGTCTTAATTTTTCGATGATACTCTTTTGGGGTATGTTCTTCAAGGCTGTTTGTGACATAAGAGTTGATCATGTTTTAGGTATGGGAATATGGAACGTGCTATTTTATCCTCTGAGATCGCAGTGGTGGATCTCAGAGGGGCGGTTACTCGTGGTGTTGGGGCTCAAGGAATCGAACTCAGCGAAACAGTGCGTAGGATGGAAGAGTCCATACCCCAAGTTGTTGTTCTTCTCGAAGCTGCGGTTGAAAGGTGTATCGGCTTCACTGGCGGGTCAGAGGCAGACGAGCTGATACTTGCATTAGATGACATAATGTTGCAATATATCTCTATGCTTCAAGAAACTCTCAAATCTTTGAGAGTTGTGTGTGGAGTGGATGGTGCAGGTGATGGAGTTGGTTCAAAGAAAGATGGAAGTGCAGAGAAAAGGGAGAGCTCTCGCAAGATGGATTTGACTTCAAATGAGGAATGGTCCATTGTCCAGGGGGCACTACAAATTCTTACTGTAGCTGATTGTCTCACTAGCAGGTCTTCGGTCTTTGAAGCTTCTTTGAGAGCCACTCTAGCTAGACTAAACGCCAGCTTGTCTATTTCATTATTCGGCACAAATTTGGATCACAACCTATCACATTTGACAAGTGAACAAAGTGCGGGAGATACGTCTATGGCTGGACGAGCTTCCCTGGATGTGGCTGCTATTCGGTTGGTCGATCTTCCAGAGAAGGCTCAAAAACTCCTAAACCTATTGGAGCAGGTACTGAAAAACATTGTTTGATGATCCCTTTTCAATCATACTTTTCAAGTCTTTTTGTGGTGGAGATCGAATTATCTGTACTATGTTCATGTGTCGCTTGTTTTGTTGCAGTCTAAAGATCCGCGGTTCCATGCACTGCCTTTGGCATCTCAGAGAGTCGCTGCATTTGCCGAGACAGTCAATGAACTTGTCTATGATGTCCTCATATCAAAAGTCAGGCAACGCCTTGGCGAAGTATCTCGCTTACCAATCTGGTCTTCAGTGGAGGAACAAACCGCTTTTCCTCTACCAAACTTCAGCTCATACCCTCAGTCTTATGTTACAAGTGTTGGAGAGTATCTCCTTACTTTGCCTCAGCAGCTTGAGCCTTTAGCTGAAGGAATCTCAACCAATGGTGATTCAAACAACGAGGATGCACAGTTCTTTGCAACCGAGTGGATGTTCAAGGTAACTCTAGTTTAAGCTTTAGTCAACCTCGTATCGCAATAGACTAAGACCGTAACCATTTAAATTTTAAAAAACAGGTAGCAGAAGGCGCAACCGCTCTTTATATGGAGCAACTGAGAGGAATCCAATACATTTCAGACCGAGGAGCACAACAACTCTCTGTAGATATAGAGTATTTGAGCAATGTGCTTTCGGCTTTGTCCATGCCAATTCCGCCTGTTCTTGCAACATTTCAGACGTGTTTGGCTACACCGAGAGATCAGCTCAAATATGTGATGAAATCAGAAGCTGGTAGTGAACTCGATTTCCCTACAGCTAATCTTGTTTGTAAGATGCGTCGCATCAGTTTCGATTAGTCTCAAAATCTTTCTTTAGTTCCAATCCAACGTACTTTGGTGTCTAAGAGACTGCTAACAAATCATTACACAGTGAAAATTTATGCATATTTAAATGTTTTCTATATTCGGTTGAATGTACCGCTGAAAAATTCATGGTTACGTAGTTTTTGTGTTTTATTTTTGTTTAGCAAATAGTTTTATTATTTTAAAGAAAAAAAGCTTAAGTAAACGACATGAGAGATTTTGTCAAAGGTTAAAAGACCAAATCGTGGCTTCCACTAAACTGGTTCCTTGGAAGGTTTCCACTACGTTTTTCTAAAACATTCAAAGAACGTATACAAAAAATAAAAAATAAAAAAAATAGATGTTTATCATCTCTAAGAGAATGTAAAATTCGATGGACAATAGATGAACAATCCGCTGGATAAACACAATTTTGACTAAACAATACGTCACAAACAGTCTATTTTTGGAATTGTACATGTTTTGTTCTTCTTCCATTAAATATATGCAATTATAGAAATTTTTTGTTTGAATGATGAGACTAGACGATTTTATTGAATAAAAAAAAGATTTTGAATGTTCAACGAAAAACAGAAAAAAAATATAAGAACTCATTCAAAGGTATGAGATGTAAATTTTTTTGCATGGAACCTTATCATGTTTATCATCTTTAAGAGAAAGTAAAATACAATGCAAAATAGATGAACAATCCACCAGATAAACACAATTTTGACTTAACAATACGTCACAAACAAATTATTCATTTTTAGAATTGTATGTATTTTTTTTTCCATTAAATATATGCAATTATAGAAAGTTTTCGTTTGAAATAGAAGATTAGATGATTTTGTTGAATAAAAAAAGAAGAAGATTTTGAATGTTGGACCAGAACAGAAAATATATAAGAAGATGATGATTTTGGAGACTAGATGATTTTGTTGAATTAGAAAAATAAGTTTTTGAATATTGAACGAAGAACAAAAAAAAGAAAAAGAAAAATAAGAAGTCATTCAAAAGTATGAGATGCGAAATTTGTTCCATAGAGTCTTATCTTGTTTATCATTTTTAAGAAAAAAAATCTGATGGACAAAAATGAACAATTCACCGGATAAACACAATTTTTACTAAACAATATGTCACAAACAAATTTTTTACAATATGTCAAAATTGACGATGAAAGTTTTTTTTTTACATAATATTTTTTTTTTGTTTCAATTCAACAAAGAGATTGTTTGATTTTAGATTTTGATAATGTTAAAAGTTTTGTTTTTTAATCAAAAGATGGGAGTTTGTGGAAGCTCTTGGTCTAATGGTTATCAATAGTTTGTAAATGTTTTTATATCTGAAAGTCTGGATTCAAATTTCAAAGATTGTGATTTATTATTATTATTTATGCAGATTAATGAAGATAAATTTACATGAGATGTTTCGTTGTAAAATTGTCATTGTAATTGTTCTCATAATTTGCAGTGGAAGAATAATAAAATCAGTGTTAAAAAATCAAAAGATGGGAGTTTTCAGATATGTAAATATAATTTTAAAATTTTAAAAAAATATTTTTAAGAATTATGATGGGTTTGTACTCATTTTTCCAGTTATTATATTAGAGATATATGTAGATTATTATTGTGCATACGTGGACATAATTATTATTATATAGTGAAAACAGTTTTCGATAGACAACGCTCTTTGTTCGTGACGAACGAAACCCTAATCACTGTTGCACTTTTGTTCGTCATCCTCTCCAAATTTTCTTCAATTTGATTCTGCAATTGCCTATTCTCTCTCTCTCGATTCAGTTCGAAATCTTCGTAGCCCACCATGGATGCTCAGCGAGCTCTTTTGGACGAACTTATGGGTGCAGGTGAATGCTCAATGAGCAAATATAATTTCAAATTTATCCCCGAAATTGAACCCTCGAAAGCTTTAATTTGTGTTCTTATGTTAAAAATCTGGTGAAATTTTTGTTTAATCAGCTAATAAAGGAAACGAATTTCGCTCTCAATTTTTGCAGCTCGCGATCTGACAGACGAGGAGAGAAGAGGTTTCAAGGAGATTAAATGGGACGATAGAGAGGTCTGTGCATTCCATATGGTTCGATTTTGTCCTCATGACCTCTTTGTTAACACTCGAAGCGATCTTGGTTAGTCACTAATTTGTTTCTTCTGCTTTGTTTGTTTTTTTCTTTTATCAGTTTATGTTAACTTAGCTTCATTGTTGTTCTCTGGTGTTTATTTTTTCAGGAGCATGCTCGAGAATTCATGATCCAAAGTTGAAAGAGAAGTAAGGCTTCTTTAAGATCTTCATTATGTTTAATTTGATTTATTATGAATCGAATAAGCATTTGCCGCTATCTTGTTTGTTTATGTCCATCAATGTTATCAGTAGAGTAACTAGAGCTTAAAATTAAGCCTAGCTGAGAGCGCCTTTTTACGCAATTATGTTAATGAGTTTGATTTATCTTTTTCTGTTTCAGCTTCGAGAACTCTCCCAGGCATGATTCCTATGTGCCTAAATTTGAGGCTGAGCTTACTCAGTTTTGCGAGAAGCTGGTGCGTAATGCTTGTTACTCCTATTACTTTTTCATTGGAATCGATTCTTCTCTATACTAAGATTTGGAGTTGGTTATAGGTGAATGATCTTGATAGGAAGGTTAGGCGTGGACGAGAACGCCTTGCACAAGAGGTTGAACCGCGTACACCGCCTTCTCTATCTGCAGAAAAAGCTGAACAGTTGTCTGTTTTGGAAGAGAAAATTAAGAACCTTTTGGAACAAGTGGAAGCACTTGGTGAAGAAGGCAAAGTGGATGAAGCTGAAGCGCTAATGAGGAAGGTACTATTCTGTTAACCATTTACGATGCTGTTAGTTTTAAAGAAGCTTCGAAAAATGAATTTCTAAGTGTTTTACAATCTTACTGAATCTTGGAATATGGTGATCCGTTTGATTCCTCCCTATTTGCAGTTACATCCTATGTGGGACCTTTATTATGATCATAAATCTAGTGCACTGAGTGCTTATCTTTTGGCAACTGGTAGGTGGAAGTGCTTAATGCTGAGAAGACAGTGCTGTTACAACGACCAACTGACAAAGTACTGGCAATGGCACATGAGAAGAAGATGGCACTATGTGAGGTTTGTGGTTCATTCCTTGTGGCTAATGATGCTGTAGAGAGGACACAATCTCATGTCACTGGAAAGCAACATGTTGGCTATGGCTTGGTCCGAGACTTTCTTGCTGAACAAAAAGTAAGTCTCGGAATTAATACTTGAATCTTGTTTCTTTTAAGCTGTCATAACCTTGGAAGATGGGGATAGTGATACTTTTTTTTTCTTTTCTTTTTCTAGGCTGCTAAAGATAAAGGAAAGGAAGAAGAGAGGGTAGGCAGAGGAAAAGATGCAGATGATAAGAGGAAACCGAGGGAGAAGGAAAGCGAGAGTAAAAGGAGTGGTTCTAGTGATAGAGAAAGATATCGGGATCGAGACAGAGATGGTGACAGACACAGAGACCGTGGTAGAGATCATAGAAAGCCTTATGACAGGAGATCGAGGAGTGGGAGAGAGGGTCGTGATCGAAGCAGGTCACGATCTCCTCATGGAAGGTCTGGTCACAGAAGGGTGTCAAGAAGCCCCATTCGCCAGTACTAGTTTGAGACCCTCATGGAAGGTCTGGTCACAGAAGAGTATTTGAGATAACGTGTTGTCGCTATGTCTTGGGGCCAGGAACTTTGCAAATTAATGAGGTAGACATTGTGACATCCCCCCTTAGTTTCATGAGCATGTGTTCTACTTTTTCTTGTTGGGAACTTCCTTGTTAAAATTTATGGATGAAAATTGTCTTTCTACTGGTTCACAGCTATTCTAAGAGTTTGAGACCTTACCGATTCTCCTTCATCGGTAGTTTGTTAAGAGGTCAAAAGCGTTGAGGTAGGTATAACCATATATCTTTTACATTATTCATTATATTTCTCGACGTTTGGGATGTTATAGGCTTCAAATTTGTCTTTCGGTACCCGTTTCTAGTTTGATGTCCCTTTCTGATTTAAAGACTACAGAATCGAGAATATTGGGATCGAATGACAGATACTATTTGAGATTTGAGGTAACAAATATATGAAATAAGTCATCCTTACTAGAAGTTGGGTTTTGAATTTTGTTTATTTTCTTGAGTACTCTGTCTGCACATAGGTGTGTATACACAGGAGGAATAATAATCTTTGGCTTTGGGGTTAGGTACCGTATAACTGTTGCATTTCTTGGAATCTTTGCTTGCAAAAAAGTCTTCAATGTACAAGCAAATCCAGGACATAGAGTGGATAGATCTGCATGATGATTGAATTAAATTTGGTAAACTCGATCCGTTGTTTATGAAATTTTTGATAACCTTTTTCCTAATTCCAAGGCTGGAAGCATTATAATAAAACCGTAGGTAAAGAACTCTCTGGTGGGAAGCAAGAACCGTTTTCGTGGTCTGTGTTGAGGACATAACCATCTTGTGTCTTGTGTTGGCATACAACAATGTAGATGGCGTTTTTGCAAACCTGGCTAAATCCACTGATCTAAACCATAGATGTTACTGTGTTTTTCTTTTCTTATTTCTCCTTTACAGCCTCTGTTAAATCTTTGAGGATATGCTTGGATTCAGATTCAAAAACTATGTTTTCAGTCCAAATTTCTAATGCATAGAACAGCTTATCGAATTGCTTCCTATAGAGAGGTTACCATTAGCATAATACGAGGTCCAACATAACTTATTTCACCAAATCTTTTCAAGATGCAAAATATTTGCATTTTTCATTTTATTTCTAATTTGAAATTTTATTTACCGTAAAACTGAAAATGTATTTTTTTATCAACAATATACAATAGGAAGTTTGAACAAAATATGGGACAATAACAACGGAAGCAGAAATAACTAGGTTTACAAAGACCTATGAATGTATAAACACAAGATATGTTAAACAATTGCAAACGGAAACAATCCAAGTTACGGCAGTGACAGTTTGTTTGGATTTTTGGAATAGATTTTGGGGTCTAAATGATAACGGCAGAATCTGGCTGAATGTAGCGCAATATAACAGATAATTAATTAACAAAATAAATAACTTTGTGTCAAGTTGAATAACATAAATAATATAAAATAAAAGTTAATAATAATTTTAAAATTAAATTAAATATTAAAAATTAAAAATATTAAAACATGAGCTTGTTTAAAAATATTAGAACCATTTTATTGGATTATTAATGTATTAAACATCATAGAAATGCCAAAAAAATAATTAAGAACTACAAAAAAATAATGAGCTAAAAATACATTATTTTTATGATAAAATATAACTTTATTTTGATTTAGAGAACAAAAGTTAGGGGTGGACATTTGCTTATTCAATTTTATTATGTTCCGGTTCAATTCAATTTTTTTAAAAAAATTGTAACAAAATAAATATAACTAATTAATTTTAATTATTATAATAATATTTTTTATATTGAAGTATAAGTATATTTTCTATATATTTCATTTAATATATTAACTTTTAGTGGATCTCAGTTAAACCGTTCGGTTAAACTTGGGTTAGGATAATTCGGTATAGAAAAATTTATACCGTTTGGATTATATTTTTTTTACGCACAGTTTGAATTATTTTTATACTCAGTTTCGGTTTGATTTGATCAATCTTATGGTGTCTGAGCAAAATACTTGAAACAAAATAATCAAACCAAAACCAATAAAATATCCAAACGGATTATAGACTACTAAATCCGAATAATCGGAATTGAAACTGATATGAACATAGAACCGAACTAAAATCCAAAAAACCGATCCAAACCCGAACATATACTCAAATGTCCATGCCTAAATTTTAGTTTGGCTCGGTTTGATAATTTTGCAAATAAAAAAACTTCATTCAATTTTCCATTTATTTGTGATTATTTGTTTTTTTTTTAATTATTGAATTATCTAAAATTTTCCAATTCTACCATGTCCACATATTGAAAATTAAACTATTGCAAATGATTAACGTGAAAAAATGGTGAAAAAATAATATGAAAGTTTTTGTGTGGAATATAAAGAAAAATAACTGGTAAAAAGATAATAAACTCCTCCAGGTTTTTCCACAATTCCACAATTCCATAATTTCTCGGTTACCATTTAAGACTTGGTTTTAGATTTTTTGGAAAAAAAATCCACCTTTAATCCAATCAAGGGAAAATTTCCCCATAATTTTTTTTATAATCCAAATTCAATAGAAAAATCTAAAAACTCTCTTTATTTTGGGTTAGTTCCTCATTTTCTTATCTCATTTTTTTTAGTATAAATTTTGTTATTTACGAAAAAATTATATCATCCAAAAATGGCTTAAATATCATTTTTTCCTCTTATATGAGAGTAGAAAAAAAAAACATCTTGTCTCTGCCAAAATAAAAATAAAAATATCTTCTCTATTTGGTTAAACATCTCAATATATTCAATTATTTGATTTGTTTCTGTATTTTTTTATTAAAAAAATAATTTGTTATAAAATTTTATGTATTAATTTAGTAATTTTAAACATATAAAAATAAATCTAAAATCCAAAAATAATAAAACTTATCTTGTTACTTTGAAATACTAATGTTGTTTAGTTACTGCCTTACTGAGAGCCAAAACGGCACCGTTTGGTATAGACGTAGCTTCCTTAATCTTACTGAGCTGGGTAAGTCGACGATAGAGAAGAAGACCAAATTAGTCTTAACTCGTTTGGTAACAGTTTGGTTTAAAGCACAGAAACAGCCATTTAAGTTTCAATGTCATTAAATCAAAAAAAAAAAAAAAAAAAACGACCATCGGAGGAAGAAGAACCTTTAAGATTACTCTTCCGTTTCTCCAATCCTTCACATGGTTGGCGATTTGTTGTTATTCTTCTCCATTTTCAATTCGATTTTTGGCTGATCTAATTTCATAGTCGTTAAAATTTGGGATTCAGATGTCGGACGGAGGAGCACCGTCGAGGTACGTGAAGTTAACAAAGGAACAAGCTCCGGTCGATGAGATTAATCCCGGCGAACTCAATCAGCCGATTGAAGTTTCTCATGTATGTCTCTCTTTCTCCATTGATCTGATTTTACAATAACGCATCTGAAGGATCTAATTTGATCATCACAATGTTAACGCTTTAATCGAGAATGCTAGTTAATTTCCTCAATAGATCCATGATTCGTCTTCTCCAAACGATCAATTTGATTTGTCTTGTGTCAATTTTGATTGAAATGAACAATGAAATGATCTTGAACTTGATTAGTGACTCTTACTTATATCAATTTGTGTTTGGATCTATGCAGCTAGCTGTTCACAAATGCAACGAGTGTGGCCAAGATTTGCCTGAGAATTTTGAAGCTCCTGCTGATGAGCCATGGACTACCGGAATATTCGGTTGCACTCAGGATATGCCTAGTTGTAAGTTTTCACAGATCTCTACATGAGCTTAGTCTAAGTATAGTTTCGGTTTTTCGATTCGATTTGCCTCGGTTTTAATTCACTTTACAGTTTGGCAGGGACTGTTTTGCCCAAGTGTTCTATTTGGACGTGTTTATGAGACTCTGAGTGAGGAGGAAACCTCATGGACCAAAGCATGTATTTGCCATGCCATTGTTGTAGAAGGCGGTCTTACAGCCGCATCGATAGTTACTTGTGTTCCCGGTATTGATCCGCATACGTCGTTTCTTATATGGGAAGGCTTGATGTTTGTTTGGTGGATGTGTGGGATCTACACTGGAAATGTTCGTCAAACTTTACAAAGGAAATATCATCTCCAGGTAATCAAAGTATACCATAACATCTAAAAAACTCGCTGAAACATCGGAAAAAAATCTGAAAAATGTTTGGTTTGGTTGATGAAATACAGAACTCTCCTTGTGATCCTTGTATGGTGCATTGTTGCCTTCACTTTTGCGCGGTTTGTCAAGAACACCGCGAGATGAAGAACCGTCTTTCGGATAACTTTGTGATGCCTATGACTGTGATTAATCCACCACCGGTTCAAGAGATGAGTGCTTCTGGTGACAGAGACCATCACCACAACAACAACAACTCTGTTCCGGTCTCACACCATAGCTCTGATCTTGAGATGAGGCCATTGTAGTCTCTCTCAATGTTCCCAGCAGATTCAAAGGTTTTGTTTTGTGTTCGACTGAATCTATTTTATATGTAAACTGATTTGGTTGTTTTAAACTCATATAGATAGCTTTCTTTTTCCATGTATAATCATGATTTTATCCTTATCTCAAAATTAAGATTTTCTTCTTTTGACATTAGTTAAAGATTTTCTAAAAAGTTTATTTCGTATTACTATTTATAGCAAAATATATATATATATATATATATATATATATCTGATTTTGATATATACTCGCTCTGTTGGATAGATATTAAGAATCTTATAAGGATTGTAAAACGTTTTACATTATATATTATAAAAAAACTAGATTAGGACCCGTGCGTTGCACGGGTTGAATTCATTAGTAATTTTTGTATGAATTTTTAATATTTGTTCAAATATTATTGTATCTTATTAATCACATATTGTATGCTTTTTCGTAATAAATTTTAGTTTAATGTTCTATATTTTAAAATGTCCGAATTTAAAATATGGATAAATTTTTTAATTTTTTATTTAAATAAGGACCAATAAAAATCTTATATAAAGCAAGTGAAAATTTAAAACAAATACACTGTTTCCATAAGATTTTTTGTTGTCCAAAAAATAAATAAATGTAGATTTGTTTTTACCGGTGATTTTCTTTTTTTTTTCTTCTTTCCGACAATGACATAAAATGGACAATAATTCTATATATTTTTAATTCAAGACGTAGATGTTGAAGTATATATGCTCGTTTGTGTTTATTCGTATGAAACTGTTTTGCTTTTTTATTAAGAAACGACATCGTTGTTTCTTCTATATTGTAGAAACAAAGAAAACACGCCTTTTAACAAAAAAAAAAACAAAAAACTCTTCTATTCGTTCACTCAATCTAGTCTCTCAATCGATCTAACTCTCCTCTACTCTCAATCATTCTTCTTCAATTAATCTTTTTATTCTCCACCTCCCGAGAACAACTCTCCACCGCTCGAGAGCAATTCTCCACCGCTTGAAAATCAAAACGCCCTATGGATATTGATGATTTACTTTGTCTTCCCAACCGTGAGCTCTACTTGCCGTTCTTATACCCAATCCCAAGAGAAAGCACTATTTGGTATGATTCCAATATCAATTAGCTTGTGATTTGTCTTTCTTGTTTATGATTGATATCGCAAATCTGCTTCATGTTTTTTAATTGATATCGCCATTTCAAAGATCTTGTAAAGTGTGTTAATTGATTAATAATACTACTTGTAACGTGTTTTAATGATTGATAATACTACTTGCTTTCTTTGTCATGTTTCAATTGGAAAATTTTAGTTAAATATTGTCTTGTTTTGTTATGTTTTACTAATTGCAAAGCTCCATGTTGCTTTATACCCAGAACGTATGTTTTTAATCTCAAAGTTGTTTGTTGTTTGACCGATTTTCTTACATCAACCTGTTTGCTTTTTGTTGTTGCTCCATGATTCCAAATCAGTTCCACCTGATGATTGCTTGGTTGTTTTTAGTTTGTTTTGTCGTTTTGATTGGTCTCTTGATGTCTGTTTAGTCTCTTGTCCATATTTTTCGATTGAAATTGAGATTTGATGTAAAAAAAAATATTGTGTCTTTGTTTCTAAGATATTCTTATATTGAATTATTTAAATTGATTGTAAAATTTTATATGTTGTTCACAATTTCTTGGTATACAATGTTATCTAAGATATTATTGTCGTATTTGTTCGCTCCAACATTAAGAATTTTGAGTCCTGCGAGTTGTTGTCACTCTTGATAACGCAACGTATAGTTGTCCGGGGAGAAAAAACTGGATTTGGCAAATATAGACCAACTTTGTTCAAGCTTTGACCTTGGCTTTTGTTGATAGTCATTGCATAGCAAACTCAGTCAGGAATTGACGTCTTCTTAGTTTGAAAGGCCATCTTGCATCTGTTGGTGTTAGAATTATTCTAGGAATAAGAACCTTTTCCCTACTTGATCTCCGAAGTAAGTATCTCCGCTTCGATAATCCTTGTGCCCATGCGAGTTACTATTAATCTTGTCCCATTGCAAAGCCCTCTCTTTGATTTAAATTCCTTAGTAACATGATTGGTGTATTTATCTTGAGAGTTAGTTGGTGGTTTGGAATACCGAGAATTTCAGAGTGTTTAAAAACTCGTGGGGTAAAGAATATGTTGATTTGCCACTTCTTCTTTGTCATCACCGATACTATCGAACTCAAATATTCCTTTTTTCTCCTTCTAGGCAAGATAACATGTAGTTATTCACTTTATCTACTGTCTCGTTTGTAGGAGTAAGAATTGCACGCTCAATCGGATAATCCTTGTCTTTAAACAAAGTATGGAAACCTGGCTATGTAGTCTTCGCAATGCGTTCTTAAGACTCTTCATCGTTTTGCAAGAGCAATTCCTGGTCCATTTGCAGCTTGGATGTTTCATCATTTGAATTTCTATGTTTTAGAGGCTTAGGTGTCGTGCCATCACCAACACATAGTAACCATCTTGCAAAATCTTTTTTCCGCTTGGTGCAACCTCATAAGTCACTCAAGTGTGAATACAGAGCAGTAGTTGCATAAATTTGATCGGTTGATCATTGCTTTAACTGTTTCTTGTCTGCGCTATGATGACAGAATTTGTCTAAAATCGCCTCCAAGAAGAACTGTTTTCCCACCAAAGGTTTTGGCTGCTGCATCTGGATCTGTCTCAGAGAGCACATCTCGCAAACTCTTATCAAGAGCTTCGAAAGCAAATCGATGACACATTGGTGCTTCATCCCAAATTATAAGATCTGTTTGTTTAAGTAATTCAGCGAGCATAGAACTACGATTGATGTTACATGCTGTCTTGATGAAGATCTATCGGAATCTTGAAACGGGAATGTGCAGTTCGGCCATTAGGTAAAAGTGTAGCTGCAATTCCAGATGACGCCACTGGTAGAACAATTTTTCCTTGTGATCGTAACTTCGAGATAATCGTCTTGTAGACGTATGTCTTTCCTGTTCCACCCGGTCCATTTAAAAAAAACAATTTCCTTTTTTATGGTCGATTGAGTTGATCACAGTCATAGACTTTCTTCGTTCGTCATTTAATGTTTTTATCAACCTGCAATGTTCTTCTTCTTGTTCAGAAATGTTGTAATTTTTCTCGTCGATTAGCATTGTGTTATTCATTTTCTTTAGCAACTCCTTGTCTGGTTTTGGCATATCTTGAATTAGCTTAGTGATCTATCATTCAAGTGCCATGATTCTCTCTATCTCTATAAGTGTGTAACTTTGTAAGACTTGATCTGGGAATTCCATCTTGTTGAAGTCTAACGTCTTCCTTTGTATCGTGGAATATCTTCGCTAGATGACGCCAACAATGCTCCCATAGTGAATGTGGGGTACTTAACTCGCAGAAAATTAACAATGTCACAAAGAGTTCACGAGCTGGTAAGGATATGCATATTGTGCTGCTTCATCCATGGCCTCTTTCCATTTCAGATCGCCATTCAACATACCTCTTGCATAAGCATCTGCTTGGAATGATGTGTGCTTTACATTGTCCACGGTAAGTATATCATCAAAGCTTGTTTTTACCTCTGTCTATATTCACCAACATTCGCAAATAGTATAGATCTCCTGCTCTTGGATGAATGTTCACTAACCTTCCAATGCTGAATCCTTTTTGTCTTTTTTTCCATTTTTTCTCATCCTGAATTCCACACAAACTTTGTAGGGAACTCTGTATGTAAGTTTTCTTGCTTCGAGGACAACGTTTGTTCATCTCCAAATATTCGGTAAACATTGTTCTCTCAATTCCTTCTTTTGAAATAATGTTTTCTAGATTGCTCCTTCGAGGTAAACGATGGTCTGTTGGTCCTGTAAGTGTAACGGTAGCCTTATTACTGCAGGTTTTCGTTCATGTATATCGAATCGCGAAAATTCGCCACGCAGCTTCACATGCTTTGAAAGGTAACGACATTCCAAGTAGTTCTTTATTTCATTAATCTCTTCTTTTGATTTTTCTTCTTTTCTCGATTCACTGGTTTTACTTTCTCGATCAGCATAGTAGCCATGTCTACACCTTTTGTGATATATTTGAATAAATATTTTATGGCGACCTGTTGCACCACTCTACATTGATGTGAGCCTTGTATTTTTTCAGGAGTAAGAGATTATGAGGCACAACGTAGCGATTGTCAAGCTTTGTGTCGCCTGTCATTACAAATGTTGTTGCATCAGATCTTCTACGGTATGTTATGTAGCCTGCTTCACTGATATTGGTTGCTTCATTTTTGGGCCTTGGAAATTTTTTTTTGCATTTATTATTTTCCATACACTTTCTCCCGCATGGTCCATGCATCATAAGTGTTTCAACCAATCGAAAACCTTCGGATCACTTTCTTTGTTTGGTAACTCAGATGTAATGAAACTATCAATATCTTCTGGAGATGGATTTTCTTTAGACTTGTGTAGCCACAAAAGTATATGTGCATGTGGAAGGCCACGTTTTTGAAACTCGATTGTGTGAACAACTGTTTATAAATTTTAAAATCATTAGTAAATATAGCTCAAGAAAAATAATTAATGGATATAGTTAATATTAGTACTGCAGAAATGGGGCGAAAAATAGTCCATTTTGTAGATCTGCAAGAAGTTCGTCTAACTTCATTTTAAACACTCGACATACAACATCTGGTCTATCATTTGCATTCTCGCTTCCTCTCTCTATATGATCAGTCACCTCTTGCCACTTTGGATTTGCAGTTATAGTAATGAAAAGATCTGGATTTCCATACCATCTGCATATTGCCATTGCATCTCGATAATTCTCCGCCATGTACCGCGGTCCTTGTGAATGAAGAGGGAAGAATAATTCTCTTACCAAGTGTTTTTGAATCTGAATCCCTTGATCAATTGCATCACATACATTGTTGTATAGGTCTGCTCTAAGCTTTGTCTGGTTATATTGATAAAAGTTCATACGTTCTTGTTCGATAGTAGTATATGCATCAACGATGTATTGGTGAAAAAAGACGACCTGAACGAACTATTGTCCCCGGAGAAGATAATCTTGTATGTATCGATATGCATAATACCTCGCGATAGTAACATATGATCTCTTGATTGCAGACGCCTTAACTATGAATGCTTTTCTCAATGTAGCCTTGCTCACCATATGGAAACAAGCAAAGGATACTCAGTGTCATGTACAATGGATGTAAGATACTTATCCATTGAGGTTTATCCATTTTAGGATGCACTATAATGTCTCTGTCAGAATTTAGGATAGTCAAGTCACCCACAATAAGGCCCGCAATCTCATCTCCTTCTGGAATATCAAATTGTCTGCCACGCTCTTTATTCTTTATCAGCCTAATTGAGAATTCTTTGTTCCAATTATCAATTATCTCTAGCGATTCTGAACCTTAGCTAGCTTGTTGTTAATGTCTATCATTTCAATCAATCCTTAGAATTTCTTCATCTAATTCATTCGTTTTTCCTTTTGCTAGTGCTTTGAGACGGTTTTGAACTTCGTGACATGTATCATATATGTAGAGCTGCTAAAACGTGGTATTTCTCCTTTGTCCGCAGAGTGATCCAATTTTGTAGTAATTCGACCATGCATACGAAAAGTGTAAGGACCATCTCCTGAGTTGATATCGTAATCTATTTTCCCTCCCATAGATGTAAAAGCAAGCATTGAATTGTATGCTCTGATATTGTTTCTAAACAATGTTGATCGTGATAGTAGGTCGTCTAGATAAGCTGGAGGGTGTCGAGGTCGGCGTGAGGACAACTCGTCCTTGTTGACAACAAATTGTAAATTTCAATGCTTTCCCAATCAGTTACACTTTCAGATTTCCAAACCAAAGTATCACAGTAAGTACATGTCATCAACTCGTAACCATTATTTTTTGCTAGTTTTCTTCTTAGGCATCTGCGTCTTTTGTCTCCAACATGTTTTCCTTGATTCTTATCAATATCTTCTCCGTCGATGTATTGCTATCAGAATTATTTTCAGTTTTCGTAATTGTTGAGACATTATCTAGAAAAATTTCCGTATTTGAAGTTGATGGGCTTGATTTGTTGGTAGTTTGAACTACCTTTGTTTTTTTTGTTGTAAATCCTGCAATATATTTTTGTTACATAGAAGTGTAAAATTGTATATTTTAATAGGATAGAATATCAGTTCTTACCAATTTCTAAGCTGTGTAGTTGTAAGCTCGGGACCCTATATTTTGTAAAAGTAATGTTAGGCTGGAATTTTCCAAAAATATATGTGAATTTAAAAGTGGGTTTTATACTTACACTTTGATTTAGTTTGTCGACCCATGTCTGTAATGTAGCTGCTTTGATCCGCTTATGAGGTTCTGCTATAAGCGTCTTCTCCATTATAGCAATCTGAGCATCATTCATAATACGGCGTTTCCTTTTGTTATCTCGTTGTTTATCTTTTTCATTATTTGCGTATTTATCTTTGGTATTCATGTTTTGTTGCCGCGGTTGATTCTCGTAATTTACACAATGCATGTTCTTCAACTATTTATAGATTGGATTATATTGTCAATTTCCTTATAGCTCTAGGTAATTATAGTGGACTATTTTTTCCTTTTGTTTGAAAAAGGAATGTGTACGCAGATTCCTTTTCTTCAATAGCTTTGGATTGAATAACTAATCATCCTTATCTTAGTAGCGTTAGTTATTTTTACTTTTTTAAATGTTATAAATATTTTTAAAAGTAACCATATTAGCACATTCGTTTTTTAATTGCTTTAATTTATGTAATTACTAATTTAGTATATTTTTAACGTTTGTATTTTAAAAAGAATATCCCTTTTTCTAAAACTTTATTTTACTTTCATGGTATATTATTACTAATTAAGTATATTTTTAACATTTATATTTTAAAAATAATATCCCTTTTTCCTAAAATTTTATTGTACTTTCAATGTTTCATGTCATCTCTACTAATCTTTTTTTTTTCCTTTTAAATTTTTAAAAATTATTATATTTAGAAAATATAGTGATGTTATTTGTTTTAAGGGTGAGATCGATTTCGTTGATTTCACGTAATTATTGGGTTCTTGATATGTATTAAGATGAACATAGAGTTCCAAGCTGTGAATTGATAGATTTGACTTATTATCAAAATAAACCATCAGATTTTGCAAACCGCAATTGATGATTCTGGTATAATTGTAATGCTTGGGTAATTACTGTGTTTTTGGTATAAAGATTTCACGATTGTGAGGAAAGAATTTGTTATACACGCGGGGGCGTAATGAGCAATCAAAATCAGAGTAACATGTCTATATTCCCTCTGTCTATAATTAAGAAACAAAATTAAAGGATAAAAGGGTGAAAAGATAATAGAAACCAAAACTATAGTATAACTTTAGGTGTTTCTCATTGTATAGTATATTAAAAAAATTTAAAGCAACCTAACAAACTTGACCAAAAAAAAAAAAAAAACCTAACAAACAGCTTAGTCTTTAAAAACTATCTTATATAATAAGATTTAGACTTCAATTCGTTTTTTTTTCTTAAGATTGCCAGTTGGTTCTTTCTGCTCTTCGCAATTGTTTTCACAATTCTTGTCGTTCAAATTGGTGAAGATAAAAGACAAAAAAAACCAAATGTTAAGTTAACTAATATACCCTTATAATAACGCAAGCAAAAATTGGCATATCTTATATGTACTTTTTGTGGTTGAGAATCTTTGACACTGTGAAGCTCGATACGATCTTTCAAAATCCTTTTTCTTAATTTTTATTTCAATAAATAAGTTTCACCTACGATAGACTTCACACTTTTGGGAATCTGTACCAACTCTTGTTCGTCCGAGTTTTTTTTAATCAGTATCAAAATTGGCTCAACTATTAGATAAAATTTAAGTCAACACAAATATAATATATTTACATTATATATCATTCTTACGGATTCAAGCAGTTGTTCCAATGATTTTAGAACCATCTTCATCAAATATGACAAAAGTTGCAGAATCTTTTCCATCGCCTACTATTACTTCAATTCTGAAACCGAAGATAAATAATGAGTTAGTATCTCCAAAACTTAATGATAGAAAAATAACAGATATTATAATATTGTGAATAATACCTCAAAGAATCCTACGCATTGTGATTTACCACATTTTTGGCAAGAAAGCGATGATTCTGACTTTGTTAACTTTGTTGAGCAACTTGAACCACGATATGTAATTCCAACCTTTACGTGACACAATCTCGGTAATAGTTGCCTTTGCAAACAAATTTCTTATCCTGAAATTAATAAGTTTGAAAATATTTCGCAATTATCTTAGTATCACTAACATTTAATAAGATATGCAGAAATTATCAATTGAATGTAGTTGCATTACCGAGGGACATCAGATGAGATAAACTCCCAAAGATCATTAATTGAATGTTGGGCTTCGGAATCTTTATTATCAATTGATTGTTCTTCACCATGTCGCCTAGATTAACAATACACCCTCCATCGTATTTAAAGCTAAAGAGATACAATATAGATTTTAATTAATTCGATAAATTAAGTATCAACAAATAAGTAATTTTGAAACTAAAAAAAAAACTTAAAATATACCTTTTTCAAATGCAAGAATGAATCAAAATCATGATTTAAATAGAATTTGGTTCCGAAGATGCCGATGACAAATTGCACTTTGATACGTCTTTATCAAAACACTTGTCATGATGAGAACAATGTTATCACTTTTCATCCCACGATATTTATCTTCCAATTGTTCGCTTGTTCTTCCCATATTGTTGCTGATATTTCTATTCCACTGTTTATTCATTAAAAAATATGAACAAATAAGAGACACAAAAATAATAGTAGCAGTTAAAAAGTATGATGAGAGTGCAATCTAAACGAAAAAAACTTACCTTTCTAATAATAAAGTCAGAGTAACCCTTCTTAGTTTGGTAGTTTGACTACTGAACATCCTGTTTTGTCCATATTTTTGATATAGCCAATTACATCTATATTTAAAAAAAAATCAAATACACATATAAATATATATATAGAATATAAATTTTAAATTTAAAAAATCAAGAATGTCAGTATAAATCTTCAACTGTATCTTTCAATTTAGCCAAATACTCCGTAATTTCAAGTCGAAATTTTTCATGAGCTATTTGGCAAAATTGTTGTCCCTACGAGGCTATTTTTGTTCTCTCAGTTAATCGATCATAAATTTATGATCGGAGACTTTGTAATTCTTATTGCAGTCTTGCAAATTGAAATTGCAAATTTCAATAAGATTTCCTACACATAATTGATCTCCAAACTTTTCAAGAAGGGAATGGTGTATGAACCTTGAATAGTATTTTCCTATAAAAAATTGGATTAGAGTTAGATAATAAGTTTTTAAAATTAGGTAAACATATTTTTAATTTAATAATAAAACTAACCTTCTCATCAAGTAAGAGGAAATTAATTCCTATGAGCTCATTGTTTTTTTTCAGATTTCTTGCCTCCCACTTTCTGATTAGATCTAACTACTGATACGGTATGAGCGTTTTCTTTAATCGATCCAATGTCAAATACTCGCCTTGTTGTTTAGAATTTCAAGACTCATTGTAGTTCTCTTGAAACCCGAAAACAATTAAATAAAAGTTTATGAACTGTTTAGATCTGTAAAAGTTTTTTTTGGTTATGAATTTGTGAAGGTGTCAAACAGGTTTTATAGAGGTGGGAAATTAGAATTCCTTTTCCTTTTAGAATTGTATTCCTTTTCTAAATTTCTTTTTCTTTTTTGATAATTCTATGGTTTTATTCTTTTATTTTTGATTTTAGGTTTTAGGATTAGGAAATAACTTTAAAACTTCCTTTTTCAAATTAAATGTTGTAAAAATATAATTTTAATTTAATTATAAACGTTTTTATCCTTTTTTTTACTTGATAACTATAGAGATGGAATAATAGAATTCGTTTTCATTTTAGGATTGTAGTTCTTTTTTAAGTTTTTTTTTTTTTTTGATAATTCTATTGTTTTAATCTTTTTATTTATTTTAGGTTTTAGGATTAGGAAATAACTTTAAAATTTCCTTTTTCAAATTAAATTAAATGTTGTAAAAATATAATTTTAATTTAATTAAAAACGTTTTTATCCTTTTTTTTTACTTAATAACTATAAAGAGTGAATAATACGGTTCCTTTTCCTTTTAGTTTTGTTTCCCTTTTTAAATTTCTTTTTTTTTTTTGATAATCTATGGTTTTATTCTTTTTATTTATTTTAGGTTTTAGGATTAGGAAATAACTTTAAAATTTCCTTTTTCAAATTAAATGTTGTAAAAATATAATTTTAATTTAATTAAAAACGTTTTTATCCTTTTTTTTTTACTTAATAACTATAGAGATGGAATAATAGAATTCTTTTTCCTTTTAGAATTGTATCCCTTTTTTTAATTTCTTTTTTTTTTTGATAAATCTATGGTTTTATTCTTTTTATTTATTTTAGGTTTTAGAATTAGGAAATAACTTTAAAATTTCTTTTTTCAAATTAAATGTTGTAAAAATATAATTTTAATTTAATTAAAAACGTTTTTATCCTTTTTTTTACTTAATAACTATAGAGATGGAATAATAGAATTCCTTTTCCTTTTAGAATTGTATCCCTTTTTTAAATTCCTTTTTTTTTTTTAAGATTATGGACTACCTTTAAAATTTTCTTTTTTCTTTTATGTAATTTCCTTTTTTTGTTTTGGTCATTATCTTTTATTTTTTCTCTGATAATCTATGGTTTTATTTAATTTAACACGTGTCAAAATCTGATAATTTTAATTGACACGTGTCACGATCATGCGAGTTACTAACTTTGAATCATTCTCCTTTATATAATAAGATCCCAGTCCTATTAAAATAAGAATATACACCAAACTTATTCTTCTAAGTAACGATAACTACGAAATTAGGTACACAAAGTCGCTGCCCTACGTTATCTTTAAGATACAAAGAATCTCATAAAATCCCAAGGAGATGATCGGAAGACATGGTGGTCCTGACGGTGACTTACCTTCGTCAACGGCGGCGGAATCACGAGTTTCTGCATCACTGCCACGTTTTCCGGCGAGTGTTGAAGGGTTACGTAGACGGAAGAGTTTAGTTGAAGCCAGACAGAGAGATGTCTTCTACGGAGAAGATGACGTGGCGGATTTGATGTTTAGAGAAGAAGAAGTGGAACAAGATACGGTGATGAAAGCTTATAGAAGTAACGAAGCTATGAAATCTATCCAAAGTACGAGACGAAGAAGAAGAAGGTTCTTTTGTTTTGAATGTTTTGACTTTCTCAGAGTTGTATTCTCCAGAGATCGTCAAAACTAATGATTTCTTTTGTAATTCATCATTTTCTTGAAATCTCTTTTATCTTGTAAATTCTTCAATGGAGTATTGGCTCTACCCAAGAAAAAAGCATCATCAGAAAATTCAAATTGATAGTATTGACAACAAGAGTTTTATTATTATTATTATTATACAACAGAGTAAACAATAATGCCCGGAGAAGAAGAAGAAGTTTTCAGGGCACATGAGAAGCGAGTACTTAGATTACATTACATCATCTCTTCTTGAAGAATTTGCTGCCTCTCTTTCCGATTCCGGAACCTTCGAGACTCGATGAGAGATGAGATCTTGTGTCTGGTCTCCATGTGAGTTCTTTGAGAAGGGAGAACAAAGATGATAGCGCGGGTGAAATTTCGCTGTCTTTTATGTGTTTACATGATACTACTTTCATGCTCTCAAGCTCTTCCCAGTGTAGAATTACTGACTCTAAGCCGTTTGTTGTTAAGACTGAGCATCCTTCCAAAGAAAGAAACCTCACCTTCCTGCAAGAACAAAACGATGATCAGAAGATTTCACTATTGCAAGGGAAATCTTTTCAGGGTTTGTTTAAACTTTTTAGATTTATGCATCAAAACACACAAATCAAAGCAGAAACAGTCAATGCTCTTCACAATCCATATCAAGAAAATTTCAGTAAACTAGCATGGAGTTATGTCTTATGTTAACCATATCATGTGCAACAACGAAAACAGGTTTAAGATTCTACGATATAGTTCATTTAGTTTAAGATTGTAAGAGGAACAACAAATAACTATGGCCTCTGCTCTTTGATGTAACCATTTGATTAACAATCTGTGAACTAAATAATTGAAGGGAAACATAAGGAAGTGATGTAAAGCTAAGTTACCTGAGAGCTTTAGCCAAGCTGAAAGAATCATCATCCAAACCCCAGCAATCCTGAATATCAACCTTAGTTGCTCCATCACACACCTTAAACAACGCTCTCATCCCATCCTTATCATTCAAACAACACCGCTTGAGTTGCAAACTCTCCAGAGCTGGACAAGATTCAAGCAACTTATCTAGTCCAGGACTATGATCTATCTTTCTACACGACAAAATTCTCAGCGTCTTCAACTTCTCAAAATACGAAAGTGCAGCTAACCAACCATCATCCATTCTATGATCACAAATGGTCAGCTCCTCAAGCACTTCACAACATTGCCCAATTGCTTTAATCCCATCAAAACTACCTTCACAACCACTAAGCTCAAGCTTCACTAATCTCTTACACCCTTGTGCTAAAATCGTTAAACCTATATCCGATACCGTCGAACTATACAATCCATCAACACTTGCAACCAATCTCAAAACTCTCAGATTCTCACAAGCAGCAATACCACGCAAGAGATTATCATTACACTTATGCAATTCAAGCTCTTGCAAATCTGAACAATCTTCAGCTAAACTCAATAATCCCAATTCAGAAGCATTAATCACTACAAGCTTAACCAAATCACAGCTCCCTCTTCCTAAAACCCTAACCCCTCTATCAACCATTTCACTATCCAATAGATTCTCCTCAACAAAATCCAAATTCGAAGATGAATCTGAAGATACACGAAACGAAATCGACTTGTGACAAATCAAAATCCCAGAGTTGGGATTCAAACAAGCGTTCGTCAAATCAACATTAGTAAGCTTCGGAAACCTAGAAACAAGCCTCCCAGACAAGAGAAAATCCCAATCCAAAACCTTCATAGTCCTTAAACGCCGTCCCTGGATACTCAACCATCGTTTACAAACAAGTGACACATCGTTGTTCTGAGATTGAGGAAGCTTCTCAAGGATCTTAAGGAGAAGAGAATCGGATAAAGTAAGAGTTCGATCGACGTCGGTGAAATCACAGGATAAGGATCTAAACCTAGATCTTGGAGATTGAGCTTGGATAACGGCGGAGACTGCTTCCTTGAAAGAAGCCGTCGGATGATTTAGCCATGAGCCAGTCCAGCTCGAGCGTCTCCTTCTCAGAGGCGATTTGGGACTCGTCGGTATCTTCTCACGAAACGACATCGTTTTCAAACTTCAATGGATCTCTGCTTCTTCAATATCTTCAGGTTTGATCTCTGTGTATTGATTGTTAGCGGCGGATTACGAAACTGTTCTAACGGATACTTTGAAAGAGATGTTTGGTAGTGGAGAAGGAGAAAGAGAAAGAGAAAGACAAAGGAGAGTTTCGAATTTATTTTTTTATTTTTTTGGGTAATGGGAATCACGGTGGGATTTTAAGTTGACTTTGACTATGAATAGATAAAGATTAGTCTTGTGCACATCTTTACTAAAATTGTGTAAATGTGTCCACTTTACTTTACTAACTAGCCTTAAAACATTGGATTATGTTCAATATTAGATTAGGATTATATGCTTATTATGCGGGATTGAGATAAGAAACAAAATAAAAGAATTAGTATTTGTTTTGTTAATATTCGGATTATGTTCATCTTTTATTGTTAAATAAATTGTTCATGACCAAAACAAAATATTTGTTCATCTCAAATATTGTTTTTGAGTTATTGACTAGGTAGCAAAATAAATCTAATGAATTTACACAAACATTTATAAAGTTTTTAGTAATCATTCACGATAGTTCAATTTTTTAAAAAATTTATTGTCATAAATTTTTTAAAATTTGTATGTTAGAAAAATCAATCAGTTGGTATTTTAATTATTTATGTAGTGAATATATATATATATATATATATATATTTACCAATTATCAGTCTTGGAATTTGTAAGGTTTGGTAGAAATTCTGTAAGAAATTATATTCTAGAACTTTGAAAATTTGTACTCATTTTCCCTACCTAACTTTAATAACAAGCAAACAGAAGGATCATAACTAAATAGATATGATCATGATATCTACGTTCCAAAAAAAAAAAAAAATTATGCTATCAACAAACAAACCTTTATCAATATCCGTTGGAGATACTCAAGAAACTTCCTGCAAATTAAAGTCTCTCGCAAGATTCCAATGCGTCTCCAAGCAATGGATAAGTATGATCAAAGACTTCATAGTCATAAACTCAATCGTGACTCGATCTTTGAATCAACCACCGTCGCGTGATCCCCACTTCATCTTCGACTGGCGTTCTTTTGATCCTATATTTTCCTCCGTCTTCTCGTATGCTTACCCTCATCAAGTCAGAAACGAAGAACAACACTACCACGACGAAATATTTGGAAAACTCGACGGTTGTGACACAAGGTTTCAATACGTACGTGGCTTGATCGGGTTTTGGAGTTTAGATTATGATCGTTTCACAATATACAACCCTACCACGAAGCAGTCTACTTCCTTACCCATTCATACACCTTACCTCCAAGCAGGTTCTACTTATTCGGATACGACCCTTTGAAGAATCAATACAAAGTTTTGTGCCTTATAACAAAAATATACCATCCGTAAATGTTATTTTATTGTCAAGTTTTCACATTGGAAGATCCAAAAAAAGGAGTGGAGGAATATAGAATGCGGAATTGGACGTCATTTTCAACATGGTAATGTGGTTTGCATCAACGGGAAAATCTATTACAAAGCAAGGACAGTGAACCGGAGTTTTGTTTTGGTGAGTTTCGATGTTTGGTCACAAAAATTTAATCATGTTCAGGCTCCGGTTCCGAGTAAAAATTCGACTCTTTTTAAACTACTAAGGGAAGTTAGCATGCATATGTGACAACAACGAGGATGTTGATTTGTGGGTTATGGAGAATGTTGAGAAACAAGAGTGGTTCAAGATTACATTTTTGAGTTGCTTCAAGGTTTAACATGGATCAGATTAGCTGATGTCACTAATCCTGGTGGTGAAATCGTTATTGTACATCTAAATTGTCTTAATAAGTTAGAGCCAAATGTTTATTATTATGATCCAAAACGAAAAATTCGTACGTACAAGAGTTGACATCAAAACTACAACGTCTTTAGGAAGTATAAAGCCTAGTGATTATGTTTGCAATCTATGCTGTCATGGATCATGTTGAGAATATTATGTGTTTGTAATTCGTTGCATTAGTTAAGAGTTTTCCAATACAACTTATATTTGTTACTTGATTATTTTTGTGGTTTATTTGCCATGGCTGAAACACAATTAGTTATAAGTGTGAACGGCAAGAGTTTTATTATTACTAATATACCTACCAACAGAAAATTGCCGTCCATAAAGGTTTGGTCGGACATTGACTACAAAAATTATTCTACAACAGAGTAATATTTCCCCAACGAAGAAGATATATAATAACTAAAGAGTTTGTCTATATCAAAGAGTTTTCTTATTAACACATGTTCAATGTATAACACTCTTCTTGAAGAATTTGCTACCTCTTTCCGATTGGGGCACCTTCGAGACTCGATGGGAGATGAGACCTTGTGTCTGGTCTCCACTTGAGTTCTTTGAGAAGGGAGAACAAAGAAGAGAGCGCCGGTGAAATTTTGCTGCCTTTTATGTTTTTACAGGACACTACACTCATGCTCTCAAGTTCTTCCCAGTGTGGAATTATCGACTCTAAACCGCCTGATGTAAAGAGTGACCATCCTTCCAAAGACAGAAACCTCACCCTCCTACAAGAGAATAAGGATGATCAAAAGCTTTTCTTTCACATCGCGGAGTAGCAACACCAAGGATGTGAATTTGTGGGTTATGGAGAATGCTGAGAAACAAGAGTGGTTCAAGATAAAAAATTTTGACTTGCTTCAAGGTTTAACAAGATGGATCAGATATGCGGATGTCACTAATCCTGGTGGTGAAATAGTTATAATCCATGCAGGTAACTTAGAATTAAATGTTTATTATTATGATCCCAAACGAAAAATTCGTAAAAGAATTGATATGGAAACTACAACGTCATCAGAGAGAATAAGGCATAGTGATTATGTTGCAATCTATGCTGTCACGGATCATGTTGAGAATATTATGTGTTTGTGATTCGTTGCATTAGTTTTCCAATATAACTTATTTGTTACTTCTTTGTTATTGTGGTTGATTTGTGTTTAATATATGGGTTTTCATGTTATGACATATAATTATGTGCCGATCTTAGTCTGATCGGAATACAAACTTGTCTCAATTAGCTGCACAAGTCTGTGAACGGCAAGAGTTTTATTGCTATACAGAACATTGCCGTCCATAAAGGTTTTTGAACATTGACTACAAATTTATTCTACAACAGAGTAATATTTCCCAAAGGAAGATGAATATAACTAAGAGTTTGTATACTATATCAAGAGTTTTTCAAGGCATATGAGAATGTGAACACTTACACAATCTAACATATGTTCAATGTAGAACACTCTTCTTGAAGAATTTGCTACCTCTCTTTCCAATTCCAGCACCTTCGAGACTCGACAAGAGATGAGACCTTGTATCTGGTCTCCACTTGAGTTCTTTGAGAATGGAGAACAAAGACGAGAGCGCCGGTGAGATTTCGCTGTCTTTTATGTTCTTACATGACACTAAACTCATGCTCTCAAGCTCTTCCCAGTGTAGAACTACTGACTCTAAACCGCTTGATGTTAAGACTGAGCATCCTTCCAAAGACAGAAACCTCACCCTCCTACACGAGAAAAAAGGATGATCAAAAGCTTATCTTTCACATAGCGGAGTAAAACTAGATGAAGAAACTGTTGTTGCCGCGCAATCTTTTCAGGATTTGGTAAGTTTATGTATCACAGCACACAAATTCAGTCTACATAGCATGCAATTAACACCAATTAAGCGTATGTGGGTCTCAAAAATGGAGGAAACCTTTGGAAAAATGATCTAAAGCTAAGTTACCTGAAAGCTTTAGCTAAGCTGAAACAATCATCATTCAATCCCCAACAATCTTGAATAATAACATTTGTTGCTCCATCACAAACTTTAAACAAAGCTCTCATCCCATCCTTATCATTCAAACAACACCTCTTGAGTTGCAAACTCTCCATAGCAGGACAAGATCTCAACAACTTTTCAGGTCCAGGACAATGATCTATCTTTCTACACGACGAAATTCTCAACGTCTTCAAACTCTCAAAATACGAAAGCGCGGCTATCCAACCATCATCCATTCTATGATCACTAATGCTAAGCTCGTCAAGAACTTCACAACATTGCCCAATTGCTTTAATCCCATCAAAACTACCTTCACAACCACTAAGCTCAAGCTTCACTAATCTCTTACATCCTTGTGCTAAAAATGTTAAACCTATATCAGAAACCGATGAGCTATACAATCCATCTACACTTCCAACTAACCTCAACGCTCTCAGATTCTTACAAACAGAGATCCCACTCAAGAGATTATCATCACATTTCAGCAATTCTAACTCTTTCAAATCAAAACAGTCTTCAGCTAAACTCACTAATCCCAACTCAGAAGCATTAATCACTACAAGTTTAACCAAATCACAGCTCCCTCTTCCTAATACACTAATCCCTCTATCAATTACATCACTTTCCAATAAATTCTCCTCAAGAAAATCCCAATTCGAAGAATCTGAAGATACATGTAAAGAAATTGACTTGTGACATAGCAAAATCCCAGAGTTCTGTAACGTATTCATACACGAGTTCGTCAAATCAACATGCGTGAGCTTAGGGAACCTCGAGGCAAGTCTACCAGACAAGACGAAATCGAAATCAAGAACCTTTAGAGTCCGTAGACGTCGTCCTTGAAGAGTCAACCAGCGTTTGCAGACGAGTGAAAGATCGTTGTTTTGAGATTGAGGAAGCTTCTCGAGGATCTTGAGGAGAAGAGAATCGGATAAAGAGAGTGTTGGATCGATGTTAAAGGGTTTGATTTGATTGAAAGGATTCTCATTTTTAATGGGTTTGATGTGATTTTGAATATGTTCAACAAATTCAGACATTTCTTGTTGCTTCGCCAACAACTTTTTTTATGCTGAGAAGCGAGAACGTAGCTTCGGATTCTTTAACTGAAATTGCGCGTCTTTTATTTGTTGTCTTACCCAGAAAATAGTGGTCGTGGACAAAGACTAGAGTCTATGACTTAGAGTCTTAGACCATCGACATTTGAGTCTTTGGGTCGGTTTGGTAGTTCAGGTGAAAATTCGGTACGGGTTTGGTATAAAGTTCGAATTATAACTGGAATATATTTCGGCTTAGTTTTGTGATAATTCGGATTACGAATTTTTTTATTATTTTGGTTATTGTTTATAGAAAATTTAGTTCAATTTTCGTAAAATTTGGTTAGTTTTAGCATTAGTTTTGACGAAATTTGACCAAGGAAGTATACCCGTTTGACCAAAAAATGAGGAATACTCAAATCCATACCAAAAAGTGCATAAATTTGTCAACGAATTCTAATATTGCGGTATTAAACCGCTTTGAAATATGTTTATAGGAGACGTTCCTAAATAGAATTTTTTTTCTATTAAGACAATTACGTTATTAAAATGATTTATCCATTCAGATACCCTTAAATAGTAAATACAATTTTTTTAGCAGCATATATTAATGTCCCATATTTTACAATTTAAGCCCTAAACCAAACTTAATAGAATAAAAACACCGACTAACTTAAGAAGGAGGTCCTATCACAGTTTCTTTTTAATCTACACAACTTACACCCAACAATACAAGTTATAACCTTCGTTTTCCCCATCTTTTTCCAGTGTCTAAACCAACAAGTCTTGAAGAAGATGGAGCAGGTGTTGGACCTTCTACACCAACAGACTCTGGGATGTCAAGATTCGCTTGCATCGAGTGCCCAGATGCCATTACTGACTGTTCTTGTGCGTCGTCCACCTGATGCAATTCTAGCCTAGCTTTCGCGACCTGTAAGCAGTAAACAAGCAGAGTGTGTTTATATAAGTCTTAGCCTGAGATCTTACTTATTGCAATAACACATAGAAGAGAGATGATTTACTTTTTACCAGTTCAATATGATGAATAGATCCACGCGCTTCAGCAAGTCTATTCTGCAACTCATCCCATTTCTTCTTCCTGTATTCTTCGTTCTCCAGCTCGTTCCCTTTCTCACCCAGTTGCTGATACAGAGCTGCATTCACCAAATCAAATGTTGTTCTCAGAGCTTTGGACATACCTTTTTTTTTTTTAACTCAGTTCTGTTTCAATAAAACTCTAATAATAACCTGAGAAGATGGATAGAACCCATAGCTGAGTCGGGATATCATAGAGTTTCTTTGCGAGTGTAAGAGAGGAACGCAGGATCTCTCTGGCTTGTACGGTGTCACGCAAAGGAAAGAGCTAAATTTCCCAGGAGTGTCAAATACTGTGCAACTAGCTGCAGGTTACCCATATGATTATGCGCAATCTGCAAACCCTTGGCAAGACGGTTTCTGCATTGACATCATACATTACATTAGAAAATTCATCATATACTATGAATTTAGTGAATAATCTTTATATAGTTCTTTTTTACTACGGACACAGAGATAAGCCGCATCATCCTGCTCTAATACAAGAGAAGATTGTTTAATAGGACCTAATGTGAGGGGAACTAGATCGATTATACATACACAGCTGGTTAACTCAGATCAATAAGTAGGCTCTATATTACAGTGATGTGGTGAAAGGAGACAAAAACATATAAAGGAAAACAAAACTGATTATCTACCTCCTCTGCTTCGACATAATCAGACCTTGTAAGTTCCAAAGCCACTCTATTCTCAAGGAACTGCATCTATAGCATTAGATAAACCCCAGACATCCAGATAGCCGTGTGCCGCAAATCAGATTCTGCAGAGAGAGAGAAAAGAAAGAAAGAGGATGTGAGCTTCAATATTAAGTATTGTTGCTCCAAGTAAGTGTAGTTACAACAGAGAAGTAGATTAAACCTCTAACTTCGTCAGTAATTCCAAGCTTGATCAGTTCACCTGCATAAAACATAGGAAGCCACGTGAACTAAGGAGAATGGATCACTCATTACACTAGTTTAATAATTCTGAGAAAAATATTTTCTGGTGATTTCAGTGAGACAAGGAAGAATATCCAGTGCTATAAAATGCAAGAGTAGGAAGTAAACGAAGAGAAAACAGGAATTTCAAGTGATAAGGAATAGGATAATAGAAGAACCTTGAATGATCTGCAATCCAGACTCTATACGTTTTGAACATTCTTTTAAGAGTCCTTTTGGACGTCCCGATATGACAACCATAAGATGCACCAAAGCATAGATGGCACTTTTTGGTAGCCACTCTCCATCAATTGGAGATGGTGAAAGCAGTAATCTCTCTGTCCATCCACGATCTGTGTTGCCAAAGAATGCTAAATGGAATCACAGGCAGGAGCAAAATGTGTAAATCTGTACATTTTATTTTATTTTTATCTGAAGAAGAAACACAAAGTGGAAGTTAGAACTTGAAAGTGGTCTATCTCATTTTTGCATACATAAATATCAAACGCAATGTGCAACGACAGATATATATATGAAACGTTCATAATGACCAAAAGATTTAGGAAATGGTAGTTTATTTAGAATCAAATTAAAAACGAAAAAACTGTTTTTGCCAAAGAAACTCATTCCGGTTTACGGTTTGGTTTTTTCAGCTTTACGATTTTTTGGTTCTATAAAAAAACACTATTTAAAAACTGATTGAAATACGGTTTGGTACGGTTCAGTTTTCTTTGTTTAACGGTTTTAATCATAATTAATTAGGTTTGGTTTTGGTTTCGGGATTTTGTAAATGATTTCATGATTTTATAACAAATAATAATTTAAAATGATATATTAAAACATTAAATTTGTAATTGTATTTGTATTTGTAACAAGTCAAAACTGAAAATCGAACAATTGAAAAGTAAAAAATCAGAATCGATTCTATTGAAAAACTTAAAGAGAATGAAAGTCAAATTTAGCGATGCAGCTTGCAAAAAAACTTGATGAAACTCTAGTAAAAAATAAATGAATGATCTATATATAAAACTAGGTGACCCAAATATCTATTTGAGCATATATAAAAAGTAAATTTAATAATTTTTGAAAGAAACCGCAGTTTCACGGTTTTAAACCGAACCAAAACCGAGATAACTGTTATAATTGTAACCAAACGAGTTTTTAAACAAAACCAAAACCGAACTAAATTACAAATTTACCGTTTGATTTTTTTGGATATGGTTATTTTATCCACTCCTAGAAACTATATTGTTAATATTGTACAATAGTGAGGATAGTTGATGTATTCCAGGCAAGACTCCGGCTTTAAAATAAAAACTTGCCTATGTATATAGTTTATTAAATGTCAAAACTCATAAAAGTTTGGAGATATTCTTATAAATAACATAAATACTAAACGTAAGTTCGAGAAAGATAAACTTTCAAATGTTGACAAAAAAAAAAAAACTTTCAAATATATTCTTCTGCAACTACTAGTAGATGGTAAAATTTACTTGTTGTAGTTTTATTTCTATTTATAATTTACCTTTGATCATGGATCCACTACATTACCTCTCATGCTTGAGATAGCTCTTTAAACGTTTAGTCCTTATCAATGGCCATCCTTTTGTAAAACATAGAAACTTAGCCTTAAGAGCTTCATGTGACTCAAGAAGGTGCAAGATCTCGGCTTGGTCCATCTCCAGCAACATACCAGTCACTTTGGATGTATAAATTGGCTCATGTTGCTCCACAAGTGGGTAAAGATTCTCCCCAAGCATCTATCAACTATTCACAATTCCTTTTACTTGAATTTTTGCATTCAAAGGAAATGAATTGTCAAGAAATCTATTCTAACGCAAGTCTCAGATGAGATAAGAGACCAACATGTGGATGATTGACCGGGCTAGTTTGAGCCAAGTCAGAGGTGAGCTTAGAAATGGGAAGGAGTGGAGGCTTATGTGGGTATCGAGGAGCATTGTGAGGCATTGCAGATGATTCCAATGATATAGACATGATGCCTTGTGGAGCAGATGCTTCCATGTCATTCCTCCTATTGCATGTGCCTCCCATGTATCTCATTCATGAGCTAACATTTTGCTGCACCATCTGCCAGTTCTAGATAACAACAAAACCAAACCAATTTCAAATTCATGTGATTGTGTTCAAGATAGATCCGACTGAATGTTTGATGTTTTCTTCCGAAAATAACCAAGTTAAGTCAATAATACTGGAATATTATATTACGTTTGCATAGATGAAACCATTCAATATATATATATATATTGAATATATATATATATATATTGATGAATTTATGTTCGAAAAGTACATGTTTGAAATGAAATTGGTTTTGCTATATTAGACTTCAGTTGTGGAAATTTCCATAAACTTCTTGATTTTTTTTAATATAGTGTGTGATCAAAATCTATGAACTAAGAATGCACATGTCACTCTCTTAACTAATGGTCTTCAAAAGGCAGCTCAAGTATAAATGTATCAAATGTATACAAATTATCAATCAATTAATAAAGATCCATATTTCTATAATTCTTTCTAGTTTTTTTTTCAAGTCTTATAAATGGAAATGAGAACTCTTATAGAAAGTGTTACCTCATCATCAATATTAATTATAAAAATAGTTTAGAATATTTAGTTGTCTTAATTTGAGTTTAAGTTTCTTCCATACTAGAGTTCAAGCATGTGTTTTACAATTAATTTTAAAATTTAAAAAAGAATTGAACCATTTAGAGAAAGACAAATGTCATTAGAGTCTCTTATGAGTATCTCAAGTCTTTCATTTGAGAGATCCATTTCACTCTCTCTCTTTATTTTGTATATATATTTTTTTAATCCTAAATATTCATGTAAGAGACTATGGATGGAGTTGCTCTAATAATGTGCAACGTAAAATCAAAATAGCTGACTTAGAGGAGAAATCACTTGATCTTGTTGACCATAAAAGCTCTGTTATGAGCTTCACTTCAGGTACCTTTTTTTTTATACCTTACTTTTTTTTTGTTAAAATTGTTAATAAAAGTAAAACATCACATAAATTTTTAGTATGTATATATTGAAGAAACTAAAGCTAAATTAACTCAATTGTCATCTTATTTATCTAGGAAACCCTAAAGAGCCCTAATAATTGTAAAGTATTTAAGCTCACTAGACTACTAGAGCATTTGGTTTCATTGGGTTAAATACTTTACAATTATTGATTATATCATGTTAGTATGTAAACTGAACTTTTGAAAATACAGATTCAACTCAACAAAGAAAACTACAGATTCATTGTTCATGAGAGTTTAAAAAGCTTGTTTATACATCAGAGAGACAGTATATAAATGCTTATGATAAACGAAATTAATGTGAATGAAAGAACATAAATCACATCTAATTTTATAAAAAAATACTATAAATGATATGTATTTTGTTAACTATATATATAATTCACTGTATCAAATACTACGATTTCCTCACGTGTCATAGGGTCGGTCCCACTCTAGTAGGCAGTAGCGTAGTGTAATAATTGATATCCTCTCCGTCGCGTGTAAAAAATCAAAATTACTGCACAGGGAACTTATTCAGTACGGCCATTTCAATTTACTTGCATGTTATCTCACCGTCGAAATTTCAAAGTTTCAAAAACAAAACACGTGGCTCAAATCCATCATCTCACTTGTGTGCCATTTTATTTTGCTTCCTTGTATATGAGCACAGACATTCCGAAGCGCGAAACAAACATAGTTACAGACAGTTTGAGGGCAAATATGTCAATTTTAGCCAACTTGCAGCGAAAGAAAACTCTCACGTGACATGCACACGTTTACGAGGCTCACTCACACTCTCTCTCTCTCTCACTATATAAAGCCCCTGCAGATTCATTAAATGCGACATTTCAAACTTTTCTTTTTGCTTCCTTCGTCTTCCCCAAAAAGCTCTCTGTATATTTCTGGTAAGAAAAAATTGTTCTTATGTTTCTGCGTTTTTGTTCGTATATTTCTAAATTCTCGCTTTAATTTCGTAATTTCTAAGCTTTTCTATGCTTTAATTTTCCATTTCACTCACTTATTTTGCAAATCTCTTCTATCGCGTTCATTTTAACTGATTCTTTTTTTTTTGTTAAAGTTCACTTTCACTGATTCAAATTTGTTTTTCTTCTCCGTTGCTGATTTTTGTTGTTATTTTCCCAGGAAAATTATCGAGAGGAAAACATCATGAGTGTAAGATCTTTTCTCTCTTTGTAATTAATTAACGCAAACAAAAAAAAAGATTTTCTCACGACGATAAAAAAAAAATCTCATCATCACTCGAGTGATGCTGATACTGTTTTCTTTGTGTCTCCCACGCGCGTACCAAAAAGCGCGTGTGTTTTTTTGTTATTTCTCATAGAGTCAGCTTTTTTCCAAATATATTCTCCAGGCAGCAGCAACAAACCGTTTTCATTTTTTTCCTTTTAACAAATTTCCACTTTTTGATTCACCAGAAGAAGAAAAAAAGTGAACCTCTCTGAGTTTATACTTCTTCTACAGGAAACGATGTTCGTGAAGAGAAATCCGATTAGAGAAGCCACCGCCGGGAAAAACTCTTCGCCGTCGCCATCCACTGTGAATGGTATAACTGAAAAAACAATAGCTTCTTCATTTTTTATCTTCTCGCTTTTCTTCTAATTCCAGTTTTTTCCTTTAATCTTCTTTCAGTTGCAGTCGCGCATATACGACTTGGATCTTATTACGAAATCGATTCTTCGATTCTTCCTCAGAGATCACCGGAGCAGCTTAAATCGATCAGAATCGTCATGGTATTAATGGATTCTCTGCTTTTTTTTCTCACCGTTAATTAAAGACGGATCTCGTTTTCTTTTGTTCTTCGAGTGATTTTGAGGTTTTTGTTTGTGCAGGTGAGCAAAATCACGGCAAGTGCTGTATCTCTCCGATACCCAAGCATGTACTCACTCAGATCGTATTTCGATTGCAAAAAGATGAACCGGAGTAAACCGGAGAACAAGAGGAGTGGTACTGGTGGTAGTCTTCTTCCTGTTTTGGATGAGAGTCACGTGATGTCATCGGAGCTAGCTGGAGATTTGCTTTACAGAAGAATCACACCTCATGAAGTTTCTATGAATAGACATTTGTGGAGTTTTTGGGTTTCTTCTGGCAGGAACAATGTATCACGAAGGGAGATGATTTCTCAACCGGCGTACAATACTAGACTCCGTCGTGCGGTTTCACCGGAGGGAAAGTGTTGGTCGGAGCTGAGATCAGGAGGGATAATTAAGTGGGGGAGGAGATTGCGTGTGCAGTATAAGAGCCGGCATGATGAGTATAAGAAGAGTAAGGAAGGAGAGGAGAATTCTAGATTGAAGGATGAAGAGGCTTGCAAGGAGGAGATTGAGGAAGACGAAGATGATGGGAATGAAACAGAAGAGGCTAAACAGGGTGCAATCGTGACTGTTGATGGTACTCGTAAGAGGAAGATGATTGAATCAAGTACTGAGAGACGTGTTCAGAAGGCTCAGAAGAAGGAAACTCAAATCGTGGTTTATCAAAGGAGGAAGTCAGATAAGAAGTTTATTGATAGATGGTCTGTTGAGAGGTAAAGTGAAAATTTAAAGAATTTGATGATTTCTGAAATTGGATTTTGCTCTTTGTTTCATCTGATTGATTGTGTTGTATTTTGGAATTTGAAGGTACAAATTAGCTGAGAAGAATATGTTGAAAGTGATGAAGGAGAAAAATGCTGTTTTTGGAAACTCTATACTCAGGCCAGAGTTGAGGTCAGAAGCAAGGAAGCTGATTGGTGACACGGGTCTGTTAGATCATTTGCTTAAGCATATGGCAGGTAAGGTAGCTCCTGGAGGTCAAGATAGGTTTAGGAGAAAACACAATGCTGATGGTGCAATGGAGTATTGGTTGGAGAGCTCTGATTTGATTCACATAAGGAAAGAAGCAGGAGTTGAAGATCCTTATTGGACTCCTCCACCTGGTTGGAAGCTTGGTGATAACCCTACTCAAGATCCTGTCTGTGCTGGAGAAATCCGTGAGATCAAAGAAGAGTTAGCTAGCCTGAAAAGGTAGAAAACTGACTTATTTGGGTTGTTATATGATCATCTCTCTTTTGTTGCCTTATAGCAATTTTTGACTCATGTCTGTCTTGGTCTTGAGTAGCGGATTGGAGAAACTAGCGTCAAAGAAGGAAGAGGAGGAGCTTGTTATCGTGACTACACCTAATTCTTGTGTTACTTGTCAGAACGTGGACCATGATAACCTGATGACTCCAGCAAAGGTAAGAGCTTGAAAATAGAACTGATCTCTCTCTGTCTCTTGTGATACTGTTTTATTCTACTTTATGAACATCTCTGTTTCTACATCTCAGGAAATCTATGCTGATCTGCTGAAGAAGAAATACAAAATTGAGGACCAGCTAGTGATTATTGCAGAAACCTTGCGTGAAATGGAGGTAAATATCCTCAGATTGAGTTTCTAAACACAAACATTCTTCTTGCTACTTGTACATTTGCTATTATGTAAAAGATATACACTTAAAATGTAGCAGATAGCAAAGAAACTAGGGAACCCTCTTGGGAATAGCAGTGAATGCTACTTTAGCTTATGTGATAAAAAAATTCCCACTTTGCTAGTAATGAATGATGATGATAACATTTGTGTGTTTCATGAATACAAATATTGCAGGAAGACATGAGATGGCTAAAGAAAACAGTGGACGAGAACTGTTCTCAAATGCCAGACTCAACAGAGACACCTTTGCTACTAGAGGATTCACCAAAAGTAAATACACTAGAAGGAGAAGTGAAGGAGGTGAACAACAAGGGAAAACAAATCACAGAGTCACTTCAAAACAGAGGAAAAGGCAAGAAATATGAACGATCACCACTTTCACTTATAAGCAACACTGGTTTCAGAATCTGCAAGCCTGTTGGGAGTTTCGCATGGCCTACTTTGCCAGCTCTTACTGCTGCTACTGATACCGAAACCAGTAACGCTGAGCTTGCTTCTTCTCCAAGTCACCGGCCAACCTACCCATCTCCTTGTCCAGTCAAGCCACTTGCAGCTAAGCGTCCTCTCGGCTTGCCGTTTACTTTCTCCGTCACTCCTCCAGAAGCTCCCACAAATCTCTTCACCAGAGACTAATTATGCGTCAGATCTTACGTCCCCGACAAGTAAGCTGATGTGAATTGGCAGGTCTGTCTCCAGGAAAGATTTAATAACAAGAAGCAAGCAGGTATTTACAAATATAGAACTTAAAATATTCTTATGGGAATAATTTGCTATTTTTATATTTTTCCTCTATAATTTAGGGATTTACGTCTCTGATTATTGAGTATATTATAGAGAGATGATTTGAATAGAGGCTTATCATAGGAAAAGTATTTTGAAGACTGGGATCATTTTCTGTATTACTGAATAAGTTTTATAATGATACATTTATATATACTTATTCAATTCGCAGTGCTTTTTGATTTTTTTTTTTTTAAATTCATATAATGCAAAATTGATTTTGTGAAACTCGCAGATTAATGATGTGACTCACTGATGTGTCAAAATAATAGTATTATGCGCTTACACAGGAGGCACAAACTATATATAAAATAAGAAAGTAGAGAATGTTGTGGTCTGATTCTGTTTATTGCATTATGGAATATGGATCATAGGTTAGGTTGATATGGGCCTATGTGTCGTTATCAAAGAAAAAAAGATACGGGCCTCTTCGTTATGCGACCAGTTTTGTGGTATTTATACTGATTTAAGTGTTAGAAAACCATCGGGACGACATACATTTTGTTATTATTCCGAAATGTTCAAACCATTTTGTGGTGCAGGTCAAGTTTTGGTTCTCACTCTTCAAACTAATTCCGCTCTGAAAAACGACTCTCGTATGAAGTTATAACTCAAAGAACCCGAAAAATCACACCTGTTATGGTCACGCATTATGGTACTGCAATAGTAAAGTAATTTGATTTTGAAACTTTTGCAAGATTCAATTTATGATCCGGTGTATGATATATACAAATGTATCAACTAAAAAAAAAACTACTAAACGAATATTTGAAATTTGATTATATATGAAATTTTTAAAAGAGAAATTAGCAATACAGTTAGTGAGAAATAAATAAATAAATAAACAAATGCAATTTTTTTTTTGCCAATTTTTTGACGTACTTTTTATGAGCTACTTGCCATTTAAAAAAAAAAATTCAACTTGTAAATTTCGAACATATTTATGTACAAATAGGTCCCAGTCTGATAGTCAATCACTTGTGCGTAAAGAAATTTGAAGAAAAAGGTGACCAAAAAATGGCCAGCACAGCATCATCAATTCATCATGTCCCAACCTTATATTATAGGATTTGTGCGTTTCATCCAGTTATATATATGCTTAGCCTTAACATGAAACTTTTCATGCTTGTAAATGAAATATATTGACTCTAATATATATATATATATATGTGTGTTTTCTGTATAATCTTGAATCTTTCAGTGTAATGGGAAAATGGGGAAAAAAGAGAGTTAATTTGGCAACCACATATGATAAATAAAAAAAATTGGCAACCACATCAGAAATAATTTGTTTAAGATTCTCGAGGATGAGAATTTCCTTAGCAGACCAGCTAGCTGTAAGTGTTTGACCTTCTTATTTAATAACTTTAGGAACTCTTTTAATAATCCAATTCATGTTCATATTCTCATTATTTTAAGGAAACAAACAGTTTTCAACTCGAAGCCAACTGTAAGCTTTGCCTCAACCATTTTCATTTTGGCTGAGTTTGTGACAATAATAAAAAAAGCGTTATGTGTCAAGGAGACAAATAAACAAAGATTTCATTGCTTAAAGACTTTGTATCATATATTAACTACATCTTACTTAACATTGATAATATACATAAGAAACTATGATTAAATATTAGCCTTATGTGTTAGTGTTCTGAAACTGATTTAGATGGTCTTTTAAGTTTTAAGTGCTAAGTCACCACTCAGTTTTTTATTGAATAATATTTTTTTCATTTTATCAAATAAAAGTCAGATGATCATTCATGTGCATAAATGATGTACCACATTTTTCGAAATGTAATTCTATAAGTTTTATCGTCTTGTTACTTATGTTTCGGAATATCGTATTCGAATTCATTAAAATATCATATTCGAATTCATTACTTATGTTTTACCTTATTAAACACATATCGTCTTGGTTTTTCTTCTAACTTTTTCAAATGTGGTAGTTCTAATTAGGGTTAAAAAGGTAACATACTACCTAGTACATGTTATAGGATGATGGATTCTCACTTTCTCACTCTAACAATTCTTCAAATCTTAATGTTCAAGCATTTGTTTCCCTAAATTTAGCGATAAATAGTCTCATTTAAATGGACAAATTAATAAGAATCTCGACTTCTTTTAATTATCCACAATTCTCTTTATGACCAATCATCTTGAAATGTAGAAATACTTGGAAAAAAAAGACGGTAGTTGGTTTTGACAAAGATTAATTAGCATCTAAAGTTCCAATTATTAAATGAAATAAATACTAGACTTATATATATGTAAGAGTTCAACCAAAATATATAAGAATTGTACTAGTGGAACTAATATTAAAAACTTCTTAAAAACAATATATATCCAAATTGACCAGCCACCTCTCTACACACACGAATAAACCTTTTTGGAGCACCAAACGAAACTAGATTATATTCCAAACATAAAAATGCAGCATTCATAACTATCATCATCATCATCACCATCATAATCATCATTCAGGGTTATTAATGACTCTGGAACTTGCAATGTTTGACATTTCAAAGCCTTTAAGCGAGTCATCGCTTACGTCACTACAAGATGCGTGTAAGGAATGGGGTTTCTTCTACATCACCAACCATGGCGTCTCCCGAGAGATGTACCAGAAACTCCGGCGATTCTCCGGTGGAGTGTTCGGGATGGTAGATGAGGAGAAGATGAAGATGGGAGCATCTAATTACACTCCTCGTTTCATCGCATCACCTTTCTTTGAAAGCCTCCGTGTCTCCGGTCCCAACTTCTACGCTTCGGCCAAGTCTTCCGTTGATGCTTTTCCCGACCAAGCTAATGATGAAGAGTTCAGGTATACACATATTATGCTATACATATACATATATACTATATATATATATATATAAATATATAAATGACATGCTTCTTGACATTTTCATTGGCAACCCACAAAACGATGTCATTTAATGCGTTGAATTAAAAGTCGTTTCATGGGAATACCATCTTTTACCAGTTTCTTTAGTGATACTATGTTCAGTTATATATATACATATATATAGTTATGGGTTTAAATTTTAAAACTTTAAATGGTAACTTAAATATAGTGAAATCAAATTAACAAATAAATATATATATATATATATATATATATTGTGAAATCAACCGTTTTTATTGGTGGACAAATTTGGTGTTACACATTTAGACATATGTTTTATTTTTATCCTTAATTAATCCACTAGATTCTACCATAGCCATGCCACCATCAATTTTTCTTCATATTTATAAACATAATTTTCCTTTCAAATAGCACCGTTACCATTTAGAAAATGTTTGGGCAAATTCTTTCTCCCATACATACATTATTAATTAATTAAGGTGAGAAACGTTCAGAAAATGCATAATAAGATTGTCCCCAAAAAAAAATGATCTGATTCCAACAATATTTGGCACTGTTTATTTTACAAGTGCGCATTGCATCTTTTCATTATCCTTAGGAATTTATGCATGCACTCATATATTCTTTATGTGTGTTTGTGACATAAAGTTAGGATGCTGTGATGCTTTTTTCAAAATCGCTTCAGATTTTTTTTCAAATATAGGACCTTGAAACCATTAAAATGTAAGACAATAAAACATATACTATTTGATTGGTGCAACTTGAATCTAGCAAAGTTGGTTCATATAATACATCTAGACTCAAGATTTTATTCGGATTTAAAAATTTGTCCTCCATAACATTCCTAACCAAAGTTAATAAAAGATTATATATTGATCACAAACAACGCAATTTGGTGTTTAATTAATACGACTAGTAATGATCTTATAAGATATGTTTTTTTTTTTGTTTTCTTTAAAGCGAGTTGATGAAAGAATATGGAGAAAAGATGACGGAACTATGCGAGAAGATAATGAAAGCGATCCTTGCCAGCTTCGGAGACGAACTTCATCACAAATATTACGAATCTGAATTTGGAAACTGCCATGGCTACTTCAGGATCAACAACTACACAATCCCTTCTGAACAAGAACACGATAATCATCAAGATTTGATCGAAGGGCTGGGAATGCACACTGACATGAGCTGCATCACGATCGTTGATCAAGACGACATTGGAGGTCTTCAAGTCCGATCTAGAGACGGGACAAGTCTGATGGATATTTACCCTAAAGATGAAGCTCTCGTCGTCAACGTTGGAGATTTATTACATGCTTGGACCAATGGACGGCTGAGATCTTCCGAGCATAGAGTTGTGTTGAAACAACGTAGTTTTGTCCGTAATAGATTCTCACTAGCTTTCTTCTGGTGCTTCGACGATGGGAAAGTCGTGTTTGCCCCTGATGAGATCGTGGGAGGTTGTGAGGATTCTAGGGTATTTCGGTCATTTAAATGTGGGGATTATCTGAGGTTTAGAGAGAGTAATGAGACGGGGAAGTTTGAGAAGGTTGGGTACACGGTCGAAGACTTTGCAAGAATTGAAGACCGTCATTAATTCTTTTTTTGTTTTAAGTGAAATAATTTTAATAATTTTTGTTTGCCATCAAATAATATTCATAAGTTAATTTGCGAAATGTACACTACTTATGTAAGGATTATTTGTACTTTCTTTTAGACACATAGGATTAGAATGTTTCATCTCTAATAACACTCTTTGCATTAATGCATCCTTATTTTGTTTTGGATGTTCATGCAAGACCTACCAATCTTGTTGATTACGAATTTATATAGTTGGTTACTAAAAAAATTGAAATAGTTTTAGAGAAAATATGAGTACTGAGGCAGACCACACAAAGGCCTCTAAACCATATAATAAGAAGAGGCGATGAGACATAACTTTGCATAACTGGAATGGACGGCTTGCTAATTGTGCATGTTTTTAGCGTTTATTTTGCTTAAAGTTTGTTTAGTATTATGTATGGGACCAAGCTTAGCCTATGTCATACACTCATCCACATAACTTATGTTACTTGAGTAAAATGCTTTTATATAATTCGACTGTTTGAGTTCTTTTAGTGATTACCAATTCTGATCAGCAGTCAGATTTTATCACCAATTATTTTGAAGTACATCACTACAAGAAAACAATTTAATAGCTACTGCACAATAAGAAGCATTTTAGTCGCTTATAAGTAAAAGGAGACCAAAATGCGACTAAATGATGTAATCGCAAATCGTGCGTCGCTAAATGAGGTAGTCGCAAATTAATTGCAAATATAGCTACTAATTTGCGACAAAATATATCGTCACATAATATGCGACTGCAATATGCGACTACTTAGCGACTGCATAATAGCAACGATAAAGCGACGAACATAAGTGACGTTGCAAAAATTTGCCACTAAAACTTGCCGTAGCAATTCCGTTGCAAAAATTGGGTGACTAATTGGCGACTACAAATGTAATGGCTTAATTTGCGACTACAAATGTAATGGCTTAATTTGCGACTACATAGCGACTGAGAAAAGGCCACACTATTGCGACAACATTGAAACTTATGTCATAAGCGACTGAAATGCGACTGGCGAGTAAATGACGAAAAAAAAAAATTTAAATTACATTTTTTAAAAACTGCATAGCAGTTGCTATTTAGTTGCATAAAATGACACCAATTTGCGACTACATATTATGATTGGAACGTCACTAATAAGCGACTCATATGCGACTGACGTTTAAATTATTAAAATGGTATTTAATTTTAAATAAAACGAAATTATTACAATTTTTAAACTAAATTTAAAATAATTTTTAAAATGTAATAAAAACTGATTCTGTTTAATTAGAACACAAAAATATTGAACCGAAATAAAAAATTAAAAACTATTCATGGTCTAGAAAATCAGGTTGGTTCTCCGGTGCGGGTTGAGCTGACGGGGTTGACGTGCTCGGGTTCTGGGATTGTGATTCTATAAACCGTGCATATCCTGGATCCTTTTGCATATAGGCAACAAGCATCTCCAAGCTAGCTACAGTTACCTGAGATTGTTGAGCTACTTCCTTGGCTTCTTCCGCTATCTTCATCGCTTCTTCGGCTTTAGCACGATGATGCTCGTTCTCTGCGGCTTGCTCTTCGATCTTCCGATGAGCAGCTTCAAGTTGGTCCCGTAGTTGTGCCATCGAAGTATAACTACTAGACGCACCAGACCGCTTATCCTTAACAAATCGGCTCTCCATGCTACCGAGTCCATACATTGTGCCTCTAGAGTCGGGAATGGTTGACTACAAAAAAAACACTTATTGTTGATTAATTTGTATAAATAAAAATACTAAACACAATTGTAAGTGAACTTACCTCTAAAAAGATAGCATCTAACTCTTGGGTTGTCAGTTCCGGACGTACAGAATTTATTCAATTTTTTCATTATAGGATGACAAGTCACAAGTCGACAATGATTTTATTCAATTTTTTCTTAACTTTTTTACTATTTTTTTATATACGAATAATACTATTCGGCACAAACCTTGTTCAGCTTAGTCACATTTTTTTTTCTACATGTCAAACGTGGTAGAAATTTTAAGAATTTTTCTCTAACATCAACTTTTATTATTTTAAGGGTGTGCATGGATCGATTATTCAGAATTTTTAATGCATCTAGATCCGGATCTGGTCGAATTGACCTCATCTCTGGCGTGGAAACCCTCTTTTTGATTTAGTTTGGCATATTATTTTTCAAATCAAGCAATGTAGACTTTTTCGTGTATATATAAGGCATCTTTAACAAATAGCAAGAAACAAAAGCAATTAAAATTAGATGAGGAAGAAGGAGATACCAAACAGTAACATTGAAGACATTGATGCAGAAGAAATGTCTTCACATGAACGAGAATCGCTACACGAAGATAAAAAGATAGATTAGAACATATATGAGGAAATTTTTGTTAATGCAGAGAACCCTAGAATAATCAAAACGTTGTTCTCTAGGTTGTTTGTCAAGTACCTATAATTGATTCAGCAAATAATCTATTCATAAGTTATAAGCAAGACATAGATAATCGCATGTCTAAATATAAAGGAACAACACAGAGTAGGCCTGTTAGCTGATATCCGTATCCGCCGGATATCCGGATTCGTATCCGGGTTCGTATCCGAAAAAGCAGATATCCGGGGTGCCCGGATAAGGATAAGGATAATGAAAATATTTCAGACCGGATATCCGTATCCGTAATTTTTTTTAAAATTTTTTTTCTAGAATCCTTAGTGGATATCCGGACATTTGTTAATTTTTAATCAAAATAATTATTAAAATATATTAAATTAAAAAAAAATGGATACGGATATCCACCGGATATCCATTTTTCGTACGGATCCGATACGGATAATGAAATCACGGATCGGACGGATACGGATACGGATACGGATATCCCCAAATGGGCCGGATATCCGCTCTGTAATAGGCCTAACACAGAGTTTGTTAGATGTTGTGAGTGTTGGCTTTCTCGCGATTGTTAGATGTTAGATGTTGATGTATCAATTGCTCGATTGCTTGACTTTTCTAATGTTCCTCTCGATTGTTAGATGTTGCGAGTGCTGGCTCTCTTGGCTCTCTCGCGATTGTTAGATGTTAGATGTTGCTGTATCAATTGCTCGATGTTCTAACTACTCTTGGCTCTCTTGCAGCAATGGCTCACCCTTGGTTGTTTGGTTGTTGACTCATAACATGCAACATATACCCTTTGACGATGCTCTGATGGATGAACTCGTCTTTGGTTCCGATTGGTAACAATGCATAATTGCTTAGTAGCATAATTGTAGAATAAAAAATTGCATAATAAAAAGCTAGAAAATGAAAAATTGCAAAATGAAAATTTTGTATGATTGGATAAATTTTGCAGAATGGCTGAATGTAATACTAAATTACAAATATACACATATAATTATAATATTAATAATTTATTACATGAAATTTTAATATATTTTAGCTATTTCCATATTATAAAACAATATTTTCTTGTAAATAATTATTTTTTTCAGCTTGCTAATTGTACACGTTTTTAGCGTTTATTTCTGCTTAAAGTCTGTTTAGCATTATGTATGCAGGTCATACATTCATCCACATCACTACATAAACATAATTTATATTATTTGAGTTAATTGCCTTTATTTAATTGTATTGTTTGAGTTTCTTTTAGTGATTACTAATTCTTTTTCTTTGGTTTTAAATTATGATTACTAATTCTAATCATCAGTCAGATTTGATCACCAATTCTTTTGTAGTAAATTTTTTTTTTGGTAAAAAAATAAATAAAAATTCTTTTGTCGTAAATTAACCTATAGTTTTCCATTGTACGACGACAACGATTTTTTTCAACTTTTTCCACACTTCCTTAACTGTTTTACTATTGTTAACCATATACGAAGTAGTAAAGTACAGTATTATTCAGCTTAATCACATTTGTTTTTTTTCAACATGCCAAACATGTTATTTTGTATTTCAAAAGGAACAGAGCAGATAAGAACAATGATTTACTGAATGATTCGATGTGTTATTGTTCACTTCAGCAAACTAGTCTTAAATAGACTTTTACAACTCAAACTACTTGACCGATTCCACAGCCACTAACAAATGAAAAACAGAGCAGCTAACTTCCTACAAAACAGGAAGTGCAAACTTATTCAAATTGAAACATAAATGACATAAACGACCAACCGACTTAGTTTATTTCATTCCCTCCCTTAAACTGAAACAGTCTCATTTCAGTTTACTCTTCTTTAGTGCATACTCCCATTCTTCCTCTAAGCTTCTCGAACACTTCAAGTTTCACCGGCTTTGTCATGATATCAGACAACTGATTCTGAGTTGGACAATAATCAAGTTGAATTGTTCCTTCTTTCACCAGCTCACGGAGGAAATGAAATCTCACATGTATATGTTTGCTTCTTCCGTGTAGAACAGGGTTTCTTGACAGCTTAATGGTAGAACTGTTGTCACAAAACAGTCTTGTTCCTTCCTCTTGAGTTGAACCGAGTTCCTCCAGCACATTTCTCAACCACACAGCTTGACACGCTCCATATGCTGCAGCAACGAACTCTGCTTCGGTTGTAGACAAGGTGACTATTGGTTGTTTTTTCGACACCCATGACACTGCTCCTTCTCTCAATATGAACACATAGCCAGATGTACTTCTTCGATCATCCTCATCTCCTGCATAATCACTATCAACAAACCCAGCCAATTTTTGTTCTCCTCCTTGCTTGTATCTCACGCCCAGTTCTGTTGTTCCTTGTATATACCTCAAAATTCTTTTTGCTGCTAACATGTGCTGCTCTCTTGGACTCTCCATGTAACGGCTGACTAGGTTTACAGAATAGATTATATCAGGTCTAGTCATAGTTAAGTACCTCAAGCTACCGACAAGTTGCTTGAAACTTGTTGAATCCACTGCTTCGCCAGCTCCGACTTTTGACAACTTGTGACCTGGGACAATTAGATTTTTCACTGCATTATATTCTTCCATTCCATACCGTTTCAGTGTTTTCACAGCATAATTTTATTGATTAATGAATATTCCTCTTTCATCTTGAATCACTTCAACCCCCAAGAAGAACTTCATCCTCCCTAGATCAATCATTGAAAATTCTTCCATCATTGAGTCCTTAAATTCAGCCATCATCGAACTAGAGCTGCCAGTGTAAATCAGATCATCAACATAAATGCTTACTATCAAGACATCCTTGTTCTTCTTCGTCACGAACAAGGTATGCTCACAATAGCATTTTTCAAACCCTTCTTTGAGAAAATATCTCTCAATGCGGCTGTACCAAGTTCTAGGGGCTTGTTTTAGCCCATATAATGCTTTCCTTAACTTGTATACCTTTTCCACTCCATCCTTAACTTCAAAACCCTTAGGTTGTTCGATGAACACATCTTCTTCTATCTCTCCTTGTAAGAAAGCACTTTTTACGTCGAGCTGGTACACTTTCCATGCCTTCTCTGCCGCCAATGCTAGAATTAATCGGATTGTGTCCCACCGTGCTACTGGTGCGAACACCTCATGGAAGTCCACTCCATGTTTCTGATGATAACCTTTCGCAACTAGTCTCGCCTTGAATTTGTCAATCTCCCCTTTCTCATTGAATTTTGTCTTAAAGATCTACTTCACACCAATTACTTTGGCTCCTTCTGGCAATTCCATCAGTTCCCAAGTATTGTTTTCTTCTATGGATGCTATCTCAGCTTCCATTGCTTTCCTCCACACATCTTCTTGGACTGCTTCCTCAAAACTATCCGGATCTTCCGCAGCCATAAACATAGCGACTATATCTTCTCCATCTTCTGAGATCATAAAGCCAGCGTTACCTATGATGTAGTCTTTCATCCATATAGGTGCTTGTCTCTGCCTTTCAGATCCTCCTCGTGTTGGCTGCCCACTGTTACTGTTTTGAGCTGCTGCTTCGTCTCTGTTTTCCCCAGTACCGTTTGGTTCTTCAGCTGCAGCTTCTGCATCAGTATTTGGTTCCACTGCCTCATTTTCTCCTTCTGCATCACTCCAAACCAGATCCTCCTTGTGAGTTTTACCATTCCAATCCCAGCCTCTGCTTTCATCAAACTGGACATCTCGGCTTATCACAATTTTCTTTGTTTTGGGATTGTAAAGGCGATATGCCTTAGATTCTTTACTCAGTCCAAACATGACACACTTAGTGCTTTTCTCATCCAATTTTATCCTTCTCTCATATGGCACCAGGACGTATGCTACGCAGCCAAAGATTCTGAGATATTCAACAGTTGGCTTGTGATTGCTCCACTGTTCTTGAGGCGTTATATCTCCTAATGCAGCTGTAGGAAAACGGTTCAGAACATGTACAGCATATTGTACTGCCTCTTGCCAGAATCTTCGAGGTACATTCATCTCCAAAAGCATGCATCTTGTCATGTTCATCACGCTTCGATTTTTCCTCTCGGCAATGCCATTTTGCTGAGGCGTATATGCAGCCGTAAGTTGTCTTTTTATCCCATTTTCTCTGCAGTAGTCATCAAACTCCTTGGAATTATACTCACCTCCTCTGTCTGATCTCAAGCATATCAAGGCATGTCCAAGCTCTCTCTTACTACGAAATTCCTTGCACTTGCTGCGAGCTTCAGACTTCTCTGAGAGAAAGTAAGTCCAACATTTCCTGCTGTAGTCATCAATGAAGTTAATGATGTACCTTTTCCACTCTCTGATGTTGGATTTATGGGACCATAGATATCACTATGCACCAGTTGCAGACCACGTGATGACTTCCATAAGCTTTTCTTGGGAATGCTGTCTCGGTTCTGCTTTCCCTTTAAACATATTTTGCAAGTAACATGCTCGATTTCTCCATGTTTGAAGTCAGGTAATCCGTGAACCATCTTCTTTTCTGATAAGGAGCGCAACCCACTTTGACTAAGATGACCGAATCATTTGTGCCAAAGTTGATCCGTTTTCTCAACAACTTGCAAGCATTGAACTTCTGTTGTTTCTTTTGCCTCTCTTACTCTTGCTAGAACAATGAACATCCTATTTGTTGACATGTTCGAATGCATGACTAAACGCTTCAATTTCTTGTTCCACACTTCACACTCATCATCCTCTATCACAATTCTCAGCCCTTTTTGCTGCAGTTGTCCCACATTAAGTAAATTGTTTTTCATACCTGGCACATAGTAAACTGAGGTGATTATCGAGATCACACCATTGATTTCCAGACGCAGATTTCCTCTTCCTTCCACTATCAGTCGTCTGTCATCTCCGAGTTTGACACTTTGACGAAAGTTGCTGTCAAAATCAATAAACCATTCTTTGTTACCACACATGTGGTTGCTACACCCGGAATCTAAGAACCAAGTGTGTTCTTCTTCTCCTTTAATCATTTCGACATGAGCCATCAGAAGCATGTCTTCCTCTGTTTCGACATAATTAGCCTCCTTTTCCCACTCAGGGCACTCAGATTTATAGTGTCCTTTCTTGTGGCATTTGAAACATTTCACTAACTCCTTGTTATAGCTTGTTCTCCCGCGCAATCTGTAGCTTCCTCTACCACGAGAGAACCTTCCTTGACTTCTTCCTCCCTCCGGTCTCCACTGGCTTTCCGCCTTTAGAGCCTGATCCTCCACAGTGTGCCTGCTCAGATTCTGTTCGTGAACCATCAACGAACTTTGCAGACCGTCGACTGACAATTCTTTGATGTCATTCGACTCTTCAATGGCACACACGATATAAGTAAATTTTTCAACAAGGGTTCTTAGAATTTTCTCTACCACCTTTGAATCGGGTATATCTTCTCCCAAATTCCTCATGTCGTTTGTAACTTCCATTACTCTGGAGAAATATTCGGTGATTGTTTCTCCTACCCTCATTTCCAAGACTTCAAAGTTTCTCCTGAGTCTCTGCAATTGAGCACTCTGTACCCGAGTTTTCCCTTGATATTTCCTCTTCATAGACTCCCATAGATCCTTTGACGTTTCTTTCTTTAGAATAGTTTTCAAGATCGTTTTGTCAATGGATGCAAACAGGTAGTTTTTTACCTTGTGATCCTTAACCGTCAACTCAGCTAGTTCGGTTCTTTGTGCTCCCGTGAGGATCACATTTCTTTCTGTCCGTGGAATCCCCTCCTCTATGAGACTCTACCATTCCTTTGATTTGAGAAGATTCTCCATGAGCATCGCCCAGTGCTCATAGTCACCGTCGAACTTTGGTATCACCAGTCCGTCTCTCTCACTCATATTTCTTTCTTCCTTGTACCAGATTCTCACCGGCTCTGATACCACTTGTTATTTTGTATTTCAAAAGGAACAGAGCAGATAAGAACAATGATTTACTGAATGATTCGATGTGTTATTGTTCACTTCAGCAAACTAGTCTTAAATAGACTTTTACAACTCAAACTACTTGACCGATTCCACAGCCACTAACAAATGAAAAACAGAGCAGCTAACTTCCTACAAAACAGGAAGTGCAGACTTATTCAAATTGAAACATAAATGACATAAACGACCAACCGACTTAGTTTATTTCAAAACATATACCTGATAGAAATTTTCTCTACTTTTATTATCATCAATATTTTCAATTCTTAGTACAAAAGCTGTATATATAAACTATAAAGTAATAGTCCTCTCCTCTAACAAAATAGAAAACTGTGTTAAGATAAAAAAAAAAGAAAATTTATGCCGAGAAGAAAACATAATTTTTTTTTTTTTTAATCTTCACGGTCAGTTGATACTCGGATACGGTACAAAACGCAGACTGGACACATGAAAAACTATTTGGGCTTAAGATGGGCCTAAATCTGCCACTAGCCCAACAGAGATAAGCCGCCTCTGTTTAAGTGAGGGTTCTCATTGTATACTTTTCTAATTTTGTCGTCAACCTCGTTGTTTGTACTTTAACCTTCTGATAATTTCTTCGCTTCTCTTTCTTTGATTCTCCTAGATCTGAAACCCTAGTTCTTCGCTTCGCTATGGAGTCCGTCGAATTGAACGATTCTAATCCTTTTTCGCATACCCTTGATCAACCTCCTCCGTCCTCAGAAGCCCTAAAAGACACTAATTCGTTCGCTTCGGATTCCGAAGCTTTAAACGGTTCTTCTGCTCCTAATCCAGATATTAACGGTTCGGTAGCAAAACCTGAATTGCTACGCCCATGGATATCGGAGAACGGCGTAAGCAAGACGCAGAGTGGTAACGAGAAGGATCAATCTGGTGGAGAGGAGGAGACTACAAGCCGGAGAAAGCGTCGGAGCCGGTGGGATCCTCCACCTTCTGAGTCGGTTAATAATAACCCTAGCGCTGAAGGAGGTAATGATTCCGGTACTGGGACAAGGAAGCGTAAGTCGAGATGGGCTGATGATGAGCCGAAGCCTGTGATTCAGTTACCTGATTTCATGAAAGATTTCACTGGAGGTATTGAGTTTGATCCTGAGATTCAAGCTTTGAATAGTAGGTTACTTGAGATTAGTAGGATGTTGCAGTCTGGTATGGCTTTGGATGATAGACCTGAAGGACAGAGGTCTCCTTCACCAGAGCCTGTTTATGATAACATGGGAATTAGGATTAACACTAGAGAGTATAGAGCTAGGGAAAGGCTGAATAGAGAAAGACAAGAAATCATTTCTCAGATTATCAAGAAGAATCCGGCTTTTAAACCTCCGGCAGATTATAGACCTCCCAAGCTTCACAAGAAGCTTTTCATTCCGATGAAGGAGTTTCCCGGTTACAACTTTATTGGTCTTATTATTGGCCCCAGGGGTAATACTCAGAAGAGAATGGAGAGGGAGACAGGTGCTAAGATTGTAATTCGGGGTAAAGGGTCTGTGAAAGAAGGTAGGCATCAGCAAAAGAAGGACTTGAAATACGACCCTTCAGAAAATGAGGACTTGCATGTTTTAGTTGAGGCTGAGACTCAGGAAGCTCTTGAAGCTGCTGCTGGTATGGTTGAGAAGCTTCTGCAGCCTGTTGATGAGGTGTTGAACGAACACAAGAGGCAACAGCTTAGGGAACTTGCTACTTTGAATGGAACAATAAGGGATGAAGAATTCTGTAGACTGTGTGGTGAGCCTGGACATAGACAGTATGCATGTCCTTCTCGTACAAATACGTTTAAGAGTGATGTTCTTTGCAAGATCTGTGGTGATGGGGGACATCCTACTATTGATTGCCCCGTGAAGGGTACTACTGGGAAGAAAATGGATGATGAATATCAGAATTTCTTGGCAGAATTAGGAGGAACTGTCCCTGAATCTTCTCTCAAGCAGAGTGCTACCTTGGCTCTGGGTCCAGGAAGTTCGGGAAGTAATCCTCCATGGGCTAACAATGCAGGGAATGGGGCAAGTGCACATCCTGGTTTAGGGTCAACTCCGACCAAACCCCCTTCCAAAGAATATGATGAAACAAATCTGTACATTGGGTTCTTACCTCCGATGCTTGAGGATGATGGTTTAATTAATCTTTTTTCATCCTTTGGTGAAATTGTGATGGCAAAGGTAATCAAAGACCGTGCGACTGGGCTGAGCAAAGGCTATGGTTTTGTGAAGTACGCTGATGTCCAGATGGCTAATACAGCTGTGCAGGCAATGAATGGCTATCGGTTTGAAGGCCGAACACTCGCTGTCAGGATTGCAGGCAAATTGCCACCGCCTACTGCACCCCCAGGACCTCCAGCCCCTCAACCACCAACTCAAGGTTATCCTCCTCCTAACCAGCCGCCTGGTGCCTATCCTTCTCAACAGTATGCAACTGGTGGGCAATTGCCAAACCCTCCCGTAGGTTATTCAACAGCTCCAGTCCCTTGGGGTCCTCCTGATCCCTCTTATTCTCCGTATGCTCCACCCCCTCCTCCTGGTTCTTACCATCCTGTCCATGGTCAACATATGTCTCCTTACGGAATGCAATACCCACCACCACCACCTCCTCATGTGACACAAGCTCCTCCACCTGGCACTACTACTCAAAACCCATCTTCTAGTGAACCTCAGCAAAGTTTCCCACCAGGAGTACAGGCTGACAGTGGTGTTGCTGCATCGTCTGTGCCACCAAATGTTTATGTTAGCTCAGTCACAGCTATGCCTGGACAGTCTCCATATATGAGTTATCCGTCTTATTACAATGCTGTTCCTCCTCCACCACCTCCAGTACCGGCCTCGTCTACTGATCATTCCCAAAGCATGGGTAACATGCCATGGGCAAACAATCCCCCTGTGTCAACACCTGATCACTCACAAGGTCTAGGTAATGCACCTTGGGCAGCTAATCCTCCTATGCCCCCCACTGTTGGCTATTCACAGAGCATGGGGAATTTTCCCTGGGCTCCCAAGCCTCCAGTGCAGCCACCTGCAGATAATCCATCCTCAGTTGGAGATTCTGAGTATGAGAAGTTCATGGCCGAGATGAAGTAGCATGTGGGTTCTGAGGAGAATCTCCTTGGTAGAGAGGTAAGATGTCCTCATTTGGTGTTTTTGTTTGTTCTCCATACAGATTTTGAAATTAAATTGGAAAGTAAATCAAGTGGCTTTTAGCATGTGATAAAAAATTTCGTCCTCAAAATTTCCAACGTTTTCGATTTTTTTTCCCAGTATCATTTTTCAGACTTCCAGTTGCAGGATTAACCAAGTCCTGCAATAGCATGTTGTGTGATACTGCCTTTTCTTGAAAGTCTTTCTACTTATGTATTCCTTTTACCTGTTCCTAGTTTTATAACATGATAACTAATTGCTGTAGCTCATAATCTGGTGACTGATGAGTTTGTGAGTAATCCCACAGCTAAAGCAGCATCTGTCTTGGTATTTGATTCTGAAACAGAGAAGATATTCTAATATTTGTCAGTCTAACCTGTGTTTTTTTTTTTTTTTTTACTCTAATCTTTTTGCTCTATTTATTCAGTAACTACTAATGTATTTTCTGCCCATATGGGAAGCATTTGTTTTCACTTTTCAGTTTTTCCATTTGACAACATCCAAACTGCCACTAGCATAGATTCCAAACGTTTGTCTCTGTTTTTGTATACGTCCCATTAACACGAATCTTTGTTTTGTTGATATTTGTTAATTTTTTCAGGTGTGATGTTTCTTGGAGCTCTTGTACCCTGATTTCTTACATCTTTCTTGTTGGAAGTTTGGGACTCACATCTTAACCCTTGCTATGCTGTTGTGAAATATGCAGAGATTCTGGCTGGAAGCTCTCAGTTCATACAATTGCGTTTCAGGAAGGCCTTTAGATGTTTATTTATGTTACTGATGATAATTGCTGCTCTTTTGTAGGACTATATATGTCTTGGGGTTCTTGTTTCATTTCATAACACTCATATATGCCCATGATCAGTGTGTTTAATCTGTCTTCAGCTCTTATTTACTCACAATTTCTTCTGTACTTTTCAATTTGGGACTTGAAACTTTTGGTGGTATTGTAGTTGGAAACATATCTATAATCCTTTGTGATGCAAGATATGATCCTCTTACTCTTTGAGGTTATCTCTTTTGTTTACCTTGTCTCTCGTGTGCATAGGGAATTCATCAGTTCTCGTAGGAACTTGAAGGCAGCAGGGTATGTTGAATAGCATTGGGCTTATTGATGCCTATCAAATTATCTACCTTGATTCTCTTTTATATATTGATTTCTCTGATATAATAATATCTTTTAAGCTTCCATGTGGCAGGTTTTATTACTGGCTAGTTATCCAGATTAGCTTTAATGCCGTTGTTCTTACCCTCAGTTTTATCTATATTGTCTAAGTGTATACATATCTGCATGTTAAGAGTTCAGCATTACATAGCATCTGTGCTTGGTTGGGGTATTCAACTCTAGTTAGGATTCAGTTATTCTTACTTATGATAAAAAAAAGCTTTGTAATAAGTTAGGCACAGAAGAGTTATATTCAATGTCTCAGAGCGTTGCATATTGATTATCTTCCATTTGTTGAATTCTGTGTGTAAACATGGAATTAGGGCTCATACAAACCAGTTTTGGTATGTGTTTGCTTACGTTAACCATTTTGGTTAGTGGTGTGATGTATTTATAACTAGGGATGTTGGCATGGAGCGTATTCGATCAGATGGAGGAGGTTGACTATTGGCAATCTGAGAGCCCTTGTCTGAGCTAACGACGTTGACGTATCTTGTCTTAATTGTCGAGTCAAACTTTGTTGAAACTTCAAATTTTGTTGTTACTTTTAATATCTAAGATCTCTATGTGCATCAACTATTATGGTGTTAATAGAATATTCTGATTTGGATTAGTGTATAGGGTAAAATGTATAGAAAATAAAACAAGAATCTCAGGTTAGTATATAAAAATACTGTTGGTTATTTATATTTCATTTTATAAATTATTTAAGAGAACTTGTGAATCTCATTGGGACTACAAATACAAGTATCATATCCAATATAAAGGACATGCTTGTGTTTTCTCATACAATGTATAACACAATCATGAATAAACTCTGGATCAAGAGGAAAGTGTGGCTCATCGGATCTGTGAATTTGAATGGATTGTGCAATTTGAGGGCTTTCTCCGTAATTAGAAGAAATAGTTTTTCTTTCTAAGTTATCCATATCATATGGGGCACCTATAAAAAAATATTGAATTATTAAATTAATAGACTACTAAAAATATATGTTATAGAACGTAGATGATAGCATCTAAACAATTGAGCGATATGTGTCATGATCTCGTTAATTAAAATTTTGACACATGTCGAGTTCTCGTGAAAACAACTAAATTTTATATAATAAAATATAACAAAATTATATATATATATATATATTAAAAAAAATTAAAATAGAGACCCCAAAAAAATGGGAATCCTAGACCATTGTTTCAGCTTGTTGTGCTCAAATCTGCCCCTGCATCAGAGTTCATCCACTATGACATGAGCCGTCATAAGGACACTTACAACTTGTCAAGGCACTTTAAACATATCCACCAGCCTTATCTATATGATGTCTTTCAAGTTTGAACAAATTTAAATCTTGATCTAACGTCTTACTCCCTTCCTTTCAAAATAGTGATATTTTATCAAAAAACAAGAAAAAAATAGATGATGTTTTAGTTAAAAACATGTTAATTAAGAAATATCCATTTTTACATCTTAAAGTACAAAACATAATTTATGAAAAGAACAATTAATCAAAAAAAATTGGTTTTTTTTTGCCGGCTCAAAAAAAATTATTAATAAAAAAAAGAAAGTATTGACTTTTATTTAAATTGTTGTTTTTCAATTGACAACCAAACTATTAAAGTTATTTTGACTATGTGTTTTTACAAATTTAAGTGAATAAAAAATTGCATTGAAATCCCAAAACATCATCTATTTTGAACCAATTTTTTTTCTAAAACATTGTATATTTTAAAACAATGGGAGTATGATAATTTAAAAATGTCATATGGAGGTGATTTTGGAATGACATGTACGACGATCGTTACTCCATATATATGCCATTTGAACTATACTATAATAATTTGTTTTAATGATTTAAAAATTTCTCGACTAATAAATCTGTAAACTACAATTACAAGTAACTAGTCAAGGCATATTTGAACAAATCCACCAGCTTTGTCCTCTTGTCCAATTACATATAACTTCATTTCTAGGCACTAGATTTTACAAAATTGATATTTTCCAAAACATGCAATAATTAAATTATGTATAAGACTCTTAAATAGTTCATCCTAACGGATCGGCAGGAAAAAATAGAAGAGTCATATCAGTAGGACATGACGGATCACATTCTGTAATCGTTGATATTGTTTTAACGTGTTTGATGGAATTTGACATTACAAAGTATATAAATTACAAAAAAGGTAAGAAATGTGACGTTTTTTATCAAAAAAAAAAACAAAATGTGACGTGAGCTAAAAGAAATAGAAAATATTTGGTGATTGGAGGATCTAGGTTTTTGGCATGTAAATAGGTTGGCCTTGCCATGTGCATTTTATCATTTCCACGCAGATTTATTTTTGTTATGTATAGTTTCATATTTATTTATTTGCCAAATTTCTCAGACTCGTTTTTCAACTACCCCTTATAAGAGTCAAAAATAATAAAATTATTTCTTAAAAAAGCTCTCATATATATCTTGAAATTCACAATAATATTTGTAAGAAAAAAAAGTAAAACAAGTGTTACAATATTGGCAATAAGGGTCAACGTATTTAATTAGTCTTACCACTATGGCATTATCTTTGAGACTTTGACCAATCTATCTGTTTTACGTTTTTTTTCTTTCTAGTCAAACTTTTTTTTTAGCAAGCAATGTGTTTTTTCTTCGTTTATATATTTACTAAAATTTATCACAGAATTAAAAAATCAAATTGTCAGGAGAGGAGAGTCAGAAGACATGGTAGATCGATTTGTTGAATGTGGTTGCAAGAGTAAGGAAGATTATACGATTGTCTTTGCAAATTTAAATGTAAGCCATAAGCCATATAACAACATAATTTATGTGCTAGCTCATTCTAAAGTATGTTGCAAAATCTGTGGACGGGTTTGATTAAATGTTGTTCTTTTGTTGATCATTGATTTTGGGTTAATTGTCGTTTTCTGATAAAAAAAAGAAAAAGTGTTTTATTTTTATTTTTTATAACTTTTAAATGCTTCAAATTCCTTATATCAAATTTTTTTGGTTGAAACTCGTATAAGAGAAAACATTTGATTTTTGTTTTTTGGTTGGATTTTGGTGTGTTCATTCAAACAATATTTTTGTAAAAAAGATAAAAATAAATAAATAGTAACGTTATCTAAGTATTGATAATGACAAGAAACATGTAGAGATGAACATTCAAGAATTTTTAAAAAATCATTTGGATTTTTCATTGGATTTGAAAGTGTTTATTCAAGCAATATTTTTGTTAAAAAGGATAAAAAGAAAAGCCGATAAATATAGCATTGAGGGTTTGAGAAGGTTTTCCAAATTAATTAGATTTATTTTTGTTCTTCTTGGCTATGAGAATATTCTCTCAATTAGTAATTTTGTAAAAAAGGATAAAAGAACAAGTGAATAAATATAATATTACCTGAGTATAATATTGAATAGAGATACATGGAGATGAATATTCGAGAAACTTCTCAAAATTAATGAACATAAATTTTTTTGAGAGGTTTTTCGGATTTTCATCCTCATGTTTCTCTGTTCATTGTTATACACTCATGTAATATTACATTATTCACATCTAACATTTTATCTTAACCATTACCTTGTTTTGACAATGTTATACATGAGGACGAAAGAGACCAATGTCCACAACTTAGATTAACGACTTGAGTTAGCTACGTCCAGCATTGTTATACTAACATGTTGGAATAACTTCCACGTTATTCCATGTCTAGAACCTTCGTTTTTCTCTTCTACATAATTTCCAATGAAGCTTGCACTTTCATTCTCTTCCTTTTTGATTGAATTTGACAAATCAAGCTTTTCTGTAATGAGACATAATTTCTTCACAAATAACAACTGCAACTTATACTCGAGGAAGGTAAATATTCCAACACGAATCTATGCTTTTCCCCCATAATCTGAAACCTTCCTCTTCGACTTGAAGTTTTCAATTCAAAATCCTCGAACCATGCCCTTTCAATAATCTCTCCCAACTTGATTGGCATAATTCAGTAAACAAACAGTTGTACAACTGCAATGTTGAGAGTAGTAGCTCAGATTCTGGTTGTGATAGAGACACACCATCTTGTTTCTTGATGCTTTTATTCCAGAATTTATAACCAAGGCCAACTAACTTCTCATATTTGTATGTTGAGTAACCGTTCTTGAAGTTCAACATACCCCATACATACTGGATCATTCGTTCTAATGCCCCGAAGTGAGTAATCTTAAGGATGACAAGAGATAAACCTGCTTTCACTATTCGCCAACTTCAGTGTAGTGCTTATTGTAGGTCTTGCAGACTCTCTGGAATACATTCCACCTGTTCCAACAGGTTTCTAACATACGAGTTTTGAACAACAAAAGTTCTATCACTCAGCTGGTACATTTGAAGATCCACGAGATCACTGATGTTTCTCCCCATAATCATCTTGTCCATTTGCTTCAGCTTTGAAATAACTTAAATACTTCTTAATTTATGATTCTTGTTATATCATTTCCACTATTGCCTTTCACATATTGCTTCCACAATATTTCTTCATCTTTTACATCCAGCATGCATGTTTGAGATTCATCCCACATGTAGCAATCATTGCTTGTTCTTATCCCTGAAAGAACCACTTGACCTTGTTCATTGAATGACCAACACTTAACTTTTTTGAACATCACATTTAATCCCAAATCATAAAGCTGACTCACACTAATCAAATTCATTGAAAGTACTTGAACATAGTACACATTCATCAGCTCTGATACATTCGATCCTCTAAGGTTCCATTTCCTTTGATAAAACCCATAAAATTTGTTGTAGCTTGTACGAGTCACAACTGCATCTGGTAGCTTGTAGGATTTGTTGTATCTGCTCAAAATTTGTGCTTCAATAGCTTTAACATCGATAGTTTTTTCCATGTTCAATGGAAAGTTCCAGTATTGGCAGGTGGTGATTGATGTAGGATGCTTATCATCTGAGATATAAACCGTTTGCCACATATCCTTCAAATGAACCCTTTTAGTCAGCTCGTTGATCATGACATGAGCTAATTTCTGTTTCCTTAAGGACCTTTCAAGACACAAGAGTTTGATCTCTGCCATTTTAACAACCTTATCACATACCCTGATTCTTGCTGGCATGCCACTGATGAAACCAACAAGTCTCCTCAATTTCTTATCACATACTTCAATATGCCAGTTCCGGTAATGACCAGTAGGATGCAATGCCCACGCTAGATATTTCTGGGAGTAATCAAACTTTCCACCCTCGGTATTAGAAAAATGTTCCTTGAGAAGGTTGTATACCTCTGTATACATACTACCTCGGTATTAGGGGTTAATTGGTGAAAATTGTGAAGAACAAACCCTAAATTCCCAAATATAATCAATTTGGAGGTTAGTTTGGGTTATGGGTGGGTTAAATTAGTTTATGGGCAATCACAGTTTGCTAAACGCGATTTACTTAATTTGATCATAATTTACTATTTTTAGCTTCGTAGGTGTAATTGAGCAGAAAAAACAAATTCGGGGGTTATAATGCTTAAATGTGATAGAATGGAGAGTATAATCAAGAGTTTACGACTCTGGGGGTGTTGAGGCAGAAGCACCACTATAGAGGGAGTCGTAGACAATCAACCCAAAATTAAAACATAAAAAATTTATGAAATTAAACTTCTATCACATCAAGTTAGAAATCTAGGAGACTTGTTGGTTTCATCAGTGGCATGCCAACAAGAATCAGGATGTGTGATAAGGTTGTTAAAATGACAGAGATCAAACTCTTTTGTCTTGAAAAGACCTTAAGGAAACAGAAATTAACTCCTGTCATGATCAACGAGCTGACTAGAAGGGTTCACTTGAAGGATATATGGCAAGCAGTTTATATCTCAGATGATAAACATCCTACACCAATCACCACCTGCCGATACTTGAACTTTCCATTGAACATGGAAAAAACTATCGATGTTAAAGCTATTGAAGTACAAAGTTTGAGCAGATACAACAAATCCTACAAGCTACCAGATGCAGTTGTGACTCCTGGATTTAGGAAAATGGAATCAGGTGACATCCTTAGTGCTAAGGCCATACCTTAATCAATTTAAAGTGGCCCTTGAATTTGATAAAAACGATATCAAGCATTGGTTTCTCCCACAAGAAGGTGTAGTCTATAGTTACGTAGTTGTAAATCATGATTCTTATATTCTCACTGACTTTTGCAGCTTCTACACGAATCATCTTAGTCTACTGAAATACGAGACATTCAAAAGTGCATGCTCATATTACACCGCTGCCACTCAGACCTTGATACATAAATTGATGAAAGATGCGATCATTGTTTCAAAACAACAAGGTTTCGACATGTTCACAGTGTATGATGTAATGAAAAGTTACAACTTCTTAAAAATGATTCATTCAAGGCGAATACCCTATTCATTACTACCTCCATAACTACCATCTACCAAAAAATTTCATTGCTCTTCACCATCTTCACAAACCGTTTTCATTTTTTCCTCAACAATTTTCATTTTTAAATTCACCAGCAAAAAAAAAAAGAAGTTAATCTCTGAGTTTATACTTCCTTCAGCAGGAAACGATGTTTGTGAAGAGAAATCCGATTACAGAAGCCACCGCCGGCTTTGAAGAAGTAACACTGAGCTTGCTTCTTCTCCAAATCACCGACCAACCTACCCATCTCCTTGTCTAAAACACTTTTGCTCATCATCAGAGTTTTCCTCATCTTAATCCATTTGAAAGCATCTTCTTTTACTCGGATAAGCTTGTTGATTAACCATGAATTATGTGCTTGATGTAGCTCGTTGGCAGGATAAATGCTGAACACCAAAAGTTAGAGATCCCTGCGATAACTGTAATGAGTAGAAGGAGCCTTCCTGCAAATGAAAGTGATCTAGCACTCCATGTACTTATTTTCTTTTTGACCTTCTAAATCAATGGTTCACAGTTTGGAATTGATAGTTTCTTTGAGCATAACGGGACTCCCAAGTATCTTATAGACAGTAGTCCATGACTTAATCCTGTGGCTGAGGAGATCTGATTAATCTCATCTTGTGACAAGCCAGAGGAGAAGAAACATGTTTTTGAGACACTTATCGCCATACCAGAGAGGGCCTGAAACTGATTGAGGACTTGCAGCACACTTTGCACTGACTGAAGAGAACCATCTATAAATATAAGCAGATCATCTGCAAAACAAAGGTGGGTAAGCTTCGAATCCTTACATTTGAAATGGTATTGAAATCTTCTTTCTTCTGCAGCTTTGTTTAAAAGGATAGAGAGACAGTTCATTGCCATGACAAATAGGTAAGAAGATAGAGGGTCTCCTTGCCTAAGGCCTCTCTTTCCTTTAAAATACCCTTGAACATTTCTATTATAACCAACTGAGAAGCTAGGTGTACAAATACATGCTTGTAACCATCATAGGTAAAGATTAGGAACATTTAAACCTGTTAGACAATTAAGAATAAAACCCCAACTGATCGTGTCAAAAGCCTTGGCAATGTCGACTTTAATTGAGATTCTTTTTGGACCTTTGTCTTAATGGTAACCTTGAATAAATTTAGCCGCTAAGAGTGTGTTCTCAACCAAAAGTCTACCCTGAACAAATGCCATCTGATTAGGGAGGATAAGGTCAGAGAGAATTGGCTTGAGTCTAAATATTAGGAGCTTCGAGATTGTCTTATAAAGAGTTTTACACCATGAGATGAGTCGGTAGTCTCCAATAGTTGTAGCACTAATTCTATTAGGAACTAGAGTGAGGATGGTAGCATTGTAGAAGTTGGTAGGAAAGCGGTTTGAAAGAACCTCTTGATTATACTCTCTATTCTATCACATTTAAGCACTATAACCCCTGAATTTGTTTTTTTCTGCGCAATTACACATACGAAGCTAGAAATAGTAAATTATGATCAAATTAAGTAAATCACGTTTAGCAAACTGTGATTGCCCATAAACTAATTTAACCCACCCATAACCCGAATTAACCCCCAAATCGATTATATTTGGGAATTTAGGGTTTGTTCTTCACAATTTTCACCAATTAACCCCTAATACCGAGGTAGTATGTATACAAAGGTATACAACCTTCTCAAGGAACATTTTTTTAATACCGAGGGTAGAAAGTTTGATTACTCCCAGAAGTATTTAGCGTGAGTATTGTACCCTCCTAGTCATTACCGGAACTGGCATATTGAAGTATGTGACAAGAAATCGAGGAGACTCGTTGGTTTCATTATTGGCGTGCCAGCACGAATCAGGGTGTGTGATAAGGTTGTTAAAGTGGCAGAGATCAAACTCTTGTGTTTTGAAAGGTCATTAAGAAAATAGAAATTAGCTCCTGTCATGATCAACGAGCTGAATAGAAAAGTTCACTTGAAGGAAAGATGGCAAGCTGTTTATATCTCAGATGACAAGCGTCCTACACCAATCACCACCTGCCGATACTAGAACTTTCCATTGAACAAGGAAAAAACTATCGATGTTAAAGCTATTAAAGCACAAAGTTTGAGCACATACAACAAATCCTACAAGCTACCAGATGCAGCGGTGATCCTGGATTTAGAAAAATGGAAACATGTGACATCCCTAGTGCTAAGGACATACCTTAATCAGTTTAAAGTGGCCTTTGACTTTGATAAAAATGATATCAAACATTGGTTTCTCCCACAAGAAGGTGTAGTTTACAGTTACGTAGTTGTAAATCCTGATTCTCATATTCTCACTGACTTCCGCAGCGTCTACATGAACCATCTTAGTCTACTGAAATACGAGACATTCAAAAGTGCATGCTAATACTACACCGCTGCCACTCAGACCTCGATCCATAAATTGATGAAATATGCGCTTATTGTTTCAAAACAACAAGGTTTCGACATGTTCACAGTGTGTGATATGATGAAAAGTTACAACTTCTTAAAAAGAATTCATTCAAGGCAAATACCCTATTTATTATTACCTCTATAACTACCGTCTATCCGACAATTCAATTGTTCTTCACCGCCTTCACAAACCGTTTTCATTTTTTCCTTAACAATTTCTATTTTTAAATTCATCAGCAAAAAAAAAAGAGTTAATCTCTGAGTTTATACTTCCTTCGGCAGAAAACGATCTTCGTGAAAAGAAATTTGATTACAGAAGCCACCACCGACTTTGAAGAAGTAACGCTGAGCTTGCTTCTTCTCCAAGTCACCGACCAACCTACTCATCTCCTTGTCCAGTCAAGCCACTTGCAGCTAAGTGGGAATTGGCTATTTAATATTCTTATGGGAATAATTAACTATTTTTATATTCTTTCTCTTTAATTTAGAGATTTTATGTCTCTGATTATTAAATATATAGAGAGAGATGATTTGAATAGAGGCTTATCGATCATAGGAAAATATTTTGAAGACTGGGATCATTTTCTGTATTACTGAATAAGTTTTATAATGATACAATTACATATACGATGTGTGAGTTTCATTTATATTGATAACCGTAGAAAGCATTAGACTTATATTTGATATTACCGAATAGTGATTCGACATTAATCCTCGAAAACCTTTTACCACAAATCACTTCAAAAATTTTACAAAAAACATTGTCAGATTCAGGCATGATTTAAACACATCTTATTTAATTAACAAGAGACCAAATTCAAATGTATATTTATTTATTTTTCAAATTTCTCCTACTCATTTTTCATCTACCTCTTATAAGAGTAAAAATATAATAAAAAATTATTTCGTAAAAAAAGCTTTCATTTATATCTTGAATTCCCAATAATATCTATAAGAAAAAAAAGTAAAACAAGTGTTACAATATTGGCAATAAGGGTCAACGTATTTAATTAGTCTTACCACTATGGCATTATCTTTGAGACTTTGACCAATCTATCTGTTTTACGTTTTTTTTTGGGTCAAACTTTTTTTTTGAGCGATGTATTTGTTCTTCGTTTATATGTCCACTAAAATTTATCACAGAATGAAAAATCAAATTGCCAGGAGAGGAGAGTCAGAAGACATGGTTGATCGATTTGTCGAATTTGGTTGCAAGAGTAAGGAAGATTATACGATTGTCTTTGCAAATTTAAATGTAAGCCATAACACAATTTATGTGCCTATAGCTCATTCTAAAGTATGTTGCAAAATCTGTTGGCGGGTTTAATTAAATGTTGTTCTTTCGTTGATCATTGATTTTCATTTAATTGTCATTTTGTGCTAAAAATTGGTTTTGTTTTTATAACTTTTAATTGCTTTAAATTGCTTATATCATTTTTTTTTTGGCATCAAACTCGTATTAGAGAAAATAATTTTTTTTTTTTGGGTTGGATTTGGTTGTGTTCATTCAAACAATATTTTTCTAAAAAGATAAAAAGACAAATAGTAATGTTATCTAAGTATTGAAATGACAAGAAACATGTAGAGATGAGCATTCAATAATTTTTTAAAAATCAATTAGAAATTTTCATTGGATTTGAAAGTGTTTATTCAAGCAATATTTTTATTAAAAAAGATAAACAGAAAATCGGATAAATATAACTGCTGAGAAAGTTGTCAAAATTAATTAGATTTTTTTGTTCTTCTTGGATACGAGAGTATTTACTCAAGCAACAATTTTGTAAAATGGATAAAACAACAAGTGGATAAATATAATGGTACCTGAGTATAATATTGAATAGAGATATATGGCGATGAACATTCGAGAAATCTCTAATGAACATAGATCTTTTTGAGAAATTTTTTGAATATTCATCTTCACATTTCTCTATTCATTGTTATACTCATGTAACATTTACATTTATTCGCATCTTAGCCATTACTGTATTTTGACAATGTTATACCTGAGGAAAAAAATAGACCAATGATCACAACTTAGATTAGCGACTTGAGTTGGTTAATTGCAGCATGAGTAGAGTTTTCACTTGGTGGAGCTCAAACACAAACTGAGTTTTGATATTTTTTTTTGGTTGAACTGTTAAATAGATTAATTTTTTTTTTCAAATGATTTAATTTTGTTCAATAATTTACTAAAAACATTCTTATACTTCTGAACTTTTCGCTTTCTTGTCAATAAAAATATATAGTTGGACTAAAATGTAACCAGGTCTTAGGCTGGGCCCAGTTATGCAATTAGCCCATAATTTTCTTTTCAATTTTCAGATCAGAGAATTCTCTGATTGCTGCGTCTTCCTTCTTCGCTCTGCCGGTCAATTTCCGTTATTATTATCACAAACCATTCACGATTTGAATTACTACCAAAATCGAATTTAAGCTCGATTTGAGATGGAGGATTCTAAATTTTCCGATTTGGATGACGATTCCGGCGGTAACGTAGATCGCGACGGTGGATTGTCTGTTATGAGCAGTTGTTTTTTCTTAGATAATGTTGGCGAAGTTTTACTTTCTCGGAATCAAGATGGTTTGTCATGGAAATTTTTGTATGCTTCAGATTGTGTAAGATTTTGTCGATAATGATATATGTTCATGCTTCCTCAGGTTAATCAGATGAACTGAGTTCGTTGACTTTGATCTTTATGCTTTTTTCAAATTCATCATCATGAATGATCAGATTTTGCATATTAGTATTGATGTTGGAGCTGCGAAAAACAAAATCATGGATCAGAAATGGTTATGTTACTGATTTGAGCAAGTTTCTTGTTCTACGTTGACAGGAGGGAACGACTTGTTTAGGACTTAGAAATTCTGAGAATTTGAAAACTGAGATCAAGTTCTCTGATATTTATGCTGTGGAGTTTGCTAACTATGGTTTGGTGCATAGTCCAAAGTCAGGGCTTGGACATGCCAAAGAATGTTTCAGAGAACGTTTGTTAAATACTCAAGAGGTTTTGTTTTCAATCTTTCATCTTGCTTCTCCTATCATCTTCTGGTGATTACAGTGTAATGAGGCCTCTGCTTTGATGTAGATGTATCGGTTCACTGTCCATGGATTTCAAAGTTCACCAAAAGAGCCTTGTCTTTGGAAACTTGCTGCATTTACTTTTGGCCATATGGATTTGCAGACGTGCCAGAGTTGGATGGATCAATTGAATTACTCTTTGATCAAGGAAGTCGAAAGACCAAGAAATCTTTTGGTAAATCTTATTGGTTCAAGCTTTAGCACTTTGTTACTCCTATTTTGTATGATTTCTTTGACAGGACTGCTTGCTACTTTTTTAGGTATTCGTTCATCCAAGAAGTGGTAAAGGAAATGGCTCCAAGGTCTGGGAAACTGTTTCTAAGATTTTCATTCGCGCTAAAGTTAATACAAAGGTATGCTTTTAATTGCACCACCTAGCAGAATGGTCATTTGGTAATTATTTTTGTGAGAGTTGTTATAGGTTATTCTTTGATGACTAAAGGCGCACAGATTTTGCTTCTTGGGGTAGCTGATTTGATTCTATGCTATAGTAGAGCATTTAGGGAAAAATGTTATTTATCATGCAATGTAATTGCTTCATTGTGGTTTACCAAGGTCTATAGTTATTGGTCGACTATTTCCTATCATTCTTTATATTTGCAGCAATGGAGTGCAAAGAAATTGTTATATATATATATATATATATATATAGATATTTTTTAGTCGATATTGCAACATGACTTCCCCAATTTTTGCCTCTCGAGATGTTTTTTGTCCATATGTTGGCCAAATGAGACTTTCTTTGTCTACGTTTATTTATGCATTAAGTCTTGTGATACTATGGCTCTCATAAAGAAAGACACATAAATGTTTCTCACTGTCCATGTGACGTCCTTTGTTTGATATTCTTGATTTACCATTTTAAATTAGGTAATTGTAACAGAACGAGCAGGACATGCATTTGATGTAATGGCATCTATCCAAAACAAAGAGCTCCATTCATATGATGGCATCATATCTGTTGTAAGTTGTAGTTCTCTTTTTCTATGTTTCGTTGACCCAAAGTACTTCTTTTGACAATGATTGTAGCGATTGATTCGCCAGTGCATTTGTAAAATATTTTTGTGATGTGACATAGCCTTGAATTCCAAACATATAAATGAGTCAATTTATGGATTAGTGAAAGTTGATGGAAGCTTCTACACTCCTAATATCTGTTGTCACATTTTATTCCTCACGGTGCTTACTTGTGGAACATATATCTGCTTTTCATGATATGATTGTCATTATTTTTATATCTTGAAAAATCAACCTATGTTCAGGGTGGGGATGGTTTCTTCAACGAAATCCTGAATGGATATCTTTTGTCGAGACTTAAAATCCCTCTTCCACCAAGTCCATCAGATTCCTTCAATTCTGTTCAAAGTAGAGGTAGCTCCTCAGTTCCAGAATCAGGAGATGCAGTTCATGAGACTGACCAGAAGGAACACCATCCTCTTCTTCCTGATTCAGTTCAAGAGGTCATGAATTTCAGTATGTATTTTATCAACTTTATCTCATCTTTGTTTGAGGGCTGGGACTGTTAACTAGTTGTAATCTCTAGGTGTTACTGTTTACCTCTACAGGGACAGTCAACAATTCATGTGAAGGTCAGTTGGTTTTGTACAAGACATTCAGTTACATTACCTGCTTTTGTTAGTCAGGTTTTTCACTGTTTTTCTTGTTCTTTTTTTTTTTTTTTTGACAATTTCGCAGGAATTGAAGATCCCAATCATCCCTTCAGTGGTGAAAGGCCTAGATTCGGCCTCATCCCGGCAGGTTCAACTGATGCAATTGTGATATGGTAGTGGTTTTTATTAACAATTATTCATAGTCATCGTTTCACTAGCAAATATTATACTGCACCATAAATGGGAAGATGTTTCACTTGTATGAGCAATTAACTGTAGTTGATTACCAAATTAATAACAACTGCGTAGCATTTTCAATCTCTACTGTCTGGTTTCTCTTTTTCTGCTCCATATAAGTTTTGAAAGCATTGGTATGTCTCGTAAATTCAGAAATATATATACCTTCTGATAAGCTTAATGTTTCAAACTAACTGTTTATGCTCTTGCGTTACAGCACTACAGGAGCTCGTGATCCGATAACATCTGCGCTGCATATCATTTTAGGTAGAAAGCTCTTCCTTGATGCAATGCAGGTTGTGCGGTGGAAAACGGCATCAAGCTCGACGATTGAACCTTTTATTCGTTATGCTGCCTCATTTGCAGGGTAAGGACTAAACTTTTCTAGTGAGATTCTGTAGTCATGAAGCTCTAATATTCATCCTTCACTTACAAGCCCGAAGCCTTAGCTTCTTATTGTTAGTAGAATCCTCGTTTGTCTAATAAATCACCTCAATATCATTAGCCTGCCTGTAATATGAAAACTGGTTGCTCTGATCTCTAACAGAGCTTTTGTAAAATTGATTAGTTCAGATATGGGTTTTATGGTGATGTCATTTCAGAAAGTGAAAAATATCGGTGGATGGGTCCCAAACGCTATGATTATGTTGGAACTAAGATATTCCTGAAGCACAGGTACTTTCCTAACATATTTACCAATTTACACTGCCAAGATGTGCTAGACATCTGTGTTATTTTTCCTTCCAAGCGAATCACTGCTGTTTGAGTTGTTGGTTTATGTGTTAATGCAAGATCATACGAGGCAGAGGTGATGTTTGAAGAAGCTGAATCAGAGAACACTAAAGCTTCCCCACACACGCGGAGTAAGACGTGGCCATTTCGAAATACCACTAGATCAGAGAAAATACTATGTCGTGCGAAATGTAGCATTTGTAACAGTAAAGCAGATGGTAATAGTGTAAGCACAACACCTAACTCATATCCAGAAAAAATAAGATGGCGTAAAACAAAAGGGCGGTTTCTGAGTATAGGTGCTGCAGTAATGTCAAACCGAAATGAAAGAGCACCTGATGGTCTAGTCGTGGATGCACACCTCTCAGACGGTTTCCTTCATCTCATACTCATTAAAGATTGTTCTCGTCCCAAGTACTTATGGTAATGTCTGGATTTTTTCAAATTGTCATTCAATCTATGAGTAATGCTTGAGATTCTAATCGGTTACAGGCACCTAACCGAGCTTGCGAAAAGAGGTGGAGAACCTTTAAACTTCGAGTTTGTAGAATATCATAAGGTTTGTAAAAAACATTATCCTTTTCTCAAATCTCTTCATATCTTGGTTGAGTCATGATCATATGCATTTGGGAATGCAGACGCGAGCTTTCACATTTACATCATTTGGGGAAGAGAGTGTGTGGAATTTGGATGGAGAGATCTTTGAGGCTCACCATTTATCAGCTCAAGTCTTGCGTGGTCTCATACCTCTGTTCGCTTCTGGTCCAGAAGTATAACAACATGCATGTGAATGTGGTTTTCTATGGAGCTTTGTGCATAACTGACCCAAGTGAAAAGTTATATGAGAGTGGAAGGAAACTAGAAAAATATAATAAATTAATATGGCAATGTGACTAGCAATAATATTAGAATATCCAAAGAAAGTCAAGATGTAATGTTATTAATTTTACCATATGATCTCATTATTTATGATGTGTAATGGATGATTTACATTTTTTTTAATCATTAGACATGAATCATATAAAATCCAACTAAAAAAAAACAATAGTAGTGTGAACAAATGTTATTCTACTTTATTATAAGTGGAAATTAGTTTTTGTAATTTTGTATGTATATATCTATATATATTAAATATTGCGTAACTTAACAATTTATTCAGCATGGTCCTGTGGTCGGAGATTTATTTAAAGAAATAAAGGTCTTGGGATTCGAATATACCCCATTTTCTCCTTCTAGCATGCATGATTTTAACCTAATTTTTAGTCGCCTCAAGCTTGTCGTTTTAACATGCTCCTCTCATAGTTTTCGTTTAATAATAACAGATCAACAACAAAACATCTAGTTTTGAATTTAAAATCTAATAAAAACTTTTTTTTTCAAGAACTCCAATTTGTTGGGCGATTTTCTTAAATCCCCACATATCTTCGTCGCTAAGCATTTAACCGTCGACTGCGTGGAGACCGATTTTTTGAACAGAGAAATCAATACAACTAAACTCAAAAGCAATTCATAACATATTTGTGTACCATTTCCTTAACTTTGTTGGGAAGCCATGGTTATCATTTCACCATCCCTCTACATACACCAGAGCAAAATGCACTGTCTGAACATGGATATCGTCATATTGTTGAAACCGGCATTGCTTTGTTGTCTCACGCCTCTATGCCTAAATCATATTTGACATATGCACTTTCTACGGCCGTATATCTCATTAATCGGTATGCCTACTACAATTCTCGATTTTTCATCACCATTTGAAAAGCTTTTTGGTCATTCTCCTTATTACGAGAAACTTTGAATTTTTGGGTATCTTTGTTTTCCCTGACTTCGTCCTTACGCTTTTTATAAACTCGATTCTCGATCCTCACCATGCGTATTTATTACATATTCACCTACTCATAGTGCATATTTTTGCTTGGATTGATCTTCTTCCCGTGTCTACACGTCTCGTTATGTCACATTTCATGAAACTATTTTTCCTTTTGCAACACGACTTTCTTCTTTGTGTGCCTCTCTTGACCCTTCTCCTTTGGAGTCTTCTACTCTTTGGGTTCATCCATTCTCAGTTGTGTCTCTTGGTAATTTATCATCTAGTGCTTCAACACCAACCCTATGTGTGCATCTCTTGCCTACGGGAGCTTCAGCTCTACCTGATGAGGCTGTTCCACCTCCTACACCTGTTGAGGATGTTCTTTCTTCTCTACCAACAACTATTATTGACCCATTACTACCTGCACTAGTTGTGCCACAAGCGCCAGAACCCGTCGTGCCATCTCACTCAATGGTTACACGCTCCCAAAATTAGATACACAAACCCATGAAAAAGCTCAACCTCACGGCCATCGTTTCACATGTTTTTGATATTGAACCAACATGTGTTTCTCAAGCTCTTAAATATAAACACTGGAGACGAGCTTGTGATGATGAGATTGGTGCTCTGGCTCATAATAACACCTATGCTCTTGTGCCAGTGAGTGAAGCTGCTAATATTGTTGGATGTAAGTGAGGTTTACCTAATGGTTTTGTTGACAGGTTTAAAGCACAGCTTGTTGCCAAAAGTTTTCATCAACGACCGGGTATTGATTACCAAGACACTTTTAGCCATGTTGTGAAGGCATCCACTATAAATCTTGTTTTAGGCGAAGCCACAACAAATAATTGGGTTCTTCGTCAACTTGATGACAATAATGCATTTCTTCAAGGAACATTAGAAGAACATGTATACATGGCACAACCACCGGGTTTTGTAGACAATGATAATCCCAATACTGTTTTTTAAACCGCACAATCCAATATTTGGCCTAAAATAGGCACCTCATGCATGGTATAATAAGCTTTGCACGTTTCTCCTTCAGTATGGGTTTGATAATTCAGTTGCTGATGCATCTCTCTTTGTTTACTCTCACGTCTGGTTTGGATATTGATAATGCAACGAAGTATCGTGTTATTGTTGGTAGTCTCCATTACCTTTCTCTCACTCGTCCAAAGATTTCGTTTGCAGTTAACAAGCTCTCTCATTTTATACATAAACCAAAGATGGATTACTGGACTGATGTTAAAGGAGTATCTTGCGGGCATAACCTCCAATGATATCTTCTTAAGTGCTTGTAACCCACTATTTATGCCTTTACCGATGTTAATTGGGTTGGGGATAAAGGTGACTACACTTTAACAGGTGCTTACATTGTTTACTTTGGTTTTCACCCGATCTCATGGTCGTCTAGGAAACAAACTGAAGTTGCTCGATCTTCAAAAGAAGTTGAATACCGATCGATTGCCAATACATCCTATGAACTTTGTTGGGTTATTTCTCTTCTCTCGAAGATGTACCTGCGGTCTCGTACTACTCCGATTATTTATTGTAACAACATTGATGCTACGTACTTAGCTGCTAATCATGTTTTTCACTCACGGATGAAGCCCCTTGCATTGGACTATCATTTTGTCTGGAATATCATGTTCAGTCTGGAACACTTCGTGTGACTCACATCTCCTCCAATGACCAGTTTGATGATGCTTTCACCAAGCCACTCCTACACTCACACTTCGCTCGATTGTTTGTCAAAATTGGTTTCACCTCCGTGATCTATCTTGAGGGAGTGTATTAGAAACATTTTCGAGTTGTCTATATTATTTTTCCTTAAAAAGTATATAGCAAAAATGAGAGTTTTGAAATAACAAATTGGAACAACACTTTACTCTAAAAATTGACAATGTACCATTGAATTTTTAGAGATAAAAACTCAAATATACCACATTTTAGCATATATTACTAGAGTGTACCCAATCTTTTTGGAATTACTAGAATAATACAAATCGTTAAGGAAATGTCATTTAAGCCCTTAGGATTTTGAGATTAGTTTTTTTTTTTTCTAATTTTCGCAGTTTTTTTAAAAAAAAAATTTTAACAGTTGAAAACGTTTCAGTTTCCTCTCTTCCTCTTTTTATAACTGATATATTCACAAATAAAGCCACAAAAAATCCTTAACTGTTCACAACAAAAAAAAAAGAAACCCACGAACTCTCTCTCTCTCGCTCTGAGATCACAACCTCATAATCTCATCTCTCTTGTTTCTTTCGTGACATTCGCCGGTGACATTCGTCTCGAAATCCACTGGCGACCAGTCGTAATCTCCCCATCTTTCATCGCAATTCATCGTAATCGCCTCCTCTGTCATCGCACTCCGTCGCCTTTCGTCGCACTCCGTCGCTGAGAAAAGCCTCGGCGTAACATTTTACTACGGTAAGAAAGTTGAATTTTGTTTTTTTGAAATTTACTTGCTTGTTTATGATGTTGATTTGGGGTTATTGCTTAGGGTTTAGAGATTTTTGAGCACTTGCAACTGAGTGTATACTAAATCTGAGTTATCAAGCACAACAACAACATAATCACGACACCAGATTTGGTATACAATAAGTTGCAATCAGATGGCTGACTTTACGATATGTAGTGGCTGACTTATGGGTTACTTTACGGCTGACTTATGGATTACTTTATGGCTGACTTATGTTTCTGGCTGATTTATGGTTTGCTTTATGGCTGACTTATTGTTTGCTTTATGGCTGACTTATGTTTTACTTGGCAGAGTTATGACAGAGTTATGGTTTACGCAATGGCTGATTTATGGTTTACAACATGGCTGATATATGTTTGTTACTATGTTTCTTATGTTTAATTTTTGTGTTTGACACAGATGGAGAGACCAAGAAAATACCCACCTAGACGTTATAAAGAAGGAAAGTCTCCTATGCAGAGCAAGAATATGAACCACAATTGTCTTACATCGAGTTTAGCATCCGTTCGAGATGCAGTTAGGATTGATGTCTGGAAGGAAATCAATGGCACAAAATTAGGAATAATTCCTAAGTTAGTGGACAGTGACTACCAGTGGTCTGCGAAGATTGTGCAATATCTTCTTTCTCATCAGTTGCTCTTAAAGAATGTTAATGAAATTTGGGCAGTAATAGGTGGACAACCAATAAGATTAGGCTTAGATGAGTTTATCGACATAACTCGCCTAAAGACAGAGCCGCTTAATATAGAATCCTGTGAACTCGAGTATACAATGTTCTGGGAGAAGTTGGGTATTCTCAGAGGGTGTGCAGGTGGCCCCAAATGGGATGAATTGGCTAAAGTGTTTGGTAAGTGTTAGATGGATAAGAAGCGAAATGGTCTGTTATGTTGAAAATTTTGAGAATACCAGAAGCTGCGAAAAGAGTCTTCAAAGATGAATGGATTGATGACTATCCTTGGGGTTTAGTTGTTAAATCTGGGTTTATTATTTTTATGAAGGGTGTTAGTAAAGTAACGCGATTGGATGGAAATGGATACACGGTTAATTATATGTGGCATATGAATCAATAGCAATTTTCGGAGGCTTTTGGTAGAATGTTGATGAAAATAAAATTTCATTCCTCAAAGGGAAATGGGGGATTTTGAGCCGATATGATCACTTATATTATATATGGTGCATCAAGTGAATTGACAAACCATTGGGTAGCTATGGATGTGAATTTGAAGGAGTCGGATAGCATGACAACATCATGGGTCCCCACGATAAAATGAATTTTAGATTATGACGCATCCTCATTGTACGAATGTATTTTTGTAACATATACAAGAAAGAAGACAAGTCTTCAAACCACTTCTGAAGACTGGCTGTATCGAGCTGCCTCGCAAATTTTAACGTCCTATGAGACTTCCAATAATCCATCTATACATAAAGATAAATCAGTCGTAAAAGCCATGAAGTCAGTCATATTAAATATAAATCAGCCATATAAAAAGATAAGTCAGCCACATGAAAAGATAAGTCAGCCGATAACATAATGTCTTGCATTACCTTGATACCAAATTGCTTGTTCATAGCTATCCCGACATGCCTAAGAAGAACCGTTTGATCAATGTCGCCAATGAAATATTTGTATAAGACTCCTCAAACATCTGGTGTTGCCTGTCAAGATCGTGCAGAACGCTCTGTTATAGAACATGTGTGTTCTGAAACAAATCTACGAACATAAAACTCTGGATAATCTCCATATGAACAATTCTGAAGTTGATATTGAGACATCGAAATTGAATTGATCCCTCACCGAAAGAAGTTTCAGTCGATTCTCCAAATCGTTTTTACTATCGTAGCGTTGTCCGACGGCGAAATTTAACGATGATATCTCTAAATCTCGGACAACATTAGAGGTTTTCAATTCTTGTATAACAACGTTTTGAGATCTCTTCTTAGGAGGCAAAGTCGGCGAATCTTCGTCTGCAACATGCTTTCCTAATAAACTAAATTTATCATGATCGTCGAAAATGTCAAATCTGGTGTCGAACTCGTCATCTTTTTCGTCTCCATCTTCCTCTTCTTCGCCATCGAAGCTCCCCATATATTTTTCTTCTCGTATCACCCCAAATTCGGCTTCTTAATCATCATAATCACTAGACGGACGTTTCAGCTTCTCATTCGAATTCTCCTGCTGAATAACTTCGGTAACATCGATCTCGATAAATTCTACACATAGACGTAGTTTATCGGTTTTACTCAAGGTCAAAAAGCTTTGGAGTTGCCGAGTATTACAGACATAAACTGGAGGAGTATCTTGCGATAACTTTTTCATAGTCTTGTTTCCAAACATGTAGCTCAGCTGAATCTTACACCTTCGCGAATCCAATCCGTAGTCCTCTAATATCATATCCACTAAACCGCTGAAACTTGTTTGTTCGTTTACATCTATAACTCTGCATCCTCTCTGGTCGGGATTGAATGTGTACCGAAATTTTTGAATCCATTTGTCGGACACAATAATAATACGATCCATCGAAGATGAAGAAGAAAAGAAGTATAGATGAAGAACGGCGCAATGGAGATGAACCCTAAATCCCAAAACATGTACCCTTAAATCCGACGTGTTATTTCATAAAATGTGATGTAATTATTTTCTTGCTTACATGGAAACCAGCCACTAAATGAATTCGTAAGTCAGCCATTCCAAAATCAGCCATAAAACGATGTTATAAGTCAGTCATAACTAAATATACTATTTGAGTAATTATAGAAGATTATGAAATCAGCCATGATAACACTTAAACAAGGTGGAAACATATAAGTCAGCGGATACGTTGAGTAAATCAGCCGTTAAATGCATATTATTACAGTAATTACTGATTAATTGTTTAATCAGCCATAACTAATCCAAAATCAGCCGCGTGACCGTTGACTTAACATAGGTCAGCCACTAAAGCTCGTTGAAATCAGCCGAAAAAATAATAAATCAGCTACTTAAGTTTGCCGGAACTTGATAAGTCAGCCATATCATAGGAATAAGTCAGCCAAAATTCTCATAAATCGGCCACAGTTTTATAAGTCAGCCATGATTTATACTTGTTAGTCAGCCGATGTTCCGTAAGTCAGCCATAACTTTTAGGTAATAAGTCAGCCGTTTACATAAGTCAGCCACATTTCTTGATAGTCAGCCGTAACGAAAGCGAGAAATTTTTGCGGCAGACTTAACTAATACACGTCAGCAATTTATGTGCCACGTCGGATGGCGCCAAATTTTTTGCTGATGTGGAAAATAAAATTAATGGCCTTCTTGTAATTACGTTTTTGTTATAACATAGTTTGAAAGGTACTTTGGAGATGAAAAACATTACAGTAATAAAAAAAGATTTGCACTAGTCTAGTCATTTTTTTCAGATTCCATATCATTTGAGTAAACTTTCCTTTAATTTTTATTAATTAACAAAATTACAGTTCAGTATAAGAATTATAGTCACATATATAATCGTAAAATATATTAGCTATGTACAAATTTTTTTTTGGATTTATTTATTTATCATTTATCTGTAAATTTTCTTAGAGCATCTACATTGCAGACCCAGAATCATGTCTTCCGACATGGGGCCCACTATTTATAACAAAATTATGTCTTCCGCAAGACATTAGTCTTCTCCTTTTTGGTCATGTGTCGTGGCGTGATTCGCCGTGACATTAAAAAATCAATTTAAAAAAAAAAAATTTGGAAGACATGGATGTGCAATGGAGATGCTCTTATATTGTTTTCTTCGTCAACCTTTTGTTAATTAAAACTATTGAAGTGCCTATAAGTCTTCAACTAAACAGTCTTAGCTGTCTTTTTTTAAAGAAAATGAATCTAACCCGAGTGAATGAACCTAATTAGACTAATTTAAACTCAAAATTACTATCGTTTTCGGAGAATAAGGTCAACTTCTTTTTTTATTTGTCAACAAGAGAACAAGGTCAACTAAGAAGAAGGAAATGTATCTGGACTGTAACAAGGTCAAATACACAATCCATGTATCACTGGACATATGGATTAATGTGTTGTGAGCGGATTATAGGGAAACCAAAAAAGACGTGAAGCCAAGATAGATCATGCGAGCAACGAAGGGCGAGCAAAAAATAATACATATCTATATATGTATTTATCATATTTTAGTAATATATATATACATATAATTAATTCCTAAACTAACCCCAGCAACCAACTGAAATTGGGTTTTTGTGAACTTATTTGAAATACTTTCGTGTTTAGTGAAAAGATGAAAAATCCGTTAAATATATGGAGAGTTAGAAATACTCAAAACTTCAATGTTAAATAGTTAAATACAGGAACATTGTAAAAAATGAAATAATAATTGTGTACATCAAGAAAACTATCTAAATCACTTATTTTTATAAAATAAGTTTTTCTAATTCAAAATTAATTGCATCCTAAACACATTTTTTTTAATAAACATTACGTAAACAAATAGTTAATGACCATGATTTCGATAGCTAATGATTAAAAAAAAAAGTAAAAGTAAAGATTTTTTTTTTAAGGGAGAATAATTTTTTTTACAGTAAAGGGAGAATAATTTTTTTTTAGATCATATACACACTAAAAATATTATTTTTATTTATACTGTATTTCATGTAATGGTAGTACAAACACTATGCATTAATGGTAAAAAAAATTTAGATAATTGAAATTTTTAAAAACTACAAATAGAAAATAATGAACATAAAGATAAAAAAATGAATTAAAATGTAAAGAAATAATATTAAAATATACAAAATGAAAGACCAAATGATGAAAAATTATGTAAGTATTGAAACTTAGTGACGAAATGAGTTTCAATAAGCTGATATCTAAAGAAAAAAAAAATTTCTAAGAATATGTCCAAAGATAAGATGAGATCTTTAAGGAGCAAATTTGACATGCACAATAACATTGTCAGATAAACCTCGTGACCATAACAAATATCTCTCCTAAAGTTCTTTGACGCTCAAGTCAACAAGAAGATCATATAACTCGTCAAAGAAAATAGAGTATAGAAAGATGAAAATGAGAATATATTTCTGATTTGGGTTGAGAATCAATCTATGTTCCCAATTGTTATATGTGAGCAAATAAATAGTGAAAAGTGAGTAGATGTCAAGAAGAGAACGAGTATATCTTGAAAGATGACGAAAGGAGTTGTAGCGCAAAAATATTGATGAAAGGTAGGTTAGATATATGCATGCACATATGACTATAATAAGTATTTTAAATTTCATTCACTGTGTGAAATAATTGAGTCTTTAAAAAAACACATGACATGAATTAATGGATCAGGTTATGGTGAGGTAATTAGGCGAATAGAGACATAAATGACTTCTCAAAAAATTTTATGCCATGCACTTAGTTTGTTGGATAGAGTGTATTCGTCGAATTCGATGTAGTGGCACCTAGTAATTCGTTGTTTTCCTAAAAAAACATTATCCTCGATAATATATGTTATATAACGCTTGGTAAATTTCTTTTGAGTTTATCTAAATTTATCTTTTAAATTTCAAATGATTATATTTATATTATTAGTAAGTTAAATTAAATTATGCGCAACACACGGTAGTATAAATCTAGTCCTTTAATTAATTTGAAAGACATTTGTATTCTTTCTAAATTCAAGTATTTTAAACCATTTTCTAAATCATGTTAAGCAGTTAAGTATATATTTAAAATTTAATTTTAAAAATTACCTTTTTAATATATAGTTGATATTCTCATACAAACTAGTAGTCTTTTTTTTTTGGGTCGAAAACAAACTAGTAGTCATTTTCGCATATCATTGGTGTAAAGATTGATAAAGCCTTGTTTTCCAAACGGCATGATCATTGTCCATTGATCTTACCAAGTATGACGACAGATATTTTCTTAATTCCGAAAGTTTTGAGTGTTTATTTTGTTTTCTTCGGACGTGACGTCGACGGTGTATATACATTTTAGTGCACATATAATCTAACACAATACATTTTTTATAAGCAATACATTTTACATGCATTTTTTATATGCATGTATTTTACCACCAACATTTTAAGTATCATGAGACAATTAACAATTCCTGCCAACAAGAATAGTAGAATTGAGAAAAATGTATTCTAAGAATTAATGTAGTCATATTTTAAATAGATAGGTAAACACTTTTCAAATCAGATGTTCCTTCTACGGTTCTACTCGATTTTTTTTTCTACTCGATTTTTTACCATTGATAAGGTAGAAATTTTTATACAGAAAACGAAAAGTTCATGTTGTTTTGCTTCCAAACAATAAAAATGCTTATTCTATAAAGGGAATAACATCACCAAAAAAGTAATAATAGTTTCCAAAACAGACATTTTCCAAATGAATGCCCATTTCAAAAATATAAACACAACTTTTTTTGTTGACAATATGAAGACGAACAAAAGCCCTGTGACTCTGTGAGTTAACAAAAAAAAAACAGGATAAATAATTTAAGACGCTCTTCTTTGGCGCTTTGAGGGAATATTCTAGCAGTAGTAAATAGCCAAAGAGTGAATCTTTAACAATAATCATGAGTCATGCATGACCAAGTTATCTTAAATAATTTATTTTATAGTAATAATTTAAGAAACTTCTTAAGATTCTATGGTTATTCAAATGAATTGATTGTCTCTAAAATGAGGGTCTTTGGCTGCTCTTTGTATTTCTTCCTTCAATGCTTCTCTCTTTGGGGTTGAGATTCTCTACTGCTTAAAGTTACATCTTTTATTTATCAGGTAAGTCAAATTTTGTGATTTTCATTTCTTGTTTATTAGAGATTGACAAGATTGTGATCATGCTTGGCTTCTTGATAGGGTTCTTGTTTCCACATTTTAGTTCTGGTAAAGTTGAAAACTTTATCTGCTCAAGTCATTAAATTTGTGATGTCCAGATTTGAAGTTGAGAATTTCGATTATGAATATCAAAGCATTTCTTGATCAATGCATTCTCTGTTTTGAAATCAAGATCTTGTCAAAAATGATATCAAATTGTCTATTGTTCCTCGGTTGCCTCGTTTTGGTTTTGCTCATTTCAAATTGTGATGTTATGAATGACTTATCTTATAATGGCTTTGAGACACAGATTCGCTAGAGTCTCATTTGATTGAAGGAAAGATAAAATGGACTCTTATTTCAAAAAATCAATTCTGGAGTACAAGCCTGCGGTTAGCCAGCCTCCTAAGAGGGCTAGCTCTGATCTTGCATCTCCTTCTATACCGGTGACCATTGCGATAGCTATTAGTGGGAGTCCTAAAAGCAATAATGTACTTAAGTGGGCGCTCAAAAAGTTTGGTTCTGACAAAAATGTTACTTTCGAACTGATTCACATCCATCCAAAGATTACAACTCTACCTACACCTTGTAAGTTCCAAATATTTGACCTCTTCCTTGAGACAATATTTATGTGACTACATAAGAGTCCAATACTGGTTTCTGTTTCCTTGTGAAGCGGGAGACATAATCTCTATCACCGAGGCACCAGAGGATGTGGTGGCTACTTATAGACAAAAAGTGATGCAAGAGACTAAAGAAACTATTCTTAAACCTTTCAAGAAGATGTGCGAGCGGAAAAAGGTTATTTTTTCTTTTGATCTTTCTTGGTCTTCTTTTATCAAATATCTTATAGCTAAAGATCGATGAAACTCGTTTTTGAATCTTCTTAACAAAGGTTGCAGTGGAACTTGTAGTTCTTGAATCAAATAGTGTTGCTATGGCTATAACCAAAGAGGTTAATCAGAATTTGATCACCAGTCTTGTCATTGGACGCTCATCTCAAGGTCCATTGTCGAGGTATGGGCTTGAAAACATTATCTTTTCATTTATATTATCTAATTGCAAAGTTTTCTCAATGAATATGAAACAATTCCAGGAATCATGATATTACTGCCCAGATCTCAGCTTATGTGTCAAACTTATGCACAGTCTATGTTGTCTCAAAAGGAACCTTTATTCTTCTTTCAAAAGATAAATTATCATCAGACTCGGAGAAGAATCAAAGTATGAAAGATTCTGCTAGTGAAGGAACCGATTCCTCTAGATGTTCTTCTGGTTCAGGACCTACTAACTCAGGTCATCAAATCTTTAACAAGAAACTGATGTGTGTATGATTACATGAGTCTAATATTTATTTGTTTTTTTTTTTAGATGCAATGTCAATTGCACTCAAAAGCAACACTCATTCTCTATCCAATAAGAGTTTGCAACAACTCCTTACAGTAGGTAGAGGTGTTTCTGGTCGTATGGAGAATAGTTCTGTTGACTCAGATGAAACTAGAAGGATGTCTTCAGATGCTGCAGAGGAAGTAAGCAAGAGAAGTAGTCCTTCAATATCGCGAACCGTTTCTTGGAATCATCGGTTTAGAGATTTCGATGAGATAAAAGACGTTATGAGTTCTATGTCTAGCAACCGTGAATACGAATATGTTACTCAAGGTGAAGATTATTTCACAGACAACCAGGTACATTATTAGCTTGTTTGCAAAACTCTTTTGAAATCAAAAGAATTTGGGAATGATAGGTGTTTTCACTGATTTCAGGACACTCTCAACGAAATTACAAAGTTGAGAGCTGAACTTAGACAAGCTCAAGAACTGTATGCAGTGGCTAAAGTAGAAACCTTGGATGCTTCTCGCAAGGTCCGCTTTATATATAGCTTGTATTTGATGAAACTTCTTAGCTATTGATGTGTCTCTTATGAATCTAGACCCTTAATGGTTTCAGCTAAATGAGCTTAAGTTTGAAGGGTTAACACCAAAGGAGCAAGAAACGAAGGAAACAGAGAAGATTGAGCAGAAGATAAGAGAAGAGAAAGAAGCTGCACAAAGAAGAGAAGTCAAAGAGAAGGTGAAGCTTGAAGAAAATTCTCTTGTGGCTCCTAAGCTGCAATACCAAGAGTTCACTTGGGAAGAAATAGTCACAGCAACTTCATCTTTCTCTGAAGATCTAAAGATCGGTATGGGAGCTTACGGGGCTGTTTACAAATGCAATCTTCATCATACAATCGCCGCTGTCAAAGTTTTGCATTCCGCTGAAAGCGCTCTATCAAAACAATTCGATCAAGAGGTACTTAACCAAAAGATTTTATTGTTTGAAACTTTTCTCGCTAAAACAAAAAATGCTGACATTTTTATTCGTCGTTAGCTCGAAATCTTGAGCAAGATCAGGCATCCTCACTTGGTTCTCCTACTAGGAGCATGCCCCGAGCATGGTGCTCTAGTCTATGAGTACATGGAAAATGGTAGCTTAGATGATAGACTCTTCCAAGTCAATAATAGTCAACCAATCCCGTGGTTCGTGCGGTTCAGAATCGCTTGGGAAGTCGCATCAGCGCTTGTCTTCCTCCACAAATCAAAACCTACACCAATCATTCACCGCGATCTTAAACCCGCAAATATCTTACTTGATCAAAACTTTGTCAGCAAAGTAGGAGATGTAGGTCTCTCCACAATGATCCAAGTTGACTCATTGTCAACCAAATTCACAATGTACAAACAAACAAGCCCCGTGGGAACGTTATGCTATATCGATCCCGAATATCAAAGAACCGGAATGATATCTCCAAAATCAGATGTCTATGCTTTTGGAATGATCATTCTACAGCTTCTTACCGCTCAACCAGCTATGGCATTGACATATACAGTAGAAATAGCTATGGAGAACAACAACGACGATGACTTGATACAGATTCTTGATCCAAAAGCGGGTAACTGGCCTATCGAAGAAACCCGTCAACTAGCCGCTTTAGCCCTCCATTGTACAGAGATTCGTGCTAAAAATAGGCCTGATCTAAAAGATCATATTCTTCCAACGTTGGAGAGTTTGAAGAAAGTAGCTGATCAAGCAAGAAATTCGCTTTCCGCTATGCCGAGTCAACCACCAAGCCATTTCATTTGCCCATTACTTAAGGTAATAACTTGTTCATTACGCCATTTTTTTACTTGCAAGAGAAGTTAGGTTAGTAAGATAAAAATGTTGTTATGTTATGTTGTAGGATGTGATGAAAGAGCCATGTATTGCGGCTGATGGGTACACTTATGACCGACGAGCCATAGAGGAGTGGATGGAGAAAAACCAGACGTCGCCGGTGACTAATTTGCTGTTACAAAATGTTAATCTTTTGCCTAATCATAGTCTTTATGCAGCCATTGTCGAATGGAGAAGTAAAAACCACTAAGGCAAAGAAAAGCGCGCTCCGTTTCGGTATGTCTCTTCAAAACTGCGTAGCGTTTTTTCAGCTTTGAGAAACGGCAAGATGTTTTTATTTATTTTCTTTGCTCTATTTTGGGCGATCAATGTGTTTTCGAAGAAAGGTATTTGTAGAAGTGACTTTTCTTTTCTTCTCTTTTTTTTTTTTTTTTCCCATTTGGAGTGAAATGTACAGAATTGCTTACCATTTTTATATCATTTGTTTTTGACGGATCGATGGATAAAAACCATTTCGATCTGAATACGATGGATAATCTCGTGTTTGGATTTATTAATGCTTCTAAGTGCATCTACGTTTTGATGCAAACTATATCATAAACGAAAATTTTATTTATATTTATCTTTGTATTAGATAGTGTGAATATCAGAATATGCGTTCAGTATACGTATTCACAAAACCATAAAATTGTGTATGGAACAGAAGGAAAAAAAAAAAAATTGTGTATGCCATAATAATCGTGGCCAACCTTTCATCTAGAATTTGCGCGTTTTCATATTTTAATATTTTAAATTTTAAACAAATGGTTGAATGACCAAATTTTATCACAAAAAAAAAAACAAATGGTTGAATGAGTCGAATATTGTTTGTCTTGTCCGATACGTAAACACATAAAACGAACATACATATATAAACTAAAAAATATTTTTAAGTCTTTTTTGTCAACTAACATATTTAATCAAAAACTAATATATAGCAAACGCAGGCGGTGTGCTAGACAGATTTTGATTATAAGACGGAGTTACAATAATTAATTAACCTTATAAACACGTTATTGCCTTATTGGTTAGATAACTTAAAATTATTTCACATTTAGTTCCCATAAACACACTATTCACGCGTAGGTGTAGCTGAGCGTGCGTGCAAGTATCCGTTAGCATTAAATATAGAATACTATTGACGTATTTACCAAGATATTATGAAATCGTATTTCCCTAAATAAGATAAGGTTGAATGAGGAACCGACCTCATGTTTCTAAGGAAAACTGATTTCTTATCTCTTAGAGATAAGGATTACGAAACCTCGAACCTTATAAATAGAAAAAAGATCATAGAGAAAAGAGGATCGAAGAAAAACCTACAACAAACATAAACAACAAGAACCAAGAGCAACCGAATCTTTAATATTCATCTTAGCTTAAAGATTTATTGGTTTTTTATCCTTGCTTGTATTGACGACTACCTAATCAATAAAAGAGATCATTAATATCATATTTTCCGTAGCTCTTCAAACGAACGTGGTTAAATTTTGCCCAAACAACTAACATAATACATCAACCACTAGATCTTGAAAATTCATTACATATTAAACTCAAATCACCTATTGTTTTGTAATTAGACACTAATCCAAACCAAACGAAATGTCAGGTGCAAGGGCATTACGCCATCAAAAGGACCGGCGTGGACCCCACAGTAATCTACGAATATTCGGATCTACCCAATTGAATTATAGTATACAACTCTAGATCCGAACCCGAAAAGGTGAAAACAAACAGATTCCTTCTTTTAATTTGTGAAAATAATAATAATAAATTTTATATTAGGTTTTCTTTTCCTACACGTCACTGACCACTCCTGTCTTTGCCATTTTCCTCCACTGCCTTAAAAAGGAAACAGTACCTTTCCGATTATATTCATTTTTCTCCATTGAAATTAAAATCCAAGGTTTCTTCTTTCGTACGATATTCCATTAATCCAATTTCAAACTTTCAATTTTTTTCTTCCTTTCTTTGGATTTCGAATTATTCTTCATTCCTTTCAACCGTTTGTTTTTATACCTCTGAATATAAAACCCTAATTTTGATTCAGGTTTCTCAATTTTATTAGATTCCCAAATTCCCCAATTGGATTCTCAGAAAACCTAAATTCCGTATTTTTCTGATTGGGGTTTTCATTGATTCGATTTCCGGTGATTTTCCGATGAAGATGTTTATGATTTTCCTCGTAATTTCCTTGTTTTCCTCTGCTTTCTCCGACGAAATTTCCAATCCCTACCTTTTGCCAAGGCCGTTGATTATCGAGTATCCTTCCCAAATAGAGAAGAAAGCTTCCGATGAAGAGGTCAATTTTCATTGTACGAGCTGGAGATTCGCGGCGGAGACAAACAATCTCGCGCCGTGGAAAACAATTCCGGTGGAATGTGCCGATTACGTGAAGAACTACGTGATGGGTAAAGGTTACATCACCGATCTAGAGAGAGTCTCTGAAGAGGCTTCGATCTTCGCTAGCAGCGTCGAATTCACCGGCGATGGCAAAGATATTTGGATTTTCGATATCGATGAGACTCTCTTATCCAATCTTCCTTATTACATTGATCATGGCTTTGGGTACAGTTTCTCAATTCTCTTCCTTTACAGTTTTTTTCACAAAAGAGGATAGTTTGATTATAGAAATTGCTTAATTTTGTTGATTATGTTTTGGGAATTTTGTAGGTTGGAGCTTTTTGATCACTCAGAGTTTGATAAATGGGTAGAGAGAGGAGTGGCACCAGTTATAGCACCAAGCTTGAAGCTTTACCAAAGAGTTATGGAGTTAGGGTACAAAGTTTTCTTGCTTACAGGGAGAAAAGAGAGTCACAGGCTTGTCACTGTTGAAAACTTGATCAATGCTGGTTTTCAGAACTGGGACAAGCTTATTCTCAGGTATGAGTAACCATAGAAACAATGTAGCTATTCGGTTTTAACTTTTAGATATGTTTCTAGGTTATGCGATGAGTTTTTTCGTTATGCAATGGTTGATACTGGTAGAAGATGATACAGAATTTTGATTTTGATAGGAGTTGGGTCCAAACCAAACCTACATAGACCTTTTGATTGAGTGTTGTGTAGATAGTTGAATACCACATTCGTAGGAGATTTCTAGAGATATTTTGAGAAGATTTCTCAGACGTGTTGTCATCAGATTCGAACATCCTTTGCGGTTATTCATTGCCATTGCGATCTTTTGTTTATTCTTTTTTCTTTGGCTGTCATTATGTAATGTGCAGATCTCCAGAGGAACAGCACAAAATGGCGACACTATACAAATCTGAGAAGAGAGATGAGATGGTGAAAGAGGGATATAGAATTAGAGGCAATTCAGGTGATCAATGGAGTGATTTGCTGGGTACATCTATGTCTCAACGATCTTTCAAACTTGCAAATCCAATGTATTATATCCCTTGAAGTCTTGAAGAAAAGGGAGCTTTATTTGACAACCTAAGTAAAAAAAACATTTCGAATATCGTATAGACTTACTAGAGCAATCAAAGTGTTTTAAAAGTTGGATTGCCTTGGCTTGTAACTTTTTCAATCGATTAAATGTACTAATGACACAGATCTGTTTCAATAACTTGTTTGGGTGAAAATAAGAAGATACAAAGTAGATAGTACTCTCTCCGTTTCATATTAGTTGTGGTTTTGGACCTTAAAACTCGTTTCATATTAGTTGTCGTTTTATGTTTTTAATGCATATGTTTGATAAGATTTCCAACTTTGTTCTTCATGTTTTAATGTCTTGACCAATGAAATAAATTCAAATAAACATTAATTAGGGGTAAAACAAAAAAATTAAATGTTTTCTTAATATATGTGAAACAACCTTAAACGACAACTAATTTGAAATGGAGTAGTCGTTTTAACTTTTTTCACATTGTATTTGGTGATCATCGGTAATTGCACTAAACTTAAGTAAGCCAATTTAAATTCTCTTTCGATAATTGTAGTCTTTGGCCTGTAGGGGTCATAAGATCCCAACATGTCAGACTTTTCGTCTGAATCATGTGAATCCTCATCCACTTCCAACGAGTCAAATGCGGTAAACCGGTTTTTACCAAGGACATTCCCAACCGGAGTTTACTAACATGGCTTGTCTTTAATTGCGACGGCCGACAGGTTACTGTTGGTTTGTGTGTTTGGAATCCATATTTGGGGACAAACAAGGTTGAACCAACCCATGAATGCATGTTTTCCAACGCCAATCCCTTGTGAGGAGCTTCAGCTTGTGTAATAATTTAGATGAAAAAAAATGTTGTTAAGAAAAAGCTTTTGCCATGGATTAATACATAGAATTCTCATCTAGAGTAGTTTGATGTTCTGAGTTTGTGACCAAGTACTTAGTGGTGAAAAATCTGTGTTGGTAATGGCAAATGTATACTTCAAAAATGGCATATCATTTATTTTTATACCTTATGTGCATGTCTATGTGCTTGTGTGTAATATATATACCTTACCATATTATATCAAGTATTTTGAATAAAAAAACACATAGTGCAATCAATAATTATACATTTAGTGTGAAAACACATTTTCTTTCCGAGCTTTTTGTTTGTATTCAAAAGAAAAAACTGGGTGCTCACTTATTTTTGTATTTGATGTTATGGATACATACTAGTAGCGTCGTATCCGCGATGTTTTTATTTATTTTTTGTTTTTAAAAATATTGTGATTATTTATATATGTTTTAGTAAAATATATTGTTTTTAATGTATTTAGAATTTAGGTTTATTGTTAAATATGATTATGTTATTCATTATAGTATTGTATTTATTTTAATTTGGGTAAGTTTTGTTGTAGTTGTGTTTAGTGAAGATATATGATATTGTAAATTATTCTTGGGTTTAATGTATTTATAATTTGTTTTTAGAATTTGGTGTTCTTATTAGTATAGTATTTATTTAAATTTGGGTAAGTAGTGTTAGTTGAGTAATGTATTTAAATTATATATATTAATCAATAAATATGATATTATAAATTATAAAATATATTTATAATCTAATTTCATATTAAAGAGTGAAGCCCAATTAAAACCCTTAAGTAAATTAAATTAAGACTAATCAAACAACTAAAGGACTACACTAAAACTTATCTTCTTCTCTACTAACTAAAAAGAGTATTTTGAGGCCTCTTAATGTCTCTACATCACCATTCTAAAACTTCTTTCTCAAGCTGCCACGTTAGCATGTATTTTAAAAACTCACTTTAAGCATCCACGTAAGCATTTATATCTTTTGGAGAAAAACCTTTAGGTGAAATAACCAAACTCGCTCAATCTCTACTGTTCTATCGATCCCTCTTCCACACTTTTCTTTGTATCCATCTTCTCCAAAAAATCCTTCGACTTAAATTAGGTGTGTCCTTCCTCTTTAGCCTTACATCTCGATCAGAATCCCACATCCTCTTTTGGTCTTCCATGTTCCTCTCTCCTACAATAAAATTTGAAAACCCTAGCTTCAAGCCCACGCTCTGCTGTTGATCCAGGCTACAGCTCATGCTCCACTATGTAGTCTTTTGAATTGAAGGTAGGTCATACGATGTCACTGCCTCGCCATAGCGCAAGCGATGTCGTCAACAGACCTGGGTGTAACGTTTCGATTATTGATGTTCTGCTATCCAATCTTTTTTCTCAAATCGAGAATAGAAGAAAAGTCTCGGGACCATTCAACGAAAAAATGATTACCAACTTCTTAGGTTTCAGGGGAGAAATAAGCAAATACTGGATTGAGTGGGCCAATGTTTACATGGTCAACTTGATATGAAAGTTTTAACATCCATCTTGGAATTGGTGAGTTTTCTGTAGCTTATATATTAATTCTCATTTTTGTACGAAGCTACTGTCATTTTAGAGAGAGTCATCACTTTTATAAATCAATATAACTCTTACACATTGAAAAGTAGAGGGTGATCTGGAATCTATTGGTTATATACTAATGTATTTCCTTTGAGGTTGGTAAATGGATACGTATGTGTTCTAATTTCAGAGAAAGAAGCAATTTTCGGAGAAAGCAGCAGTTTCTTTACGTCACTTAAAATTATTTTCTAGATTTGATTTTGTCAAAATTCATATAATATTTTTTTAAATTAGACAAAGTTAAATTTAAACAAAGTTAAATTAATAATAATTTTTATTTATATTATTGAAAATAAATTAAATGTTAATTGCATTATTTAAAATTAAAATTTTTGTTTTGTAATTAAATAAATAATAAATAAAGGTAATTTGGTCTTTTGTTTATTGTAAAAAGAGTATTTGGCAAACCATGTAAAATTAGGTATAGTTTTCAAAATTCTTAATAAATATATGGTAGTTATCCAACTCCCCCTTAATTTAATTTTGTTTTAAAATTAATTATTTTGTTATGAAAATTAACATCTTATACAAAAGGAATCATAGTTGAATTTTAATTAATTGATTTTTGTATATATTGTTTTCTTGTATACTTATTTATTTATCGTAGACTTATATCATTTTATGTTGACTTATTAATAAGTTGATTTATTGAATAGTCAACTTATATTTTATTTCTATCGACTTAAATTTTTTCATCATCGACTTATTTTATAATAGTTGACTTACATAGTTGACTTATTTATACTGCTGACTTATTTTTTTTTCTTAGTCGATTTAAGTTTGTTTTCTTATACTTATTTATTCTTGATAGACTTGTATAATTTTATGTTGACTAATTAATAAAGCTGATTTATTGAACTATCAACTTATTTTTTTATTTCTGTTGATTTATTTTTTTTACCATCGACTTATTTTATAGCAGTCGACTTATACATGATTGACATATTTAAACTATTGACTTATTGTCTTTGTTCGTTGATTTATATTTTTTTTCTCGAAGACTTATTTATTCTTGGTAGAGTTTATATTCACTTGTTAATAAAGCTGATTTATTGAACTCTCAATTTATTTTTTTATTTCTGTTGACTTAATATTTTTTTTCATTGACTTATTTTATAATCCGACTTATACTTGATTTTTTTATTTATTTACATAGTCGACATATTTAAACTATTAATTTATTGTTTTTGTTTGTCAATTTTTTTTTTCTGGTAGACTTATTTATTTTTGGTAGACTTATTAAATTTTATGTTGACTTATTAATAAAGCTGATTTATTAAAATATCGACTTATATTTTACTTCTGTTCACTTGTTTTTTTTCAAGTTTTTAAGTTTTTATTTGTGATTTAGGTAATTTTTGAGATTTGGGTAGTTTTAGGGTAGTTTTCAAATAAACACCCCATATTTTCCTCTAAAACTACTCTAAAACTTAACAAAACTCAAAAGATATCTAAATCAAAAATAAAAAACTTAAAAACTACCTAAAATCCTAAACCACCCTAAATTTTTTGTAATACCGTAAAACTCCAAAATGTCAAATTACCCTTAATTGGGCAGTGGCCTGCAAATTTAGACAGACCGATATTTAACGGGTCAATCCATACCCATTTAAAGCTGCATAATTTACATAGGTTATAAACCCATTTAAATAGGTTTAGTTTTTGTTTTTGTTTTATGAAGTAGCCGTGTCTTGGCTTTTCAGCTGTTTGTTCTCCAGTTGATGGAGAGAATTTGGATTCGTCTTGTCCAATTGATTTGAAGAATCTGACTTCGTGTACAAACGACAGGGTTCTTCTTCCCTCTGTTGTATTTGCAGTTTCTCTCATGCTTCTTCGCAATGGCCTCTTCTTCACTGCAGGTATGCTACTTTTCACCGAGTTAAACAACTCTTGATTTCCGGATTACTTGGCTTTGATTGAGCATTGAATTCTTTGATTTGAAATCAAGCTTTCTGCTTTGAATTTCCAGTTGATTAGAGATCATAAGAATCTGAAACTATAGAATTAGACAGACAGTCTTGTTCGTAGGTGGTAAGCTGCATGTTTCTGCCAACCTAAAGCCTGAAATTGTTCTCTCTTTCTGCGTAGATACAGAGTCCGAAGGTGATTACAAGCTCATCAGATCTTTGTGTTCTAGAATTACTAGTCCCCCTGAGGCTATTCCGGTCTGGAGATGGTAAACGATTCATCTATTGTTTGTTCATCCTTTCAAAGCTTTCATTGTTTATCACTCCAGACCTTAAACCTGAATCCTTCTCCATAGGTCATATTATCAGGGATGGAAGGATCTTTCAACGGAACCAGCCACAGATTCGAAAAAGATCGATGCGTGCCAACAGCTGTTACTGATATTCTCTGATATGCTTGGAAAAAGGCCTCGGGAATCTCAACAGGTGTTGCTTGGTGAAAGTTTTTGACATGTCCAGTGTATTTGAATGGGAAAAGAGGTTTAGTTGAGACATAGTCATTGTATTTAAATCTTGATGCATCAATGATAAATGTTATCGAACTGCCAAGCTTGGCCACTTCCAGTAATTTTCTCCGAATACGAGGCATTGGAAGATGTGTCTGGGATCTGTGTGCATCTTCTAGAGTTGATATAGGTTGGTTCTCACCTTGAATTATGTGACTTTAATGGAACTAGAGTGCATCGAAAAGGCCATACAAGAAGTGATTATACAAGAAGTTTATTTCCCATCGCTAATATATATCCAATCAGTCTTCATAAGCGAGAGTCATATTTTGACACTACAGAATGTAGATACTGATGACAAAACTACCAAAGCTTTCATCGAAATTAACAAAAACATTTATAATCATCTTTCAATTGAGTGACTGTTCATCTTTGGAGTTTGCATAACAAATCAAAAGTCAGATAGAAGAAAGAGGGAAAAAGAAACCACTCAATTTGTTAGGAAATGGAGGTTTTGATCACTGCCTTTGGGAGATTATTGTGGGTATATGCTAGAGTTTTGATCACTGCGTATGCGTGGGTACTGACCTAGTTGCCTTAATAGGTCCGCCACTTTGAGTTTGGTCAAGTCAGGTGTTTGAGTATTGCGATAAAGATTCATCTCAAGGGTAGGTAAGATGTTGTGAGGATTGTTGGATGAAAGAGGATGATGATGGCTCATAGGATCATCACAGATTCCCAAGAAAGGTTATTTGATCTCTCAAAGAGCGTGACTGTGAGTGCATTGAGCCGATTGGTGCCGTATTTGGGGAATGATGCATAGATGATATCCTAGAAAAAAAAAAAGGAAGCTATGAATACTATATGATCTTGAAACATTTCATGTGATCAGGAACTTGTTGGATTCATCTAACCACCAAACAGTTCTTGGTTCCTCCATGAATTCCTCAGGTACCATCTTATCTCAAGGCAGGTGAACAAAATTGTGATTATCTCGGACCTTCTGAGACTTGAGTTGATTGTTACAACTTACAAGTTCTATATGAACACTTTCAGAATGTGCACAAAAGATTTCAGAATTCATAAAGGTTATAAATTAAATCTTAGAAAACGTTGTTGTGTCATGGCCGACAAGGATCCATTAAATCCCCTATGGAGTGTGCTCGGATCGAAACTTACGATAGTTATTAATGATAATTGTTATTGAGCTATAGAGTCCATATAAAAAAATCAGTGTGTCATGCAGCAACCAAATGTGCCAAGCTTTTTAGTAGTTTTCTCTTCTTTGATTCATTAACTACCAAATAGGTTTAATATTCATCGTATTACTACTATCATATTACTATATACTATAAAATATATTATTTAAGTTAGGTGATTAACACCGGTCAACAATGTAATTGGGGAGACAACGTTTTGACTTCGATCCTGGGTTAATTGATTTAATCGAAATAAATAAATATTTGAATTTGATTTAAGGACCGGACAACAAACGTCAAAGATGAGGAGCCAATGTACAGATTAAAGAAAAAGGAGAGGGCAATTCATGCATACATATGCTCCTCTTTCCTCTTTAAACACCAAAAGTAGTTAAAAATGAAACCCAAAACTCTTCTCTTTTCTCCTTTCTTTTTGTTTTTTCTACTTGAATTAATGGTTTCTTGGGTTTTCAATTTGGAGCTGTTCGAGAATCGTATTACAGTTGTTCATAGTCCGCGCATCAAGAAGGCCGTGATTCCATAGTTTCACCATAAACATTCTCCAGCACCTACATCACAAAAACTCACCTTTATCAACAAAACCACTTTCTTCTCTGAAACATTTGACAAAACAATGGAGGATATGAGAGTTCAATTTACCAAATTAAGTTAGGTGTTCGAACCATGATGGGTCCATGTAATTTTGAGAATGCCTCACATGCCCATGGAATGTGACCATCTGCTAATACTCTGCAAAGGATCAAAAACCAGTGTCAAGGTAAATTCGTGCTAGAATATCCACAACCTATTATTACACATTGACTCTAAATTTGTATACTGTAAGACTCGACATCACATGTACTGAAAAGAGATGTATAAGACATACCGCTGCTTCCTCACAAATGAGTTCCACATATGCATCATCTGCTTCTCATCCTTAGTCACATCAACGAAATCATCGAGCATCTGAAAGAAAGAAGAGTTTCAAATAGTAAAAGGGAGATCACTGTAAACTAATGGAGAGCCAGACACACTATGTTAGAACCGAGAACAAACAGAAACACTTTGTCTTTTAACAAGTGTTATATAAGCACATTGATCTTGTTCTACTGTTCCATATCGAACCATGAGTCTTGCTCACGTATTTCCTTTTGATATCTCTACCATAACAATTTTGCTCCTATAAAACATTTGCCCATGCCCCAGTCTTCAATATTCCTTTCCCTTTCACACGAAGCATATATCTACCAAACTACTGAGCTTTAGCCAGCACATCTGAGTTCAATAAAAGTAACCTAAAGCGGTGAAAATGTTTAACTCTAAAACATACTCTTCTATCTTCAAAATCGGCCACATCATCATCAACTTCATCTTCACTATCTCGGTCAGAAAGTACTTGTTCTAGAGCCATGGGCTGCAATTGTATTGTACACATAGTAAAGTCAAAATCAATTGCAATCTTCATAGGCAAGAGAGCTAAACAAATAGATCACCTGAGCTCGATGAGAGTGGAAGAATTGTCTCTTCTGAAGGAGGCTACGGCTGGAGGAGAACAAAATTTGAAAAATTCACTCACATAATTTGGGATTAGCAAAACTACTTCTAATAAAACCAAGACAAAAATTTCAAAGCATGAACCTATGTAGTTAAATGAAAATGGAAAAAGAGATGGGTAGAACGAAAAAAGAAAGTCAAACATACTTCCTCAAGTCCGACCGTTCTATAGACAGCTTCCTCGTTTTTGCAAATTGCAACATTGTACTTCCAGCTATTGCCTGCACAGAATCTGGATCACCGAATGATTGCTCGTCTGCAGGACTCGTGCCAGGAGGAACTCTTTGACTAGACTCAGCACCCCCAATTCTTTCATAATGTTTTCCAGGTGGTATTCGGCTCTTCTCACTTCTAACAGAATGAGCATCTGCAAATAACAATAAGAAAAATGTTGTGCCAAATGATCCATTGTTGTTGAATGCATATAAGAAAATATATTGATTATTTATTTTAATGTTTCTACACTAAAAACAAGATATTAAATAAGATTCAACCAATGATAAAATACACAACAAAATATAAATAGTCATAAAAATTAAATATATTAAAATTTTAGCAGTGTGAGAAAATCAAATAAATTGAAACAAAAATAAACCCCTCAAACATCTTATATATTGAAACAGAGAGTATAAAACTAAGACATGCCCTCATTGCAAAATAACCAAGTAACTATAAATTTCAGTCAAACACATACCATCAGTCTTATCTAGCACCTCGCAACCTAATCCAAGATGAGGCCCTTGCCTTGAGCTCCGAACCTGACTCTTTTGCCTCCTACGTCTGAATTTCTTTGAACTGTCACATATTGTAGAATTTTTATGGTCTGGCAGACTGACTGTCAAATGCTATAGTAATATAAGTAAAGGCAACATAATAGGCCAGAAAACTTACGAAAAATAGAATGTTTGCTGCTTTGGGTCGACGTCGTCCTCATTAACCTGAGCAGGTTTTTTTATGAACATTTACAATTAAAAAACTGTGCTACGAGTAATCATCAAATCGGGAGAACTACAAAGACGTAGAATATATTTCAGAACCAACTACTTCAAATAGGTTTGACACTCCTATATAATCGAGGACTTAATTCTACAGTCTAGATTTGATGGCCATAAAAGTTAACAGCCGCAGTGATATCTTTGTGATTTTATTCTCTTAACGTCAAAGGACAATAGCAGGGAACATAGTGTGGCAAATAGCAACAAAAACACTCCAGTTCTCTTATTTAACCACTCAAAAGTCAACAACCAAAGGAGGGTATTCGTTTGGATGAAAAATGAAATTGTCACAGCCTATAAGACCTACAGCAGTGAAAGTAATGAACATAAATCAAACAAACAAGATGCTCTAACCTCGGACATCATTGTCTCAGTCTTGAGAGAGACATGTACAGCCTGATATTCTTCAGTTAACTAAAAAACAAGTGGAGGAGATTAGTGGCACCCAACAAAAAAAATTGAAAAACATATTGAGCAAACAGGTAACTGAAATTTTAAGTTACAAACCCAAAACTCGAAATTGAAGAGATCATGGGTTGATGGCAGGTGATATCTCAGGCCCTACAACATGATTGGGAACAGAAAAAAAGATTGCATCACTACAAAGACTTGTCACTACAGCTGTATCTTTGACTGATAGGTATGAATGAGAATGGAAATGAAAGTCCACCTTGAAACTGGCACATTTTACTAAGCAGAATGGACAAGAAAAGTCTTCAGTTACTGCAAGACACATAGGAAATAGAATCCACAATGTGATTTACAACGTGAAAGTGATGATGTATATATATAATACATGGGTATGAAACAAGTCAGGGATAATACTAAGTTACCTTCAGTCCTATGCAGCTTGTTGTTATAGTAACTGTAATTGAAAACTACATTTTGTGTCCTCAACCTATGCAATGAATGTAGTCGTTTAGAGTCAACATGAAGAGATAGACATTATAATTTGTACGTAACAACTTGTACAATTCCCATAAAAGAGGAGGTACAGTCACAATTCAAGAAAATTAACAACTATAGATTAAAGGAGATAGCAGACAGGTCTATAGATTTTATACAATTACAAACTATCATAATGAGATGAGGCAGGAAAGCTAAAACCGCAGAAAGGGGATTGTAGACTAAACTAATGATTACCTGATAATTTGCAACAATGAAGAGGAAGAGATGTCATTATACGAAAATGAACTATAAGCAGATTTTTCGGTTGCCCCAACCTCTTCTGCAGATATGGTGACTTGCACTTGCTGCGGCGAGCTCTTCGAATAAGAAGTATAAAAATTAAAAGAATACGATTACATAATATTTTCAGAATAATGGATGGAAGTATAGGAAAGTGTGCAAAGTTACCGAGGTGAGAGGATTGCTGGGCACCTGAATCGAGACACACTTTTCCTCACTCATAGACTTTAGCTGCAGCGATGTACAAGATATACCAGTAATATTTTCATTTTGAATGATCAAGATTGAGAACTAACAGCACAAGTAAATTCACAATAGCAATTACTTCCATTTTACTTTTTCAAATTACATAAAAGAAGTTCAATCCAGAGTCCTTATTTCACTATAGGGAACAAAGAGTCGTAGAACAAGGGGAAGAGTTAGGCAATAGTATTTACCTTAATGAAGCAAGGCTGCATTTCAACAAGAGAGACAGAGTCTACTCTCTGTCCCAAGTCCATATTTGGAGATTTCTGCCACGACGCATAGAGAGACTGCAGAGGTATTTTGCTCCATAAGCAATGTCCTCCTATATTTCCTGGCAGAAAAATTAAAACGCTCATGATGATAAGAGCTGATGAAGAAAGAGACTTTCAGGAACTCTTATAACTGAGCTTTCTCCATACTATGACATGGAAAAATGGTATACCCAAATAGGTACACCGCGTTTTAAAATCGAAGAGATATATCAATGAAGAAATGGAAATACCTGAATGAATCTTGCCTGAATCAATGCCAAATTGAGAATTTTGCGCACCAGCTACAAGAAAGAAAATAATTTGATCACTTTATCTGAATACTGTACATATATGAGTGAATTCAAATAATTTTGTACACCAGTCAATCTTAATCACCAAAGCTGATAAACAAGATAGCGAGTGATCCTGATTTTGCCTCCAAAGCGAGTCTATTCATATCAGGGAGAAGAAAGTTGGCTTGGGCTTGACTGACTCCATCAACCCCCACGCCACCAGTTAATATACATGCTCGACTGAACCTATATACTGCAGAATACTATAGTTTGAGAATTTCAAAAAAAAAAAAATGTTAGAGATGAAAAGATAAGTTACAAATGACATCATATAAAGATCAATCCAATTCTTTCTGAGGTTCAACGCCTACCTCGGCGACAGGCTTAGGAGAAACGAGTCTTGCCAACAAAATATACAGAGGGAATAGTTTTTGAGTCTGCAACCCAGCATCTATAGTGCCCGAAAGGAACACAGTCATTTGTATTCTGCACAGCAGTTAAATATCGATTACTATCCACCAGTGTGTAAAGTTCTTCGAAAGCATTCAGGTACGTAATGAATTATTGATGTATTGTCTAATAATTACACAAAACGAATGGAGATTCTAAACACAAAAGAAAACAAAAAAAGGTTTACCTTCTTTTATGTTTTGCCTCAATCTTATAATGCAAACATCGCTGAAGAAGCAAGGGCTACACATGAGAGACAGAGAGAGAGATGGTTAGGATGGGACTGCATAGCAAATGAAGTAAGCTCAAACTACACTTCCATGGCAATTTTTCTATGTTCAAAAGTAAACCATGCTAATACTTGTGATATAATCATACATACTTTCTCTAAAGAAAGGTAAACAGATAAACCAAACAACATACATTTCTAATAGCACGGCGCTGAAGAATATTGTAGAGTTCAACAGGCTTGCAATACGCTGCCAAGCTCTCTTCAGCAGCAATCTCCTCCTCTTCAGAAATATGCACACGGGAATCTTCATGGCACATCTGCTCTGTGCTTCTTGAACAACTCCAATTCAAAAAAAGAAAAAGCTCAGTATGAATTACGATTCTTCATTGTGTAAACTAGACAATGCTGAGACATTATAGAAGAATTTGAGGTGTAAGATCCTTACGAAGGGGTTTCACGAGAGACGAGAGGAATGCCTGGCATTCTTGCTAAGAGATCTTAGAGTACAATACCATACCCAAAATCACCACAGACACCATCACAAACTTCAAATGCTTCACCTGCAGATTCGCAAAGAAGAACAATCGTCAAAATTACAGCAAAAAAAATGAGTTTCAAGCGATTAGCAGAAACCGATATTGTGTTGATTTGAACAGTGACCTCAAAAAAATCCAGAAAAAATAAATCTATCGGACTAACCCAAATTTCGGGATTGAGCTAATTAGGAGGTGGAATCTAGAAGAAAATCTTCAAATTGAAAGAGATCTCGAATCGAAGAAGAAGATAGAGATAAGAATGGAGATGGAACAGTGTTGTCAACCCAGAAACAAAGAACCCTAATTGTAGAGATTTATCTTCACGCGAATACAGAGGAGCGGGACGGACTCTGACAGCTTGAGAAATAAAGAAAAATATCAAATAGTGTGTGAGATTTGTCAAGTTTAAAGACTGTAATTTTTTTTTTTTCCATTTTACGAAAATTGCGTAACTCTGTCTGAAATCTTACCAACTCTCACGTTGTTTACCCAACTACCGTATTATTTTACTTTTTACTGTATTTTTTTGTTTCCTAGTCGCTTTTTTATTTATATATATATCATTGCTATTTCGAGAAAACGTCTCAGATGTCCCTAAGTGAGAAAATGAAATCTGCTTTGTCCCCATTTAATCTACATGTCCCTCATTAAGTCTGTGAAAACGAAAATACCCTTTGGGTATAACTGAAAACTAGTTGTACCCAGTTATACTATAACTACTCGGATTATTAAGTATAACTGGTACCCAGTTATACTTAGTTATACCATACTTTTCCACTGAGCCATAGTGTTTTGTTTGGTATCACTTACAATTTAAACTATATAACGTAGTGGATAGCTATGAAGCATTAAAGTAAATTTGTCTTTTTACGAGTGAAGGACTTTTCAGATTTTGGTTTTAGATTTAGGGACTTTTGAGATGTTGGCTCTGCTATTTCATTTCATTGTTGTTCATTTTTTTGTGGTTGGAAAGTAAAAATGAATTCTAAGAAACATTCACGAAAAAACTACCAATTCACTCATTTCTAAAATAAATGTTGCCTAATCAATTGGGGATTCAAGACATCTAGTCAAAACCATTGAATCAGTTATATGACATAATCTATTTTTTTAACATATAAAATAGATAAAAATCTTGTAAGAAGAAAAAGCATTAAACGAATTAGAGATTACCCCTAGTTTGTTCGATGATATCGATCTAGTAGGTGACATGAAGAATTAGTCAAGATTTGGTCTCATGAATCAACGAAATCTCAAAACTCTCAAAGTTTAGCTAACTCGAGGCATGTAATCATCTCTAAATCTATTGTTATATTGCAAGATCAATGTATAAAAGTTAGCCTTTGTAATTTCTGGCCTAATAGGCGCTAACGTGGACGCGTCGTAGCCTAGGCCATCATCATCGATCAAATAAGAATCAGAAAGGGTTTTTCGCTTAGGGTTTTAGGATTCAAGTCGATCGAACGATTTCAATTTCCCAAAAAACTCTAAGGCCTTTTCCAAATGTTCTCCAGATTAGGTCGACTTGGTACCCAAACCTCAAAGATTCGATCTTTAACTACAAATGGATCGGCCAAGAATCTCTCCTTTTTCTCGCGCTATGGATACGCAAGTGTAGCACCGGCTCCAGCTGATGCTCCGCCGCAGAAGGATTTCCTCAGCAAATCTCCGGTATGATCCAAGTGTGAACATTTTGTTACCTAATTTAAAGATCTCCGGATTCAGAACTAGCTATTACTGGGTTCGTTTAAGTCTATGATCTGCAAGTACTATTAGCTGAATGCATAATTTCTAGTGATGTTTAGGTTTCATTATAGGATTCGAAGCTAAGCTCAATTTGATCCCCATTGTTTCTAGTTTAATAGAATTAACGCTCTCTGGAAATGAGCTGAATCCGAGACTACAGTCACTTCTGCTTCCCCATTGTCTTTACCTTGTTGTAGTTTTGTTGCATTCATTTAGGCTTAACTTGTAAGCATTTAGAACGAGAATGGATTTGGATTCATCCCTTCTTCTGTTGGAGTTTCAGTTAGTATATTGATAAAACATGCTCTTTCTGGATATTTTGTGTCTTCTTTAACAACAAATATTTGTTCAATGTTTGACAGATAAACTTGGATAAGATGTTTTGGTCAAAGCCATGTTCATTGGCTCTACCCAAAGACTCTCCTCTCAGAGTTGATGAACCAAACTATCAAGGGGTTCGTCGTTTTATACTAAAGCTGCTTATGTTCTATAGCAAGCAGAGCATGTCTATCCGTGGGGCAAACGTGATCTACAAACGAATCATTTCACAAGTTGACAAACCTGCAATATATGATGGTATTTTTACTTGGTTTCCAACACACTAGGACACTGAAGATATGTTAAATGTCTTTTTTCTTGGCAAACAGAACTATGTATTTACTCTTTGTGCTTTGTCTCTTCTGCAGTATTCAACTTGGAGAAAACATTCAAAATAACGTATTCGTTGCTTGTCCTTCATATGTGGCTTGTTTTACGCCGCTTGAAGGAAGATGGAAAGGAAGGTGTTGATCTTGGTCAATATGTTTATGAAATCTACAATCATGATGTGGAACTAAGGGTATCTAAAGCCGGGGTACATGCTAGACTTGGTTTTACTTTACTGTAGCTTCCAGAATAAATCTTATCTTCTTAGATTCCTTAAAATAAGATGGCCTTAAATCTTTCTCGAATTGCAGGTTAACTTGCTGCTGGCCAAGTGGATGAAGGAATTAGAGAGAATCTTTTATGGAAATGTTGTTGCCTATGATTCAGCGCTACTTCCAGAAGCCAAACCAAATGATCTACAAATCAAGTTATGGAGGTAAAGCTTTGATAACATATAGTCTTGGTTGAATGTATACATTATTGCAGCCATAGATGATAGATTTATCTCAGAACCTTAAATGGAATTGTATTGTAGGAATGTATTTTCTGATGATGGAACAACAACACCTGAAGCCACGGATTTAAAAGCAGCACAGGCATGATTTTCCCCAGTCTCTTTCTCTTTCTCACCCTTTCACACACGCACATACTGACATACAATACAAGTTTAGGCTTAGTGTACTAAAATTTATTGAGACATTGCTTGTTTGTTTCAGGCAATGGCAAGATATGTCCGGAGAGAAGTTGCTTCTCTTTCTTTAACAGGTGCATACAGTAACCTCCATTATCTTATAAATGTCTTAGTCAATTACAACATACAAATCATTTTAGTTTTATATTAACCTAAGAAGCTCTAGTTGGCATGCCCCATTCTGTTACTTGCATTTTCAGTTCAAATGGACATGCCTTTTCTTATTAATGTTTGGTTTTGTAATGCACAGATAAAGAATCCATATTCTCTGGCAATTTCTCCTTCACCCCATTGGAGAACAAGCCCCTGTGACTTGACTGAAATAGAGGAAGCTATTGGCGCTTTGCGAATCAATCTTTCATTTGTGTCTCTTTTTTAGTTTGCCAACCAAAGAAACCTATACAAGGGAAAATACTGGCTGCTAGCATCCAGATGATCACGAAAACATTGTGAAAGTTAATAAGATTAATGAAATAGATCATTTTTTGTTATTGGTACATTAATTTGGCTTACTAATGCTCAAGATTGTTTATAGAAGGCAATATAGTTACTTCTCTGCGTTTCAACATGTAAAATCCTTTTTGTTTTTGGTCTTTGTGAGGTAAGACCAATTTAAGTTAACACAACAAATGAATGGTGCTAATGGTATTAGATTAAGTTCGTGACTTGTTAGTGTAACCAGTTTGTAGAACACGACTCAATTCTCATAGTCATAATATGTATATAGGCACCGAACTTCTGTTTTAAGTAAATTGTATAACAAGATTTGTCTCTACATATATATAATTAACTCCAATGATCAAAGTTCCTCTAAACATCGAAAAATTTGAAGATGGAGTTGAACTAATTTCGTATATACCATTTCTCCACTTTTAAATCGCATTATATGCTACCCATTGCTTTCAGACATGATATATTTGAAGTTTGTATATAGTATTCTTAATTTCTTTTAATTTAAAAGTGTTCATCGATTTCCTTTCCCAGTATAATATGACAGGACTTTATAAACCATAGGTGGATAAAACCATATATGTTTAAATCGATGTATGACACCGTACTCCAATAACAAAACATAAATGAAAGGATCAAAACACTATTTTCACAACGAAATTTATAAAGAAAAAAAAGGACAATTGACAGGATATATTCCATGTTATTATTATACATTACAACACAAATTTAACGTTGAAAAGAAAAGAGATAAAACGACCGATGACAATTGGATATGTGTAAATGGTTTTGTCTGAGACCTTCGTATCGATTTTAAGAAGCTTGTTGTTGTTGTTGGTGGTGGACTCCAATGTTATGCTGCCCATACTTGGTATCCTGCGCTCTGATCCCCAGCTTCATCCGAGCATTCTCTATCTTATCTGATCCAGACCCCGTCACGTGCCTAAAATACCATGTTCTCCAAATTATTCAAGGTAGATTTAAAAACGTAGGTCAAATATTGTGTATGGATCATAAATTTACCTGTAGAGCCAAGAGAAGGCGGTAATGGCGGCTATGCCAAAGCCACCTGAGGCTAGGAATCCGGTGATGATGAGAACAACGGTGATCGCTGCTGGAACCAAGACGGGGCTGAAGATAACGAGAAGAGGAGTGGCCACAGTGAGTGCAATCACTGTCCCGGCGAGTGTTAAACCGGAGAGGACAAGGAGTGAACCACCGGCTGTTACCGCTGTTGCTGCCTTCACCAACTGCTTCCCCTTTGGTTCGTCTCGTGGACTGTCTCGGTGTATCATCACGTGCTGAGTTCTTGTTTGCTCCGCCATTGATTTTTTTTTTATTGATGGTTCCAACACAAAATGTAGAAATTTAGAGAAAGAGTAATATGTTTGGACTTGGAGAGTAAGCAATAATCATATATATATATATATATATGAAGGAGAGGTGGTTGGTCCCGCTTGAGATGAGCCATGTGTCGAGAGTGTCTTCATGCAGCCGTTGCATGTGTAAATGAGAGTAGAGAGGGGTCTCTTACGTGACACGTACGTTCGATCGTTTTGTTTTTGATCCAAGTCGTTCCTCGTTGGTTTTGAATAGGAACCTAACGGAACACAAAATGGACCGGGACATTTATAATTATGTGCTGAATCCACACTCTATATATATATAGACGAAGGTAAGTAATAAGTTTTGGAATCAATCAACCCATCTCGTTGTTTCAAGGAACAATAGGCCTGAATGTTCGAAACTCAATTTCTTGTCTGCCGTCGGATCGTCGTCATCTAATAAAATCCTAGTAAGAATTGTTTCCAAAATTTAATAGTTAATTTACGGAGTGTTAAAGGTCCTAATTAGTAAACAGTCTCCAAATCCTAATAAGTATTTCACATCTTATTACAAAAGGTCGTATTATTTGAGCTGCATTTATTTTTATATTTTACATTTACCACTGCGATACAAAACGTTAGGTTTATGGGTTATTGCCATCTCATATTTGAAGGTGATTTTCAGGTTTTGGTCAAATTCTAGAGGGATCAAGTGAAAATTTTAAATATAGATAACTTATGCAAAGATATCAAAACAAGGGTTTAAGATTGTGAGATTTCACCATTTTATGGTGACTACTGCTCCTTTCTACATGTTTTTCTAGTGCGGTTACTCATCTCTCACTGTTCCGATCCATCCAACAGTCTCTTCATACAGTATAGTCTCAGCGGATATGATAAAATCTTCTCTTCTTCGCATACCTCTGAATAAAATGCTTGAACTCGATAGCTTACCAGTTGAGTTTTTCAGGGAAACTTGGAAGCCTCTAGATCCGAAAATCTTACAAGTTATTACGAATAGAGCAAGGAAATTCAAGAACTTCCGCTCAATATCATGTTGCAACACAGTTTACAAGATAATATCTCATATTCTGTCTCGCAGACTGAAAATGATTATTCCCTCTATCACTGTTTCAAACAAGACTTCGTTCATTAAGAACATGTTGCTTTTGGAAAACGTTCTTCTTGCCTCATAAGTTCTTCAAAGCTATCACAAAATCTTCTATGTCTCCTCCAATCACTCTAAAACTCGACATCTCGAAAGCTTTTAACTCCATCAGGTGGGATTTCATTCTAAATTGTTATTAACCTTATCAGCTCTTGGTTTATTTCATCAAGTGGGTTAACGCTTGTATTCGCACACCGAATTTCTATGTAAGTACCAATGCATGGTGTAACCTCTGGACATATGTTCGGCCAAAATATTTTTCATGCCTAAAGCAAATGATTTTTTTTTTGGCCCAGTTAGAAGCTGATAGACATAACCACTATACTACCACACTTTGTTCGAATTAATGCCCCCTAAATAGTTAATAAATCTTTCATGTCTAAAGCACTTGCTTCATTGAATTTAGCCAGTGTTCAAAAAATAGTTAAACGGTAGCTAAACGCTTACCGCTTAGTAGGGGCTTAGAGCATACACAGATTAATCGGAGCCTAGGAGGGCTTAGGTTTTACTAGATTATATATTTATATTTATTTCAATATTTTTGTACTTATATATAGTAAATTTACATATAAAATCATGAGAAATGTTTTTCATTCGGAAAAAAATATGTGAAGAAAACTAAAAATATCTTATTCCAAATTCAAATTAAAATTGACAGTAGAAACTTATCTAAAATAATAAAATATATACCAAAATAATCTTTAATAATAGTATAAGCTAAAAGAAAAACTAAAACTTTTAGAAAAACAAAATTAAAAATCGAAATTAAACCAAAGGCTTAGTGGGCGACTTGGCCGATTTAGACCGAATTGGAGCACTAAACTGGATTAATGATTTAATTAAGCGATTAAAATAAAAATCGGAATGTTTCAGATATAAATCACCGCCTAGTCAGGCGCCTAATCTGATTTTTAGAACATTTAGCCTAAGACCAGCCTTGTCTGAATATTTCAAAGCTCGCACTAGCCTTTGTAAAATCGACCCACTATCGTCTATCCTATTTCTTCTTGCCATGAATGTCCTTTAATATTTTTTTATTAATTAATGTAATTTTCAGACAACGAAAAAAGTTTATATATTTTTCGTCTATAAAAGTTTAGTTAGAATAACTATTTACATTCATTCAATCATTTTCGAATTTTTTTAATGCTATAGACGATTTTGCTACCAAAGGCTTAACCGATTAGAACCAATTTGGCCGATTTAGTGTGAATTGGAGCGTCTAAACTGGATTAACGATTTAATTAAATGATTAAAGTAAAAATTGAAATGTTTCGGATATAAATTGCCGCTTAGTCAGGCGCCTAATCTGATTTTTAGAACATTTAGCTAGGACCATCCCTGTCTGGATATTTCAAAGCTCGCACTAGCTTTTGTAAAATTTACCCGCTATCGTCTACCCTATTTCTTCTTGCTATGAATGTCCTTTAATAATTTTTATTAATTAATGTAATTTTCAGACAACGAAAAAAATTTATGTATTTTTCATCTATAAAAGTTTAGTTAGAATAATTGTTTACATTCATTTAATCATTTTCGGATTTTTTAATGATATAGGGGATTTAGCTACCAAAGGCTTAACAGATTAGAATCAATTTGGCCGATTTAGACCGAATTGGAGTGTCTAAACTGGATTAATGATTTATTTAAGCAATTAAAATAAAAAATAAAAATGTTTCGGATATAAATTGCTGCTTAGTCAGGCACCTAACCTGATTTTTAGAACATTTAGCCTAGGACCAGCTCTGTCTGTATATTTCAAAGCTCGCACTAGCCTTTCTAAAATTGACCCGCTATCGTCTATCCTATTTTTCTTGCCATGAACGTCCTTTAATATATTTTTAGTAATTAATGTATTTTTCAGATAACGAAAAAATGTATTTTTCGTCTAGAAAAGTTTAGTTAGAATAACTGTTTACATTCATTCAATCATTTTCAGATTTTTTAATGATATAGGGGATTTAGCTACAAACATTTTATAGAATATTTAAAATGTATGAATGTATAAAAAGTATAAAAAGTATATCAAACTAAAAAAGAGAATATTTTTTTTAAATGATCAAAATTATCCGATTACTGAACAAATTCTCAATATTGAATTGACCAAAACGTTTTACACCAGCATTAGTCAACATTATACGAGGTTTAACATGTAATTCTTGTTGACTAAATATAACTTTGGGTCTAAAATAGTTTGGTCAATTTAAAGTTGGGATTTTTCATATGATAACATTGTTAGAGATCTAGAGCTATTTTCGGCCAAATCAAATAAATTCAGTTATGAAAAAGGGTTCCTCAAATAATTGACGCTAATTTGTTTATCATGACGATACCTTTTTTGGTTACCAAATAATGTATTCAAGGTTAGAAACTCATTTGGAATTCGGAATATCCTCTTAGCTAAACAAAGAATAACTTAATGATATATATATATATATTCGTTGTCGATAATATATCCTCTTAGTTAAACAAAGAATAATTTCTGAATTCGAAATATCCTCTTATAACAAAGAATAATTTATGTTATAGATTGTTAAAGTACAAGAATTATTCGTTGTCGAGTCTACCTTATTATCAATATTAAGTTAAGCATAATTCTATGAGTAATCATTTTATGTAAGCAAAGAATAACTTATGATATATCATATTCTATGTAAAGTGTATATATATAATGAAAGCTTTCATCATTACCTGAAACCAAAACATAAGAAAACAATAGTAAATGCTAAAAGTAAAAGCATGCATGAATTTGCAACAACTTTCGATTTATTCAAAAGTATTTATCAACCATATTATACAAGCGGGCTAAAATGTGATGGCTGTAATCTTGGTCAAAACTATTATCGTGATGGTTATAGTTGCTTTCGTTCGAAACTCTTCTTTCACAACGAGTGCGTCAACTCTGATCTAAAGATTTGCAACTTCTATCACCCACAACATACCTTGCACATCAAGATACTTCTAGAAAATGAATATGCCCATGGAAAATGCCAACTTTGTAGAGGTAACTTGCTGAAGATTTATTACTATTGTTTAATATGTGATTTTACTATTGATTTAGTATGCGCAAGAAAAGAAGTTATGGTAACAATTGAGGGTTCAAAGACCCACACACATCCTTTATCTCTTGTTCCAAAGATGATTGTATTTACTTGTCATCTATGTGGAATGCTTGATGACCGGTTCCCTTATGTATGTAACTTGTGTGATTTGAGTTTTCATAAAGATTGCGGCGAATCCATACCAGAAATGAATTATTCTTGTCATCCTAGACATCTTCTCAAGCGTCTCACGCGTGTTCCAATTTATACTGATGGAAAATGTTGCATGTGCAGAAACGAACTTCATAACGTGTTTTATCATTGTTCTATTTGCAATTTCAGTGTAGATGTCGATTGTGCAAAGAACCCACCTCTTTTCACTCTTCTCCGCCCTAAGATTCACGAGCATTCACTCACTCTCATGCCGCAACGCAAGTTTGTTTGTAATGCGTGTGGGATGGATGACGACCCAAATCCTTATGTATGTCCTCAATGCAATTTCATGATCCATAGAAATTGTATTGATATACCATGTGTGATAAAGATCAATCGTCATGCTCACCGTATTTTTTACAAGCATTACCTAGATGCCGGAGATTGGAAATGTGGAGTGTGTCATAAAAAAATAGATTGGACATGTGGGGCTTATTCTTGTTCAACATGTCATGATTTTTTCATTCATTTAAGATGTGCTACAAGGTTTGGGATTTGGGACGGAATTGATCTTGAAGGCGTATCTGAAAATACTTTAGAGATTAAGTCATATGAGGTGATCGAAGAAGGAGTAATAAAGCATTTCAGTCATGAGGATCATACATTAAAGCTAAAAGAAGAAAGTGATGCTAATGATGAATGCATGTTGTGTAAAGCATGCATTTATCCTATACTTTCTAGTCCATTCTATAGTTGCCTGGAATGTGATGATTTCATTCTTCATAAAAAATGTGCTTATCTCCCAAAAAAGAAAAAAGATTCCTTTTACAAAATGTGGACTACTTTAACCACATTTTCTGAAGATGAGAACCCAGTCATTTGCAGTGCTTGTCAAAACATTTCGCATGGTTTTAAGTACGTAAATGATAATGATTTAAGTGTCCTGGATGTGCGATGTGGTTCTATTTCTGAGCCTTTTGTCCATGAAAGTCATCCTCTTCATTCACTATACATCAACTACTCAATGGAAGACAAATTTTGTAGTGCTTGTGGAGATAAGATCAAAGCTATGGCTTTGAGTTGTGAGCAGTGCGAATTTGTTTTAGACATCAAATGCTCTAATTTTCCAAAGCTGGTTAAACACAAAAATGATAAAGAACATTTTCTGTCTCTATGTTACGGGGAAAAAACGAGTGAACAGTACTGGTGCGAGACATGCGAAGAGAAACTAAATCCAGAGAAATGGTTTTATTCATGTAATTATTGTGGCATCACTATTCACATCAAATGTGCACTCGGAGACTTTATATGGATAAAATCGATATTTCCTTTGTTTCTTAATAATCGTATAACTCGACCAATTTGTTATTTTTGTAATTCTCGCTGTCAATTCGTATCCTTCTTGAAGATTGATGAATGTGCATTCTGTTCCCTACTATGTTATAATAAAGCCTTGTTAAGAAATGTGAGTTCAGATTCAGCTGGCTGGTATTTATAAGAAGTGAATTTGCAGCAAACGTGTTGCTCCACTTCAAAAATATGGCGTGCAGAATATTTAAACATAAAATGTATTATTTGTAAAATGTAAATATTTATCAAATGTTTATTTTCATAAGATTTAACTTTAAATTTTATATCCCATGAGTCTATGTACAGTAAAACCTCTATAAATTAATAATATTGGGACCAACATATTTTATGTGATTTTATTAATTTATCGTGTTTATTAATTTATAGAAGTGATATTTGGGTCAAAATATCAATTTGAGACCCTGGAAAATTATTGATTTATCGAGGTATTAATTTATTGAGTATTAATTTATAGAAGTTTCACTGTAGTTCTTTTTTTTGTTAAATATTGTAGTTATTGTTTTATCAAATAATTATTTTATATGGATCTAGAATATAAAAACACTATAAACACACATTTCTCGATTTATTTTCTGGGTATATCTAGTACCTAAGAAGGAAAAAAAAAATCCTTTTGAAGATATCATGAGTCGATTATATAAATTTGGTATGTATGCATAGAAACTACTACTATCTTTTTTTGTCAAGAAGAATATTTGGATTTTGGAGTTGTAATTAATAGTTTTTTATGTTTGTTTTGTGGTTACACATACATAAAAAATGCTATGAAGCCAAACCTCATAAAACTCTTGGGGTATTTTTTTTTGTTTTTGGTTAAAATTGGGGTATTTTTTTATGCATTTTGTTTATACTCTTGTGGGCGACGGGCAAACTATTATTAAATGGTAATCTAAACATAAGGCAGAATTTCTAAATCTTGACCATGATTGAATTTAATCGGACAAACACCCAAAAACGTGAATGCAGGAAATTTAAACATTCATCATCCAAGATAGGCAAAAGGCTCAACATAACAACTCTACACATCATAGCGTCCACACCATGGCTTAGCCCGTGAAAGAAACAAAAATCAAATAACCAAATTTTATTAGTTTCAAAGAATTAAACAAAACTCAAAAAATGCGGTCGAAAGAGTTTTCAAAATTACGCGTAAACAAATATGAGATGAGATTCAGCTTGCTAGGTATTTATAAGAAGTGAATGTGCAGCAAATAATTGTTCACGTGTTACTCCACTTCAAAAGTATGGCGTATAGAATATGTAAACATAAAATGAATTATTTGTAAAAAGTAAATATTTACCAAATGTTTATTTTCATAAGATTTAACTTTAAATTGTATATCTCCGGAATGTATTTTTTTTTGTCATCTAAGAATATATAATCAATGAAGTGAAAGCATATTACAATCATCATCAGTTTTAGCCAAAAGAAATAAGAAATGTGAAAAACAAATCCACAATAACTAATCCGGCGGACAACATAAAGTCCCTAGAGTCTAAAGAGAAGCCAGAACGAAGATGATAAAACCCGAAAAAATACCGATATATATGTTCTGCAGAACATATAACACTTCCAGAGAATATTCGACAACTAATTACCGAGGAAGTTGTGCAAAACAAACCAACGGTAACGGAGAACTTCTATAGTGAATCCAAAGTACCACACCACTTGAGAGACCGAGGCTTCATAATCCGACAAGCTTGCCCCAAGAATGCCACCTAAAACAAATCTTTCGGATGCGGCTAAGTCTGCAACGACTTTGAAACGCCTCAATAGAAACCTGATAAAAGGAACATACACGATCCATTCTGAAACGTAGATACAAGGAGCAAATACGAACCACACCGGAGAAGCCGAACCCAGCAAACCGAGAAAGGCAACAGATCGAAACCGGCTTGATTCCAAAGATAACTCCACAAACAAAATGAAAATGCTGCACGAACAAATGAACAAGCAAAAATATTAGTTTCAAACAATTAAAGAAAACTCAAACAATGCGGCCAAAAGAGCAATTCCAACCTCGAAAAACTAATTACGAAACCTTGCACTTCCTACTTTCATATAACCCTTGGCCAATCTCAAAAACCAAAATTCATAATCAAAAACACAACAAAGACTCCAAATTTCATCTATGGCTTCTTCACATCAACAAGAACAAAACCAATCAGCTTTGGATCTCATAACTCAACACCTCCTTACCGATTTCCCTTCTTTAGAGACCTTCGTCTCCAGCATCAACCACTGTACCACCTCTACTCTAAGCCAACGTAAGCCACATCTTGACACCATTACAGTTCCTACTACTGCACAAGAGGATGTTCAGAGGCATTAGAGAGGCGTGAGGCGAAGACCATGGGGGCAAGTATGCAGCTGAAATCAGAGACCCAAACAAGAAATGTGATCGTGTTTGGCTAGGGACTTTTGGCACAGCCAAGGAAGCTGCAAGAGGTTATGACAAGGCTGCTTTTAAACTACGAGGATGCAAAGCCATTCTAAACTTCCCACAGCAAGCACGAGGACTTAGGAGACGACACAAGACTCTGTCTTTAAAAGCAAAGAGGAAGAGACAAGTAACAGAGGATGAAAGCCACCTGAGCAGCCATAAAGCTGTCAAGAAGGAAGAGGCAGAAGCTCGGTTAACACCGTCAAGTTGGATGGGTTTTTGGGACGGAGAAGAAAGTAAAGAGATGAGATTATTCTCCATTCCTCTGTTATCTCCTTATCTATCTCTGATCTCTTGGATACTCTCCACTTGTGGTTACGTAAGCTTCTGAGAGTCATGTTGGATATATTCCTACATTAGGTGACATAAGCGAAACACCAAGAAAATGATAATAATCTTAAGGGTTGTATTCAAGATTCCTCATGGAGTCGGTGAATTAGCTTCTAGATTAGATGATTGTAAAAAATGCTTTGCTATATTGAATTCATTCTTCTTAAACATAATTCATTCTACCCTTTCTTATACAAGCTCAAAAGGATGATAGTTTGCTTAAAGCTCCTCTGCCTTTTCAATATAGAACAAAGAGGAAGTTCAAACTTACAAGAAAAAACAAAATGATGGCTAAGAATTCAAGACTTTGGTCGCCGTCTAATAGTGCAGACACCTACAAAAAGAGACTCTTTGCCTTAATTCTAAATTTCAACCATAGAACAAAAAAATTTCATCATGTAATGAAGTAGATAGCAGCATATAGTTTACTAACGACTGACCCACTAGGTTACTGATGATGGTGAACTAAATTCTTACATACCGACTCCAAGAGAAGCTAGACCTTTCAGATGAGCTGATCCTGTATGGTACATATATGGGTGACTACACAGACAATTTCCATGACCAAAGGTTTCTACAAAGACAAGAAAACTACTTTGGAACCACCGAAATGTTCATCCTAACAAATCACAATACAATGAAACAATTTAACTAAGTTGGAGACATGCTACACAACATCAAACCAAATGGATCTTCGATCAGCAACAAGTTCTATTTCAGATCCCAAATCCTCTACTTTTCTGTTGGACATCTGAAGTAAAAGTCTCACATAAAAATGAATATTGACATATGTACGTAGACACACACAAAAGTTATACTTAAAACAACCATTGAACTTAAGAACAAAAGAGAATGAGGCAACAATTTAAGGAGGTCCTAAACCAAAAGAGCAATTCTAACAACCCAATCATATAATCCACAGTGTACCAAAAACGAGAATCCAACGCAGAGAAATTGTCTAAATCCGGAAAATGGACAGACACTCGTGCATCAACCTTTCCAAAAATATATTGAAACTTGTGCGCATAAAAGTTTCGAAAACAAAAAAAAAAAAATTTCAAATTTCTCTTATAAAACCATTATTAAACTTGTGTCTCGGATATGAACAAGCCTGGAAATAGACACTAGCTTTATGATGGCCCCTCACTGATAAAGACAAATCCACAAAATCTCTCTATTCTTATCTTAAAATAATAATATTTAAAATCCACTTGCCACACTCCATAACAACAGTTGAAGTCAAAATAATTGAAAAGGATCTTTCCTCTCTCCAACCAAAGAAGCTAACTACGAAACCTCTCACTTCCTACCTTTAAATAACCCTCCGATCCCAAAAACCAAAACCCACAATCAAAACAGCAATCAAATAGAAAAAGACTCCAATATCATCTATGGCTTCTTCACATCAACAACAACAAGAACAAGACCAATCAGCTTTGGATCAAATAACCCAACACCTCCTTACTGATTTCCCTTCCTTAGAGACCTTCGTCTCAAGCATCAACCACTGTACCACCTCCACTCTAAGCCAACGCAAGCCACCTCTAGCCACCATTGCAGTGCCTACTACTGTACCGGTGGCTCAAGAGGATGATCAGAGGCATTACAGAGGCGTGAGGCGAAGACCGTGGGGTAAGTACGCGGCTGAGATCAGAGACCCAAACAAGAAAGGTGTACGTGTTTGGTTAGGGACTTTTGACACAGCCGTGGAAGCTGCAAGAGGTTATGACAAGGCGGCTTTTAAACTACGAGGAAGCAAAGCGATTCTTAACTTCCCACTCGAAGCAGGCAAGTACGAGGACGTAGAAGACATCAACAACAAGACTGTGTCTCTAAAAACAAAGAGGAAGAGACAAGTAACGGAGAATGAAAGCCACCTGATCAGCCATAAAGCTGTGAAGAGGGAAGAGGCCGAAGCTCCTTTAACACCGTCAAGTTGGATGGGGTTTTGGAACGGAGCAGACAGTAAAGAGATGGGAATATTCTCCGTGCCTCCTTTATCTCCTTATCCATCTCTTGGACACTCTCAACTCGTGCTTACATAAGCTTCTGGGTCAAATTGGGAAAATTCCAACATTAAGTGACATCACCAACTTTTGGATCATATATCAACCACAAGCAGAAGACAAAGAAGATGACAAATAAATAGAAATTAATCTTTAGAGTTGTGTTCAAAGCGCCTCATGGAGTGAATTGTAAATACTTTGCTATATTCATTCGTTCTTCTTAAATGCAATTTTTTCTACTCTTCCTTATATGAGTTCAAGAGTGACAGTTTCTTATAGAACAAAGAGGAGTTCACTTACAAGATCCTACTAAGAGCCATGACTTGTGTCGCCGTCTAAAAGGACAGACACCCACATGCAGATGCACCTTTCTTTAATCCTATAAAATTCACCATCGAACAAAAAAGCTCATCAGATGGCAGCATATAGTTTGATAACGACCGACTCACTGGTTTTTGATGATGACGAGCTAAATTCTTATAAACCGACTCCAAGGAAAGCTGGACCTACCTTCAAGAGAACCAAAAGACAAGATATTTATATTTCGGAAAAGCCGGTCTTGTATAGTACATAAATTGACTACACAGTCACACAGACAATTCCATGGCCGAAGGGTTGTACAATAACACGAAAACTACTTTGGAAGCGCCGGAAATGTTCATCCTCACAATACACTGAAACCATTTAATTAAGCTGAAAACATGTAGCACAACATCAAAGCAGGTGGGTCTTTGATCAATTACATAGTTTCCATTTCAGATCCCAAATCCTCTCCTTCTCTGTTGAATAACAGAAGTAGAAATTCACATAGGATGGTATACTGAAGACAACCATTGAAATGATGTACAAAAGACAGTAGGGCGACAAGTTAAGTAGGTCCTGAACTAATAAACCTGTCTTTGCCAGATCATCTCAATGTCCTGCCTGCAGATACAGAATGCCCAAGACACATGGAGTTCAATATGATTAAAACAAAAAAAGTCTAAGCCATTCATTTGTCAACAGCTCCACCAGAGCTTCTGTTTCCAGATACTTGATGCTAAGGTCATAACATGTTCACATCTTGCAACATGACAAGATTACCTTGACTATTCCAAGTCACCAAATCAAAGGAAACAACGAAAGGGGAATACCGAAGATAAAAGTATTGATTGCACTTTAGTGCTTCACCCTGACTGTTCAGACATTGATTATCAAGTGACAACTCCAACTCAGTAAGAATTCTTATAACTAGAACGGATATACATAGGCACAAAAATTTCGTTTTAAGTACTCTATTTTATACTTTCCATTGCGTAATATCCGTGAATACATGATACAATTGAATTGAACATGATTTCTTTAGCTGCTAACATCATTTATCAAGTAAATTGCTCATAATAGACTTCTAGCTACCTGCAATCACAGAGAAAAAGAGATGATTTTGATAGTGAAACAACTACGTGACATATAAACGGCCAACTGGAAAATCGTTTCTTACCTATAAGAAACTTGAGTCCTTAGTAATCGTGTCCCAGACTCTCAGATAATGAATGTCTTACTGATTTAGGCATGGAAATGATCAATGATATGGTCTATGACATCTGCTCCTTCTATATGCATGATTTCGTTCTTAACCTGTTAACGACATAACACATGCTCTTAGACTTCATGATTTTACTAGAAGGTATGTGCATATTAATTATATTAGAATGAATTGACACCATGGTATCGTTCAAGCTTATAACGGAAAGTCAAGAGATGATGTAATTTAAACCCTTAGGAGGAAGGATACACTCATACACAAATGTTATATCTTAGGACAAATGGCAGGAGAGAGTGAGAGACCTGTATAACACTATGGGCAGCGAACCTCTGCCTGCTAGTGTGAAAGCTAACGTCAACTTTTTCCCATGAGACAGAGGAGAGGCCTTTGATCATTTCTTCTGCAAAATCGAAAAGGAACTACACTATTTAAAAACATCATGCTGTATATGAAAATAAGAAAGCAGAAGCACTACATATGGTAGACCAACATATGAATAGTTTATATTGAACACTAACTTCACTTACCAGCTAATGAAATCTAAAGCATAGAACATAGAAATAGAAATAAGAGAATTAATCAGTTCTACAACAGAACTGATCAACGCCTTAACGGGAAGTACATCATCAAATGCAAGCTAACCTTCTATGTCATTTGAATGATTCTCGCCTTCTGGTATGTCCTCAGTATCACATGCCTTGCAGAGTTCTTCATACACAATATGAGGATACTTCTCGTTCAAAGAATCTTCCCACTGGTAACAAGAAATTATTCCACTATCAAAGAACCATCATCTTAAATTCCTGAACTAGATGAAGTAATATCCAGTCAGACTCAGATACCTTAGGCAATTCACTGACACGTCTAATAGATGCCGTCCTCCAGCCAACAACGTCTATTCAGATCTAGTTAAGGAAAACAAATGTAATGGCATAGGCTAAAGATCACATTACTACAAGCAATAGACATAGAGAATACGATCATAGCTGACATTTGAATAAACCACCCGCCTTTTGAAGGCACGCAGTGCGGATCTGAAATAGAGGAAAACATATTCTAGTGAGAACATCTTCGAGACATGGTTAGGTGAACTAACATATGACAAAAGGGACTGGCATACATGAAATGATAATCACCAGTATCTTCCACCATGCATCGAAGCAAGGGAGGTTTTCCCTCTTCTTCATCTTTCAAGAAAAGATGACGGCCCGTTCTTTTAAATATCCAGTGGATAACGAGACCTGCAACTTTCTCAATGGAAGAAAACCCAAAGAGAAACGGAACCTGGAAGAAAAATAACAAATTGTTTTAAATCCTATGAAAATAACATCCAAAATAAGTGAAATGGCAATTCAATTGTACAAACTGATTTCCATGGTTCAAGAAAGCAAAAGTGTCAGATATATCTTATATATATGACTATAATTTAGGTTGGTTGAAACTCGAGTAAACAGAGTACCAAATTAAACGTAGCTTTATCAAAGATATCACAGGAGTCATGTTTTTTTTTGCATTCAACAGAATAATGTAAAGACGATTTAACAAAACAACTCACAACAACAAATACACTCCGCATGCACCTAAGCACCATTACCTGTTTATTACCCATGGAACCCAAATGTGGTGTAGCTACAGTAATGAAGTTCATAGCCTCTAGTCCACATATAGTACCTTCAGAAGGCCTTTCACTACTATCCCCTAACGAGTCTTCCTGATTAGCAGGCTTGTACAGTTTCCCAATTGCATATCTTGCTGCTAGCCCTCCCAAAGAATGTGCAATAAAGGAGATTTTACGGATATTTGGTCTTCTTTGAATAATTTCAAGAACCTGACATGCATCTCGTTATATCAAACACAGTCCAATTTCGCCTACGTAAACGAATAAGGAAGTTTGTAATGCTGTACCTCAGATGCCAGACGTTCACCCATTACATCCACACCATCTAGAGTAAGCGCAGACACATTCTTTTCACTACCTGCTTAAAACAGAACGGATCATAAGAATCTTGGGGACAATATAAGTCTCATCAAGCATCAGCATTACAATTTAGCAACACAGACCCAATAAGAGCAAGAGAAACAGAACAACAGAACCCAATTAGTATCCTAAAATGATTAGGCAAAAGGGACCACTAATTGTGATATATCTTAAAAAGGAAAATAATTCCCATATGCAATTTTCTAAAACCATCACTAAACTAATCATTGAACCAAAGCCAAGTCATCTTCTTACAGTGAACAAATACTTTATCTGGCAGCTTTTTGACGAATTGCTCAGCTCCAAACTTCCAATCGTCCGTGCTGAATAATCAATTAAGGAAACAACATTACTTATATCATAATTGGGAATTGGCTAATTACAGAACAATCTCTAACAAAATTCTCAAAACTCCATAAAAGAGCGGAGAGAGCTTTTAATTTACCTTCCTAAGATCCCATGGACCATAACAACGAGGTGATCGGCGGAAGAAGAATCAGAATTCTTACAACTCCAAACGTCAAGGCTTCCATCGACAGATTCCACCGAGGAAACACCGTCTTCTTCCTCGTGCTTCTCCATGGGATCTAAGGTTTAAATAAACCGCGACGTTTTTATCAAATTGCAATTGAATTCGATCAGATCAGATCCAATTGCAATAGGTGAATCAAAAAAGGACAAAAAAACTGGTGAGGATAAGGATTTGGTAACAGTAGAAACTGTGAAGTGGAAATGAAGCAGACTTGACAGAGAAGGTAACGGAAGCAAAAATGTAACGTGGAAGTAAGGAATCGTGTGTGGAGTCGGCTTCCAGAGAGAGAGATTCACCGACGTACCGGCAACCAAAACTCTCTACGCCTTTGATTTTCTTTTATTTTTAAAAAAATTGGGAAACAAAAAAGAAAAGGAAAAAAAAAAGATATTTTTTTGTATAAATGAACAAGGCAACTCTGCCAAATATTTATATAACAAAAACTGAACTATGTTAATCATCTGAGAAGTTACCATAAACTCATTCTAGTTACAATAACTAAGGAATTTTGGTGTGTGTGTGTTTTTACTTATTTTCATTAGAAAACGTCTTGCAAAGTCAAGTGCATCGTCAGAGGTTTTTAACAGGATGATATAGAATTATAGATTAAGGGATTAGGGATCGATTCTTTCGGAATCTGTCCGATTCAGGGAATGAGAAAGAAACTGTTATTGATTACTAAAGATTCCATACCTTGAGATTTCGGTATTTCAAATATTCAAGTTATACAAATTTTATGTTTCATGCAAATGAATAAATTTGGCAGTGTCCATTTATGCTTTCCAATGCGGCAAATATGACAGTCCAATCATGTTAACATAATTTCAAAAAGCCACAATTTTAGGTATATCATTCCAAGAATAGCAACTTCTTTAAAGTCTTTTGAAAAAATCATTTTCTTATGTGTAAAATAACCGGTTTGTCCTTAGACCATCTGAAACTTTTACAATTTTTTATAAACTTTTATTTTTGTCCACGAGTCTTATGAACAAATATTTATTTTGTGTTTTGTCCACAAAACAATTTTATTTGATAACTTAAACTATTTTGTTTGAGTTCTCTATTTATAATGTAAAATTTAGTTTTATTAGTTTTATTAATGTAAAAGCACAATGAAATCAAATTTTCTGCTCATAATTGAAGACTTCGATTTTGTTTTTTATTTTATCCATGTGTTTTCATACACAAATATATGTTATATGTTTTGTCCACTAGATAATTCTATTTAACTTTTTATTTTTCCATGTGTTTTCGTGGTCAAATATATGCAATGTGTTTTGTCTACTAATATGTGTTTAGGATTTAAATTCATTTATTTATAATTTTATAATATGCTTACTAAATATATACTATAAAATCATATATTTGGGTTTCTCATTCCATGTGAGTATATTCCATGTGAGTGTAGAGTATAATATTATTGTTTTGTAGCTCTTTTACATAATTATTATTATAAAATCATTCGTTTGGATTCTTCATTCCATATGAATGTAGGATATAATATCATTTTTGTAACATTGTTATAGAATAAATACTATAAAACTATTTGTTTACGATCCCTAATATGTGTTTCAGGTATAAATTCCTTCTTAATGGAATACAAACTGTAAAAATCATATATTTTTGAAATTCATATACACAACAAATGTTTATTCTCTAATTGACCATGTATTTTTATTTATAATACATCACAGATTTCACTTTCTATGTTGTTATGTTTCGTCCTCAATAAAGTGGCTTTTCCCCAAAACCAATTCGCCAAAATGGCTGTTTTCGTGATGATATGGTGAACAAATGACATACGTTTTGATGATGAAACTGCGCAAAATGCGATCACATATTATAACTTTTATGGTAATTATCATTACATAGAGATTCAAGCAAATCAATCATGAACACAAGTTTCATGTTATCTTTCTTCTGTTTCGTTGAGTCTTAAATTCCGATGATAAACGGATGTAAAATTCCTTTGGGATATCATTGTACATATTTAGACGTTATCATTGTCTGTTTCAAACATTTGAGACAAATTTGGCAGTATCGAGTCATGTTTACAGATACAGATTAGTCAGTAACTATGAAAATTCTAATCAAATAAACCAACTGAGAATACGAAAGACTTGTTAACACTAAAATGGAGTAGTCGTTTCCTTGGAAATTTTGTAGGAATTTTGTCAATAAATTCTCAATAGTAAATATACACAGTAAGTATACTTAGATTCAGAAGCTAAACAGTTATAACATTCACTTTGAGATGCACAGATCATCTCAGATCAAGTGTTGGATTAGGTTAAATTTGCTTCATCATTATCTCCGTCTAATCACTTTATCCTGATTTAACTGAATTGAAGAGAAATACAAAAAAAACATCAAATTCTTTAAAAATCAATTGTGGAGATAAGGAGATCACTCAGTAGTGGCTAGTGATTTAGGTTCGATTCTGCCAGCAAATCTCTTCAGCTGATTCAGAAGAGGGAGCTGTATATCCTCATCGTGATCTCCAAAATCACCATCATCAAACGTAAAACGATTTTAAAACCAAAACAATTTTCTCGAGAAAATTAAGTAATTCGTAAAACAATACACTTTGAAAATCAGTTCCATGAGAAAATTTCAAATTAAGCAAAAAAAAAGAAGGCTCAGTTCAGCGGGATTATCGACACAGAAACGAATCTCCAATAATGGAAGAAACGCCTCATTCCGGTCTGTTGAGCTTGAATTTCCGAGTCGTCACTGCCAATCTCTCTCTCCATTGGAGATTATTGAAAACCTAAAAGAATCATAAAACTAAAACCCCGTAAAGACGATGACAAACTCAAAGGAAGACATCTCACAAATGAATAACCCTAGATGCAACTGATGAGTTTATCAGCGATTGCTAACTACTACTTATAGGGGAACCTAATTAGGGTTCCACTACGTCTTCGGTGGAGGTTTTTTTGTGGAGGCCCATATTTGGCCCGTTAGAAGATTCAGAATTGGGCTACTTGTTTTCGGGATAAATTCGGTTCGATTTAAAATAAGTTTGGTTTAATATGGTTCAAGATTGGTTTACTTCGGTTCGGTTTGGGTTTGAATTGAAATATTAGATGACTCTGTTTTGTAATTGGCTCGTCTTTGTTTTTCTAATTTACGGCGCTATGGAAGCATTGATGGCTTCCTACGGAGACACTTCATCGGACTCCGATACCGATGATCTAACTCCGGCCGCTCCGGATACTATAAATTCCGGCGATAAATCAACCGCTGGGAAGCACGAGGAGGAGTTGATTTCTTTGCCTCCTCCGCCGCTTGCGCTTCTCGAATCCATCGTATCCACAGGTGATACTCACGAATTATTACTCTGATTCGTTCTTTCAATCTGATTCATACGAATCGCTCTCATCACGTTTTTATTTTTCTCTGAACTTGAAGGTTCGCTGAATTTCTACTCAACAGAGCCTGGAGTTCGAGTAAGAAACTTCCCTCATGTCGATGGAAATTACGCATTGCATGTGTACATCCCTGGTAATCAAATTTCACAATTTGAGCTTCGGAATCCTTCATTTCGTACAACACTTAGAAATTCTGAGAGACTTAAAGTTCTTGAATTCTCAAGTAAGAGAGGTTGTTTAGTGTAATAGGCGCTTAAACCAAGTTTGATGTTGTAGCTGAGTAAAACACAAGACTTTTCCATATTCCTATCTCAAAGAAAAGAGACATAATTGATAGAATGCAAACCTTTTTGTGCTAAGATTATGTATTCAACTGCAGCTATGGTTGACTAGATCTTGCAATGAAATGGTTTTTCTTGGAAATCGCAACGAAATTCTATCAATGTTCTTGCTAATTAGGATAAGTATGTGGTGTTTGAGAATGTGTTGACTATTGATGAAGTGTATTACTTGTCCTTCTCTCTTGCTCAGGTTATATTTGTTTTTTGGATTTTAGTTTTTATACCTGTACTGCCGAAGAAGGAGATTGTTTGTTTTTTAAAGAAGATTGCGTCAGTTGTTCCTCATCTTCATTTGGTGGAGGCTGATGTTCCACTCAGCATTCTATGCAAGGATGATCAGAAGCTTGAGTATGCCTTGGGGAGAGAGTTCCACATAAGCTTGGGAAGGAGCGTTCCTCTACGTGTTCATCAAATTAACTCAATGGTTTCCATGCTTCGGCAAAAGCTTCAGTTTCAGAAGAGGTAAGATCATTTCCTGTCTACCATATGAAGTTATGAACCAATTATGATGGGGTTTTGTGAAATTTATTCTCTTTCTTATTTGGCAGATATTTGATCGATTTTAATAAATGGGAAGTCTTTGTGAATGACGACTGTACTCGCTCTTTCCTTTCTTTGGAAATCACCACTTCAGGACTATCCGAGGTATGTTGTATAACAAGAGTTACCTTGGATGTTAGATTTTTGCATTCTTCCTACCTTGTGTTAGGTATTTCACTGATTCTCGTATCTTAAATTCAGATAACTAAGCAAATTGATGCTGTTAATGAAGTTTACAGGCTTCACAATCTGCCAGAGTTCTATAAGGTCCACTTGCTTTTCTATTTAGTACTTTACAGCCAGTAAGCTTGATGGTATCTACTATTTAGCAAATATAATCATCGTCACCAACACTTAACCTATCGTGTCTGCTTCAATTTTCCTTTAGGATCCGCGGCCGCATATATCCTTGGTCTGGGCGTTGGGTGATATTAGAACTTCCCTAAAGGGAGCAGTTGACGGGGAACTGAGGAAGCTTAGAGCTGGTGGTTGTGTGCAGAATCGTATCTTCACCTCTAAGTTTTCTGGGATCGAGTGTAAGATAGGAAACAAAACACACAAAATATGTAAACTCCTAGATGAATAACAAAATCCCAATTTCTGTGTGTTTGAAGACTTATCAACCTATCAGGTATGCATTTGTAATGACATAAAAGCATGAGTTTATTCTGTTTTCTATAGAATTCCACATTACATGTCTTCATAAATCATAACCTCATGCATAATAAAAATGGCGAACTCTAGACCATACAACAACAAGTCCTTTTGATTAGGAAAATTTAGATATTGAACCAGCCCTTATATTACAAAACGTCTCCTTTAACTATTCTGTAGTGAAGGAAATCAACAGATTTTCCGTAACTTGGAGTTCCAGAATTGAACGAGCATGCCAATAGGTTTCTCGAGGAACCTCATCAACATCGGGGTGGTAGCAGCGAGGATGGATGTGATGAGAATGCGGTAAAGCTTGACATTATCAGGTGCAATGCTGGTCATAGCTGTGTTGTGTGAGAAATACATAGCCATCATGCAGATCTGAAGCTGGAAATGCAGTGGGAAACCGAGGGTGAGAATGTTGAGCATAGAAAGTGAAACCGAAAACCCAATTGTGTTAAATAAGACAAACAAAGTGAAAGTAATTCCATCATAGGTCCCCATTATAGATTGCCCAGCTTTATAAGCTTGATGATTTGTAGTATTCACACTCGTTGCGTTCTTGGAAAAATCAGGTATGTAGCTGTCTTGCCAGGTTCCACCTGGTGGAGTCAAGCTGGCCTGAAACGTGGCTGTGGCGACGAGTGAAGCTACCACCAGTAACGCGCTACGTGCTTCTGATGGTGAGTCTCTGTGCTTTTTGAAAGTGAAGTACTTAACAAGATCTTTGTGGCTTTGAGACTCTGTTCGGCATGTGGAAGTAATAGTGGTTCTCTCGACATTAGTAGTGCCAATGTCTTGCCCTCTTTGAGCTCCAGCTTCGATGAGTTTCTCGTAGATTTCTCTATCGCCAGCTTCGCTCGGAAACATAACTAGCAAATCCAGTGCGGAGACCCATCTTGTTCATATTATTCACCTCGAATGACCTCGACTCTTCTGGTATTGCCTGAATCATCACTTCAATCACCTGTAGGCAAAAGGAAAACATACTTTCTTGGTTTTACTCTTAAGAATAAACTATTTAACCACAACATATCACTTTCAATCACCTGGCGATTTTTTCTCCAGGTCGCAAGATGAAGAGCTGTGTTACCCTGTTCATCTTTCTTGTTCAACACGTCAATTTGATTCGTCTCTGTGATCAAATCAGCAATGGCTATAACCGCACCAATCTCTTGGTGTAAAACAGCAAGATGCAAAGCAGTTTGACCTTGAACCGTCTCGTCTTCTAAGCAATCAACACAGTTTGATACAATCTCTCTGATCACATTGATTTTGTCTCTCATAGTTGCTACATGGAGTGGAGTCTTACCATCTCTGTCTTTTACTCGGCAAAGCTTCTTATCAATCCCCAAAATGGCCCTCACAGTCTCTACTTGGCCGGCTGCTGCAGCCGCATGAAGAGGGCTAAAACCGTCTTTTTCCAAGTCAAAAATTGACCGCTGCCGGAGTATCTTTCCAGCGATGACATACTCTTCATGTTTGGGATCAGGCACTATCTCTTTTGGTAAATGAGTCTCAAAAGCATTCATTTTTGTTGTGATGATGAAGAACGAGAGAGATATTTGAAAATATACAATGAAGGTGTGTACCGTGACGATAATACCTGGAAATTATTATATTACTAAAATCCTTTTGACATTTGACTTCGTTGGATATGACGAATTCCTAAAGTGGAACAAATGCTTACAAGTGTCCATGGTTTGCATTATATATCTTTTGAATTGTAGTTCTTTAAATCTGGATTTTCTGACCCGCAAAGTCGGAATCCATACAAACTCTTACGACTTTTGAGTTTTAGCTCTCGTATGTGCTAAGCCATATCTACTCCGACCAATAGAGACGAAATGACCAACAGTTTTGACTTTTGAGTAATATAATATGTTTTGGGCATGAGGATTAAAAGACCAAGTCAATTCTTAGACGAATTGACTTTATCTCCAACTCTCCAATTGTTTCACATGATATGATAGATTGATGAATGATGAGGATTTGCATAAATGGAACTTGCAAAACTGTGTTTTTCTATGACCAGAGTCATGTGTGAAATCCGACACCAACAATATTGGTGCATATGCAAGAATCTGTGGGTACCATAGTGACTGACTTGAAGAATCCATTGTTGTGACTTGTGAGACTATTTACATATCTGTTTCAAATTTCAAAACTGTGTTGATGTGAACAAATCCATTCTGTAACTTCTCATTGAAATAAAGAAGAGACAGTTATTGGTATTATGGAAAGAGAGTAAAAGAAAATAAAAGACTTAATGACTCCTAAAACCCTACAAACAAATCATTTCAATTTCTTAAGTTTTCTCTGTGGAGGAACCCTTGTCTTCTGGGGGAACTTCAAATTAACTTCCTGAAACAACACAATCAAAACCATGATCTGGGTCCTCTTTTGTAAGTTCAATTTCAACGTCAGATGCTAATACAGCTGTTGAAAGTATCAGATAGCTTCTGCTTCTAAAGACCAGGAATTGCCTCCAAGTTATACTTTTCTTCAGCTTTAGGAGCTTCTCCTTCTCGGCTCTCCTGCTGCGTTTTCGGTTCCTTCAACACATCTAGAGTCTGGAGATATGTATAGGAAGTACTATTACGGATTTTGCTGCTAGGATTGCTTATTTGACTAGCAAGAAACCGACGGATGAGTCCTCTCAGAAATGGAGCCATTGTATCCGGTTCATATTCTAGGTAGTACATAATTCCTCCCATACATCCACAGAATAAAGCCACCTGTTTCCATTGATTGGATAAAAACATCAGTTCCATTAAAGGAGAAGAAAGTTGGAAATAGCAACTGTGATTTGTATTGTACCTCAGCGTTTTTAATATCGGGAAGAAGGTGGCGGTTAATTAGTATCTCCCACAGAGAATCTCCTGCTCGGGGAAGGACGTATAGAGCAAGCTCAGAGCGTCTCGGTTTTTTCTCTAGCATAACTGAAAGGGCTGCTACACCACCAGCAAACCAATACACGAGCTTGTGGTCATTGGATGCAATTTTTCTGTGGGTACATATGAAAGCCTAGTGCAAATGGAAAGACGTATTTAGGCACAAACATTTAGGAATGGTCTTAGGAAACTAAGTGCGCAAAGTGAGGGAAGACGATCAAATGTCAAAAAAACATGCTACCTGAAAAATCCCAACAAAAGCAGACAAGAAGGAAGTCGATCTAACAGAATCTCTGATTGCATGCCACGATGTTCGGTAAGGAGAAGCCATGAACTGAAAGTGTAGGATGTCATCAGAAAATACATATTATATCTGACTACAGCATAAACCATAGGATTCTAAAAAAACTGAAATGGCAGATGTTTAAGGAAAGCCTTGCCTTTTGTAGGTGTAGAACAACATATGGGACAAATGTCAGGGAGAAGTATAATGGAAATGTTTTCTTAAATGTTGCTGACATTGCATTAGCATTTTGCGCCAGACACGAGTTAGTGTTTGGATGAATAGCTGAACAAGGAATGATGGAAGCAAACTCTTCCACTTTCACGTCACTATCTTTGTTTTTACTAGATATATAGGCTGATAAGGAGGCTACATCGATTGGACCACCTCTGCAGCATTCTCTTACCGCCTGGTAGACAGGGCTTGAAACTGGACCAGTCTTCTGAATAAATTCTCTATATGATTTTGGCAAGGTTTCAGGACGCATTATAAAGGAATACATAACCTGCACCAACGTCATTGCTTCAAAATTAGCTTGCTGATTATAATCACGACTAAATCATATTACAGAGAATATGTATGATACTATGATACACAAAGCTTTTCTTTTCCACACTACAACAAGTCAATAGATGAAAGGAAAAATACCACATGGATCACTTCAACATCTATACCACTTCCACCACTAGTATTCAGAACAGTGGAACAGGAAGGAAAGAGAAGAATCTCGATTACCTGGGCGCAAGCAAGAGAAAAAAGTAACGAATCTCCATGTCTCCAATGGCTTCCCCAAAGATGGAACTTGTTCTTCGACTTTGCGGAATTATAAGCTGCCTATTAATAAGAAGAAAGATCAGACTCCCAAAAATACATCTGTGTAGTGATATTATTCGTATGAAAGACAATATTATGACCACTAGATGTACCTGGCCTAATCTAGCCAAGAGGTATAGAGCAAGTGTGCGCCGCTGGTTGGAATCATCTAAAGCCAGGACAGACAAACCCGCAACTGAACCTGCTAAGACTCTGCTCCACCCTTAATCAAAGTCATAATAAGGAATATACTTTTCATGCATTATGCACAAGCATACAGGAGAAGCATAAAACATAAAATCTTACGAATAAACTTACGAATTCAATGGCGTCTCCTTCTTTCTCCACTTCCTCAAACAGCATCTAAGAGCATGATACGAGCCGGTAAAGCCACCAAAAAGTAGACCAATACGACAAGCTTCTTCCCTAACTATCAAATCTTTCTCCGAGACAAGTTGCTGCAACCAATGTTCATGTATGAGTAAATCACATATACCAAGGCTCTAACCATTATTAGCAGATATAAAAAAAATCCTACACAGAAAAAAAAAAAAAGACAGATTCTTTTGACACAAAAATCAAACACCTCACATGGCAATGCTTGATAACACCATCATGGAATCGCTTCATAAATTATGTTGAAGTCAATAACATATTGGCCCTAATTTCAAAACAATAGTATCAAATTGAACGCTAAAGGCTAAAGCAGACTCTTAAGACTCTAAATCTCAATCAAAATCCATGAATCCGTTTCCTCATTTCCTCACCTTCAGATCGAGAAGAGACGAATAAGAATGTCCCCTTGCAAGCTTGAAAGCACGAAGAAGGATTCCAATTCCAACTCTAACACCATAGGAGAGAAGAAAGCTCTGACATAGATTCCCGATGGCATTGGCGACGCAAGAAACGTCAGCGTGATCACAAAGCTCCCCGTGAGATCCACGCGCTGCCGAGCGTTGTCTACGTTGAAGCTCCGCCATAGCATCGCGTAGCCTCTCCTCCGCCTCACGAAGCCGGCTCTCAGCCTCCGAGCTGTCTTGGAACAAAGGAGAATTATGTGGAGGCAATGAAGAAGGATCCAAATCCGGCTTGGAGAACGAAGAAGGCATCGTGAATTAAGGAATTTGAATCGGAAAGCTTTCAGCTCAGGTCGGAGCTAAAATGATGCGATTCTTTCTCAGAGATATGAAATTTCAGGAAAGGAAGAAAAAAAAATGTTGGGAGAAGTGAAGAAGAAGCGATGGGGATAGGCCATCATGACACGTCATCATTTATTATTTTTGATTTGTTTCCTTTTTTTTCTTTTTTTTGAGAAAATTCCAATTAACTTTTTTCTTTTACTGATATCCGAAAGGTTGGAGATGCAAAGCAAGTGGTTTCTTCCAACACAAATTTTTGTGATGTATTCTCAGACACAAAATTTTGAATTGTGATATTGTTAGATAGTTGTTTATTAGATTGCGATATGTGGATAATGTTAAGATCGAGTCGTTCTGAGAGGAATAGACAAAACATTTGTTTTTTTCGAACTCGTATAGGATAGGATCCAACGTCTTAATTTGTAGACCTGTTAAACATCGTGGTAAATGGTTGGCTCACAGCACATTTTTGATTGACATATACACTCTTTTTATCGAGTTGTGGAAATTTTGGCTCTTAGATCGCAAGAAAATTATAAATTGTCTCATTACAATTTGCAAAATGGTCTACACAAAGTCGATCATGCACTAAATGTATATGTATGAATAAATACGATCATTTTGATGACAAAAGATATGACATTTTTGACAAAAATATGATCATATCTCAAAAGTTATATAACCGATGCCGTATCACACCGACAAAAATATATACCAATCGGTCGCTTAAAATTCTGTGACAAAGAAAACGTGACCATGCTATTAAAAGCGGCCTAGTGACATGAGTTAGATATGTTTTCTACAAATCCATCTTCATTGTTTCCGGTGAATGGAGATAGGTATACAATTTCTTCATCAATGTTTATGAATAGGATAAAACCGTCTACGAACATCAAAACATAGATGGATTAAGTGGGCAATTGCAATCCATTAGAATCATCTACGAACTTCAAAAACATAGATGGATTATGCGTGGAATCACAATCCATATTATGCGTCCAACATTGGAATCCAATCGTCCAGCTTAAGTTTCTTGACAATGTAATTTAAACCACTGAATACGCCCAATCCATTCATAATCGATTTGATTACCCATTTCGAGAAGGAATAGATACTTTCCTAGACAAATTTTCTGAACAGAGACATGATCCATTCCTCATCATCCTTCTTGGCTTTGTCATTTCCTTTTGGCAGACTGAGTTTTTTCTGAACTTTAAACACCTCTTGTTGTTCTTCATGAAGGCCACATGAAGAAGATAACATTTTTCTTGGAATTTTTCTCGGACGCGGTGAGGATGGCTTGCATCGTTTAGATTCTGCAAGCCACCCTCTCTCCAAACTCCTCGGCGCTGGAATATCGAGCTCGAACAAACAATTAATCATGAAACCCTCCACATTATCACAGACGGTGCTAGGGTTTTGTCAATGAGATTAATGATATGGAAGGATATTTGGGCCTATGTTAGTGTAAACCAATAGAAGTTAATGTAGGCGCTCAAATTTCTGGAAATGAAATTGCGGACTAAATTTTATAAATGCAACACCGATGACGCAAAGGCGAGACTTGGTCTCTGTCCTTAACTCAATAAATCGCAGGTAGTGTGACCGTTCGATGCGATTTTTGAATCCCAGGATACAATTGCGAACGACCCTTTTTCGTAACACTCGAAAAAAGAATCCAGCGAACTATAAATTCTACGATACTCTCGAGACAACGACTTACAAATTTAGAAAAAAGGCGAGAGGTTTGTTGGTTTCTTTTCAGATCTCAGATCGAATGATTTTTTCTGTCGAATTGATGCGATATATATATAAGGTGAGAGGGGCAGTTTCCGCTCGAGAAATTCGCGGGCATATTCGGATATTCTAAGGAATATTCGAATATTCTTTTTTTCCGAATTCTTGCAGCAAACGCGCATCCGAGAGGAATATTCTTTTAAAAATTCGGATATTCCTTTTTTTGAATTCTTTAATGGGCTTCAGAAACTCCTTACGAATTTTCCACAAAAAGAAAGATACGCGCACGGGGGCCTCCATTGCCACGTCCCACGACCCGAGCCGGGCGGCGGCAGTGCGCGCGCGTGGTTCCCATTTTCTCATCCCATAGTCATTTAAACTCATGTATAAACATGACCATATATATACCACTTTAAAACACAACTTCCAAGCAATGTGGGACAATTTCCACATTTCACTTAAAATTGAGGTTTTGCCACTTTTGGCCCATGCTCATTTCAATTCAACTTTTACACAATTTATAGACCCAATATATTTTGGTAAATTGTGGTCCAACAGTTAATGGGTATTAAACTGTTGTTGGAAGATTTTTATCCACAAATACTTCTTCTATTTTTGTTATCAACATAAAACTTCGTTACAGAAAATGATGACTTACAAAAATCAATGACCTACTATCCATGTTCAGGAAAATTATTACAAATAAAGAAAACTATCATTGACCAAAGGAGAAAAAGACCAAGACTTGTGCCTTATTGGTTTGTACTACTATCATTGTTGCGTTTATCACCTGAGTTCGAATCCCATGTTGCTTCCTAAGTTTGACCTCTCACATGATCAACATAAAGAGTAAGAGACTTTAGAACATCTAGTAATTTATCAGAATCATAATCCTGATGTGTCATCTACCTTTATTTGCTAACATGCTTTGAACTTGAACAATTTGCAACAAAAGCAAAAAAATTTGTCTTCATGTTTCGAGTAAACAAGCCAATTCTATCACTAGATTCCCATTACTCAACTTTCTAGAATAATGATCATATGAGAAACAGCTAGAAAGTTTATCCTTAGCAAACACAATACTCATTTCCCTTTTATGCCATTTTTTTTATTTTTAACCAACAAATCTTTCATTTTATTGTTTATCCCAATTCCTAGGATCATAAATATCAACAAAAGGACTTGGCTCTTCACAAGTATTTAAAATTTCAGCACTATATGCATTTTGCACATTTTCATGATCGTTCAAGAGTATTAGTTGATGAAGAGGAAGGAGGTTGTTGATGCCATGTTGAGTGAGAAGTTGTTGTTTCTTGCTATTGATTCCTCCCAAGTAGAATACGATGTGGTTATATTACTTCTTAGTGGGGATAAAGATTTTACACTCTTAATGGAGGATCTAAACAAGGATATGTACACAATCCTGTAAGCAGAAAACTCTAACGCAAATCCAAGTTTTATAAGATTGGCATGTGCTACATGGTCGTGGGAAAGTATGATAGCACACACCAAGTTGACATTGTTTTTTAGGTTTCAAAGGTAATCGATTTTGATTGCTTATCATATATTTCCATTCGTTTGACGTTTAGGTGGCAATATTTGTTGCATTAGCAATGTTATTGCTTGGAACTAGAAAGGAAACATGATGCTTTGACTAATGTATTGTCAGGGACAAGATAAGTTTTCACTTACAACTTGGATGATGGCAAGTTTGTGTGAGTTTTTGGTTTTGCCTTATGTAAACGAGGACTAATGGTGTTAAAATTTGTGTGTTTCTACGATCTTTATTTTAAAAATTTATGGGAAGATTAAGTGGTGTATGATGACACTGTAACTACCTTTGATATGTCATCATCATTTTCCATGTGAGATGACCTGTCTTTAAGCAAACGATTTTTAGATACCTATAAAACAATTAAAAAAAGTTAATATATTTTGCTATCCTTAACCTCTATTGGTATCTGCATAATCTCTCTCATTTAATTTGGTATCTATTAGTGAAATCCAAACCAAAATTATTCGTATATATTGCGATTTATATTCGAAGATCTCTTTGACAAATACCAAATTTTCTAGAAAAGTGTCTTTAGTTAAATGATTAACAGTCCGCAAAATAAAGATTTAGTTATGGATCAAATCTTATCGATCTAATTAATGTCAAAAGAAAGAAAAAATACCAAATTTTCTGAACCGACCAAAACTAAACCAATTCGCCCAACTCTAGCCACTAACTCTCTACGCTTATATTTTTCACTTGATTAAAAACAACATTTCTTTTTCGTTTCACGGGGAAAATCGTATATACAGAGATAATACTCCGCAATCCGCATACTAATTTTTCGGTTTGGTCTAGCTTAAAAACCTTGGTTAAACTTAAACCCAAGCCATTACGAGTTTTTTTTTTTTAAGTTTAGATTGACAACGACCACCGTCTAAGTTTAATGGGAAATCTAAAAACATGAAACGAAAGCTGCAAGAAGACGACAACGCCGCCGTAGAGAAAGCCGCCTCTTCTGTCATCGCCACGACTAACTCCAAAACCATGAACACTGACTTAGTTTTGCAGTCACCTTCGAAACTTTCACAGAAGCAGGACTACATCTTCCATGGAGGTAAAACGAATCCTCCAATCTTCACTTTCTCTTCAATCAACTAATTACTTCTGGTTTAATCACTTGATTTGTTTGTACAGGGAGACGCCATGTGAGACCGTACTACTTCGAATTCATTTCTCATGTAAGCAATTTCATCTTCCTTAGCCCTAAGTATTTGCTTAATACAGTAGAGATTGAAATTTGCTGCGATGTAGGTGAACAAACGCTGGACTGGGAAAACAATTGTGGATTTATTCGCCGATGAATTTAAAGGCCGGCCTCGTGAATATTATGTACTTCTCTTAACTCTAATCTTAACTAATTAAACTCTAATTTTGTGATTTTTGATTATGTTGAAACATTTTAGGTTGGTGCAGTCAAAAGTGGAAGAATCAAAGTTGATGGAGAAATTGTACCAGTTTCATATATTGTGAGATCATCTCAAAAGATCACTCACTTCCTTCACAGGTTCTCCTTAAACCTAAACTTATTCAGATGATTGGATTTTTAATATATGTTCCTTTGGTTTTGCTATTTGAAATCCAAATGCAAATTTGTACAAGTACTTGAGTTTTGTATTTGAAAGGTTTCAGGCATGAACCACCGGTGATGACTGATGATGTAGTGATTCTTCATAAAGAAGCTGATGTTGTTACTGTCTGCAAACCAGCTTCCATTCCTGTGAGTATTCCATTATATATTTTCACTTCATGTAGTCTCTGGAATGTGAACCGTGATTTGATCAGAGTGATTGAATTAGACTCGACGTTGCTTCTCTTCTTGTTTGTATGTATATATGAAACATTGTGATATACAAAATTCGCCTTTTATACATAATACCATATACGTGTAATGCCTTTGTGGTGTGAGATTGACATTTTGGTAATAGCTACAATATTTTTCTTCTTGTGTAGGTGCATCCATGTGGTCAGTACCGTAAGAACACGGTTGTTGGAATCCTTGATGCTGAGCATGACCTAGGCACTCTATTTCGTATCCAGCCAACAATTTAGACAAGGATAAATAGTTTCAATTTACTTTTTTTAGATAGTACAATATGAGCTATCCTTGCATCATTTCACAGCTATTCACAGGTTAGACCGTTTAGTTTCTGGATTGCTCATCATAGCAAGAACTGCTGCAAAAGCTGATTTTTTTAGGAAGCAGGTACTGGTAGAAGTTAGTCTCATTTTGCTTGGCTATATGCTATATTCCTAATTTCTTATAAGAAGTCATCTTAGTACCTATCTTGATGGTTTCAGATTGAGGGTGGAATGGTGAAGAAACGTTACATTGCAAAGGTTATTGGCGTATTTCCAGAAGATGAGGTTTGAAGTCCTTTCAAGATTATTCATAATTGCGGAATGTTTCTAGTTACCAACTTCATTTACTCACTACAGTGATCAGCACCAAAGCTGAATTGAATGGTGGTTTGGGTTGGTTTAGCTCTGTTTGGGGCCAGTCATAATAGATTTACCAAGTTATCTCGAAGGGGGTTATAATATGGTAATATTTGGGAGTTCTGGTTTGAAAGTTTATTTGATGTAGCTGCATGACTTTGATGTGTCAGAAAGTAGTCAGACGCCAATATAGATTATAATGGCAGCCAAGGAAGAAGCACAGCAGAGGTAAAGCCTCAAAATGCCTCTAGATACAAAGCATAAAGTCCTCCATATGACACTTATAAGTAAAAATATCGGAATGTGTATATGCAGGACGCCAATTCAAGTGGCGATGATAAGAAGGTGAGGGGGAAGCCTGCGTGTACCAAGTTCACTAGAATCGATACAAATGGGACTCATAGCCTCGTCTTGTGTGAACCAGTGACAGGGCGAACTCATCAAGTAAGCAAGTGCTTATACATAATACATAATGCGGGTTTTTTAGCCCACTATACATATATAGTGGTAAACCCTCACAAAGCTTCAATCTTAAGATCTTATTAGCCATGAGGAGAGTAGATAGAGAGTCTGGCCTTTTAGCATTTCTCATTTCGGTTTTGACTATTGTAGATACGAGTGCATCTGCAATATACCGGGCATCCGATAGCAAATGACCCACTTTATCTCAATCGACACATGGATAATCTTGAGACCTATATTGCAAAAAGAATTGATGCCGGAGAGAAAAAGATGGTCTCCCCAGACGACTACATGTATTCGAGTGAAGATTTCAGCATCGATCCAATGTGCACAAACTGCCCAAAGTTGATCCCACAAGGGTAAAGAAAACACGATAATAAACACCACCGTGTTCTTATTGCATTGATCCAAATGGTGTCTCATGATGTTTCTAAAATATGCCAGGTATGAGGAGCATGACGAGGCTCTCTGGTTACATTGTGTTCGATACTCGGGAACTGGATGGGAATACGAATGTCCATATCCATCTTGGGCCTCTCTTTAACCACAAGTATTTGCCATTGACTAAACAAGAAACTGTCATTTTTGTTACCAACATTGGTTGCAACTGTATTGTATACAGGTTCTACAAGTTTGCTGATTAGTGATTATGGAAGAGTATCAAGTTGATTCAAAGATTCATTGTATTTGATTTATGAAATAGTTATGTGCCATTATCAGTTGAAACCGTGTATAAAAAGAAGACCACTTAGGAAACTGTGGCAAAATACATATTACCCTAACTAGTATTTGGTTGAAAGTATGCTCGTTTAGGCGTTGCTTGGTTTCTATGAGCTGTATAGAATATATAGATTAATTTTGTTCGATTTATGTTTCCTTATGAGAATCCTATATCAAAGTTTTCACATATGCCAATCATCTGAGATTGTAATTTCTGAAACTAGAAACCAATCTCATTGCAATTTGTAATGCATCAGACTGCACATAGAATTAAGACCCAAATACACTCTTTATACAATATATACTATTAACTGAGAATCGATGACAACTTTTTGTCAAGCCATCGGTTTTGTTTGAACAGAAAAAAAAAACTCGAAAAAAGTGTTGCAAGAGCTATTTTAAGCCATTTGAGCCGGATCCAGTATTTGACCCACTCAAAAACACGCAGATACTACAATAATTTTTTTTTAAATCGACTAATTAAAGCCTAATATTGATCATTTCCTTCAAAGTGGAGAGTAGTCACAACTAAAAAACAAATGATTTGTTGTCTAAGGGCGGGTGCCACAAAGCAAGCAAGTGGCTTATGCATATCGGAAAATATTGAGCTATAATTGTTTTTAACTATAACCAGATGTGGCTTATCCATATCGGAAAAAAAGAAAAAATATTTGTCTTCTTTTAATGAAACTCCTAAGCACGACCAATCTCTTAGCACTTGTTCTTCTGCTCTTTATTGGTCCCAAGATATGGGAAGCTTGTTGGATCCTCGTTTGGCGGCCATTGATGCTATCAAGAAGATTCAAGAAACAAGGAATCTCAGGCCTCAAGTACAAAGTATTGTACGGAAACCTCCGCGAGATGAAGAAGATGAAGAAAGAAGCTAACCTTTGGGTTCTGGATCCCAAGTCAAACAATATCTTCCCTCGTGTGTTTCCTCATTATCACCAATGGATGTCACAATACGGTGCCGTTTCTGTCCACTCTCGAAAATGTTTTGTTTTCTTCTTCTTTTCGTAGATGAGGATTACTTAACACACACGTATGCTGTCTATGGTATATTAGGAGAAACATTTCTATACTGGAATGGGACAAAACCTACGCTATACATCTCAGATCTTGAGCTAGCGAAACAGATCTTGTCGAGCAAGTTCGGTTTCTCTATTATACCAGTGAAAAGACCCGAGGTCTTCATACTTTTCGGTAAAGGACTTCCTTTATCGAGGGTGATGATTGGGTTCGTCATAGAAGAATCTTGAACCCTGCTTTCTCCATGGACCGGCTCAAGGTCTTTTATTCTTTGAACCAAGTCTGATTACTTTGATTGCTAAAATTGTCAGGCCATGACGAAACCGATGGTGGATTGCAGTTTGAAGATGTTCGAGGAGTGGAGAAAACAGAGTAATGGGGAAGTGGTGATGAAGATGGAGATGGACAAAGAGTTCCATAGATTGACCGCCGACGTTATAGCGACCAATGCGTTTGGAAGCAGTTACGCTGAAGGAACCGAGTTGTGTAGATCACAGATAGAGCTTGAGGAATTTTATGTTACTTCCCTCACTAATGTCTTCATCCCCGGAACTCAGTAAGTATAATAGTTACTACTATGAAACTTTCAGTTAATTCGTTCAGACAAAGATATTCTTGAGATTTGAAGACTGTTGTTTCTTGTGTTTCAAGATACCTTCCTACGCCTACCAACCTTCAACTATGGAAGCTCGATAACAAAGTGAAGGACTCGATCAAAAGAATCATAGATGCAAGACTGAAGTCAAAATGTAAGAACTATGGAGATGATCTTCTTGGGGACATGTTGAAAGCTGCAAAATCTCACGAGTCTGAGAGAAAAATGAGAATTGATGAGATCATAGAGGAATGCAAGAATTTCTACTATTCATGGCAAGGAACTACTTCGCTTCTATTGACATGGACAACGATGTGACTGAGCTTGCACCAAGATTGGCAAGAGAAACTCAGAGAAGAGGTTTTCAATGAATGTGGTAAAGATAAGATCCCACATTCAGACACCTTATCCAAACTCAAACTGGCAATGTTGATCTTCAAAGAGTTTCTTGCGGCTGAAGAAAAAGGATTATTTATTGTGATTGGGGAAACCTATTTATCTTGCAGATGAACATGGTGTTGATGGAGTCCCTTCGTCTGTACGGACCTGTTATTAAAATGACCCGAGACGCAACACAAGATATGAAGGTAGGAAATTTAGAGATCCCAAAGGGCACGAGCATTATTGTCCCGTTTCTTAAGATGCACAGCGACAAGGCCATCTGGGGAGAAGACGCCTAACAATTCAAGCCCTTGCGATTCAAAAACGGCATTTCTCAAGCCGCCACTAACCCAAACGCTCTCCTCGCGTTCTCAATTGGACCAAGAGCTTGCATTGCCAAAAACTTTGCCATGATCGAAGCCAAGACCGTAGTCACTATGATCCTTCAGCGGTTCCGGCTTAGCCTCTCCCCCGAGTATAAGCACACGCCAGTTGATAACTTCAATCTCTTTGCGCAATACGGCCTACTCGTAATGCTTCAGCCTCTAGATAGTAGTTCTTCTCAACCGTGAGGAAGAGAATAAACCAAGAATCTCAACGGATTTGGTCAACTTATGTTTTGTAATTGGCCTTGATCACAAATAAAAGTTAAGATATACGATATATCTACTACTCAAGGTTAATAAAATAAATAACAAAATTTCCAACCTAATATAATCATATTAAACATTCTATACAACTATACACAAATTGTAAATGAATCTTATTTGTTTATCTAGTTACTCTATTATAATTTAAATTTTTGTTATTTATAAAATAGTCCTTTAACTTTTATATGTTTTTATCTTATACTTAAAACAATATTATTAAATAATACATTAGTTATGTAGTTAAATAAATGTTGGTAATAAATTAAAAATAGCTATATAATTAAATAAAATTGTAAAAGACAACAACAACTTTTATTTATTAGAAAACACAATAACATAATAAAAATATATATAATGAAATACCGAAATTAAAGAAAAACAACATAAATTAAGTTTAGCACAACAAGAACTAGTAACTTAATAATTAGGTAAATCGCTTCCATATCCACCAATATTATTAAAATATTGGCCAAACGAAGTAGATGCAGCAAGAACTTTTTGAGCTTGTCGTTGATTTTTATGTTTTTTGAAAAATCTGTTTCTGTTCAAATTGCATATATGCCCGAATATCTGAATCTTGTATGGAATTCACGTCTTGATTTAAAAATTTGGCCAATACAGAAATATCAAGGATAAAGAATCTCATTTTATACTTCAAAATGCTTTAATTGATTATTTGTGGGAGAAATATTCTAATGACGATGGTTAAAAAATCTATTATCTTTTTTTTTTAATTTTGTTCGGTTGTGTCATGTAATTTTATTTATGTAAAACGCAAATTATTGCAATAAATCATAATTATTGAATTTTTGGTTTAAAATAAAATATGTGGATTAAATTATAAATTTTGATAAATAATGGATATTTTCAGAAAATTAATAATTAAGTAGTAGATGCAGCAAGAACTTCTTGAGCTTGTCGTTGATCTTTATGTTTTTGAAAAATCCATTTCGGTTCAAATTGCATATATGCCTGAATATCTAAGTCTTGTATGGAATTTACGTCTTGATTTAAAATTTTGGCCGATATAGAAATATCAAGGATAAAAAAACTCATTTTACACTTCGAAATGCTTTAATTGATAATTTGCGGGAGAAATTTTCTAATGATGATGGTTAAAAATCTATGAACTTTTGTTGTTTTTTATTTTTATCTTTTCGGGTTGTGTCATGTAATTTTATTCATGTAAAAACAAATTATTTCAATAAATCATAATTTTATTGAATTTTTAGCTTAAATTTATAATTTTGATAAATAATGGATGTTTTCAGAAAATTAATAATTAAGTAGTAGCTGCAGCAAGAACTTATTGAACTTGTCGTTGATTAACAACGATTTTTACTGAGTTTTTCCGGTTTATTTATTGGAAGATTTTAACACTAAACTCTAGCCGAGGTAAACGTGTTGGACCGGCCAGTCCGGGCGTTAAAACATTGGTTATTTTGCCCACCCAAGTTAGTTTCACTTGCCTCCACCATAATTTCTATTTTATAACAGAAATGCTGAACTAGTTGTTTCCATTATCAGCTTAAACCGTGTACAAAATGAGACTTCTTTGGAAACTAAAGAAGTTCTCATATCTTGTGTTGAACCATGTCATCGCATATTAATTTGAAGACAAAGGCATATTAGTTTCACAAGGCTTTTCAAAAATTCAACTTCTCTTCTTCTTTTTCTTCTTCTTCAATGATGCATCTGGTTGTTATGTTCATTTTTGGAATGCAAGGATCTGTCTATCAAACCCTTTGTTTGCGCCAGACAAGCTTGATGTAAGATCTTCCACATTTCTAAACCCAATCTGTGCCAAAAAGCAAAACACAAGGACGAAAAATGAGGACCAGATCCCAAAACTTGCCACGAGATCAAATGACCAAAAAAAGAAGCCAAGACTAATTCATTACAAAAACTAGTTTTGAGCCAGACTCTACCTGAAACTCTTGATCTAACTTAACAATACTTATACTATGCATGGCATATTTTGTAGATCAAGTAGGAGTACCGGCGAACTAAGTAACTAAAGGGAGTAGGAGTACCTTATCAAGAAGAATTTCTTGGAAATGCTCTGGACGTAAAACAATCGTTCGGTAATTCATTGCAGTAGTCTGCAAACACAGAAGAGAAACAAAGATTCAAACTATATATCTAGCTAACTTGTCCCATTACAAAGAAATTTGTGTATATACTCACCTCTGAGACACGACGATTGTTTTCATAAGATTTCCAAGGCTGAGGTTCCATTACAAAAATACCACCCTGAAAAGCAAAGCCACACTGTCAATTGTGCATATGAAAAGCAACTAATGGAAAAAATTTAAGTATAATATTACTTACTGGATTAAGAAGACGCCAAATTTTTGAAAATAAGGTGATCAAACCATCGTCACCCCAGTTCAAGTGAACCCATTTTGTCACACTCAAACTGCAAAAAGAAAAAAAACAAACATGTCCTAAATAAAACTGTTATTTTCAGTTTCAGCTTAAGATAACCAAGACAGAGGAACTTTTGATTTCAACTAAATATGAGACCTCCTTTTAAAAAGGCGTAGTTACATAAGATTCTAGAACCAATAATCTCCAGTAAGGCTATGAGCATATGCACATTGAGCTATAAGCATTACCAAGAGAACTGGTGACTGTTCTTTTGTTTCTAATCTTCCTAAAAGGCAGAGGCAAAACGTACAAGTGAAAAAGGGGCAAAAAGTAAAGAGATTTACCATAAAATTGTATCATAACGATTCTCGTCAAGATTTCGGGTTTGAACAAAATTCTCTTTCTGAAAGGACACAATCTGAGACAGGTCTTTAGTTTCTGGGCTCTCTGACTTCGTATCGCCGTTGGAGAAAGAAATAGATTGCTCGTTTGAACCATCCGCACCCTCCGCGCTAGATTTCTTTTCAGTTGGCTTCGCAGAACTCTGCATTCTGACAAACTTCCTAAGATGCCAGTGAGCATCCTCAATGCGGCCTTCAATACAAAGAAAATCCAGTTCAATGCATAGAAAATGATTACTTAAGCAAGTGCAAAATTATGTATCTACTGTCCTGTGTACCATTAGAGTTAGACTGCATATGATATACTAGATGATATCAGACAATATTTTGTGCAGACTTGAATGATAATGTAGTTAACAGTTTAATTCATTTCCTACGTAATGAAAAACTCGTAAGTTATTATGACAAGGAATAGTTCTTACTTGAATCAATATCAACTCCAAGAATGCTCCGGCATCCAAACTTTTTAGCTGAAGAAAAAGAAAACATATATATCAGGTAACCATTATATAAACTTATATATGTTAACAGCTTTAATCATTTAACACAAGAAAAAACAAATTGTTAACAGAGAGATATCAGAGACACACTTAAACATAGCATTCTCATAAGGACACATAATTCAAAGAACATCAATCAAATAAACGGCACATTCAATGGCAATTTACAACAATGAAATGAAGCTTTCCTCGTCAGAAGAAACCAAGTAACACCTCAACAAGTATAGTTTAAAACAAATCCTAGCTAGGGTAACTAATCTTCACAAAAAGCCACATCTACAACAAAAAATAGACATAGATTCTTGTACCAGGAAAGGAACTAAGATGTTCTTGAAAAATGAGGAGAAAATACCAATATGGATAGTCATAATGCCGCTATTGCAGCCGATGTCAAGACAGTCTTTGCTCTGAAACCATTCTTTCTTCAATACTTTAAGCCGAGGATCCTCATCCGTATCATGGCTAATCTTTAAATACATAATGTTTCATCAAAAGAATCAGATACAAAACCAATATGATACTAACGAAAAAAAAACTCTTAAACATCAAAAGATGAACCAAATACAACAAAGGAATTTGAAACAAGACTAGGAATTGTAGAGACTCACTCGGTAGCCATAGTAGTTTCTGTAGTTTCCAAAGGGAAAAACTTCTTGTTTTTTCTTCTTCTTGCTTGGATTATTACAATTCCCTTGTTGCTGCTTCTGCTTCTGCTGGGTTGGGACTTTCTCTTCATTAGTTACTACTACTTTCTCAATACTCTTTTCATCCTCATTGCTTCTATTTCTCTTCTTGTTCTTCTTCTTCTGATCCTTGTCCTGACCCATTGACGAACACTGGGAAACTGTGCGGCCCAACAAAATCCCGAAATATTAGGGTTCGGTTTCTATGTAACCGCGATCAAGTCGATGTTTGGAAACGGTAAATCGTCGCTTGCTATGGTTTTTAAATTGAAAGGTCGAGTAAGCGGCGCAGGGCGAGGGAGCGAGGGAGGAAGAAGAAGAAACGGCGTTTGCAGATATCGGAGTTGGAAAAAAACCAAGGTTTGGTTTTAACGAGTCTTATAAGAAAATATATATATAATTTTAAAATTGATTTCTGTAAAAATAAGGATGATATGTTCAAGCCTTTTTCTTCTACCCACATGGCCATGGCCCATGGCCCATATTCACGAGGAATAAGGCAAGAATTAAGCCTGGGCATAATTAATTATTCGTTTTGTACTTTATTGAAAATTCAAGTACCTGCTATAGGTTAAATTACTTGAAAATCAGGTAACAACTAAGTTAGATTACTTGTAAATAAGGGTTAAATATCAAATATCATAAAAAAAATTGATACTTGCCTCGTTGCTTGTCATTTGGTACTTGATACAATAATTAGTTAGACCGGTTGTTGTTACTTCACTTCTTTTGAGTCTCTAACTAAAATAACAACATTGAAAAACTCATTATCATTAAACCCAATTGCATCTAAACTTAATAACAAAACCTCAGCCCAAATATTATTCTCATTATAGCCTAATAAACTTAATTTGTAGCAAATAACAAACCAGGTCAAATTACTTGACAAGTAACTAGACGCGTCAAGACAAGTCAAATATCAAGTCTAACATTTTAGACGAATACTTGATATAACAAATATTTGCTTCAGACAAGTCAAATATCAAGTCTAACATTCAATTACTTGAAAATTAGCAAGAATTTGGCTCGTGTCCAGACCTAGCAAAAATATCAATTTTGTTTTTTTGGATCTTAACCAATTATTATTTTATCCGTTGATCTCTCGATATCTATAGCACTAATGCACAAACAGATACTTTGGAGAAAACTTTTCTCACGACTCTTTTTATAAACATCAAAAGCACTCTTACAATCCCAAGAAAATGCTAACTGTAATTGAAAAGCTAGAAGCCACGCAGGGACTTCGAATCATAGGAAAAAAAATGAAATCAAACTTGAACAATAAACAAAAAACACTTGAAAACAATTAGAAAAACGACAACCACAAGAAACAGACACGTGAAACACGGAAATACGTATACCCTCGATAAGGAGTGGCACATGAAACACACACAACAAGAAAAGTCAACCTTGTTTCAATTAACCCAAAAAGAAAAATAAAAAAAGTCAACCTTATTTACCATTCCCTTTGCCTTAGGAAATTGGGTTAAGGAGACCAGCTGCATAGATAACTTGAAATAACGTAAGCACCAGAAGAATAAATGCAGCAATAGATGATACAGAGATCCATGGAGAACCAAAATAAGTGTACTTAAACCCTGCCCATTGGACGTGGAAACCATTTGTTGCATACTCGTTAACTCCCATAAACACATGTCTCAAATAGCTCCTTTTAATATCAAACGCGTAATCTTTAGTGATTCTCTTGAAGAATCGAGACAATTCATCTTCAGTTCCGTAATAGTTCTGTATGATACCTTCTTCTTCAAGTAATGATGCATCCCTTTCATTGTTTATAAGACAGCCCATGAACATAGCGTAGCTCGTTACGTGGTTTGGTGTATCTGCACAAAACTGCTTAAAGGCAATGCCATTTAGTATTAGCAAGCTCATAAAATCATCCAGGATTAATTCTGGAATTTGAAGCTTTTCTTTATTGAGACTTATATCCAAGAACGTGTCCTCCATTTTTGTCTTCAACTTGAATTTTATTCCGCTGTTACGAAGCTTCTTGGCTGACAAGATTAGTTTGAGAGAATCGTTAGGCGCCGAGGGCGAATTTGTGCCAGATTCTTGAGAATCGTTTGGCGGAAAATTTGTGCCAGATTCAAGATCATTTTCAGTAGTTTGAAGTGAACTGGGAATGATAGTTTTACGGATCAGATCAAGAAGGTGTCTTGCACCACATTCGTTGGGTATAGCTCGACGTTCCCTTGGTTTTTCAAACGAGTAGCTGAAGAAATTCACAGCAATAGTTGTTACACAAATGGTTGATGGAAAGTTCGCGGTTTGAAGAACAAAAAATGGAATCTGATTTTCTAGAAGGAGAAGGTCTCTCTGTATAGATGATAGAACCCATGGCAAATTGAAAATTGGATCTTTGTAGTTGATTTCTCTTGCAAAGGTTAAGAACAAAGTGAGAAGAAAACAACCATCAAGAATCATCATATTTATCAATACCTCGGATGGAAACTCATCAAGATTTTCAGAATATGAATCTCTTATGTCTTGTTCTGTCGATGCCAGTGCACGAACTAGATCATCCCTGCTCACATCTCTTTCTCTTGCTTTCGATACAAAGAAGTTTTCAAAACATTTTTTTCGTTCTTGAATGCTTTTTAGTTCTTGTCTTGCTATATGATAGGGGCCTATTGAGACTATTATGGGTTGATAGTCATAGGAGTTGTGTTTCTTGCGGATGAGAAACTCAGGGATCTTGAAAATGCTATGAGATTTCCTGAAAGCTCTTGGACTAAAGTTTTCCACAGGGCCAATCTGATGAAGGAAGATAGAATCAATAAATTAGAATGCATAGCCTTCTTTTTGATTATATGAAAACTGAAAATTCCAACCTAAACTGAAGAAAGAAGAGAATCAAGATTTAGACTTTTTCCTCTAATCTTTCAAAACAAACAAGCCGCTAGATAATTTAAACACAAAACTGTTTTGTTTAAACACAAAACACAAAACTTTCAAAACTAAAGTTATAATAACGAAATGTAATCCTCGGAGATGATGAAGAGTTGACATCTTCATTAAAATTTGTGCAATAATTTATTTGAACAACCTTTAACAAACGCACAATGATATTTTATTTGAAATATCATCAAATTTTGTGCAATAATTTATTTGAACAACCTTTAAGAAAACAAACTGGATTGAAAACAAATTGTGTAATAATTTATTTGAAAAACTTTTAACAGATTCACGATGATATTTTTAACAAAAAAATAGGTTACTAATCAACACCAAAGGAATGAAAGGAAATAGGGGGGAAAATTAGAATATGAAATGAATCAATCAACTGATCAGATCTTACATGTTAAATAATTAAATTTTTAAAAGTTGATAATGTAGAAATTTTCTATTATCTATTTTCCCAATCTCTAACTAATACTTAATGAGGTATATGTACTAAAATAACCTACGTATATAATAAATAACATACTTAATTTATTAACCATGTATCTCTAACCAATACTAGTGGAAAGACTAAAACATGCAATTTTTTTAAATTAAAGATAGACTCTAAAACCTCTATAAAATAATAATAATATAAATTCATAAAATTATTTGGTACTAATTTGGGTAAGTGTAAAAATTAGTACAACCCAATAAAATAATAAGATAATAATTTTCATAAAATTCCAATGTAAATATATGGTCCTAATATTATCATAAATTAATAATTATGTGAATTTGACACTATACCATTGATTCCTCTTATTTTTATATGCATCATTGGTTCAAAATCAATTATATCATCAGTGTTTAATTTCATAATCAGACGTTATATATAGACAGTAACTATAATTTATCTTGATCAATGAACCTTCAATAAACCTATGTCATTTTTATTTGGATATTGTAAGAGAATAATATCTATTTTGTGATGATTTGAGATCAGTAATTAATACATCGCATGATGAATGCCACTTTCAAAATGAATTCATCTAAATTTTTTAGTATCAAACTCAATTTGTCGCTAAAAACACACTCCAACCCGGACTCCCTAATCGTAGTCAATCAAAATATGCGCGATCGCACCGTGACCGGATCTAGAAACGAGTGTGAATGTATAACTAAGCTTCTATCTTATATGAATAAATGACAGATTAAAATTATATAATTTTTAAGAACTTTTTGAAAATACCCAATTTATGTTTCATAATTTAAAAAATACACCTTTCATTTTGTCTAAACAATATTATTTATATATATATATGATATGACAATTTTTCCCTTATTTAATTTACAAGTCATTTATATTTTTAATAAATAAAAACAAATTTTTTAAATAATTAAAATTATTATTCTAATTTTAAAAATTTTAAATAAAAATATTTACTGATTTTATATATTAAAATCTACTCATAGATAAATCTCTAAAAATTAACCAAAAAAATAAAAGATAAATCTATAGATTATAAAGTTTATCTCAAATTTGCATACAATATATAATGAGAGGAAATATTATTCTTCTTTACCGTCCACGACCCCAACATCAACAAATAGAATTAAGCTGCAAGGTATTATTTTTTTATTTTTAATTGATTTTTTCTAGAAATTAATATCCATTTTTCAAGGTTAATTTAGTAAAAATATTATTTAAAAAAAGAGAGAGAGAATATAAGGAGAATGTATTTTCAAATAATAAAACTTAAATGGGGTATTTTTCCAAAATTTTCTCAAATTTTAACTACGTGTAAAAAATCTGAAAACGATAACCACAGTGAAACGGAGGGATGAAATCGAATCTATTTGTATAATTATTTTTCCAAACAATATGCATTAGGCAATATGCGTACTTGTTTTTATAAAGGATCTTGCAATATGCGTATTTGAATTTGAGTGATGACGTGAAGATAATATTAGCACAAATATCTGATACTTATATGTTTATATATTAATTTATATTAGTAAAAATATATAAGATGAGATTTATTATGAAACAAAAATAAAATTTTAATTTTTAGTTATGAAATAGAAAGGATATCATTTTGTTTTTAACAAAAAAAAGGATTTCATTTTGTTATACATTTTAGAGGGTCATAAAATTTTCGTTGAATTTTTCTGAGGGAAAGAAACTAAGAAAGTGTGTAGTATAGAATATTACATGATGTAGTTAAAATAATTGTTGGATTAACCCAAAAAAATAGCCACTTGGACTCATTGAAATTGTCTTAATTTTTTTGTTTGTTTTATGTATGCGAACATATTTTAATTTCACTGTCCTTCATTTTTATGTATGCGAACATATTTAAATTTCAATGGCTTGGACATCTTTAGAACAACTTATGTATTATTAAGAGAACAAGCATGCATAAAAAATACTCCCTCCGTTTCATATTAGTTGTCGTTATAGACTTTAAAACTCGTTTCATATTAGTTGTCGTTTTATGTTTTCAATGCATATGTTTGATAAGATTTCTAATTTTGTCCCTCTTGGTTTAATGTTTTGACCAATGAAATAATATCAAATAAACATTAACGAAGGGTAAAACTGAAAAATTAAATGTTTTCTTAATACGTGTGAAACAACATTAAACGATAACTAATTTGAAACGGAGGGAGTAGCTAACAGCCTTGGGATTGAGTCCATAGAACATGTTCGGCAAAAGTCTTCTTTTCGAAAGCACTTGCGTGATTAAGAATAAATGCGCTTATTTTACTGCTTTCAATAGAATATATTCATAAATTAATTATGTCTAAAAAAGAAAAAAAATCATAAATTAATTAATATTTCATCCTTTTTATTATTAATGTCATTTAAAATTTTAAGCACACATCTTTATACTAGTAGCAACTACCATATCCTTTATTAATATAACTAAATAAAGATCCGTCTAATGAACGTGTTGTTAGCTTTTTTTTTATACTAATTGAATTAATAAAAAAACTTTAATTATTATAGGTAAATAATATCTAGGAATTTTTAAGAAATTGGATAATATTCTTAGTTAGATAAAAAAAAAAAACTTTAATTATTATAGGTAAACTTTTTTGATGAAACTTTCTGGAGATATGGATTGTAAGAGTACTTTTGAAGTTTATAAAAAGAGTCGTGAGAATAGTTTTCTCAAAGGTATCTTATTGACTTATTGTGCATTTTAAAGTAAAATCTTCATAAATTGATAATACTTATAGTAAACTCTATAAAATAAAATAAAATTATCAGGTTCCGAGTTAGGCGAACATAAAAATTAACAAAAAAGTTATACGTTGCCAAATCAAGAGAATCCAATAGAAATTTAATTGTTTGAAAATTCAGTGATCAAACAACGAAACACTTGTTCTTTCGGTATAAATGTTGAAAAATTGACGATATCCCTTGTAAAAAAATCATTTTGCTTGCCTATACCATAATTCCTTTTTTTTTTTAATATATTAAGATGCCATGGCTGTAGTATAAAGTTAAAAAATCAAATAGTTTTCAATAGCGTGGAGGTCATTCTCAAAGGAAAAGCTTATGAGTTATGACTCGTGTTCAAAGATAAAAACAAGAAACTCAAAATGTTGCACTTGTCATCAAATATTGTACAGTAATCTAAAATATCATTCCCCTCTCATCGCTCTACTGCCATACAATTTCTTCAATTCATCTCTGTTAATCGAACCAACTGCAGTGCCCGATGAACCGAGTTGATGATAAGCCTTCCTGAACCGAAAGGCAGCTGCTACTTTTAACACCACTTTGCCTTAATCAGTATGGTCTGTAGCGCATGGGCCGTCTGAACCTGGGAACTCTCCTGCATAAACCATAAACCCATTCGCGATTTATCAACAACCATGACAATTCCTCTCAATATATACACACTGAACCAAGTAAACAGACTTCTCATATCTCTTTTTATCAGAATCTTTAGTTTTATCTAAGGAAGCAGAGAAGTTTTTAGAACGTACCCATAAGCATATGGAGGATAAAATGGAGGTCCAGGCATGAAACCTCTCATGGGTCTAAAGGGGCGCCTTCCTCGAAATTGCCTCATTCCAGGGACGTTAGTTCTCTTTGCAGATACCTGAAAATGGATTACACAAAGTCTTGTCATGACATATGTTTTAGCTATAAGACATTAAATCTATGTCAGTGAACGAGTTTGCACCTTAATCTGACGACCATGCAGTTCTGACTCATTCAAAATAAGAGAATTCTGAACAGCTTCTACTTCCACAAATTCGACATAGGCAAAACCTTTAGGTTGACCAAACTTATCAGTCAGAATCGTAACCCTATTGATAGTTCCACAGGATTGAAAATGTTGTTGGACTTCCTCTGGAGTACATGCATAGTCCACCTAATATAAACAAAACCAAAGACACAGGAAAGCTTAAGAATCATCGAGGACTAACACTTCACAGATACTGATAAAAGCAAAGATGGGAGATACGGTTTTGTGAATTAAGACCTCCAAATTCCATTGATACCAAAACAGTATAAACAAAACTATCTTTGAAAAATATACAAAAACACATGAGAAACATGTAGAAAAAATTAATGGTGGGAAGCCTCACATTGCCAACATATATTGAACGTGAATCCACTTCTTCCTTCTCAGCCGAACCATTTGAAGGATCTTCATTGATATGCAACAACAAAAAGGGTATTGACCCAATTAGCTTAAATGTATCTTCAGAATCGTTTCAATAGATTACATCACCAAAAACACGAAATTCGCTAATTATTTCCTTCTTATAACCAACCTCCAAGGAACTTCTTGAGAGATTCGTAAATTTACTAAAAAGCTCTATCATAAACAACAAGATATGCTCTTAACCTAATCTATCAACATTCAAAGTCTATGTGAAGCTGAGCATAAAGATTCAAGATTCAATACATCAGTTAGTAAAGCACAAACCTTGACCAGCACCCATATCTTTCTCAGCTTTGGCTTGCATTTCACGCAAAGCTCCAGCTTCTTCCTCGATCTCCTTAATTCGTTTCTTCATATCCTCCAAGTCCTATTGAAACACAATCCAAGCAAAACAACAGACTATAAATACAGTGGGAAACAAAAAGGATCCCAAATAGATAGATATGGATCGAAGAATCGAAATACCCTAGAGTTAGAGCCTGGTTCAAGCTCCTCATCTCCGACGGCGGCGCCTTCTTCTCCGCCGTGTTCTTCATACTCCTCTGTATCCATCTCTCCTTCTTCCTCCTCAGGGATCTCTCCTCCGTACACCTCGTGCTCTTGCTCATCGTGCACTGGCATCTTTCTCTCTCTTATCTCTCTCTGTCTTTTATCTCTCTCACTCGGCGACTGTCGTTAAAGCGAGAAAACAGAAAATTCGGAATTTTAGGGCTTGAAATCGAGAAAGAAGGGGAAGAAAGGTACTTGTTCGTAATTAAAGTTATCCAAAAAGGGTAATTTTGGAATTATCAGATCTTATCAAGATTCACCAAAGAAGCCAAGCACAAGTACAACCCAAAAATTCGTCGGTTTGGACCCCCAATGGGCTTATTGGATGAAAACGTGATGTGTCAAGTAGGTCCCATGTTAGTTTGAGGTAGGTCCCATTTTTTATTACGTGGCACCAAAATGCGTCAATTGGACTTGGACCATACAAATTTAGAATGGGCTTATTAAGATGAAACGTGACGTGTAAAGTGGGTCCCATGGCACCTCAGCCTTTTTAAACTCAGCCACGAAGTACGAATGTGGTCTGAAAATCGTTTCGATCTCTAAACCAAAATTCTATCTTCGGTACAGAACAAACGTCTTCCGATGGCCGCCACGTCATCTCCGCCTTGTCACATCTCCGTCTCCTTCCTCCGTCATCTTCCTTCCACCACCACTGTTCAATTCTTCGGTTTATTACCACCTGCGAGTAGAACTAACCGTAAACTAGGCCGGTTAACAGTAACCCGATCTAATCTGGCACAGGATTTTCTCGGAGATTTCGGAGCTCGTGACCCTTACCCGGAGGAGATAGCGAGTCAGTTCGGAGATAAAGTGTTGGGTTGCCAAAGCACTGAGCACAAGATTTTGATACCAAACGCTTCTGTTCTGTCACTCTCTCAGCTTCAATGCTCCCCTGTTTCACATTCACAGGCTCCTATGTCGGCTGATGATGCCAAACAACTTCTTCATAAGGTTAATTTTGATTTACAAGTTTGTTAGTTGATCAAGATGTTGTGAAGATGTTATTGATCTAGGCTTTGATGGATAAGAATTAAACATCAATAAAAAGCTTTAGTTATCTATACAAGTCCAATTCATTGTCATAGTTATGGAACTTTTTATCATAGAAAATATATTCTCTCATATTTCACTGATTCTTGATTGATTTTGAATTTACATCTATGATATTTCAACGGGTTGGTGAGTCCAGAGGGGTATATTAGGAATACCAGTAGGTTAACGTTAAATGAAACCAATGAAATTTCAACCATAGTTTATGAACTAGTGTTCCTATTGCTAGTTTTTGTTAGTTATAGCCTTTTTACAATCAAGTGAACTTGTTTTGTTCGCATAATTCACAAGCATTGTGTTCATATATCACCTTGATTTGATTCACTATGACCACTCTAGTGATGTGCTAGCTCAATCTGTATGGTTATTATGTAAACGTCTTAGGTTTTGGGATGGAGTATAGTGGAGGATAAAGCAGGCGGTCTAAAAATAAGATGCATGTGGAAAGTGAGAGATTTCGGATGCGGTGTTGAACTCATAAACAGGATCCATAAGGTTGCTGAAGCTTCTGGTCATTACCCTTCTCTCCATTTGGAAAATCCTACCCAAGTTCGAGCTGAACTATCCACCTCTTCCATTGGTATGTCAAAACATATAAATATTCATGTACATTTTTGAGTTTTGATATAAGGTTTCGTAAAACCGGTTTGTTGTTGGTTATTGGATTAACAATGCAGGAGGGTTAAGCATGAACGATTTCATCCTGGCGGCCAAAATAGATGATATCAAAACTTCTGATCTTTCTCCTAGGAAAAGAGCTTGGGCATGATCTTATTCTCGATATTTTGTAACATTTTTGTTTGACAATATATAATGTATTGTGTAATGTATTCTTAATTGTGTATGGTCAAGTTATCTATAAGCTAAGTATTCATCCTCATCATCTTGGAAAGCATTTGCATAAAAGATATCGAGATTTAACATAATATATATGGATCAAAGATGAAACCTTTGAGAACATTACTAGATATATATTAATCTGTGGTTCATAAGACATATAAAAGAACATTAATATTAGTCCATTGGTTCTTCTTTTTGTTTTTTCAATAACATTATGGGACTACTACAAATTTTGAAAATAATGCTTTCATAAACTGCCTTTTGCATCCTATTTTGTGGTGGTTGGAGGACCAACACTTTGGGAGCATTGTTGCTTTATCATAGGAGGGAAAAATGGGTTGAATGGAAGATTTGGCATACAGTTAGCTTCAACATCTAGAAAATCTTTGCAACAAGCTGGACCTATGCTTCCAAATTTACCGGTCATTATGGCTTGTCTGATCTCTGCTAAGCATCCTGGTATATCCGCCATTCTTGACGACCAGCATTTGGTTATGTCAGGCATACCGGGAATTCCTGGCATACCGCCGGGACTTGGTTGAAATGGCATTGGAAACGGAAACGGAAACGGAAACGGGGGAAATTGGGCATTAACGGAGGTTGCGATGAATACACCCACAAGGAGAAAAAACACACTCTTGATCAACATGATTGATATTTTGAGATTATGCAACAAGAGAAATAGAAGACTTTAGAAGTCCAATATGATTTGTTGTGAGTTTAGTTTTGTTTGATGAAATTAAGTAAACGTCTTTGTGGTCAATTTATCTGAAAAGTAGTGGAGTAAGGGTATTGATTACCGTTACAAAAAAGTAGACAAGTTACTTTCTAATCTGTTTTCGTTTTAGTTTTGGAAAGAAAATATAAAACAGTCAACATTTGATCATGGAGTAATGAGTCATACTGAATTTGATGATATCAAATCAAGATTTCTGACCACGTTTGTATTAAAAATATATATTTCCTAATTGTACTCTATTGTTTATGATATGGTTCATGTATGTAATTTGGTTTGATCCACTTGGACAACTGTTACGGACAGATATAAATATGTGTAACAAAAAAAATTGTGGTGTATTTAAAGGTCCAAAATAGTAAAGAAATAAAAATTAACAGAAAATTATATCCATATTTCAAATTCAAATATTGAATAGAGCCCAAAATTATTTTTGCTATTTTTGAGCCCCCATGACAACTGTATGATAGAAATTATAGCGACATAACTTAAACATGCAACTAATACACCTAAAACATAAAAAGTTTACAGCTATATCCAACATAATTACAACAAAAAGGCTTACAGACTTACAGTTACAGCTAACACAACTAGAACAACAAATTATACAGTTACGATCCAACCAATCACCCAAAAATTGGTCAAACTTTATTATTTAACGGTTTTTATTCAACATAACGGTTTTGATATCGTTAAGATGCATGTTTTGTTTGGTAGATTTTTTGCATGAAAAAAATAAACATTTACTATGATTTCACTCTAAAATGAAGGGTTTAGAAGAAGAAGAGATTTATAATGCTTCTTTATGGTGTATTGTTGATACACAAATCATTTTTTTCTCACTTAATCATCAAAAAGGCTTCAAAACAATGTGTTCGTAAGTTTACACTACCCTCACACTGACACACAACAATTGGTTTCCAACATTCTTATGGCGATCACTCAATTTTTATTTAATTTGATGTTGAATCCAAGAATTCAATTAGGGTTTTTTTTATCGATTTCAGGAATTAAGGTTTGAGAAATTGGGTATTTTATTGATGGTTATGAAAATAATTACAAAATATTTTCACTATTTTTGATATCGTTAAGATGTATGTTTTGTTTGGTAGATTTTAAAAGATTTTTTTGCATGAAAAAATAAACATTTACAATGATTTCACCCTAAAATGAAGGGTTTAGAAGAAGAAGAGATTTATAATGCTTCTTTATGGGTGTATTGTTGATACACAAATCATTTTTTTCTCACTCAATCATCAAAAAGGCTTCAAAACAATGTGTTCGTAAGTTTACACTATCCACACACTGACACGCAACAATTGGTTTCCAACATTCTTATGGCGATTACTCAATTTTTATTTAAGTTGAGGATATTTAAAATTAATAAAATAGAGGCAATTTAGTAATGTTAGTAGTGACAATTAAAGAATTTGATATAAGAAGGCTCAGTTATATTTGTTGCAGACATAATAAGACATTAGAAGACCAAATAATAATCAGTAACGCTTTGAAGAAAGATGATGACAGTGGCAATGGCAGCCAGTACTTCCTCAGCTCTCTGGTGCCCTTTGCTTCTTCCTTCTCAAGGTCTCTCCTTTTTTTGTATCTTTCTTATTTCTTTCTCTTGCTCACTGTGAACACTTGGGGTTTATATGGGTTTTGTTTGTGAATTACAGGGCTAAACCGGCGAATTCAATGGAAAAGAAACGAAAAGGTTGGTTTTGTAACTTCTCTTTTACCCTTTGAAGTTCGAATCAGCTGATAAATTCTACAAGGAACTCTGTTTTCAGTGATAATATGACCAAGGAATCATGTAGGGATGGTGTTTGATGAAATGCTTGAATGAAACTTGAACTCAGAATACATTCTTTGTTGTTATCTTTTTATGGCGCAGAGACGGTTGTCGACAAAGGTGGCTGTTTCCGGTGTTGTCACAGCGGGATTTGAGCTGAAGCCGCCTCCATATCCTCTTGTAAGTTTTCTTGAATTCGTTATCAAGAATTGGAAACGAGTAGATTAAAAATGACTCAGCTTTTAGGTGTAAATTTTGATTGATATAATCATATCATTGGATCAGAGTTCGTTTATTCTGGTGCTAATAATACGGTAGTGATATAAGGCTGTGAAGGTTATTGAACCTATTACGAAACATTACTTTCAATTTAAAGATGTATGTAGGAACAAGGAATAGGACACTATGATAAAAGTCAAAGAAATGTTGAGGTTGCTGATTTGGAACTATATGGGAGATGTTACTCACTCTGTGTTTGTCGTTGGGCGTGTTGATATATGGTAGGATGCTTTGGAGCCGCATATGAGCCGGGAAACCTTGGATTATCATTGGGGCAAACATCACAGAACTTATGTAGAGAACCTGAACAAGCAAATAGTTGGCACAGATCTAGATGGATTGTCCTTAGAAGAAGTTGTGCTTCTTTCATACAACAGAGGCAAAATGCTTCCTGCCTTCAACAACGCTGCACAGGTAAATTCCATATTGTTTTCCCATTAGTACGTGTAAGTGGCAGTATCAGTGTTGTAAAGCTTCAGGTTTGTAGATGTATTGCCGTAGATAGTTAGAGGCAGTGACATGTTGCATTTAGTTTTGTCAAGAAATAACATTCAGGATAAGTGAGTAAACCCGACGATCCATAACTTGTTCAGATTAGGACCACTGGTCATAATGGCAAGTCTCTTAATGTGGGATAAGGTTGGTTTCTTTGGATTATATGTGAATTAAAAGTATGAGGTGCTTGTAGGCATGGAACCACGAGTTCTTCTGGGAGTGTATCCAACCTGGAGGTGGAGGAAAGCCAACTGGAGAGCTCCTCAGATTAATAGAGAGAGATTTTGGGTCTTTCAAAGACTTTATGGAAAGGTTCAAGTCGGCTGCAGCCTCTAATTTTGGTTCGGGTTGGACATGGCTTGCTTGTGAGTGTTTTCTTTTTAACTTTGTTCCCTTTCCAAATATGCAACCTCCCTCAACAACTTACTTAAGCTTCTGAGGATCCATTGATGCAGACAAGGCGAATAGACTTGATGTTGCAAATGCTGTAAATCCACTCCCGAAGGAGGAAGACAAGAAGCTTGTAATAGTGAAGACTCCAAATGCAGTAAATCCGCTCATATGGGATTATTCTGTAAGTGTCTAAACTTCCAATATGGAGATGAATCTTTGTTGTTGGCTATTATGGATTTTTATCTCCTCACACTTGTGTCTGTCCTTTTATATGCAGCCACTTCTCACCATTGATACGTGGGAGGTATATAGTATATGCTACTCATCGATCTATCTGAATTTCACCTACGAAGATTGGTTTCTTGATCGCTGACTTAGTTTTCTTTTTCCCTTTTTGTGCCAAACAGCATGCTTACTATCTGGATTTCGAGGTACCATCAAAATGCCAAATGATTTTCACTATATTTGACCACAGTGGTCTCATGTTTGTTGGTTTCTACACAGAACCGAAGAGCTGAATACGTAAATACATACATGGCAAAGCTTGTATCATGGGAAACCGTAAGCACAAGGCTGGAATCTGCAATCGCTCGGGCAGTGCAAAGAGAACAAGAAGGAACAGATACAGAAGATGAAGAGAATTTAGATGATGAAGAGCCAGAGGTTTACTTAGATAGTGATATCGATGTATCTGAGGTTGATTAAAAGAACCTGTGAAGCAATAACATTAGCATCTAAAATGTCAATTAAAGAGAGCAAAAAATTTTGTATCCTTAAGCCCTAAACTTTAAATTAATTTTGAGACTGCTGTGGAAAAAAATAACTGCCTTAAAATAAAAACAAAAAGCTTCGGCACATATTTACGTTCCTCCTTAGCGGTCTAGTGATGAGTCACGAGGAGATCTGTGATTGGGCAAACCCAAATACCTTTCTACAGATGATGAATGTCTATAAACTCTTTCTAGACCAAATGGTATTTGTTGTTGTTGCCCATGAATTGGAGGAGAGTACTCTCGTTGAAGTCTCTGTCCGTGAACCGGAGAGTACTGTCGAGGAAGTCTCTGTCCGTAAACCAGAGGAGAGTATGAATTTGGAGGCAGATTTTCGTATGCAGATACATTTCTTCCTAACCCACCAGGTGGAACCACATATGAGGATTCAGGGGATGATCTCTTGAGACTTGAGCGATGAGGAAAAGATGATGATGGGCCGAGGTAACTACTCACGAGAGCTGATATTTCATCGTTATCTTCGTCTCTGCGACTAGGAAAGCTTCGAACACAGTAGACAGGAGAATACGATGAAGTAGCTACTGGTGGCATTTTAATGGGTGACAAAGAATATGATGAAGCTACTGGTGTCCTTTCCATGGGTGACAACCTTGGACGTTTCATCTGTTGGTTATGCAATCTCTTTGCAAGTACCGCTTCCTCCATCAAACTGATGGATTTCGCTTTCTCTTCCATATCTTTGTTGAGCTGAAGAATGTCTTTCTCCAGCTTAACGATTTGCTCTTTGATCTGCCACCCTGGTACCTCTTTCGCAGGGTCTAACTTGTGAGTCTCCATACACTGTATCACTGATAATAACGCAGCTAGCTGCTTTTCGATCGCCTCTTTCTGTAGAGAAAATAAAGATAACATTGGTCAGATTAAGATGAAGAAAAAGAGTTTCATGAAGGTACGTAATGTGCAAGGAAGGGTTCATACAAATGCCACTGGTGACTGGGCTTTCCGTTTTGCCCTCTCAAATGACTCCTTGCTCATCCTTAAGAACGAAGTTAGAACTGAAGAAGCTGAAAACCTATCTTCCATCCACAAGGTATAAACCATCTCAAGAGCTTCAATATGCATTCCACGCTTGATACTCATTTCAACTGCACCTATAACCAATAGAATATTGTGTTAAGAACCAGTTAAACTTATCAACCCTATAAAGTTGGCATTGCTCAAGGCTTAATCAACATCGAACAGCAAAGTCATATAATTTTAACTTGCGATACTTGAAAACCATAGCAAACACTACTTTCAAGGCAATCGCATCTCTATATTGTGGTTGGGAGTTCCAAGTTCCTTCCAGAATAGATTCTAGATATGTGCTCTCCTAGTTACATACAATTCTACACCACAGCTTACTGAAAACAAAGATGCTAATCGATTCTATAACAAAAGGAACCACCTTTACAACCAAATTCAACGAGTAAAGACATAACATGGTACTACCTGAAATCATAGGGACAAGAAAGGGTGATCGTCTAAGAGCACCCGCAATCTCATTCAAACCACTCTGCTGTATCAAATCCAACAAATCCAAACTCCTAAACTTTGAAGGAACACCAAAACAAGCAATTAGTAAAAGCAAACCCCTTGCATCCATTTGCTCAGCCGCAGCTAATCCTCCTTCACTCATCAATCTTTTCCTCCACGCAACTGCAGCCGTCTCTGCCTCCTCCTTTATACAACTCTCAATCTTAACCTTCCCTTCACTAGTATCAGGCATTAGAAGAAAAGACTCAAGAATAAGAAGCGAAACTAGTCTCGCAGAAGTCATAGGCGAATCCTTAGTAAATGCTTTACGTCCTTGTAAATAAAACTTCCCAATACAATCCAATACAAACTTCGCTGGCTCCTTAGCTAGATTCAAAGCTGATGGAATCTCTTCCATTAACTTAGCTCGATCAGAGATATTCGCGTATATGTATTTGCGTAAGCCTTTGCTACACATCGACTCGCACAATCGTCGCCCCTCCGGCTTAGTCGATACCTCCGGTACAGTCTCGTTAGGCTCTTCTGGCGATTGGTTCACAATCGCGGTGGTTTCTGTAGTAGGTGGCGATGGTTGGTGGAAGGAAGAAGAAGCGGCGAGGTCAACGCCGTTACTCTTGAGATTGGAGTCAATTGCGTTTCCAATTGACTCGATGTGCTTCTGAAGATCGTCGAATTGGCGTTTGAAAGCGGCCACTGCAGATGAAAATGCAGCCAAATCGTCGATTGATTTCAAAAATTGCGGTTGTTTAGATTGACCGGTCGTAGATTCCACCGGGAATTCTCCCCGGCGTTCAGATTGCTGCCGCGGAATCGCCGCCGTTGAGGGTTGTTCCTCCTGCATCGGTGGATAGTTGCCGAAGTGACGAGCAGGAATCAGAGAACCGTTACGAACGGCCATGAGAATGCGGAGAAGAAGAAAATTTGCAGAAATTTAAAGCCCTAAGGGCTTGGTTCTCCCGCTACAGCCCGCAAACGCTGTATTTGTGGACGGTAGCCGTTTCTAGCATTTTATAAAAATCACAGCAACCGTTTTATACCGCTCCACACCGTTCAAAACCGCTAAATTCCAAAAGCTCCTATCCGCAAGCGTTTGCAGTTGCGGGCGGTTGCGGCTAATAAAAAAAAAATATATATTTTTAATTTCTTAAAACCGAATCTATATAAACTTATGATGTTATCCTAATCCATTATCTAACCTAATCACCACTCTTCGTCTTTCTTCATTGTAAGCATGGCTTCCAACCAAGCTGATGAGAACCCAGAAACTAACGTAAGAATCCTAAAAATTTTATTTAATTTTTTCATTCATTAGTTATCTTCATACTTTTCATGTTATATTTTTGCCTAATTAGTCGACATCTGTTCATGGCATCAGGATCTCTTTGTTTTATGTGTTGTTTTTTTTCTTTTGTCAACTATACGTGTTGTTATTCTTATGCTAGCTTACAGATTATATGTTTCTAAATAATATTTTATGTTTATGTAATTGAATATATGTTTCTACTGATCTTCGAATAGAAACTCACTTGGTCGGACGAGATGACTCGTTTGTTGTTAGAATTGATAACGCTAGAGAAACAAGATGAACATTCTAGAGGCAAAAGTTTGAGTGAACAGGGGAGACAAAACGTTCTCAAGGAATTTAAAAAGTAATTTCCCTTGGCTTTAAATTGGAACAAAATTAAGAACAGACTTGACACTTTAAAGAAGCACTATGAAACATATCGTAAGATCACATTTGGGTCAATTGGTCTTGGATTTAATCCCTGAACATGAAGTCTTGATGCACCTGAGCATTGGTGGAAAGACAAAATTAAGGTATCTATAGTCACATCTTCTCTCAAATTTCTTATAACCTATTCTTGTTTTTCTTATTGAATTTTTTTTTTTGGTTTATTAGGCTTATCCTGAAGCTTCAAAACTCAAGATGCATCCACTACGGTTTATACCGCTTCTTGATGTCATCTTTCGAGATGAAATTGTTGTAGTTGAAGAGTCATGGCAACCAAGACGTGGTGCACATCATCGTCCTCCACTAGTTGACTTGAATGACAATGAATATACAAATGATAATGAAGATGAGGGACAAGATCTGATGCAAAACCATCTAAATAATCCTAGTGAAAGAGAAGACCCAGACTGGATGTCACAAATTCCAATGGAGGATTCTCCGAATTTAGCCGACAGGGAACCGTCATTTGTATCACAAGAGAGATCATCCACACAAACTCAAGTGATAAATGTAAGTCGTAAGAAAAAGCGTAAACAGAATTCAGACTCGACGCTTGATCGTATTGTTGCGACTAGGGAAGAGCGGAATGATATTCTGGAACAGATGACAAATGCAAAGTCTAAAGCTCAGTCAACATATTCAACTGAAGAGCGCATGGCTCTTGTTGTCAAACATGTGAGGGCGGTACCTGATCTTGTTCTGATGACAGAACTTTATTGGGCATCTCTTCAGGTTATTGCAACAAATGATGTTGTACGAGGCTTATTTCTCGCTCTGCCTGATGACGAAAAGTTGCCTTTTTTAAAGCGTCAATCTAAGGATGCCCGTAATGATTTCTTTGATGATTAGCATTTTCTTCATTCCATTGGAATTGTGCTTTATTTTTTGCATTTTCATTATGACATTGTGTGCCATCTTTTGATTTGGTTTGCTTTTTTGTTTGGATTTTTCAATATGATATTTTTTCTATAGATTTCTTTCATTATGAGAATGATTTCTTATGATTCAAACTTAGGTGACAAGAAATTAATTTGTTTCAAGAAGAAAGCGACTTGGAGTTGAACACAATCAGAGAAATAATAGATGCTGACGACCAAGCTATTCAAGCAGTCTTTTTTATTGATCGTATTCATTTTTTTCCTAGAGAACAGTTAAGAACGGATCCTGGTCATGGACAGCATATAATGCATCAACTAATGTATGAAAGCGACACACAATGCCTCCATGTTTTACGTATGAGACAAGAGGTGTTTCTAAAGCTCTTAGATACTTTAAAAACATATGGTCTTAAAGATTCTCATAGGGTAAGAGCTAAGGTTGCTCTAGGAATGTCACTCAAGATTTTGGGGCATAACTCATCACAGAGGTGCATAGCAGCAGAATTTCAGGTTGCGCAATGGACCGTGACAACAAAATTTAATGATGTTATTAATGCTCTATGTTGCTTACATTCAGACATTGTTTCATGGAAGAGAGAAGAACTTGACGATACACCATCAATAATCTTGTATGATAGGAGGTATTTTCCATATTTTGAAGATTGTATCGGAGCCATAGATGGTACACACATACGTGTACGTGTCGGTGGCAACAAAAAGATCACTTACTGGAGTAATCATAATTACACATCCATGAACATTTAGGCAATGTATGATTTCAATATGAAATTTATTTACACACGCATTGGAGTGCCGGGACGGGCACACGACTCGAAGATATTGACATATTGTGCTCGTCATGATAAATTTTTCCCATTTCTGAGCTCGGGTAAGTATTTTCTAGTGGATTCTGGTTATCCTAATCGAAGAGGTTTTCTAGCTCCTTACCGAGGTGAGGCATACCATCCCAATCATTTTGCTGGATGTAGACCAACCACTGTTCGAGAGACATTTAACAAGAGACATTCCTCTCTTCGATCAATAATTGAAAGAACATTTGGAGTGTGGAAGATAAAATGGTCTATCTTAGAAGGTTGTGTTCGTTATGATGTGGAAATGCAAGAAAAAATTGTTGCTGCAACTATGGCGTTGCATAATTTTATTCGAGATTCGAATATAGAAGACAAGGACTTCAATGATGCTGAACAAATAGAGAACTATCATGCTACAGAAGATCCATTTGATGATGATGATGAAGACCGGAATTATGACCCAACGGCTAATGAATATATGTCGACAATTAGAGATGATATAGCACGAGAGATATGGGATGCTCGTTAGTGGTGCTCTTTCTTGGCAATGAACACAATATCTAGGGATAAAGGTGAATTTCAATCCTAGTTGTATTTTTATTTTCTAGTTTTTTATCATGATTCTGAGAGTGAAAGGGGTCGTTTTGTCTGTTTAAGTTTTACTGAGTAATACTCATTTCTATAATTTTATTTTCTATTTGCTACCTTCTCTCTCCTTATTCTCATGCTTTCTCAAATATTTTTCGTTGATTATTGATACATTTGTGACGATGAATCCTATCGATGAGACTATCAAACTGAACTACGCCCATTTTTTAGATGAATGAATATTTTATTTATTGCTTTGGTGAAAAGGTCGTATAAACCAAGCTCAGGTGAAATAATAGTTGCTTGAGTGAAGCTCCTAATCGAAGTGATGTATTGTGCGAATTAACTGTCATGTTTGTGCACTGTAATATGTTTATCTCTTGGGAAATATCAATAACTTTAGTTAGGTTTATCCAGCAAAATTACATTTTCTTTTTAAAATTTTACAACTTTTAGTTTTAACAAGTTGTGTATGCTTAGCGCCAAATACTAGAAGTGACAGCAAATAATACCCGCCAAAAATATATTATCGTAACAACTATGAATATAGAATATTTTAAATTCCAAATAAATTAAATATTTATCTATAATAATCTCTCATTAACAAACTAGTATAAAAGTGAAGCTTTTTAACCCTAATACATATCATAGTTTTTCACCACACATTTTTTTTGCGGAAGGTATTTTGTTCTTCTTTTTTGGTTTAATGGTCAAAATACCTTCTTCTTTTGTCATGATAATATATTTGACTATATTTTGTTTTAGTCATATTTAAATATGTTTACTGTATATGAAGGTGAGATTCATGGCTTCACAACATGATCGTGCTGTGCTGCTTCCACTTCTAAAATAGTAAGTTATGTCTCTATATACTTTATAATTTATTAGATTAAAACTAAATTGCTTAAATATAATTTTATATTTCAGCGAATTGGATGGTCAAATGAGATGACTTGTGCACTACTTCAATGGATGATTGTGGAGAAACAAACGGAAGACAAAGGAAAAAGACTTCTAAGTGGTCCTCACACAGAAAATATACTTAAAAATATTAACAACCAGTTTGAAATTGATTTGATCTGGCCTCAAGTAAAAAACCGTTTTGAAATGTTGAAGAAATTCTATCATATGTATAAAGTCAATCCCGCAGATCCACAAGTTCAAGCAAGCATCACTCTGCAATTTGTCCCTCTACTTGATATAATTTTTGGTGATGAACTCAATTCATGAAGTAATCAACATATTATTATGAAATTTATTTAGTTTTGAATAATTCTTTAGTGCTTTATTGTTTTTTTCTTTTTAAATTATGATGAATTTTTTTATATATTTTATAATAATAGTATGGTTTTGGTATTTTTATAGCTTCTTTATTATTTTATATTACATTTATTTTGTTTAACCGTTATTGTACTCGCTGGTTAACCAGTCATAAATTACCCGCAAATGCTCCCGTTTTTAACCGTGAAACCAATCGTTCAAATCGCTTAGTAACGCTTCCAACAGCAACTGTCCGCTTCCGCAAACTCCCGCACCCGCACCCACATCCGCAGCATTTAAACCAGTCGAACCCTAATCTCTCTTTTGATTGAACTGTACTTTGTTTTTTTATATAGTTTATAGCCCATAAATTTTATTAATTAGAGAGTAACCCTAAACTAAACATATAAGAGATTTTTATTTTACATTTTAATGATAAAAAGAGATTTTTTATTTTTCAAATCGACTTAGATGAAACCGTGAATCAAAACATCCATAAGTATAAGCAAAACAAGTGAGCAACCGATTTTAGAATTTTAGCAAATACCAAAAACATATATAAAAGCTAACCAAATCAATGTTGCATTATATACAGAAGGAGAAGTTGAAGTGGCGTGAAGGCTACATATCATCGGTGAACGAACATATAATGTTTTCAAAAGACTCTTAAGTCATAAAAACAGAAGCATAAAAGATCCAAGTAATATAAGAGATGAATTCAAAGTAATTGAAAGCATGTTTAAAAATAAATTGAAACAGAAAAACCATAAAGGATCCATTATCAATGTAACAAAATCACTCTTATTCACTCTCTTTTCTCTTATTCCTCTGCATTGTGTTTGTTTTGGAGCCTGCAAATACAACAAGAAGATTGTTTTGTTTATCATGTTTATCTTACAAATAAAATTTGCTAACTGTAAACACATGTAAACAATATGTATATTGTTTATATACTAGCAATGTTTTGAAACAAAATTAGAGACAACAAAGAAACACAACTTTTCTTAGCAATTTACAATGTTTACCAGCTAAGAGAATGGTTAATACTTAATATCATGAAAACCAGCCATGAGAATCGAAGATAGAGAAATACAATTTCTAAGGAAAACAATCGAATTTCCTTGAATTATGTTTAGAGGAATTCGATAAATGAACAAACAACATTTAACGCGTTAGAAGAGTTCGCCCTAGAGACCCTTCTCTCCTAGACATGAAGAACGAGGCAGCCGTCAAGCATCCTCCTCCACGTCAAGATGAGCCTCCTCACCCATCATCCTTCCACCCAGCAGATCTCCTCCTAATTAAATGGCGCCTTCCGAAGAAGCCGCATGGGTGGATATTTGGGTATCTATTTAGATATTTCGGGTGTTTGAGTTTAGGGGTATAGTATCCGTTTAGGTATTTTATAGCTTTGGATTGGGTTTGGTTCGGATCCATTCGGGTTAGGGTAGAGTTCGGGTATTCGAAATATTGAGGAAACAAAAAATTGTTAATTTTAAATAAAATTTGGTTAAATTTTCACAAATATAACTAGGAACTTTACATCCATTAATCTGCAAGTATTCTCTAGGATTTGAACCCTAGATCTGATGTAGAAGCATTTAAATCTTTAACCAATGGACCAAGACTGCTTCTACAATATCTTTGGGTTTATAATTGTAATTTTAGATAATTGAGTTATATAAAATCTAAATATAATTAATATTTGTATATATATAATTATATTTTGGCTATTTTGGGTACCCATTGGATTATCAATTCGGTTGGGTTCGGATTCAGGTGTTCAGGTTTAGAAAATTATGACTCGTTCGGGTAGTTTAAAACTTCAGATTTCGGGTCGGATTTTTTATCCAGCCCTAAGAATCGTGGTCACCTCACGCCGGTTGGTTTTCGTCGCCGGCGAGTACCTTTTCTGACCTCTTCCAATTTTGTGTGTTTCTCACAATGCTTGTTCTCATGCCTAAGTCTCTCTGGATCCGAGCTAATCAATCGTTGTTGGCCGCATATCGGATCTCCTCCTCGTGCTCTCACCTTCCGGTGAAGATCTACCTGGCATAGTTGAACCAGCCTCACCCACCGAAACCTCCAGATCCACCGGACCCACCAGATTCACGGCCATCTTTCTTGCTGCCTCAAACCCGTTTGCTACATCTGGGTCCTCTCAGTTCATTACCGGCTTCCGAGTCCGATCCTTAGAGTTTCCCCCTTGTGTCCTCTGGTGACACGTTTCTCGCCTTAGTGCGACCATTTACTGCAGTTTGCAGGCTTGGTTATGAACTTTGTTCAGCTGTTATGAGATTTCTTTCCTCCTTCGGGCCGCTGAGCCTCTCAAGCTCTCACGCCTCTTGTCTGACCACTCCTCCCTCTTTCGTGACCTTATTTTTCGATGGTTCTTTTTCTGCAGTTTGGTTTGGAGAGTTTGAAGTTTGCCGCTTTCTGACCACTGCCATGATAACTACCTCTCCCGCTCCCCCATGTATGCCTTGCTCTTCGCTTTTTGATTCATCTACTTTGGGAAGTTATTGGACCGTCGTTGAGTGTGTGGCTCTGGACTTGTGGAATTCGGGTAGCATTCTTTCCTTTAGGACGGTTTTGGTTACTTTTGGCTCCACATTTGTGCCCTCTTATGGCATCCTTATCGCCTTGGTGTGAATTCTTACTGCAATATGCAGTTTCTGTTCCGATTTAATTCGGTTATTAGTTGCTTTGATGGAATCGTCTATCCTTTTGTGGCAGTTTGGACATAGATTTCCTCTTATTCACACATTACCAGAAAATCTGGATCATTTGGACTGTCATAGTCCTAATTTATCCTTTATTGAGCATTTTATCATCCATGTGTTTAGTGGTATTGATACAGGGAGTATTGTGATGAAGATGGTCCTATTTGAAACAGCTTGGCAAGCTTCTATGGGAACAGGCGGCATGGACTGGTTTCTTCAAAGTTCGGACTTGAAGTTTCACGCCCAAGGTAGCACCCATTGTCTTCACGGCTCATCGGCCTTTGTTGTCGAGGCGCTAGTTATTCTATCAGCTCTGCTTGCGACACAAGCAGTTGGTATCATTTTTTTAATCTGTTTTTCGGATTGTCAAGACCTCATTCTTCTTCTCAATGTCAGTGACCAAACGAACGAGCTCCAGAGATTATGTTCGAATTTCAAGCCTTTTGTCATATGTTTTCTTCTATTTCGTTTCACTTTGTTGCACTTTCGGCCATTGCCACATATACATTAGTTAAAGCGACTTTGGTCGCATGTACCACCTCCTCCTTCAGTGGAGTTTGAGAACTATCCATTAATTAAAAGAATGGTTGCACAAAAAATAACATTATTTATAGATTTTAGATTATTTTGCGATTTGGAGTTTTCAATGAATCTCTTTCAGAAATGTTCTAAAATACCATATTTTTAAGTGTTTCTACCAACCGTACCATTTCTATTTTTTTTAATAATACCACAAATTATTGTGCGAAAATAATTATTTACTCTAAACAAATTACAAACAAAATTAAAACGTTATATTTGAATTCTCCTTTCCTAATTTATGGTTTGTATTTCCCCAATTGAATAGGAGTTTTGAGTCATTTTATATTGAACTTGTGTTAATATTGAAGAAAAACTAATGGTGGTATATTTGGAACAAAAACGTATAAGCTTTGTATTTTAGAGAATTGCTCTTAGTTTTTTTAGGTGTAAATATTTATTTTAAATTTTATACATTTTAGTGGTATTTTTCCTTAAATATCAACAAGATTTTTTGGCTTTATGCTTTTAGTGTTGATGAATATTGTTGATATTTAAGGCAAAATACACTTAAAGGATATTTTGTTTGTTTAATGGCTTTTTAGGCATAGATCCCATTAATAAGCTCCGTAGTTACAAAACTCATTTTGCAAATAATATATATTATGATTAAAATAATCTGATTGTTATAGAGTAGAAAGATTAGAGAAATATTGTGTATCTTATTCTATGAATAATGAAAGATATATATATAGAATTACAAAGATTTGGGGGAACAAGAAACTTTGAGAATAAGTAAATCTAGATTCTTCTGGAATATGAGCCTTATAATGAGCATCCATATATTATCCATAACACTGATTAGTTAGTTTTTAGCTTATTTTTTTAGTCTTTTCATTCTCTTATAAAGACTTCACATAAATGGTTTAACAACATTCTACTATAAAGATGTCTTAAGAATAGGTACTAGGCAGCTCTGACTCTTCATCAATTTCTTTGATACCATATTAGATTCTTTTTTTTGTTGTCAAACTTTATAAAAATCAAAATTTATGGAGGAAGAATCAGAAAGAACGTAACGAGTTGAAACTTTTATCGATCAATTGAATCTAAGTAACATCACAAATCGACAACTTTCATCAGATTCTTTAAGAATCGTAAAATATCTTCGTTCAAGTGTAAAGTGAAATACAGAGGAGAAAGTTTAAATATAAGTGAAACTAAACCAAATACAATAACCAAAGTAAACCAGAACAAACCAACTATACACACTCTAATAAATCCATCTTTGTTTTCATAGAGTCCAATCGAAGCTGATAGAATCAACATTTTCTTCATTGAACATAATCTGTGCAACTGTCTCATCGATGCCAAGTACCATGAAGACATCGATGGTATGGACTCCAAACAAATCTAATTATTGATCATAAAAATTAAAGAACGTATAGAAGACTTTAGGAAAAGTATTTGGTCAGATATATATTTTTCTTAATATTAATCTCTGACAAATTAAGGAAAACCAAAAAGAATTTATGGATTGGGTCTTGGCCATGATCGGGCTCTTGGCCCAAAGTTTTCAACAAATAAAATTGAAAAAAAAGAATAATATTTTAAAATTAAGCAAATATTAATAAAATTTGAAAAAGATATATATAAAAATTTAAAGTTAAAAAGTATTGGGTCAACAGTTTGCCGTCATTTTTTATGGCCTCATCGGTTAAATTAAAAAAAAAACAATTCTTAATTATTTTTAAAAATAATTAAAATTTGATTATAATTAAAAAATCTTACCTTTTCGTCGATCCAAAGAAGGTAAATCCACGATCTCAATTCCATCTTCTGCAAAGTCAAAAATTTGTTTCAATGTCAAACCATGTGTCTTGTCTCGAAAACCTAGGGATGTATTGAATAAATAATTTGAAAAGATTTGAGTTTTAACGAGATTTGAGATGATTTGGTTAAATTTTGGTGAATAAAAATTTTTGTTATTAAATTATCTGAAATCTCATCTGAAACCATGAGATTTTGATATTTGTATTTTTAACTAAAAAATCCCCTGAAATGTCAGCTGAAACTTTAAAATCCAATTCTTAAAATATTTTCAATAACATTTTAAAATCATTAATACAATAACATTGAATTTTAAAATTTATGATTCAATAATACATTATTTTTCATTTTAGCTCAAATCTCTTCAAATATTCAATTCAATACACCCATAGTCTTTCGATCGTTTCCTCATACAAACGTTTGAAAACTAAATTTTCAAAATAATAAATTACCAAAATACTTTAATTATGTAATCATATTATGAATATATAGTTGATTAATTGACTTTATATAAACCCTAATATCAATTTATCATTATCACCGAGAAAATAGTAATTGAGACTAATGATGAAAAACAAAAATCTTTCAATTCATGCCAGTCATGTTCCATCGAATAGCCCTGATTCAAATCATAGATAAACCCATCAAATGTAGTAAATAAATCCCATAACCGTTGTCAACTCTTATTGAGTTATTTCATATTGTCAACTCGCCCAATTAAGAAAATTAAAACGTAATTGAATTCAAAGAGTAACAAATAGTATTAAAATAATGTAATAGTTAATACAATGACCTCACGCACTAATCACTATGTATCTTTATATATACAAGTTTGCAACAAGCAATTGATATTCAAGTATAAGACGAGTGAGTATAATAACCAAAGAATCTTTATATACAATCCCCCAATAGTGAAACTACGCGATCGATGTCTTGTCTGTAACTCGTAGAGTGGAAGAATCTGGTTTGGTCCGAACCGATGGGTTTCCGGTACCATCGAGAACTACAAACGCCGTGTCACCGGGCTTGAAGCTCCCAGCAAGAAAGGCTTCACTGAGTGGATCTTCCACAATCTCTGTGACAGTTCTACGGAGTGGCCGTGCACCATACGCCGGATCATATCCTTGTCTGCAAATGAGCTCCTTGACGGCTTCAGACACCTCTAAACCGACCCCAAGTGCCACGAGCCTCGACTTCAAGTCTTGTAGCATCAGGTTCAAGATCTCCATCATCTGCAAAATCAAAGTTTGCAGTTTTGCATAAACCAACAAATTAACCAGATGCTTTTGGATAGGAGTAGGCATTCGTTTTTTCGATTTGGTTTCATTCAGAATTTTAGGTTCTGAGAACTGCATATCGAGTTAGGACCGATTTTGTTAGTTTGGTATGGTTACACTAAGCTCTGTTTCAGTTTGATATAAAGCTACTTTTACTGTTTGGTTCAGTTTCGGGTTCGAAGAACTTCGGTTAGTTTGGTTTTCAGTTTTCATACCCATCCCCTACTTTATAACTTCTAAGGCTACGACTGGAGAAAATGACTAACCTGAGCCTTCTCGAGCTGTCGGAAAATGACGATTTCGTCTATCCGGTTCAACAACTCTGGACGGAAATAGTTCTTGAGTTCTTCGACAACCAAAGCTTTCATTCCGGTATAAGATGCTGCCTCTTCGTCATCATCAAGGATAAAACCTATTGAACCGTGTCTTCCCTTTGCAATGGCTGATGATCCGACATTAGAGGTCATTATGATCAGTGCATTCTTAAAAGATACTCTCCTTCCCTGTAAACAAATATTCCAGAAACAGAGTCAATATAAACTGCTAAAACATGGGAGACTGCGAAAGTAAATGTTTAAAAGTGTAAAATATAGGACATCAAACCTGTGAATCGGTTAGATGGCCGTCTTCAAACAGCTGGAGAAGAATATTGAAGATGTCCGGATGGGCTTTCTCTATCTCATCGAACAAAACCACTGTAAAAGGACGTCTCCTGATAGCTTCAGTAAGCATTCCACCTTCTTCAAAACCAACATATCCGGGAGGGGAGCCTATCAACTTGCTCACAGTATGACGCTCCATGTATTCACTCATGTCCAGTCTCAGCATTGATTCCTCCTGCAATAACCAATGAAAAACCAGGGATGAAGGAATCGGTTCAGTGACCACATCATGTGTCAGCATTACATTGTCAACGAAGATGTACCGATCCAAAATAGTTTGCTGCCAGAGCTTTTGTAAGCTCCGTCTTTCCAACTCCAGTTGGTCCACAGAAAAGCATAGCGGCAATTGGACGGTCAGGATCTTTTAAGCCAACCCGGGACCTCTTCACAGCTCTAGATATGGCAGCGACAGCCTCATCTTGACCAATAACTCTGCTTCTAAGCTGCTCTTCTAGACCCATAAGAAGCACTCTTTCATCTGCAGTGATCTGCTGAACTGGAATTCCAGACCAAGCCGATGCAACGGCTGCAATATCATCAGGTCCCACCAGTATAGGCCTGAAAGCACAATCAAACTAATGTTATGGAGGTTCTTTAACTTGTCTTCTTAAAATAATTTTGAAGGTTTCCCCTCAAGACCTAAATATGTAAAAGAAGGAAGTCGTACGCATCGTCGCCTGCTACAGGCGGTAGAGAAGACTCCTCAACTATGTCACCAGACTCATCTGCAATGGCATCACCATCATCCTGCTTTTGCCTGCTTGAGAGAACCTATACAATTATTGAAGCTGTTAATAGGTAAATATGATGCACATCCAAGAGTACTGCAGGACAAATGTCTAGTTCTTTTACCACTTCGTGCATGGCCTGAACTGTTCTGATCTCTTGCCAGTAATCATCTGGTGGCTTCGAAAGGATACATATTGCATCCTCCTTTTTCTTCCTAAAAGCTTCAATACGAGCTCTGCTTCCTGCCTCGTCAATGAGATCAATAGCTTTATCTGGAAGAAACCTATCAGCGATATATCGTGATGAAAGGTACACTGCAGCATCTATGGCTTCCTCGGTATATTTGCAATTGTGATGGGCTTCATATTTTTCACGAAGGCCCAACAAAATCTTCACCGTATCTTCCTAAAATGTTGTTAAGATGAATATACTAGATAAGAAAACAGATGTTGGTTGGTTAATTAGATAGAGAATACTGGCTTGAAAAGAAACCTCGCTTGGCTCGTCAATCAACACTGGCTGGAATCTCCTTGCTAATGCTTTGTCCTTCTCAAACTGACTCCTGAATTCGTCAAGGGTTGTGGATGCAATGCACTGCAAATGATTGATAGTTGATTAGTAGAGCTAACTTTAGCACCATATATACCAAAAAATTTGCTTTCATTTTCATAATTGACATCTGCCCCAATAGGACTTTTGCATTCATATGAACTTCTTCATCAAGCCAGAGGTGGATACATTACTTTGTTCCAGTTTTACTCAAATCTTTGAGCATAACCCGAAGTGGTACGCTTTCTCATACACAAGTAAGAACAACACAACATCGATTCATTCAGCATAGGTACCTGAAGTTCACCCCTTCCAAGCGATGGTTTCAAGAGGTTAGCAATGTCAAGCCCAGACCCCTTGTTTCCTCTTCCTACTGTGCCAGACCCAATAAGTGTGTGCACTTCATCTATGAAGAGAATAACCTTACCTATGAGAAAACAAAAAAGAAAAAATGTGTTAGGAGTGTGACAGGTCAATATTACAGTCTTTCATGTATTAAGATTTGAGATCAATAACCTGATTTTTTAACCTCGCTTATCAAAGCAGTGACCCGAGCCTCCAGTTCTCCCCTTTCTTTTGCACCAGCCATTAACAGTCCTATATCCAGGGACATGATACGTTTCGACTACATACAGAAACAAATAAAACTAGTCATGTACATGGCTAACCAACTTCAGATAAAAAAAATTTCAAATGTGGATACACACCAAGAGAAATCCAGGAGCATTTGCTTCAGCAATACTAATTGCTAGTCCTTCAGCAATAGCAGTCTTCCCAACACCAGCTTCACCAAGAAGAATTGGATTGTTTTTAGTTCTACGGCAAAGTATCTGAATGACTCTTTGAACTTCTCTTTCCCGACCAATAACAGGATCAATAAGACCTTCACTAGCACGAGTTGTAAGATCCACACAAAACTGTTCCAATACACTTTTCGCTGGTAAACACAAATTTAGTCAAAAGCTTATCAGTATATCTCTAATCTCAAACTCATAACAATGAATAAAGATAATTTCATATCCATAAAAATATTACCTTTTTTTTCACCACTTCCAGAACCAGCAACTCGACCACTAGGTGGTGCTTCAAAGCTCCCTTTAGATGAAGAAGATGGTTCTCTTCCATCTTTAGCAATCTCTCCTTTAAGTCTGGTCAGTGCTGCTGCTGTAAGCAAATTCATATTTGCTCCCAATCTAAAAAAAACAATCATACAAATAAAATAATATATCCAATTTCAGCATCTTCACCGATTCACAAACGAGTCAATTACATGTGAAATCGCAAATTTACTAAGGAGCTTTTACCTCTTGAGGACTCTGCCGGCGCTACCGTCATCAACGGTGAAAAGTCCGATAGCGATATGTTCCGGTGCGATGTATTGACACTCCAAAGTTCTAGAATACTCCACAGCAGCTTCGAAGACTCGTTTCGTACTTATAGAGAAAGGCATATCTGTTGATTTCGAATACGAAGTAGACGAAACTTCTTCCTGTTTCGAATCGGAATTAGCTTCGTCCCAAATACTCCGAACAGCTTCACGAGCTTTGTCTATGGTGATTCCGGATCCAAGGAAGCCTTGAGGATCACGATCCTCTGCGATCAACCCTAGGAGAAGGTGTTGAGTGTAAACCATGTCTTTCCCCAACGATTTAGCTTCTTTCTGAGAGAAGATTATAGCTCTGATCGCTCGTTCGGTGAACCGTTCGAAAACCGCTGAAATCGGAGTGAATTTCTTCCGTTTTCGATGGGGAAATCGTCTGAAGTTCGTCGGAGTTGTGGAGAAGCGGTGGATCGTGTGGTTAGAGAGGGAGATTCCGAGGTATGAAGAAGCGAAAGAAGAAAGGGAAGAAGCGGCGAAGGAAGTGACAGGGGAAGAGGAAGAAGAAGAAGAAGAAGAGAGAAGACGGCGAGAGTGAATCGTTAGTGGTGAGGAAGTAGACAAAACCTCCATGATCGTTGTCGTCGTCGGCGAGATAATTTCTCCGGTGAGAATTTTTCCCGATTGTGACAAAATGATGAGAATTATTATTTAGCGGAAAATGAAAAAAAAAAAATAGGAAGTAAAGGAGAAGAAGCAAAAGGAAGGGATGGAGTCAGATGACACGTCAAGGCACTGTTTTATATATTTGGTTTTTCTTTTTTTTTTGAAAATTCGGTTATTCTTTGTTTTAATTATTAAGGGAAGTAAAACGAAACTACCAAACACTTCGAATCTGGATCCTTAAAGGGACTGTTTGGCTACAATTTAGTCACGTTTGCGTATATTTTTTATAAATCGTGAGAGTTTTGGACTTTTAATCCATAATCTTTTTCGCTATCTAAAACTAGTATTTAGTCTATTTTAATTTACAAAATGTATTTATGTTCAAAAGAAGATTAAATATAAGACACAAAATAACTAATCTCTTTTTATTACTTACTGACCACTACGTTTTTAGTACACGCTTCCGTTTTGGTAAGATTCTTTTCACTAATGTATATTGTTTACTTTACTTGTTAGAGACGTAGGCAAAATTTTGTTTTCGATTTGAATGAAATATCGAGGTTGCAATTCAGTAAATCCAAGTTGACAAAAAAAACATGTTAAAAAAAAAAAAGGTTGACAAGGCACATAAAGATCTTTGTTCTTTGTCGACAATAGCCGTCCATAGCATTTAATAGGACATTATGCATGTCCTTAGTCCTTATTGACTTTGGTACGGTAGACTCGGTAGTGTCTAAAGTTGTAAACATTATGAATTTATGCATTATAAATTGATAAATTTTATTTAAAAAAAGAATCAAATTGACAAAAGAAATAGCAAGAATTTCGAGCTACTTCTGAATTTTAAATAAGCTTGGAGATCATAAATGGGCTAGAATCTTTAGATCGATGGTACTAAAATACAAGTTTCGCGCGTACCATAGCGCACTTGTGAACATACGCTTAATTATTCGAAAAATAGCATTTATATTCTTTTAATTCATTGTTATTAACCTTTTAACCAAAAAAAAAAAAAAAAAGCGAAGTGATGGTAGTTATGTAGTTCCCATTAGGCTTTAGTTGGTCAAGATTAAAGGTTGATTTTTTGTTTGATAACGATTAAAAATTGATTTTGATTGAACATTTTAAACTTCGTTAGTAGCATATATATATTTTTTGTTAAAGTTAGTAGCATATATAGTTATGTGATACTTGTAGGTTCAGAGGATTTGGTATGGCCGTATGGATTTTGAATTCATGTAGTCGTATAAAAAAATTCAGTTTTAATACAATTTTCAACATTAAAAAAAAAAGATCAAAATAAAATTCCAAAGTAAGATCAAAATATAATGCTTTTATCAAAAACAAAAATCAAAATATAATTCATCGAGTCAACAAATGTTGAAAACGCAGCACATCCGTGCTACAGAGGAAGCTCAAGTCGCACACGTAAAGGTCCCTATCGAAAAAAAGAGAATGAAATTGGGTTCCAAATTAAAACTTATAAGCCTAACAGTGACAATTTAGGATTCCTAATTGTCATCCCTTTTAACTGTTCACTGGAAAATTCTTTCCATGTGAAGAAACTAAGAAGACAAATGTAGAATTGAGTATCAAACAAGACTTGATTTTATTCATCAACATTACGTCGAGATTTATACAAGAAATTTGTGCTGAGAAAATGTAAAACTTCATAAATATATATGTTCAATTGCCTATTTTCTAAATACACCGACATAAGTAATATTGGAAATATGACATCTTCATAATACTCCCCCTCACATTGGAGCATAAAGGTATTGAATGCCCAACTTGGACAGTAGATGATCGAACTGAGCGCGTCCAAGAGCCTTAGTTAACATGTCGGCAATCTGCTCAGTAGTACGAACATGAGTAGTTGTAATAATGCCATCCCGAACCGCATTACGTACCGAGTGACAATCATTCTCGATATGTTTAATCCTCTCATGAAACACCGGATTAGCAGCAATGTGTATCGCGGCTTTGCTATCACAAAACATTTGAGTTGGCGCAGTTTGTTCAATACCCAATTCTTTTAAAAGTTTTCGTAACCACTTGATCTCACGGAGAGCAACTGACATAGAACAATACTCGGCTTCAGCAGATGAGTGAGATACCGTGTCTTGTTTCTTCATCTTCCAAGAGATCGATGATCCACCAAGCAACACAACAAAAGCACTTAAAGACGTACGTGTCAACGGACATGAAGACCAGTCAGAATCATAGTAAACAGACAACGAGAGATTCAGAGATGAACTAAGTAAAATCCCTTGACCTGGAGCACCCTTTAAATATTGAACCACGCGTTGTACAGCTTCCAGATGATCCTCGCGTGGTGTCTTCATAAATTGGGATAAGAGATGAACTGAATAACTTAACTCATGCCGTGTATTAGTTAGATAAATTAGACGCCCCACCAGACGTCGGTATCTTAACGGATCAGCAAGGACTGGACTCTTACTTGAAGCAAGTTGATGATTCTATTCAAGTGGAGTAGCAGCTGGACGAGAACCAAGGTTACCAGTTTCTGCAATGATATCCAAAGCATATTTACGTTGAGACAAAAAAATACCTTCGGGACCACGACTAACCTCAATGCCCAAAAAGTATTTGAGCTTTCCCAGATCCTTCATTGAGAAACACCGACCCAAGTATTCTTTAAACTTAGAAAGCATGTGAGAATGATTACCAAAAATAAGAAAATCATCGACATAAATAAGAACCCGAAGCTTGATCCCTTTCTTTGTATATGAAAATAGAGAATAATCATCGTATGCTTGAACAAACCCAAACTTGAGTAAAGCATCAGACAACTTTTTAAACCAACATCTTGGAACTTGTTTGAGTCTGTATAAAGACTTGCGAAGCAGACACACTTTTTCGGGATGTGTATGACGAAAACCCGGAGGAAGTTTCATATAGACATCTTCCTCTAAATCCCCATGAAGAAAAGCATTGTTAACATCCATTTGATAGAATTTCCAATTTTTCGCGGCAACAAGACGAAGCAAAGTTCAAACAGTAGTCATCTTGACAATTGGGGCAAACGTATCACCATAATCCTCACCCTCAACTTGATTATTACCTTGGATAACAAGACACACTTTGTATCTTTCAACCGAACCATCCGCATTATACTTGGTTTTATAAACCCATTGGGAACCAATTGTAACCTTATGATACGGTAAATCCACAATATCCCAAGTTTTATGATCTTCAAGCGAAGTAATCTCCTTAGACATTGCATTATTTCACACTTTAATACGTACAACATCTTTGAAGTACTTTGGGTCATTAGCCGATGTTATGGCAGCCAAGTAAGCTCGATGACCTGGAGAAAACTTGTTATCGGAAATATAATTTGTAAGTGGGTATAAGGAGTTACCTTGCACCGGTGTTGAGGACTGTTGAGAGGAGTTTGAGAGAGCGTGATGGGTTGCTTGAGTATGAACAGCATTATAAGCCACAAAGTCCTTGTATAACACATTCGGAAATTTTTGACAATGACCTTTACCAAGTTTTGGAGATACCGGAGCCTCAACAAGTGGAGTTTGTGGCGAATCTAATGGAGACAAAGCCGGAACTGGAGATCTTACCACGACTAGTGGTGTTAAAGCAACTGGAGTAGAAGGTTCCGGTGAAGCAACTGGTGTTGGAGCTTCTTCTGTTTCTGCGACAATTGGAGTTTCATTAGCAGTGCTCCCCCTGTCTTGTATCAACGGTAACTGAGATGGTAATGGCTCAAACAACCAATCAGCATCAAATGGACCAAGAGGAGACGAGACCACAGTAGAGGTTGGCTGTTTTTCGACAAAAGGAAACACATCTTCTCTAAAAATTACATCCTGAGATACCAAAAACTCATTGCGTTCCATGTCAAAAACTTTCCATCCCTTTTTCCTGAAAGGATATCCGACAAACACACACAAACGACTCCTTTCATCAAACTTATCTTTACTTCTTGATATTCTGTGAAAATAACAAGCGGAACCAAAAACTCGCAACTGATCATAATCTGGTTTTGTACCATGAAGAATCTTATAAGGTGACTTATCATTAAGAAGAGGAGTCGGGTTCGATTGATTAAGTAAGCTGCCGTTAAAACTGCTTTTCCCCAGAACTTGATCGGCATGTTGGCTTGAAACAACAATGCTCGAGACACATTAAGAATATGTCGATGTTTTCTTTCAACTCATCCATTTTGCTATGGAGTCCCGACACACGAAGTCTGGTGAATAATTCCATGTTCGCGAAAATAAGCTAAGAGACACATAAACTCAGTACCGTTGTCACTTCGGACCGTATGAACTATTTTTCCGAATTTTTTTTCAGCGTAGACAATGAAGTTTGTTAACACACTGCGAACTTCCGACTTCTCAAGAAGCAAATATGTCCACACAGCTCTAGAAAAATTATCCACGATAGTTAGAAAATAAACTGCACCATAAGAAGCAGGCACACGATATGGACCCCAGACATCACAATGGATTAAGAAAAAACAATCACTAGTTTATTAATACTTTCAGAAAAAAACTTCTCGTGTTTATTTAGCGCGGAAACATACGTCACATGAATGAGGACTAGCTGAAGTGGAAATAGTAGAAAGCATAGGTAAAGCTGAAAACACCGAAAAACTAGGATGCCCTAAGCGTTGATGCCACAAAATTTAATCTGAAGAGACGGTTGCTTTGTGTATCCTTGCATTGATGACATCCGTAAGATAGTAAACCCCATCACGCTCTTCACCGGTTCCAATCAGAGTCCTCGAGAAACGGTCCTGTAAAACACATACAGTGTCAGTAAAGATAGCAAAACACTTTGTCTGTTGCACAAGTTTAGAAACATAAAGTAATGTGCAATCCAATGTCGGAACATAAAGAACATTGGTCAATGAAACTGTATCCGAAATCTGAAACACTCCCATACTAATTGCAAACGTCTTACTACCGTCTGCAAACCCGACTGAGCATGGAGAAATTGACACAATATTATTTAAAAGCGAGCGTTTTCCAGTCATATGATGTGACGCTCCTGTGTCAAGTATAACATCGCCAAATTTTGGCTTACCGGACAGCTTATCGGAAGAACCACTAGCTGACTTTTCCTGAATCATCTGAGTAAGAACTTGTCATTGCTCCTTGGTTAGTTCCGGATATGCATGGGGATTCGAACTTGTTGCAATAGCCGCAATGACCTGACCTCGACCAGTACTACGACCGCCGCGTCCACGACCATAATTTCCTCGACCACCTCCTCTTTCAGCTCTTTCATTCCACCATTCAGGGAAGCCAACTAGTTTCCAACAATCTTTCTTTTCATGTCCAGTTCGTCCACAATGAGAACACAAAGTAGATTGACGAGGCTGTAAAATAGACATGTTATTGGCTTCAGGCCTTTCCGCACTATGCTCTGCTTCTTGCTCACGACGGACCAGAAAACAACCAGCCGAGTCGAAGCCAATCACTGTTCTTCACGAATCACCTTGGAGTAAACTTCTCCAAGCGATGGCATCGGGTCTGTACCAATGATGTTGGTACAGAGACTTCCAAAACGCGAGTCATCAAGACCCATTAAAAACTGATGAAGCTTCTCGTCATCCCTTTCTTGTGAAATCTCCGACGCAGCTCCACACGAACAGTTCGGAAGAGGACAAAATACTTGTAACTCCTCCCACAAGGCACACAAGCATCCGTAATATTCAACAACAGATTGACCTTCTTGTCGACACGCAACAATTTGTGTTTTGATGTGATGAATCCGAACCTTATTCCCCACTGAGAAACACTGTTTCAATTCCTTCCACAACTGATGAGCATCCGAAATAAACGTCACGGTGGACTTGACCTTAGGCTCAATCGAGGCCCTAATCCAACCGATGATCATTGAGTTAACTGTTTTCCAATTTTCTAGGTCGGGACTGTTAGACGGCGGCTGCAAAATCGTTCCGTTGATGAAACCTCTTGCGCTTGGCTTGAAGAGCATTCAACATCTCGATCGACCATTCATTGTAATTGTCACCATTCAACACCACTGGTGAGATGAGAGCACCTGGATTATCCGAACTGGACAAAGCATAAGGATCAGGTTGAACTGTAGGCGACGCAACCTCAGTCTTCTTGGTTACAACAGAATTTTCGGTGTCCGACATAACTTGCAGAACATGAAAGAAAGTTTCTCACAGAGAAAGAAAAGAACAACAAACAAGAAGATTTTTAGCAGAATTTGATTGATCTTGGCTCTGATAGCATGTAGAATTGAGTATCAAACAAGACTTGATTTTATTCATCAACATTACATCGAGATTTATACAAGAAGTTTGTGCTGAGAAAATGTAAAACTTCCTAAATATATATGTTCAATTGCCTATTTTCTAAATACACCAACATAAGTAATATTGGAAATATGACATCTTTGTAATAACAAACAAAAAGAGAAGTCAATTTCTTGGTTACCCAAGTTGTCACCATGCATGTGAATTCACCAGCTTTTTAACGTACGGTGGGACTTGGGAGGAAAACGTGTGTATTTTTCTATTATCTCGTCTTTAATTTACTTTCTCTTTTTGTTCATTAGGGTCGTAATAGAAACAAATCATTGGTTAAATGACAAAAGTAGAGAATTTTATTGAGGCCATGTTCGATGGCAAGAGTTTTTAATATCTAGTACTAAATGCCGTTTCGACTTTCTTTTTTTATTGGAGATTATGAAGTGTTTAAAAGCTTACAGTTAAGAAACTCAATCTAAAATTTTGTTTTTTTTTGTTTGACTAAAATCAAATGAAGAAAAAAACAAAACAAATTTTGGGCCAAAAGGCCCATTAATCCAAACCCAAACTCAAGCCAGCAATATATAATTTCATCTTAAAACATTTATATTTTTATTCATATAATTTTTATTCTTTTTTTGTCTTGTGATTTTATATTTTATATTACTATTATTTCGTTATAATTACATTTTAAGTTTTTTATTTGTATTGAATTTTCTTTTAGTAATAGACAATAAATATAAAAGTATACGATTTAATTATTTAAAAAATTTAGAGGTAATAATTTATGAAATATGGATGAGCTTTTTAATATTTTGTTGAAGTATTTTGCATCCTCATTGTTTGTTCACTTTTCAGTGGATTACAATTTGATAAGGACAATATGAAACTACAATTGTAATCTATGTTTACTCATAGCTTAAAATTTTTTATTTAGTGTTTCATTTTTTACATCTTCAAATAACTCTATTTCAATAAAACAAACTATACAGTCACTTAAAAAATTATCACTGATGTGATTTCGTAGTACAGTTTCAACAATCTTCATCCCGGAAAAATATCTTTCAATCCCGAAAAAATATCTTTCAACGGTTATAGTAGCAACATTCAAAGTCAAAACTAATTTCAAAAACCTATAAACCAAAGGATATGAAATATGTTTCTTATTGGATCATAAACTCACAATCTAAACATCAGCCCAACTCAAAAAAAATGAGATAACACTATTTTCTTTATTTTATGTTTCTAAATTAATTTATTAATGGGGTCAAATTCATATTTTATGTGGGGTCATACAAAATTTCTGTAAAAATATAACATTTTTTTTAATGAATTGTGACCCCCACCTTGCTATTACTGCCTCCGCCCATGATCACACATCTTTCTTTTCATGAAGGTTAGAGGAACATGTAGCTTATCAATAGTACTACACTTTTGAAGAAAATCTATATTGTCCTCAACCATAATCCTAAATTCTAAACCCTAAAACATCTTTAGGCATAAGATAACTCACGTTAACCACTACACTACATGGTGTTTTCATAATTTGTATGCCCCAAAATTGTAATATAATTTTTACCTAAAGCCTTTATTTGTTGGGTTTTAGCTGAGGACCGGACCTGATCATATTATTGGTTAAGAAAATGGTAGAAGTGTTTTGTTGAAATAGAGAATATGGTGAAGAGCACAATTAGGAATTTTTTCTTATTCGAGATTTTCTAGTTAGAAAAAAAATTTATATAATCAATAGTTGATATTAAGCAATCAAGTTTTTTTTTTTTTTGATAAAAAATCTTATCAAGCAATCAAGTTTTAAGAAGATTTGTGACAAATTTCCCTTTTAGAAATTCGTATCGTGGAAGTTAAAGGAATGAAAATGTCACTCTCAAGTGTTAATCTCATTTCATATGCATGATTACACCTTTTTGCCGTTTATGTTGTTGCAAAATTTACATGAGAACAACTACAATATTTGTATTTTTTTTATGAAATTCATCTTTGAAATACGGTTGTATTAATGAAATATATTTTTGATTGTTTCGTTGCTAAAATTAACAGCTATTGTCGCTGTTTGATTGTAGTGATACTATGTGTACGATCAATTTTAGTTGTATACATGGTGATAGATTCTCTTTGTTCTATGGGCAGTTTCTTTTTAAATACAATTATTAGAATGTATTTTGTTTTGATCAAATGCAATTTGTATTTGCCAACATTTGTTTTGTATTTTAAAATGTTAAAATCGAATATAATCATAAATTTCCCATTTCTTTTTTTTATTTAACAAGTTTCAAACATTCGCTATGGACTTTTTAAAAAACCGTGGACTATTGTTTTTAAATTTTTTAAAAAACAAATCTCAACTTTGTTATATTTATTCTTAATGTTTTATGCATTCCAAATGCACGTTACAACCCCAATCAATTTGGTTTCTAAAATTGTTTTTTGCATCATAGATGACAAATATGGTGGGCCAAGTCGGGCCACGTCTCTCTTCTTTATTCAAAATTTTTAACTCGTCGTTGGATACTCATCTCTCTTCACTATTTATATAAATCCATTTTCATTCTCTTATCAAATCAGTTAAGATCGTTTACTTTCCCAAAAGTTTTCAGAGAAAAGAACATCAAATATTTTCCCGGAAAATTTTCTTCTCCCATTTTCTCGGTAAAATGTTCCATCTGCGTTTACAAAAATTTCTTCTGAATTAAAGAGTTTCATCGAGTTTCTTCTTCACTTACTAGTATACACATTCTTCATTTTTCTCTTGTTATAACTACCGGAAAATCTCAGCATTTGCTCTCATTCCGATCTGATTTTTGTTTTCTCGAGAAAATCGACTTTAATATGCAGAAGATGAGTTAATTTCCGATCAACAAATTCGTCATTAATTTCCATCTCTTGTTTAACTTTTCCGGCGAGGAGGAATTTTTTTGAAGTAGAGTGTAAAAAAAATGCAGAGAGTGAGTTTTGAAGTGTCAGGCTATCATTCCGATCCCGAAGCCGGAAGCAGTGGTCCAATGAGCGGTGGTCAATTACCACCGATCTATAAAAAACCAACAACTAAGAACTCCGGATTCACGGCGGAGAATAGCCAAAGAACGCGTACTCCGTCGCCATACGTGGACCTCACGTTAGATGTTCAAGACGACAGAGTCTCTGTACAAAGCCTAAAATCAGAAGGTGGATCTAGCGTTGAAGAGAGTCCAGAGCTCACATTGCTGAAACGTAACCGTCTCGAGAAGAAAACAACTGTGGTGAAGCGTTTAGCTTCTGTTTCTCATGAGCTTAAACGTTTAACATCTGTCTCTGGTGGTATGAGAAAACCACCGAGAGGACCGGCTAAGTTAGACCGGACCAAATCCGCCGCGACTCAAGCGTTGAAGGGACTTAAGTTTATTAGTAAGACCGATGGTGGCGCTGGCTGGAGTGCCGTAGAGAAGCGGTTTAATGAGATCACGGCTACTACTGGTGGACTATTGCTTCGAACTAAATTTGGTGAATGCATAGGTAAATTGATCCCGGGTTTGAGAAATGTATGGGCCTAGGCTTGGAACTTGCAGACATTTTGAAAATTGATTTGAATGTATAATGTAGGGATGACTTCGAAGGATTTTGCGTTGGAGCTGTTCGATGCATTGGCTAGACGAAGGAATATAACAGAGGAAGTGATTGATGGTGATCAACTAAAGGAGTTTTGGGAGCAAATTAATGATCAAAGCTTTGATTCTCGGCTTAAGACATTCTTTGACATGTAGAGTTTTCGATTTTCTTTCGTCTTTTTACTTTCGCTTCTCTGTTTGTGAATCTAAAGTTATGAAAAAATGCAGGGTGGATAAAGATGCTGATGGTAGACTTACAGAAGATGAAGTTAGAGAGGTAAGTAAATACAGAGTTTTAAAAGTTATCTATGTTTTGCTTCACTATTAACTCTGTTTTGGCTTTGTTGGTGTGTGCTCACAGATTATAAGTCTTAGTGCTTCTGCGAATAATCTATCTACAATCCAGAAGAGAGCTGATGAATATGCAGCATTGATTATGGAAGAGCTGGATCCAGACAATATAGGTTACATTATGGTAAGTAATTACAAAATGATTTATTTACCATATTATGACTTGGAGCTAAAGCATTTGTGGTGAATCTTGAAACAGTTGGAGAGTCTTGAGACATTGCTTTTACAAGCGGCAACACAATCTGTAATAACAAGTACTGGGGAGAGAAAGAATCTAAGCCATATGATGAGTCAGAGGCTTAAACCAACGTTTAACCGTAACCCATTTAAGCGATGGTACCGCGGCTTTAGATTCTTTGTGCTAGACAATTGGCAAAGATGTTGGGTTATAGCACTATGGTTCATTGTTATGGCTATTCTCTTCACTTACAAATTCATTCAATACAAGCGTAGCCCTGTGTATCCAGTGATGGGAGCTTGTGTGTGTATGGCTAAAGGAGCAGCTGAAACACTTAAGCTTAACATGGCTTTGATTCTCTTACCTGTTTGTAGAAACACTATCACATTGCTTAGGAATAAGACAAGGCTGGGTAGAGTTGTCCCATTTGATGACAATCTCAACTTCCACAAGGTAAACAAACAAAAACATATCCTAAAACCTTCTCTGTTTCTAGAATTTTCTTATAATTAACTGATGGTTAAAACATTAGGTTATAGCGGTTGCAATTACAATTGGAGTAGCGATGCACGCCGGGGCACATTTAGCGTGCGATTTCCCGCGGCTACTAGCCGCAAGTCCAGAGGCATATAGGCCATTAAGAAAGTTTTTTGGTGATGAGCAACCAAAGAGCTACTGGCATTTTGTAAACTCGGTTGAAGGTATAACCGGAGTCGTAATAATTCTGTTAATGGCGATTGCTTTTACACTAGCTACACCTTGGTTCAGAAGAGGGAGATTAAATCTTCCAGGACCATTAATGATACTAGCTAGCTTCAATGCCTTTTGGTACACTCATCATTTGTTTATTATAGTCTATGTTCTTCTTGTTGCTCATGGATACTTCTTGTATCTCACTAAAGACTGGCACAACAAAACGGTAAATTAAATTAAGTCCCCTTCTTTAAACATATATATATAAGCTAATTAATTTCTAATGATTTGGTTATGAAAATTGTTCCAGACTTGGATGTATTTGATAGCACCGGTGATTCTATATGCGTGCGAAAGGTTGATAAGAGCATTCAGGTCGAGTATCAAAGCTGTGACTATAAGGAAAGTAATGGTTTATCCAGGAAACGTATTGGCATTGCATTTTTCAAGACCTCAAAACTTCAAATACAAGAGTGGTCAATACATGTTTGTTAATTGTGCTGCTGTTTCTCCATTTGAATGGTACGAACCAAACCAAACCAAATTCATATTTTTCTGCAATTAATAAGTTTTCATAACGCGATTTTGATCCAATGCAGGCATCCATTTTCAATCACTTCTGCACCACAAGATGATTACCTAAGCGTTCATATTAGAGTTCTTGGAGATTGGACAAGGGCTCTCAAAGGAGTTTTCTCTGAGGTATTATTACAAAGTTTATAACCAACTTTTGTAGAAGTTAACCAAACCAATGACTTATTGGGTTGTTGTTTCAGGTGTGTAAGCCACCTCCAGCAGGACAAAGTGGTCTGCTCAGAGCCGACATGCTGCATGGTGCAAATAATCCTGAGTAAGTTACAATCTTAACCACTATATCTTGAAAAAATGTGAATCCATGCGTCGTTATCTTAATTCTACACGTAAATGACTAAAGATTGGTTCTAGAAGGTTTTCTTTGAGAGGATGAATCATGAATACGTGATATCCACAAAGATAAAGCATTCTTGAGCATTTTGGTATCTAAGGTGTAAGAATTTCAAACAATCTACCTAATTCATTATAATATAGTTGTGGGAGACAACAACTAAAATAAACTATATACCTAACCAAATTATTACTATTTTATTTAGGTGATTGAGACGCATTATTTGATTTATCATGCAAGCACGATGTTTTCTTGGCTTCTCCATGTGTTTGTGTGACCGCGTAGATCTTTGGGTCCCTCCGCGTGCAATATCTTAATTTTAAAGGCTTTTCCTTAAAAAAAAGAAAGTTGCAAGATGATCGGATAATTTAGGGTACTAGGTCAATATTATATGTTTTTAAAAAATATTTTGCATCACGTCAATTATAATGCTGATATAGTTTATTTAATTAAGGATCAAATTCCTCAAATTTATTTTATTTTGTCTAAATCAATTAAAAAGTAGAAGAGATGCTGACTTTTAACTGGTCTCCGGAGTTTCATATCTGTGTTTTGAGATCACATGTAGCTATTAAGCTCTAGATCCAGGTGTCCGAATATATTTTGGTTTTAAGTGCTCATATGTCAAATTAATATGTTTGATCAGTAGGCATTATTATTCTAATTCATTTACTGCTACCTAGTTTTGCTTTTAGGTGTTCACATGCAAAATTAGTTTGTTTGGATAAGCATGATTATTCTATTCATTTAAGAATTCCAATTTAAAACTTTTTTTTGTATTTATGGGGTTTTCTTTTGGTGCTACAAGAAATGTTAACTATATAGTAATTAAAAATGTAACTTAATTATAATTTGTACCTTATATTTTCCTATAGAGTAGGACAAACAAGAGTCACAAGAGAAAGTGAACATGGCATGATGTTATAGACGTAATTAAAAAAATAGTTACACGTTATTTGATCCAACTAACGTTTGAAAACACAAAATCGGATTTCAAAAGATGTTATCGTGAAAAATGATTGTAAAGATTTAGTTATTTGACATAATATTTGGTTACGATCAAACCTAAACATTTCCATCTACATTACTCTCTTATTGAGTAATATATAAAAAACGTGACCTTTGCTAACGGCTATGATCCTTATAATTGCACAGCTTCCCAAAAGTCTTGATCGATGGTCCATACGGTGCACCAGCACAAGACTACAAGAAGTACGAAGTGGTTCTACTAGTTGGTCTCGGAATTGGAGCCACACCAATGATAAGTATCGTCAAAGACATTGTCAACAACCTCAAAGCCAACGAACAAGCCCAACTCAGCCGAATGGAGAATGGAACAAGTGCACCACAACAAGGAAACAAGAAAGAGAGTTTCAGGACACGTAGGGCTTACTTCTACTGGGTTACACGTGAACAAGGCTCTTTTGATTGGTTCAAGAACATAATGAACGAAGTCGCGGAACGAGATAGCAACCGTGCCATCGAGATGCATAACTACTGTACAAGCGTCTATGAAGAAGGTGATGCTCGTTCCGCTCTTATACATATGCTTCAGTCACTAAACCATGCCAAGAACGGTGTCGATATCGTCTCTGGAACAAGAGTTATGTCCCATTTCGCTAAACCTAATTGGAGAAATGTTTACAAACGTATAGCCATGGATCATCCTAACACTAAAGTTGGTAAGTTCACATCTTCACAGAATCTTGGTTTGGTAGGAGTATATAGAAGTACTATAAGGTGGTATATCATTTTGACATGATTAAAAATGTGCAGGAGTGTTTTATTGTGGAGCACCAGCATTGACAAAGGAGCTAAGGCATTTAGCTTTAGATTTCACCCACAAGACAAGCACCAGATTCTCCTTCCACAAAGAGAATTTCTAAAAGAGACACAGAGTTAAAATGCATAAACGGAAAAAAAAGAGAAGAAGCATGAGTTATGTTTCTTGTAATTTCACTTCCCTTACATTTTTTTTTTTTTTTTACTATGTATACATATCTTGACTGTAGATTTCCCTTACGCTTTTTGGTCGTATGTCTTAATTGTTTTTTTTTTCTTTGGAAAGTGTAACCTTAATTATACTGTCTACAACAATGCTGCAAAAAGAAGCAAATGTTTTACAAGTGGAAAGAATTGCGAGATTTATATATATAAGGGAACGTTTTAGGAGTGTTGAGACTTAAAGCTCAAAGACTTGTACTTTTGTAAATCTCTTTCACGTTTTTGTAAACTCAGAACAATTTGAGAATTGATAGTAGATAGAGCTTGCAAATGAAATAAGAAGTAAAAACAGAAAAGTATTTTGTAGCCTAGACTCTTGCATTGAAGTTGATTAATTGTGTTTTTCCATGGAGTGTTATTATGTGACACTAAAACATATCGTATTCATAATCTAGGCGGCTTTGATTTTATTTTTTTTCAAATTGACCACTCAAAAAGTCTTCAACACGTAAATGGCGATGTACTTTTGATGCTTATCAATTTAACTGCACGAAAATTAAAAACAAATCGTGAACGGCAGGATTCGAACCTGCGCGGGCAGAGCCCACATGATTTCTAGTCATGCCCGATAACCACTCCGGCACGTCCACTTTGATATTATCGTATCATATAATATGTTTTAGTACAAAATCTTAGTTAAATACCAGTTAACCGGTCCGGTTTAAAACGCTGACATGTTCTCACTGAGTCTGCTTATTAATTTGTCCTGGAAAATCTGCTATTGTATTTGTATAGTTAAATAATTTCTGGGTGTTTTTGTTTGTTTGTTTCTTATGTATTTATTTATTCAATAAAAAAGCCTTGAGGAATGTGTTACATATGAGGCTGAGCACCCTCATATTCTCTATCGATACAAGAGGAGGAAAAGAGCCCAAAAGGCCTAAGAAAGTCAAGTGGACCAGCTAATTAGTAAGTATGTGGGCTTGTTAATGTTGCTTCTACCTATAGTTAAATAATCACAGTTAGTGAAGGGTTACTTTATGATGCACATGCTATTCAGGGTGACAGCATGAAGAGATTAGTATAAGTAAAAGGGAGAGAGGTGAGAGGAAGGGCATTGAAAGATTTGGAGAAATGTTGTAACGGGGAGGTGAGAGACTCCATTAATAATTCTCTCAACCTTGTAATCCTTTTTTTTATTAATATCAGAACGTTTTTGTCTTTTACCTGAGTTATAACACTAAATCGTAACAAACTTGGTATCAGAGCAAGGCGTGACTGGGAGTGATGGCACCAAAAGCTGATAACACCAGGAACAATGAAGCGCTGGAGAGAGCCATCGAAACATTACAGAAGGATATGGAGAAACTTTCGGCGCTGGAGTTTAGCGTACAGGAGATGAAACAACAAATGGGAAAGCTGGACATCTTGGAACGTTGGGAGAAGAAGATAATGGAGGAAGAAAGACGTTCGATCGCATCTAGCAAACAACCCGAGGACGACACACAGAACTCGGAGGTAATCGCGAGTCGGAACAAAGAATCCTCAAGGACGTTCCACCAGAATCCAATAAAACCAAGGGAACGAGAGTCGAGGCGGTCGGATTTGCTAGAGCAGAGCGATTCTCTAACCAGGAAAATCGAGATCCCTCTGTTCGACGGTGAAAACGCGGAAAGCTGGGTACTCAAGGTGGAACAATACTTTGAACTGAGTGATTTCACAGAGGAAGGGAAGATGAAGGAAGTGCGGATGTGTTTTGATGGAGGGCGATGACATGGTATCGATGGGAAAAGGACAGGAATCCATTCGCCAACTGGGAGCACTTCGCCCAGACCCACGATCTGACACCAGGCGAGAGGCTGTTGATACTGAGGCAGGAAGAGTCCGCAGGGAAATTCTGCAAAGATTTCATTTTTCTGGCCTCTAACGCCGCCGATGTACCGGAAAATGTCCTCGAAATGGCGTTTATGGCGGGACTGAAACCTAAAACGCGAACTGGTGTGAAAATGTTTGAAGCAAAAAGCTTAAAGAAAATGATGAGTTTGGCAAAAATGGTAGAAAATTGGGCTGACCAAGGAGAAGATTCGCCGGATAAATGGTCGGGGAGTACAAACAGAGCGTCAAGATTCTCTGGGAGTCGGTCCTCTCCAACATTCACACGTGGGAACCAGTACACATCTGGAGGGGTAATTTCATCAAAACCTAATAACCCTAATATGGCTGAAAAACAAACGGTGTCGTTTCGAACCCAAGAAGATAAGTCTCGTCTTCCTCAACCCAGATCCCAGGAGAACCGCCGCAATCAATACCCCCGCAAGTTGACAGACGCAGAAGTAAATGAGCGGAAGGCTAAGGGATTGTGCTTCAAATGAGATGAGAGGTACCATCCCAACCATCAATACCGACAGAAGGAGCTGCAGATACTTATGGTTAATGACGAAAGAATAGAAGGGGAGTTGACAGAGGGAGAGGATAACGAAGAGGAGACCCCAGAATGTGCACAGTTGTCGATTAAGTCGGCCATGGGAATTGATTCGCCGCAGACCATGAAACTGATGGGAAAAATTCAGAGTGAAGCCGTGGTGGTTCTGATTGACAGTGGAGCTTCCCATAACTTTGTTTCAGTGGAGAAAGTGCGCAGTCTGGGCATCTTGGCTCAGAGCACCAATGCATATGGAGTTTTGATGGGAACAGGAGTATCGGTGAGCGGGAAGGGAGTTTGTAAGAACATTGAACTGAAGCTACCAGGTTACACAGTGATCACTAGCTTCCTACCTCTGGAGTTAGGGGAGCTGATGTAATCCTAGGTACGAATGACTGGAAACACTGGGAGATATGAAGGTTAATTGGAAGGAGAAGGTTATGAGGTTTGAGGAAAAGTGAGTGACTGTCACCCTCAAAGGAGATCGTAATCTATGTCTGGCTCTGGTATCATTCAAGACTTTGTCAAAAATGCTGCAACATGAAGGAATGGGAGTTTGGGTGGAATACGGAGGAATCCAAACAGAAGAGGAGCCAATTGTGGAACATCAACCACCAGAGGAGTTACAGGAAGTGTTAGAACAGTACTCTATGGTCTTCGAAGAGCCAAAAGGGTTACCTCCATCGAGAGGGAAGAAGCATGCCATTGTTCTCAAGCCTGGTACCAAACCCATCAGTGTAAGACCCTTTCGATACCCACAGATCCAAAAGAAGAGATTAAGAGGCAAGTGGCAGGGATGCTGTTAACGGGAATAATTAGGGAAAGTGGGAGCCATTTCTCAAGCCCGGTACTGCTGGTGAAGAAAAAAATGAGAGTTGGAGATTTTGTGTTGATTATCGTACGCTGAACAAAGTGACAGTCCTCGACAGTTATCCTATTCCGATGATTGATCAGTTGCTGGATGAGTTGAAGGGGGCGGTAGTGTTCTCAAAGCTGGATTTAAGGTCAGGATATCATCAGATACTAGTTAAAGCTGAGGATGTGCCTAAGACAGCCTTCAGAACCCACAACGGGCATTACGAATTCATGGTGATGCCATTTGGCTTAACCAATGCACCCGCAACGTTCCAGTTACTTATGAATCAGATTTTTTGCCCTCACCTCAGGAAGTTTGTCTTGGTATTCTTCGATGATATACTGATATACAACAGAGGGATGAAAAAACATAGAGTGCAGTTAAGGGTGGTTTTGGAGTTACTGCATCAGCACCAACTGTATGCAAACAAGAAAAATGTCTCTTTGGAAGTGCAAAGGTGGAGTACCTAGGGCATATGATATCAGCAACGGGAGTGGCAGCTGATGAGTGAGTGCCATGCTTGACTGGTCGAGCCCAAGAAATGTGAAAGAGTTGAGGGGATTCTTGGGGCTGACTGGTTACTATCGGCGGTTTGTGAAAGATTATGGGACTTTGGCTAGACCTCTGACCGACTTGTTAAAGAAGGATTAATACAAATGGAGTAAGGTGGCTGAGGAAGCTTTTGGCCAATTGAAGACAGCCATGAAAACTATTCCAGTGCTGGCTCTCCCTGACTTTGAAGTAATGTTAGTGGTCGAGTCTGATGCATCAGGAATGGGCTTAGGCGCAGTATTGATGTAGGAACAAAAGTCAATCACTTACTATAGCCATGCCTTAACAGAGCAACAGAGAATGAAGTCCATATATGAGAGGGAGTTAATGGCGATAGTGTTTGCAATTCAAAAATGGCGGCATTACTTGTTGGGTAGGAAATTCTTAGTGTGAACCGATCAAAAAAGCCTAAAGTTTTTGTTGGAACAGCGTGAGATCAACATGGAATATCAAAGATGGCTGACAAAGATATTGGGGTTTGACTTTGATATTTAATACAAACCGGGGTTAGAGAATAAGGCGGCGGATGCTCTATCAAGGAAAGGTACAGTTCCTACATTATTTGGTCTGACTGTCCCAGCAGCAATCCAATTGGAGGAAATCTGTTGTGAAGTTGATAAAGATGCAGCATTATAGAAAATTGTGGCAGACTTGAAGAAGGATGTGACATCCCAGCCCGACTATTCACTGGTACAGAGGAGATTGCTGTGCCAAGGAAAATTAGTTATCCCAAAAGAATCACAATTGACATGATTAATCATGAGAGAGTTTCATGATGGTAAGATGGGGGACACGAAGGGGTCCTGAAAACACAGAAACGAATCACAGAGTTATTATTTTGGGAGGGCATATTGACAGATATCAGAAGATACGTGGCGGCTTGTCTGGTTTACCAGCGAAACAAGTACTCCACTCTGGCCCCAGGAGGTTTACTACAACCCATGCCGATCCCAACTAACATATGGGAGGACATTTCAATGGATTTTGTGGAGGGGTTGCCTAAGTCGGGAGGATTCAATGCGGTGTTGGTGGTAGTAGATAGACTCTCTAAGTATACACACTTTGTGAAACTGAAACATCTCCTCACAGCTACTGAGATCGCCAATCTATTTGTTCAAGAAGTGGTTAAGCTGCATGGTTTTCTAAGAACAATCATCTCGGACAGGGATAAGATTTTCCTCAGCCAATTCTGGAAGGAGCTGTTTCGTTTATCAGGAACAGGGTTATGCTTCAGCACAGCCTACCACCCGGAGTCTGATGGACAAACAGAGGTAACCAATAGGGGTCTAGAAACTTACTTGAGATGCTTCTCCAGCGACACACCAAGAAACTGGTCAGAATTTCTCGCTTGGGCTGAGTGGTGTTACAATTCATCATTCCATTCAGCCATTCAAATGACCCCATTTAAAGCTGTGTATGGAAGAGAACCACCGGAGCTGATCAAGTTCGAAAATGGATCCACTAACAATGCTAGTTTGGAAGAGCTGTTGAAAGAAAGGGATAACATGTTGGGGTTATTGAAAGCAGATCTCCACAAGGCTCAACAAAGGATGAAGAATAGGGTGGACAGCCATATAAGGGAGTTGGAATTTGAAGTAGGTGACATGGTTTTTCTTAAGATCAGGCTATACAGGCAAAGATCCCTCGCAAAGAGAGCCAATGAGAAGCTGGCAGCACGCTTTTATGGACCTTATCCTATAGAAGCCAAAGTTGGAGAAGTGGCATACCGTTTGAAACTGCCTGATGAGGTAAAAATCCACTCAACCTTTCATGTGTCTCAGCTTAAAAAACTGGTAGGAGAGGCGCATGAAGCAGTATCGATACCTGCGCAACTCACCGCGGAAGGAGTATTAGAAGTTGAACCTGAGGCAATTTGGGGTTACAGAAAGAATCCAACCACTGGTCAAGAGGAAGTTTTGGTAAAATGGAAGAACCTGCCAGATTTTGAAAGCTCGTGGGAATGGAAAAATACTATCAAGCAGCAGTTTCTTTCACTCAACCTTGAGGACAAGGTCAATTTCAAAGGCGGGGGTATTGTTACATATAAGGCTGAGCACCCTCCTATTCTCTATCGATACAAGAGGAGGAAAGGAGCCCAAAGGCCTAGGAGAGTCAAATGGACCAGCTAATTAGTAAGTATGTGGGCTTGTTAATGTTGCTTCTACCTATAGTTAAATAACCACAGTTAGTGAAGGGTTACTTTATGATGCACATGCTATTCACGGTGACAGCATGAAGAGATTAGTATAAGTAAAAGGGAAAGAGGTGAGAGGAAGGGCATTGAAAGATTTGGAAAAAAGTTGTAACGGAGAGGTGAGAGACTCCATTAATAATTCTCTCAACCTTGTAATCCTTTTTTTTATTAATATCAGAACGTTTTTGTGTTTTACCTGAGTTATAACACTAAATCGTAACAGAATGCTACTGTTACAGACATACAATTTTGGGCCAATTTGTTTGTTGTATGATGTGAGAGTTTCAGCTTAAATGCAGATGAGATACCTTAAATTTAGTTTAGTTAGATTGATGCATTCTCTGCAAGTGCTTATGTTGTCTGGAACAAGACTCGGTAAATGTGGAACACAAAAGCATATTATTGTGCTCGTATTATTGAATTTGTTCGTGCAATCCATTATTACAACATGTAGATTGTTTGTTTCAGTCTGATATTATTAACATGTCCTTGAGAATTACATTACACACACAATTATAAAGGAATGCTTCCTTTTATAACTGAATTATCAGATCTATAACATCTGCTTTATGGTCTCTGAGCCGCATGAAGCATATCGTTTATTTATCAGTTTCGAATACTGAAGAACTTGCAGATAAGAAGAAGAACTGAATCACTTGATGAGAATGCATCTCGTTGGTGCTCCTTGCGCTCCAAGCAATCTCAACGTACGGTAAGCAATGAAGCGAGTATGTTCCTACCTCCACATCATCCAGCTTCAGCGCTATTTCCACAGGAATTATATCCTGAAATCATGAGTATCTCCTGTGTTAAAGATGTACTTCACACTAAACGCTTACTTAATGAGCTAACAAAATTATCTCTCTCAATTTCTTGTCTAGTGAAATAGATATGTTCAATCATATCACATCACCAAAAATTGGCAATGCAATGCACAATAACCGGTTTCCGGGGAATTTAGTAAACCCTAAGAAATACTCTTAAGATACCATAAAGGCGTAACAAACACAATGAAAACAAAAAGCTAAGAAACCCAAGTTCTATCTCTTACCAATAAGTTTGACATCTGTCTGTATTCTCAACCAACCAGATGTCAAACTTATTGGTAAGAAACTAGAAATTTTCTTAGGGTCATCGGTCATGAACCCACCAAAGCTTGCCCCATCGGTCATGAACCCACCAAAGCTTGAATCAAACTCTTTCTTAAACCACAGGAGAAAGCAATGTTCAGGTTAGAAATGAGGAAAAGCTTTGTCCTCTTAGTATCTCATTGTTACAAGTTCACAGTAAGATTTTTGCGCTGTACACAATGAACAGAAAAAAAAAAACCTAAGAGAGATCGGCAACCATGAATCATGGAGAAGATTCACCGGCTGAAAAAATTATGATGCTTCCTGATGATTTGTTATTAAACTGCTTAGCTCGCATCTCAAGATCATACTATCCAACTCTCTCCTTAGTCTCTAAGAGATTTCGCTCTCTCGTTACTTCAACGGAGCTCTACAAATCTCGAGCTCGCTTGGACCAATTCCGACGGATTTCTGATGGATTTTTTCGTCTGTTCTATCTCGTCGGAAATATAAATTCCGTCGGAAATCCGTCAAAAATTGTAACGGATTTCCGACGGATATCAAATCCGTCAGAAATCGTCCGACGGACACATTTCGACGGATTTCCGACGGACATATTTCCGACGGATTTCCGATGGACATATTTCCGACGGATTTCTGACGGACATATTTCAGACGGATATAAAATTTTATTAATAATATTTAATTTATTGTAATTAATATACAATTAATTATAATTAATATATAAAAGTAATTCGGAATAAATATAAATTAAGATTTAAAATTATAGTTATAAATAAATTTTTAATTATAAAATTTTAATTAAAATAAAAAATTCCGATGTATAAATTAAAACAAGAAGAAGTGATATATTAAAACAAAATTCCGACGTATATATCCGTCGGAACTAGCGAAAAAATTAATATTTGCCGGTGTTTTTCGAAAATATTTGGAACATTCGCGCCTATATTTTTTGCTATCCGTCGGAAATACGTTGGAAATTTCAGACGGATTTCTGACGGATAGCAAAAAATTTAAACAAATTTAATTCACGCGGGCAACTTACGCGGTCAAATTTTCATTTTCCATCGGAAATCCGTCTGAAATTGACGATTCCATCAGAAATCCATCTGAAATTTTCTGATGGATTTCAGACGGAGTTCAGACGGATTTCTGACGGATTTTTGATGGAATTTGTTTTTTCGGCTTAGAACGCGACACGTGATATGTCAGACGGATTTCTAGTCATATGTCAGACTAAACCTTAGAACGCGACACGTAAAACCACAAAACCGTCGGAAATCCATCGGTAATTTCCGATGGATTTCTGACGGTTTTGTGGTTTCGTGGTCGTTTACGATCCGTTTCTCTTGAAATATGTTTGTAATATGATTTGTTACTCATTTCAATGATAAAATATTAACAAATACCTTGTTACATATTAAATATACCAAAATTAGAAAATTTTATTTGTTATGTTTTTAAATCATCGCTTAAGTATATGTATCATCGTTTAACATGTAAACATGATTGTCTGAATTTTTCTAATTTTGGTATATATGATATATAACAAGGTTTTTGGTATTATTTTACGATTAAAATGAGTAACATAGCATACTACAAACATATTTCAAGTTAAATGGATCGTAAAAGACCACGAAACCACAAAACCGTCGAAAATCCGTCGGAAATTACCGACGGATTTCTGACGGTTTTGTGGTTTCACGTGTCACGTTCTAAGGTTTAGTCTGACATATGACTAGACAAGCCGAAAAAAATAAATTCCATCAAAAATCCGTCGGAAATCCGTCGGAAAATTTCAGACGGATTTTTGACGGAATTGTCAATTTCTGACGGATTTCCGACGGAATATAAATCCATCGGAAAATTTCAGACTGATTTCCGACGGAATCGTCAATTTTCATGTCTATCGGAAATACGTCGTAAATCCGTCGGAATTTTCCGACAGATTTATATTCCGTCGGTTTTGCGGTAAATTTCTTGTAGTGAAGGTAGATGGATAGAGGGAGGCATGTCCATGAATAAGGGATTGGGTTGTTCGTCATCATATTGTGTGATAGAGAACGTGTTCTAGTGTTATATTGTTAATAAGATACGTTGGTATGACCCCATAGAAAGAGTATGGACAACTTTAAAGGGTTTGGAAAGATTGCCTACCTTGCCTTGTATGGGTCCTGTTAAATTGGCGGATCATGGTGGGAAAATGTTAGTTTTATGGGAGGAATATGATAAGAAGAAAATAGTATGGTGTGCACAAGTTATGCTTGAAAAACGCCAAGATTTATGAATTTGGGGGACGCTTGAGTGGTTTGACATTGTGTATATGTCCGATGGGCCAAACGGTTTAGAGAGTTTAGTGCATGCTGTTACTAGTACGGATTGGTGAATGAGTCATGATCATGGGATATTTTGTTTTGGTTTGGTTTTGTTTTGTTTTTTCCTTTTTAATATTCTTGTGGAACCTGAGAGCTTGGAGAATTAATGTTTGTTTGTTTTTTTTTTTTTTTTTTTTGCAATTTATTTGGCAATATGTAACAATCAAATTCTGGTAGTACATAGGCAGAAAAATTGTATGTTTTCGATTGAACTAATTTGGTTTATGTTACTGTTTGATTTGTGTAGTCTAACAAAGGCACAGTGCCTCAAATTTTCCCACTATTTACATGTTATACCAATGAACTCTACTAGCTCTAACAATGGCATTGTCTACAAGAAAAAGACAAACTAAAATAACACTTAAACACCACAGAAAAGAAGTTTTATAAATATGCGTATAAAACTTTGTATTTTATTGTTGATTTAGCAAAACATATTAGCCTAAGTGCCTAACGTGAAGGATATGTTTCCCAATCTTTCGAGATTTTTGGAATCTAGTCTCTTTAAGGTTATCAGACTTGGATATCTTGTTATCATCCATTTTTATGTTTTATCAAACAAGTCTTGTTTTGCAAAACGTATCTTTAACTCTCATACAATTACTCAACCAATAGAAGCATCATCCTTTGGCAAATTCTATCATTTATTTTTAAAAACATTTGTACCTTGGAGTAACAGGTATATAGATTGTACATAGAACTAGATGAAATAATCAAACGTGGAGATACATAAAGCTGGTAGAAGAGAGGAATCTAAATACATACATGTATAGACACAATCATGATTCAGAACATTTAGCCAAAAAATAAACTAAAAAGGGACATACCTAAAGCTGGTAGAAGAAGAGGAATCTAAATACATACATGCATAGACACAATCATGATTCAGAACATTTAGCCAAAAAAAACTAAAAAGGGAATTTGCTTTCTGTTGTTGAATGTAGAATTTCAGTGATATTTGTCACGTGTTCGGTTTCTAATAGCAAAACCGAGCACGTGATCAAAACTTATATCTGATAGAACCATCGAGTTCTTATCCCAATTCTATAACTAAAAATTTTACGATATTAAATTAAAAATAATTAAAACACTTTATATCCGCACAGGAACATCACCTAGTTTATTTATATATACAGTGGAAACCGAACTAAAACGAGAAGATGTTTCATTCAGTTAACACCAAAAGGACAAGACGTTACCTAACTTTCTTCCACTCTCCAGTACACCAAAATCTATTCCAATACAAGAACCAAAACTTAAAACTAACTTCTATTAATTGGTACTACCTTACACATCACAATTGGAGTCATCAAAGCAAAAGTGAAAAAGTCATAACTAAAATTTCTCAGCTAATAACTCAAAAGTCAAAAACTGTAGAGAGCTTTCTATATTGGGAAAAATTATTTAAGAGTGAAGAAACAAGAATATATTGTATCATTCTCATACAAATGATGTTTAGAAGAATTATGTACGTTAAAAATAACCTAGTTGTATTGGTTCTCTTCTTTATTATTCCCAACTCTTTTCGTCAATATCAAAATGAAGTGAAGCCACTAATCAAGTTCTAGACTCTTTTTCATAGCTTCGTAAACCATATATGTAATGCTTGCAGCAGGAACAGCCTTCAGAAGGTTTGGTAAAAGCCCTTTGTAGAGTGCTCTGTAACCTTCTTCACTTATTGTCCTCCTGAATTCTCCAGACATCGATGTCCTTGCTCGTTCCGCTTGCATTCTGTGTGACAGTAACAAACATATATTTCGTATGAAGATACTTCAAATACCCACTAGAACTGATATATGGCTTGTGTATGGAGTTTGCGCTGAGAGAGAGAACAGTATAAACAAATAGACTATGAAATTACCTTGTTCTCACAACCTGCAAGGGATAAACACAAGTTGCTCCAAGAGCTCCTGAGATTGTTCCACATCCTAGTTGAACAAGCGGACCTGGTTCTGAAGACCAAACACAAGCACAGTTTATATGAGAGTACATTCACGCAGATTCAGACATAATAGGCAAATATAGCAATTAAGAGATTTTACCAGCGTCTTGAAGAATATATATCCTGGACAAGTCCTTTAATTTCTCGTATGCAGCAAGGTCGATACCCGCATAAGGAATAATTCCAAGAAGAGAAGGGAAAAGACCTTTGTAAAAGGCGCGTGGACCTTCATGAACTAATATGTCTTTGGTGAGTGTTCCAAGCCTGGGAACAACAACACTTGCTTGGCTCGTGCAAGTCTGCAACCGAGTTTTCACAAGATCCAAAGGGTATATAGAGGCTTGAGCCACTGCACCAGCCATACCTCCTGCAAAAAGTCTAGCGGTTGTGCCTATATCCGCTTTGTCTTCAGCCATGTTTTCACCAATAGCGTTTTTGAAAAGCTCATATGCATAGAACTTGATGGCACTTTCTGGTGCTACCTTCACAATATTCAACCCATTACCTCGAAAAAATCCCCGAACCCCACCCTGCTTCCATATCATCTTTATGGTTTCTCGGATTGTAGCATCGGTTTTCTGAATTTGCAAAAGAACTTTTAAGCGATCTAGAGGTGCAGTTGCAGTCCTAGAAGCTGCACCAGCTATGCCACCTGTGACAGAACTATTTTGTCATCAGAAAACTTCAAAACAAATGATCTTTTATGTTGTTCAAAAAAAAAAATGCTCCTGACAATTGTGGAAATACCTGCGATGAAATAGTTGCTCCGCTTTACGTGTTTGCTAATGCCTTCTGGAATAACGGCTTGTTCTCCAATATCTACAAGACATACTCTTTCCCAGTGATGGTATATATTTTCAATTGTAGCTTCGTGAGGGTACAGCAAAAGAAAATCTCTCCACTCTTCAAACATTATAATTCCATCATTGTCCTTGTCAACGTGTTCCACAAAACGAGCAAGCTCCTCATCATTTATCTCAATTCCTACAAAATAGAAACTGTTGTGGCTTATAGGACGAAAACAGAGCATAAACACAAAAGTCGTGGTTAAAAATTCTAATCTCTACACATATAACTGAGACAAAACTTGAGCACATAGATGAAAATTAAAAAGCCTAATTTTAAAATGCTTACAAGTGAGGGTGTATTAACTATGGTACACCAAATGAAACCACTACACACAACCCAGAGGAAGTCTTCACAAGTACATCATACTAAACCACTCAAATTCACACACAAGAGTCTCACCATAATTAATGATCATACACATATGGCAAAAAGATTAACACAAATCTTATCAAAGTAAGCCGCATGCGAACCATGAATCTTTCTAACTATCACTCTCATCCTTTACTATTCCAAGATTGCTTCAACAGAGCTTTTACAAACTTCTACTGATCTACAAAACTAAGTTCATTCAAAACTTATAACTTCTTAACTAAAAGACTAATTCACTCCATAACTCAGCTTAAGATACTATGATCTTCAAATCACATTATAATCAAGCTCTAAACAAAAAAAAAAGCCTTCAACTTTAAACTCCACGCATCAAAATAATCAAGAATTGAAGCATATAAAATAAAATTTACCAGCCTTAACGAGTGAATCCCAAAGTCCTTCAGGTGAAATACAACCATTATGCTCAACATCAATAGCTTGAAAAATTCTATACAACTCAAGCTCCTTATCATCCATATATCTACGAAACTCATGATAATCAACACGCCCATCTCGATTCTGATCACAAACCCTAAACAATTCCTTTGCATATTTATACCCACTTGGGATTTGAAGCGCACACAAGCCCTTTTCGATTTGAGCGCAGTCTAAGTAGCCAACATTCTCAGAATCAAAGAAATTGAATAAGCTCCTGATTCGTAAATCTCGTTCTTCTCTTGTCTCACGAAGTGCTAGAAGAACATGATCCATTGAAACCGGTCCGGGTTTCTTAACCGGGTTACAACAACCTTGTTTTGATTTCGTTGCTTCCATTTTTGTTGGTAAACCAACATGCTCCACACCATGAGTCGACATGATCAAGAAATCAGAATATAAAGATCAGATTTTTCGATTCTGGGTTTGTGATCATATCATCCTTCTATTCAGATCTGTAGAGGATGTAATGAATCTCATTTACAATCTCCAGAAAACGCTCACCAATTTCAAATCTGAGTGAAGACCGATGAATTGAAGAAAGAAAGGATCTAAATTGAAAAGAAGAGAATCAATGGAGATGCTGATGCTTTTTTGCAGGTGAAGAAGCTGAAGGAAGAAGAAGGAAGAAGAAGAGAAAGGTGTGAGAACGGGGCCAATCTCTCCAATGGTGCGGAGTTGAGATTCTCTTGGGATATTCTTCATTTAATTTTTATACGATTTATTAATTTGATTATAACTTTCTTTAGCTTAACTTATAAAATAAAATGCTTTATGCGTTTACCTTTTTTAATTGTTTTAAAAGGGAATTTTTGGTGATTGTTTTAAAAAGATTAGTTTTTTTCTTGACACGCCTCCCAAACCATGCATAAATAGGTGATGGGTCCAAAATTGAAAAAGTAAGCTCCCACGTTTAAAATAGTGGTATAGATTGTTAGTATATAACACTCAAACAACATTTAGGGCAAAGCTAGGTCCGAGCCGTTACGAAGTTTAAGTGTGATACTTTGAGTTCAGGCGATCTAGCTCGAGATGAAGTGTTTTGTGTGTTTTACGGATGGACTACCAAATTTTAAAGTTCTTACTTCTTATTTACAAAACTCTTTTAAATATACAAAAATTAAGAGATCGGGTGTGCGGTTCTCACGCATGATGGTTTATTCTCTCTCAAACTCCGAGAGTAGTTGCCTCAGATCTTTCTAGTTCGGAGGCTCTCTCCGGTGAAGTCGCACCGAGAGAGCTCTCCTTCACCTTTTGGAGTCCAGTGCGCTTCATCCGGGTTGGATGTTTCTTCTGGTGGATTTTGGAGGTCACTCCTAACTTCGAGGTAGAGAGGTTCATCGATTATGCGGAGGCTGCGTGGAAGACTTTCTCTTTAGCTCTTCAAGGATGAATTTCAGAGGAGTCTTTTTTCGGTGCTTGTACGGTGGCGTCTCGGCAACACGGAGGTTTGGAGCCGAGGTCGTGAGGTGGCACAGTGACATGTGGTTTTGAGGGAGTTGATTCGTCGGAAGTCATCACTGGTGATTCGTTTCTGCTAGAGAACGGCAGATTCAAGCCGTGGTGAAGTTTTCCCGTTGGCTCACATTCCAAGATCCCTATCCCTCTTGTCGGTAAGTTTTCCATCAAATCAGTCTAGGTGATCTGTAGTCGATATGTCGTCTCTCGCCTCTCTGCCGGATCGCTAGTAGGTAGTCAGTTGAAGGGCCTGATTCAATTGATTGTAGCGATGGTCTTGTTTTGTTTGTGGTGGAGGTCTTATGTTCTGCCGCTCTTCATCGGAGCTCTTCTGTTCTGAGAGCAGATTTTCCATTGTTCCATTTTTCATTTTCAGATTTTCCTTAGATAGAGACAAAACAGCAATCTTAGATAGAGATTTTCCTTAGAGCATGTTTATTGGCATATACTAATAATGGGTTCTTAGGTAATATTATATTATTAAGTTTAGATTAAGAACTTTTGATAAGAAATATATGGAATTACATGTTTATTGGGAGAACCCCTGAAGGGGTTCTTAAAATTTTTTTTTTTTTTTTTACATAATTGATATTAAAATATATTTCACATATAAAATTTTAAACATAATACATACAAATAATTTCTTATATCTTCAATTGTTATCATGATCACGTCCAAATTTTTGCCATATATGCTCAACCAAATCATCTTTCAATTGTTGATGTTGTTGTCTATCCCGAATTCTAGTTCGAACCGTGAACATATTGGCGAGATTTGTGGGCATATCTGTAGAATACGTGAGATCCACATATGAACTTGCGTTACTTTCTCCTTGGTGGAATTCTGAAACATCAAACTGAGTGTGGACATCTCGTTAAGTCTTCTACTATCATATTATGAGGATGATACAAGCTCTCATAATCTTTCCTATTTTTGCTTTATCCCAAGAAAGAGCGGGGTTTTTAACAATGGCAAATCGAGCTTGCAAGACTCCAAAAGCACGCTCGACATCTTTTCGGGTAGCTTCTTGATGTTGAGAAAATAATGATGCCTTTGGGACCTGTGGAATTGGAATAGATTGGATAAATGTAGCCCATTTCGGATAAATACCATCGGTGAGATAGTATGCCAAATGATACTCCCTTCCGTTTACTGAGAAATTCACTTGCGGAGCTTGACCATTTATGATATCATCAAAAACGGGTGACCGATCAAGAACATGAAGATCGTTTAAGGTACGGAGGTCCAAAAACGCATGCCATATCCAGAGATCATATGAAGCTACCGCCTCTAAAACGATAGTGGGTTTTCCCGAACCACGTGAATATTGCCCTTTCCAAGCGGTCGGGCAATTCTTCCACTCCCAATGCATACAATCAATGCTTCCTACCATCCCGGGAAATCCTCGTTGCTCTCCAACATGAAGTAGTCGTTGAAGATCCTCAGCAGTGGGTCTTCTTAGGTAATCATCGCCAAAGAGATTAATTATTCCTTCGACAAAATTTAGCAAACATAAACGAGCAGTTGTTGCACCAAGCGGATGTATTCGTCAACCGTATCAAGGGCAGTGCAATATGCCAAGAGGCAATTGCTGTACACTTCGGAAGTGCCGAGAGAGGATGCCTTCGGTAGCATCATTTTTGTGTTGAAAATAAGGAATTTCATTGGAAAGTCGATCAACAATATACAAGAACAATGACTTGTTCATTCTAAAACGCCGTCGGAATAGATTAGCCGGGTATGTTGCATTTTCACTAAAATAATCGTTCCATAAACGCATGTGGCCTTCTTCGCGATCTCTTTCAATAAAAACCCATTTTTTCCTTGACTTTCTTGGCTCTTGATTATCAGCATAAGCAATGAACATATTGTCGAATGTTTGATCGAATGTTTGATCGAAAACTTGGTCAAAATATTGATCAAATTGTTCATCAAAATTATCATCTAATGATCCATCAATATTATTATTGGAAGAAGAAGCCATATTTGTTTTTTTTTTGCTGAAGATAAGAATAAAGAGAAGCAAATAAGAACAATAGTTTTGATGCAACAAAACAAAAAGAAAAACCAAGTAGAAGCAAAGAAGAATAAGGGTTGGGAATAAAAATTGTTGATCGGCAAGGAGAAATAAGAGAAGAAGCAAATATGTTTTTTGCTGGTTGTGTGGTTATTCATATATATATATAAAGAATTGCAGAAGAAAAGTCTCGTGAATACAAGAATAACAAAGTCTCGTGAATACAAGAAGAAAAAAACCAAATAATAATAGAAGAAAATAACAAAAGAAGAAAAGAAGAAAATAACAATTCTCGTGATAACAAAAAAACAAAATAACAATGAAAACAAAGTCTCGTGAATTGGCCTAACTTGGCTCTTGATGAACTTCTCTTGTTTCTTTGTGCCTAACTTGGCTCTTGATGAAACTTGGCTCTTGATGAACTTCTCTTGTTTCTTTGTGCCTAACTTCGCTCTTGATGAATTTCTCTTGTTTCTTTGTGCCTAACTTGGCTCTTGATGAACTTCTCTTGTTTCTTTGTGCCTAACTTCGCTCTTGATGAACTTATGAATCCTCCGAGCATTAAACTCATTTCATCAGTTTTAAAGCAAACATTACACCTATAACACAAACATTTCATCAGTTTTAAAGCAACTATGTTTCATCAATTTCAAAACAAACATACTATATTTTACACATACACACATAAATAAAAAGAAAAATTACAGCTATAACACAAACATAGACACAAACAAACTGGAAACAAACAGAGATTATGAAACAAAGCTGAAACACAAACATAGATTATGAAACAAAGCTGAAACACAAACAAACTCGAAACCTAAACAAATTCATTAGCCAACATGTAATCAATAAGCCTCTTCTTCAAAGCTTCTTCACCCTCTGATAGTGGTTCTTTTTTTGCAATGAGACTGTCAAGTAATCCTAGCTTGGACAGTCTTTCTTTACTTGTCGACATTCTTTCTTTACTTGCCAAATCCTTCTCTTTAATCGCCCACATTGTCTGAAACTCAGCCAGTGGAACCTTGACCTCTACGGTACCCCTCTTACATTTTCCTTTAGCTGCCTTAACTCCAGGAGGCCTGTTGGTTGCTAGATCCTCTTTGTCAGTATTTGTCACCTCTGCTTGAGAGCTTGCGGATTGTGAACCAGCCTCAATCCTTCTCCTTTTACAGCTTCCTTCACTTTTAGAAGTAAGGAGGTCACACCATTTCTGGTCATTTTTTAGCTCCTTCCAAGCATGCTCAAGAGTAAATTTCTTCTTATGGTCACGGTAGAATATTTCATGAGCCAGTTTGAGAACATCATTATCATTCTGTCCACTAGCCTTTGCTCTTGTTGCAGCCTCGTAGGAGCCACAGAACTTGCAAACCAAATCATTAATCTTGTGCCACCGTTGCTTACAATGGTCTTTGTCTCGGCTTTCTCTTCCTTCAGCCTTGGGACAAGCGGCGAAGTATGCTGCAATGCGTTTCCAGAAGCTCCCTGACTTTTGCTCATTTCCTATGATAAGATCCTTGCTTGTGTTTAACCACGAGCTGATGAGTAACACATCATCTGTAGGAGTCCATTTTCTTCTTTCTCTTCTCTCTGCAGGCGTGTCTTGACCATTGCTTGAAGCTTCGATTGGTTGAGTACTAAAGACAGGGACACTCTCTTGTTGACTGTTAAGCAGTTCAACAAAGTTGGAGGTTTGGGTATATGGATCCACATCAGTGAAATCCATGATGTATCAAAGAAGAGAGAAATAGAAGAACAATAATGTTTAAGAGATGATAAGAAAGAGAAGAAGGAATTTGTGTTGAGGATGAAAAGAAAGAGAGGAAACCACCTGTTTAAATTGCAGAGAAGAAGCACGGAAATATGTAAGCATTCATCACCTAACCACATCGACTTGACATTTATCTAACAACTAGCTGCATTCATCACAACTAAACCATTCACCACAACTAAACTAACCATTCATCATAACTAAACCAGTCATCACAACTAAACTAACCATCACCTCTCCATTTAATACGAAACACAACTATTATCTACCACTAAACAGCATTTGACTAGATGGATAGAAAGAAGTAAAAAATCGTGTTTAATAGATGGAAAGTTGATTGTGTTAATTTAATTGACTTGACTTGTATCTTACACTAAAACAAGCATTCATTAACACTAATGGTTGACCAAAACTTGTTCTGTTTACTTTAATCAATAGAGAAAAGTAATACCAAGGATAAGTTCTCTTCTTAGTACAAACACGAAGCTATGATATTTATTTGGAAGCAACAAAACAAAAACAAAAAGAGTAAAATTGAGATACAGAGACATACCTGTAGTATTGTCCAGGACACTCCCAAAGAGTTTCAGCAAGCCGGCCATAAAACTTCTTCAAATCATTGATTTTTTCCTTAGCTTTCTCGATAACCTCTGATTCATCAAAAAAATAAGCAATCTTATTAGTCACAACTTCGTCACCAAGTTCTGAATCTAAGGGGAAAAACATCAACCAACCCAACAAGCCATTTAGCTAAAAGATGAAATTTTTATCCTATTTTGTTCTAAAAGTTTTCGAATTTGGACTAGTCATTACCAGAAATATGTCGAGATTGATGAACGAGAAGGAGATTAGCTTGAATAAGCCTCGTAGCCGACTCCATCTCAAGCAAATGAGACGATGGTGGAGGAACCTGATCATCTCCTCCCGCCATAGGAATGGAGCAAGAAGAAGAGGATGATGAGCGAGAAAGGAAGGAAAAGGAATGAAACGCCGCGTTTACGTTGCGAAGAGGATTGGACCGCCGAGGAGCAACTTGGCGAATAAAGAGGAAGAAAATGGAGATGGCGATTTACGAGGAAGAAAGAAAGAAGAAAGAAGAATGAAAAAAAAAGTGGAACCGAATGAAAAAAAAATTATGAGTAACACGTGCCATTAAGATTCGTTTCTTCCAGATCTAAATTAAGAATCGACTCTTACAATTTGTTGGGTTTATTATTTATTTTTGGGCCCATAATTGTTAAGATCTACAGCTAAGATCTCCCGATAAACATGCTCTTAGATAGAGACAACAGATCTCACTGGTTCAAGCTAGATTTCAAGATGAATGAAACCATAACATAGTACCAATAGTTTCACAATGCATAACAATGTATATTTTAAAAAATGGATTGAATATCTCTAATCCAAGTCAATCTTATCTACATAGTGACAATTAATACACAGATTATCTTCCAGTTTTGTTTTAATTAATAAAATTAAGAGTTGGAAGATACAAATCTTAATTTTGTTATAATAAAATTTAATGCAATCAAATACAATGTAACACATGAAAACCATATGTATATCATTGTCCAATCCTTTGGCATATGATCCTTCTTTTCTAAATGACATGTCAACTTTATAATAAAATAATAATTAATAATTAAAACAATATGTAAACCAAACTTACTTTTTCTTTTTCTGGTAAAAAAATTCAAACCTTCTTTATCCCCTTTTAGGTAACAGATTTTCAAAATGCCTCTATTTGAAAATAACACATAAATGGTCAAAATCTTTTGATTTAAAAAGGGATATTTTCTTTAAAAATTACACAATCAAATCATTTTAAAATATGACTCCATTTGGTCCATATAACTAATTAAAAGAAAGAAAATGTGATAAAATTTAGCAAATATCAAAGTTAAAAATTAAACCCTTTTAAATTATACAAGTAAACACAAACTATGAGTAAATCCTAAAATGTAAAAATTTCATCAAAAAATAAGAAGTACACAACACATATTTTGGATGTTGATATGTTTATATCCTTTGTTTTACTATCTAACTTGTTACTCTTGAAAAATTAGGAAAAATATTCATGTACCGAACTTAAAAAAGAAATTAGTTAAATACAAGTAGATTCCCATTAAATGATATTAATTTCTTCCTTAAACGAAGGGTTTTCTATAATGTACAATGCATATAAGAGCATCTGCATTGAGGGTCTTTCACAAAAATCTCTCAACTAGAAAACAAATACTAAAATAAGAAATAATAATATATAATTATGATTTAAAAAAAAAAGTGGGGAGAATCTTTCAAAGTCTCTCAAAGAGAGATTCTCTCTACATTGTTTAGACTCTCATAGTTAAATATTATTATTTTTTATTTTATAGTTGAGAGACTTTTGTGAGAGATCCCAATGCACATGCTCTAAAAGCTTAAAAAAAAAATATACAAAGGCCTTCCAAGCAGTTTTTTTAAATTAGCCCAACTACAGTTGTTATAGTAATTGAACTGAAGCACAAAAATAAGAGCCCATAACAAAACCGTTTTCACTACTCTTTATATCCCTTGAGCCAATTTAGGGATTTTAGAAATTGTGAGTAGCATAGTCGAAAATCATTCAGTCATGGAGCAGCCAGCAACTAATATAGTAGAATAACCAAAGTAAGTGAATAATCTTTGAGTCAGGGGGTCATTGGCCTGATCCCGGTAAAATAAGTGAATAAGCTTTTGTGTAAGTAAATTTATTATGTTCCATCGGCAAAGTTGGTAATTTCCTATGTGGTGGTGACACCCCATAACTGGTGTTTCATACTCACAATTGACTCTTTTGGTTTACTTATTCTTTTTCTGACAACCTATATGTCACTTTTATTTTATATATATGTCTATTTATTATTTTCTCAAGAATAACAAAGACCCTGGTAAAATTAATTTCCTGGTTGGCCACTCATCTTATTCCTATATTTCTTTATCGTATTCCTTGCAAATCCATGTAATCATTTGTAGCCCGTATATAGAATAAGCGTTTGGGTATTTGTATCCAGAGATGAATCTATGGGTAGAAACAATTATATTTTATATAAAAAACATTAGCTGCTGTGAAATCCTCACCGGCGGGTAAGAAAAGAATGACGGTAGAGAGAACAAGGGACGACGTCTATCAATTACGTTAACAAATGGGCCTAGTGGACAACACACAAGAAAGAAGAGTATTGGGCCTTAAAGACATGAACATATCAAGCCCAAATAATGGAGGAGCATCTTCTTCAAGTCAAAAATAGATGCAGATGTGTACTATGAAGATGATGAAAGCTCCAGCCTGTGGAGTGGTCCTACACAACCAATTTCAGCCGTTAGAGACAGAAGGATTATGTGGCTAAGATGAAAACACTTGTCTATTTTTGTATCGTTGGATTCTAGGGCTTTCACTTTGGATGAGGCATATATATTTGCAGAGATTGTAATCGCCACTGTGTGGGAAAAATCAAGTGAATAAGAAATTAAGTTTGTTCTATATCTTTCTCATGTATCAGAGCTTCTATAAACCCTAACAGGTGCTGTAATGGCAGATGCTCAAGATCCTTCACCGTATCCATTTCCGTCGACTGTTCATGTGTCTTCCTCCGTTACGTTGAAGCTCAATGACAACAATTACCTTCTCTGGAAGACTCAGTTTGAGTCTCTTCTTCGTCACCTGAAGTTGCTTGGGTTTTTAAATGGTCAATTGTGTGCTCCTGAAGCAGAGATTACCAAAATCGTCAATATTGTTGTTGTAACAACACTCAACCCAGCCTTTGAAGCTTGGATCTGCACAGATGAACTAATAAAATCGTGGCTTTTTGGTACTTTTAGTGAAGAGGTTCTTGGTTATGTTCATGGTCTAGAGACCTCTAAGGAAATTTGGCTATCACTAGCTGATAACTTCAACAAGAGCTCAGTGGCTAGAGAGTTTAACCTCAGGAGGCGTCTCCAGTTGCTAACCACTCGCGGAAAAGAATTTGTGGTTTATTGTCGTGAGTTTAGGGCGATTTGTGACCAACTGAGTTCTATTGGGAGCCTGTTGAAGAATCTATGAAGATTTTTACCTTTCTCAATGGCTTAACTCGTGAATATGATCCAATCTCCACTGTTGTCCAAAGCTCTATGTAAAGGTTTCCACCACCAACATTCAGTGATGTTGTCTCAGAAATCTCTGGATTTCACACTAAGCTCCAGTCTTATGAAACAACAGCAGAAGTAACTCCATTCACTACTTTCCAAACACAGCAGAGCAACTACTCTGGGCAACGTGGACGTGGTAACTCATCTTCTCGCTTTGGCAGTCGAGGATGAGGAGGATATTCAACTCGAGGAAGGGGCTTCTCACAACAGGTGGACTCATCTGGATGGAACCAACCTCAAGGATCAACAGTGCCAAACAATAATCGTTCTGTTTGTCAAATTTATGGAAGAGTAGGATACTCGGCTTTGAAATGTTGGAACAGGTTTGACAATGCTTACCAGAGTAATGATGTCCCGCAAGCACTGGCTGCTCTTCGTATCTCTGATGAATCATGTAGGGAGTGGTACCCAGACTCGGGTGCCACAGCTCATATCACAGCCTCTGCCTCATCTCTCCAACAGTCCACTCCTTATCATGGGTTTGAAACAGTTCTCGTTGGAAATGGTAATCAAATTCCTATAACTCATGTGGGTTCTACTCTCATCACTACTACTCAAGGTAACATTCCTTTACTTGATGTTCTAGTTTGTCCATCCATTCAGAAATCTTGATTATCGGTGTCAAAACTTTGTGGTGATTATCCATGTGGAGTGTTCTTTGATTCTAATTGGGTATATATGATTGATTTACCAACTTAGAAAGTGGTGACCAAAGGACCTCGACATGAAAGTCTCTATGTGTTGAAGAATCCAGAATTTGTTGCTTTTTATTCAAATAGACAGGTGCTTGCAAGTGACATGGTGTGGCATCAACGGCTGGGTCATGCGAATTTTTAGATTCTTCAACAACTAAAGAGCAATAAGGAGATTTCTATGAATAAGATCAATACTTTAACTATCTTTGAGCCTTGTCAAATGGGAAAGAGTTCAAATTTACCTTTCTTTGCTTCTATGTCTAATGCATTGGAACCCCTTGATCGAATACATTGTGATCTATGGGGACCATCACCTATTGTATCGAATCAAGTATTTAAGTATTATGTTGTCTTTGTGGATGATTATTCTGGGTATTCGTGGTTGTTTCCTCTCAAGACAAAGTCTGACTTTTGTCAAGTGTTTGTGGTATTTCAAAAACAAGTTGAAAATCAACTAAATAAGAAGATAAGTGTTTCAAAGTGATGGAGGTGGTGAGTTTATTAGCAATATTTTTCGCAAACACTTGTCTGATCATGGAATTTGATATCAAATGTCTTGTCCATCAACACCACAACAGAATAGACTTACGGAGCGGAAGCATCGTCATTTGACAGAACTAGCTCTCTCTATGCTATTTCAAAGCAAGACACCATTCAAGTACTGGGTCGAAGCCTTCTACACAAAAAATTTTGTGAGTAATCTTCTTCCCTCAACATCGCTATAGAACAAGAGCCCATCAGAACTTTTGCTTCAACAAAAACCAGATTACTTCTTTTTGCGAGTTTTTAGTTCAGCATGTTATCCTTGTCTCCGCTCGTACTCAAATCATAAATTTGATCCACGTTCTCTTCAATGTGTTTTTCTTGGATATCAAGCTCAATACAAGGGTTATCGCTGTTTATATCCCCCAACTGGCCGTATCTATATATTTCGCCATGTTATATTTGATGAAGGATGCTTTCCTTTTGTGGATCGATATCGTGACTTTGTTGAGCCCCAGTCCACTCCATTACTCAAAGCCTGGCAATCTGCTCCTCCCCCTGGGTATCTCAATACAGTTCCAGTCTTGGTCCCGCCTCCTGCAAATAGAACCAGAGTAAGTAATGACACAAATATTGAGTCCCCTCTTGATGAGCTGCCTACAGCGATGTCTCCTCTTGATGTGCCTACTGTGACATCTGAAAGTCAGAGAGAAGCCGAACATCAAACCTCTCCATCAGTCTCAGACCCTACTTCACCTCCACCATCATATAATCTTGATGGCCGTACTCACCCCATGGTCACGAGACTCCAGCGAGGAATATGAAAACCAAAACCTTGTTATGCAATACTTACTAGGATTGATCTACCTATTGTGCCAAAAACAGTTACAGCAGCTCTAAAACACGAGGGGTGGACTAATGCAATGGGTGATGAAATGGATGCACAATCACAAAATGGTACATGGTCCTTGGTTCTTTTTACCCATGACATGAATGTTCTTGGTTGTAGGTGGATCTTTACTGTTAAATTAAAAGCCGATGGCACTCTGGATAAACTAAAAGCTCGTCTAGTTGCTAAGAGCTTTGCACAGGAAGAAGGCGTTGATTTTCTAGAAACATATAGTCCTGTCGTTCGAACGTCCACAATCTGAATTGTCCTTAGTGTCGCCACAGCTAAGAACTGGTCTATCACTCACCTTGATGTTAAAAATGCATTTCTCCACGGGGAACTTCAAGAATAAGTGTTTATGGAACAACCACCAGACTTTATCAATCCTGCTTTTCCCAACCATGTTTGCCGGTTAAACAAAGCTTTGTACGGTCTTAAACAAGCTCCTTGGGCTTGGTTCAATAAGTTTACAAATTTTCTCCGTGAATTTGGTTTCACTTGTAGCAATGCAGATTCCTCTCTGTTCACATTCCATCATGGTGGTCACACTCTGGTTCTCCTCCTATATGTTGATGATGTTCTCCTTACAGAAAATTCTCAAGCTTTGATTGATCGGTTGATACACGACCTCAGCACTAAATTCTCCATGAAAAACCTGGGACCATTACACTACTTTCTTGGGATACATGCTCAATCTCATGCAAGTGGTTTGTTTCTCAATCAATCCAAGTATGCTGAAGAGATCTTGTTTGAAGCAGGCATGACATAAGCTAATCCCATGCCTACACCATTACCTGTACGCCTTGATGCAGCCTTTAAGGATACCACTCTGTTCGAGAATCCCACTTATTTCCGCAGTTTGGCGGGTAAGCTACAATACTTAACTCTTACTCGTCCGGATATTCAATTTGCGGTCAACTTTGTCTGTCAGCGTATGCATGCTCTTACACTAACAGATTTCTCACTTCTGAAATGGATACTAAGATAAAAACGGGGAGCGTCTCAATTTGGGTTGCATCTGTATAAAAATAGCTCACTCAACCTCACTGCATTTAGCGATAGTGATTGGTCGGATTGTCAAACAACACGGCGATCCACCACAGGGTTTTGCGCCTACCTTGGTCCTAACATTGTTTCATGGTGTGCTAAACGTCAACCAACTGTATCTCGTTCCTCCACAGAGGCAGAATACTGTGCTCTGGCTTATACCGCTGCTGAATTAACATGGATCAACTTCTTTTTTCGAGACCTGTGTATCCCGCAGCCAGGGCCTGCCCTCCTCCATTGTGACAATCTCTCAGCAATACATCTATCTGCTAATCCTGGGTTTCATGGTTGGTCAAAGCATAGTGAAACTGACTACCATTATATCCGGGAACATGTAGCTCTTGGTCTGATTGAGATTCGGCATATCCCAACTGAACTCCAAATTGCTGACATCTTCATCAAATCTCTCCCGCGTCAGTCATTCACAATACTACGTGCCAAACTTGGTGTTGGGATTCTTCCCTTCACAAGTTTATGGGGGAGGGGGTGAAAGTAAGAAAATGGGCCTAGTGGACAACACACAAGAAAGAAGAGTATTGGACCTTAAAGACATGAACATATCAAGCTCAAATAATGGAAGAGCGTCTTCTTCAAGTCAAAAACAGATGCAGAGGTGTACTATGAAGATGACGAAAGCTCTAGCCTGTGGAGTGGTCCTACACAACCAATTTCAGCCGTTAGAGACAGAAGGATTATGTGGCTAAGATGAAAACACTTGTCTATTTTTGTATCGTTGGATTCTAGGGCTTTCACTTTGGATGAGGCATATATATTTGCAGAGATTGTAATTGCCACTGTGTGGGAAAAATCAAGTGAATAAGAAATTAAGTTTGTTCTTTATCTTTCTCATATCAAACCATGAACAGTATAAGACTCTCTACGTAATCCAAGAAATAATGAAAATTCTTTGGACTAAAATACTTACCGTTTGCGCAAACTTTCATCTCCATCTTGTTAAAACTAGCTCCCTTGGGATCGTAGAGGGTAACATTAGCCTCGTTGGAATAGTGTGGTGCAAAAATAATCTCACCCGTGTGAGTAACGATGCCTTTCATCTGTAAAGAATGGTCAAGTTCATAGAAAGATATCTCCAAGAAAGGCTGTTTCCCGGCTTCGAAAACCCACAAATCATTTGCTTTATCAGATGTTATGGTGTGTGCGGCTACTTTGCCATGGTAGTTCATCAAAAGTGGAACACTTCGTGTATTGGAAAAATTAAAATTGTCAGATATTCTAACAAAGATATCAAACTTTTCAGACTTCACATCGAATCTCATCAAACTCAGTTGCGTCATTCCCGTGCCTGTGTGGGCAATGCAGTACACAACTCCATCCATACACAGACCGTTAGACCAAGGACTGTGAGGAATGTTACAATCGATCAGTCTCCAGGTTTTTGGTTTAGCTCCCAATGTGAATACTTTAAATTCAGACCACGGATCTGTCGATCTAGCACTTGGCTTCATGCACAATACTTTCATGTACAATACTTTGTACTAGCTCTCTGTTTTGACTCTTTTGAGCTGGTTTGTGGTTTGCTCTGTTCTGAGCTTTTTATCAGATATTTTTATGTGTTCTTGAAACATTCCAGTTCTAATACAAGTATTATCCAGTATTAAAAATAAAATATTTAATTATGTATAAAAGGAAAAAAAAATCAGCTTACCAATGTTCATATGTAGTAACGTAAGAAAATAAATGTCTAATTTTTTTTTTTTGACCATAAACTTATAAGGAACTAAATTGAAAAATTGTGTTATTTTTCATCTTTGACTAGGAAAATACACTTTCCTTGTCGATGTATCTTTGACTAGGAAAATACACTTTCCTTGTCAATGTCTTTGACTAGGAAAATAAATTGACTAGGAAAGTTCTTTTGTGTATTTGTGTCAACTTAAAAAATTTCCAAACTGGTCATTTCTAACAGTTCTCCATATTATATATAATCAGTTTAAATAAAGAAAAGCTCACTAAAACAATCCCAAAGAATATTAAAAAAATGGCTATCACTATGAAATATTTAGTGGCATTTGTTTTCACTGTCATCTTCATCATTTCTTCTGTTCATTGTCGTAACAAAGCTATTAATGGTCCAGGTAACTGTTTATTGTTGTACCCGCTCCTTACTTTTTAATTATGGACTTGCTTTTGTTCTTTGTTAATGTTTTATTGATTATTGTTAATAAATAGGTTATGGTTTAGAGACTAAGCAAGAAACATACTTCAACGTCAATCTATGTTATTCAATGTACTTTACTTGCGATCAGTTTTGTAAAAGGCAACAGATAATATTTTAATTTTTAAAAATAAAATTCTATAATTAAATCAAAATATAACTAATGGATATTCAAATGTGATATAAACAGGAAGTCAAGCAAATGCATTTTAAAGTTCTGCAATACACGGTCCATTCGATATATTTAATGCATATTGACTCTATTAGTATGAATCTCATTATAAACTAAGTTATATGTATCGAATTAAGAATCGGACCCTAAAATGCGTTGATGGTTTGACTTTTTTTTTTTTGACGTAACGTTGAATGTTTGACTTAGATACTAATCTGAGCGGAAGAAATATACACATAATTAGACATTATTAGAAGAAATACGATTTTGAATTACATGTATCGCAGTATAAGAACCCAAATATGAGAAACTATATTTACCTCATATCATTTTAATAGCTTCAACTAATTTGAGAGAGGCTTCAGTTTTCAACCCTTTCTCAACTCATTAATTTCCTTTATGTTTGAGCGCTCGTAAACTTCAATCAAAAACGATTTATACTTGAGCACTTATAATTTTTATTGATAAGCTCTTGAAAGTTTTCCAGAGTTAAGGTGAAATACTAGTTTATGACAATGATCATATCACTAACGAAAGAGAGGAGAACTGTGAATTTCGAGAGATACTTGACACTGACAAGAACTGTGAGCATCGACTGACAATCATTGTTGGTCGTTTAGCATTGAGCGACGGTTTGGTATAAGTAAGTGTTGTTTTTTTTCCTCGATATAAACATCTAATTCGAAGAGAAGTTCTAAAACGAGGATAGACACAAGACGATAAACACAAAAATTCTAAGAGATATATCTTACGATCTCCCAATGACATCGACAGAGAATCGACCAATACTTTCAAATGAATTACTCAAAGTTCTTACGGGAGCCAACATCCTTCTTGATCCTGATATTCAACTAGAGGCACTCACTGTCTATTTCAAGAAGAGTGATGAACTTATTGGGATCCATCCACCAAAGCTTCTTCAAAGTCCAAGCATCCAATAGAATACATAATTCTTAACTTATTGGGATCTTAAACCTTTGGAATAGTCTTAGGGATAGCAGATGATAACACTTGTTTAATTATCATGCTTTTTCAAAATCACTTATATAACTTCTTGGTTAGAAATGATGTTCTTAAGAAGCTTATTATGTTTGGGTAAGCTATTTCAAACAGTCCAAAAATGGAAGCTCTAAGCTTGTTTTCTCCTTAGCATCTCTGAGTTGAGATAAACCTCTCTTGTGGTATTTCATTTGGTAGTAGGGTGTACATTCAATGCTTTAGTGTTGATCCATTGCACTTGGTTGATTGATGTTCCTACATCGAAAAATTCTTGTAAAGTTTAACCCACAATTCTCAAGTAAACAATGATCCCCACAACAAACAAATTCAACTGTTTGAAGGAAGCAACATTCCACCCCAACAATAACAACATTCTTCATTTAAAAAATCAATCTCGACTCAAACATTTTACGAAGTAGAGGAATTATCAACTAATTTTTAACAATAATTATGAGTTACAACCATTAGAATTTTCAAATAATATTACAAAAGTTCAACTATATATGATTTAAAATATTGTATTTAATTATGCACAAAAGAAAAAAGTTCAAATATAATAACTTAAGGAAATAAAATTCCAATTTTTTTTTGCCATAAACCTATAAGGAACTAAATTGAATAATGGTCTTATTTTTCATCTTTGACTAGGAAAAATACACTTTCATATTCAATGTATATTTGACCAGAAAATTTATTTTTGTTGTAAACTAGAGAGAATTATGGGAAAATTTCGTATGTTGTATTATTGATAATGAGGTTCTAATAGAACTTTTATATAGGAATCAATACAAGAGATATAAGGTAAATCCTATTCGGAATAGGAAAAGTATAAACCATCTTAAGTCTCATCGGATATAGGCCTGATGGACCAGAACTAGAGTTTGACAATCCACAATGATTTATAACACTCCCCCTTGGATTTCATAACTCTAAGAGCTCGTAATACGCTTTGGATGTTGCCTCATTAAAATTTTTCTCGGAAAACTCAGTTGGGACAAAACCGAGATAAGGAAAAAGAGTACAACACGCATTACTCCCCCTGTTCCGAACATCACTAAATGTCTTTCAATCTTCGCATTCCAATATGATGTATTAGCTTCTTGAATATCGAGATTGGTAGAGACTTTGTAAATAAATCTGCTAAATTTTCACTTGAATAAACTTGTAGAAGTTGTACTTCTCCATCCTTTTGTAGATCATGCATGAAGAAGAATTTTGGCAAAATATGTTTCGTCCTGTCTCCCTTAATATATCCATCTTTGAGTTGTGCTATGCATGCTGCATTATCCTCGTACAATATGGTTGGTTCCTCCTTTCCTTTGGTCATTCCACAATCCACTTTAATATGTTAAGTCATTGATCTTAACCAAACACATTCACGGCTAGCTTCATGAATCGCCAAGATTTCTGCATGGTTGGACGATGTAGCAACAAGAGTTTGCTTCATAGATCGCCAAGATATAACCGTACCACCATGAGTAAAAACATATCCCGTTTGAGATTTAGCATTGTGTGGATCCGAGAGATAACCTGCATCCGCAAAACCAATCAAACCATCTTTGTTATGGTTAGTATAAAATAATCCCAAATCTTTCGTTCCTTGTAGGTAACGAAGTATATATTTAATCCCGTTCCAGTGCCTTTGGGTCGGACATGAGCTAAATCTTGATAATAAATTCACGGCAAAATATATATCTGGCCTAGTGTGGCTCGCCAAATACATCAAAGCTCCTATGACACTTAGATATGGCACTTCGGGACCAAGGACGTCTTCATCATCCTTCTTTGGACCGAATGGATCTTTATCCAAGTCAAGGGATCTCACAACCATGGGGCTAGACAATGGGTGAGATTGGTTCATGTTAAATCTCTTGATTACTTTCTCTGTATATGCCGTTTGATGCACAAGGATTCCATTATTCATGTACTCAAGTTATAACCCCAAACAAAATCTTGTTTTTCCTAAACCTTTTATCTCGAATTCTTTCTTTAGATATTCGACTGTTTGGGAAATTTCCTCAGAGGTTCCTAGGATATTCAGATCGTCTACATACACCGCGATGATTACAAACCCCTTATCAAATTTCTTTATGAATACACACGGATTTATGGGGTTGTTCTTATAGCCCTCTTTGACTAGATATTCACTTAGTCTATTATACCACATTCGACCTGATTGTTTCAATCCATAAAGACTCTTATTCAACTTTATACAATGTTGTTCTCGAGAACTTTCTTTATCTTTGAGCTCAATTCCCTCTGGGACTTTCATATATATTTCATTATCCAGTGGACCATATAAGTATGCGGTTACAATATCCATTAACCGTATATCCAAATTTTCTCTTATGGCCAGACTTATTAGGAATCTAAATGTTGTAGCATCCACCACAGGGGAGTATGTCTCCTCATAATCTATTCCTGGTCTTTGCGTGAATTCTTGTGCAACAAGCCGTGCTTTATGTCTCACAATTTCATTATTTTCATTCATTTTTCTCACAAAGACCCATTTGTGTCCAACTGGTTTAATATCAAGAGGTGTCCGAATTATAGGACCAAATACATTTCTCGTCCTTACTGAATTTAACTCCACGTTTATAGCTTCTTTCCATTTAATCTAATTTTTTCTCTGAGTGCACTCTAATATTGACGTGGGTTCTAGATCCTCGCTTATATCCATAATGTCAAGTGCTACCTTGTATGCAAATATTTCATCAATGTCGACATTCTTTCTATTCCATTATTTTCTAGACATGACATAATTTATTGAGATCTCATTATTATCAAGAACTTCAGGACCTTGAAGCTCGGCGTCCTGAGTATCAATTTTTGGTTCCTTTGGTTCATTCATGTCTAGGGTTCCAATAACCTCCCATTGCACTTTTCTTTGATTTCCGAGTGTTTTTATCCTTGGAACCTAATGGTCTACCTCTCTTTAAGTGCGCTTTAGATTATGTAGCAACTTGATTGTGTCCCTCTTGGACATCAATTCTTATTGGTGCATTAACAGCTGGTATATATGACTTTGTTACTCTCTTCGGGTCAGCAAAGAAATCTGGCAATTGATTAGCCAGCTTTTGTAAATGTATAATCTTTTGGACTTTTATTTCACATTCTTTAGTCCGAGGATCTTGCCATGTTAAGGATGTTTGATTCCATGTAATTTTCTTTACCAGTCTGTTATTATCTCCTCCTAATGTTGGATAGTTGGATTCGTCAAAGTGACAATCCGCATACCTAGCCTTAAATAGATCACCCGTGGTTGGCTCAAGGTACTTAACTATGGTGGGAGAATCATATCTAACATATATCCCCATCCTTCTTTGAGGTCCCATCTTACTTATCTGTGGTGGAGCAATTGGTACATATATGGCACATCCAAATGTCTTAAGATGGGATATGTCTGGCTCATGACCCGTTAGCAATTGTGATAGGGAATATTTGTGTTCACTAGATGACCTGATGTGAATTAGTTCAGCTACATATAAAACTGCATGTCCCCAAGCTAAGACCGGAAGTTTTGATCTCATTAGTAATGGCCTCGCAATTAGTTGAATGCGTTTGATAAATGATTCGGCCAATCCGTTTTATGTATGTACATGTACCATATAATGTTCTACACTTACCCCCATGGACATACAATAATCATTAAACGCTTGAGACGTGAATTCACCAGCATTATCTAGACGTATAGTCTTTAAAGGAAAATCTGGAAAGTGTGCTCTTAGACGAATTATTTGAGCAAGTAATCTCGCAAATACCAAATTTCGAGTTGATAATAGACATATGTGTGACCATCTCGTGGATGCATCAATAAGTACCATAAAATATCTAAACGTCCCACAAGGTGGGTGAATTGGTCCACAGATGTCACCTTGTATTCTTTCTAGAAAATTCAATGTTTCCTTATTCACTTTTACTGGTGATGGCCTGACTATGAGTTTTCCTAGTGAACATGCTTCACACGTGAGATTCTTTGGGATAACTCTTCTTTCTTTCAATGTGTGCCCATTTGTATTTAATAATAATTTTTGCATCATGTTAGAACCGGGATGGCCAAGCCGGTTATGCCATAGAGTGAAATTTTCGGAAAACACTTTGTTTACCGTGGCATTTGTTTCTATCATATTTATCTTAGCACAATAAAGGCCAGTAGATATGGCAGGTATGGTTTATAGGATTTTTTTATGGCCATTGGCGAGTTCAAATATCATAAGGAATTTTTTATTCCCTTCGCCCTTAGTTTCAATATGCAAATCATTCATTCGAATGTCTTTAAAACACAATAGGCTCCTCTTTAAGCTCGGTGAGTATAGTGCATCACTTATTTCTAGATGTGTACCCTTAGGTAATAATATGTTTGCTTGACCATATCCTTCTATTAAATTAGCCATACCCGCTATGGTACATATATTGGCACTTTTGAGTGTGAGATTTATGAAATATCTTTTGTCTCTTAGAATCGTGTGGTTTGATCCACTATTCACCACGAAAATATCCTTGTCATCACTCATTCTTCAAAATCAATAATCATATTTTAGAGGCTTAAAACAATATCCTTTTATTAAATCAAATAAATCCAAAATAATAGCAATAACAAATAAATTCAAGAATATAAATCCAAGCAAATAAAAACACCAAAACCAAACATAGAAACTAAATGTCGAGATCAATTTTATTCTTTTAGACAATCTGAAGTCTCATATTACATTAGATCATCTTGCTCATGATCAAAATCATTTTCATGATCTTAATGGACCAAATTTGCTTCCGAATTCTTCCCTTTAATACTCTCTTGATAGAGGTCAATCAAATACTTGGGAGTTCTACATGTTTTGGCCCAATAATTCCCTATTCCACACCGATGGCATCCATGCTTGTTGGCCGAGTTTTGTGGCTGAGAAAAATTGCCACGGCCTCTTCCACGGCCTTGATTAAAGTTGGGTTGATACCCTCGGCCTCTGCCTTGTCCTCGGCCAGAGGGACTGTAGTTGCAGCCACGTCCTCCTTGCCATCTTCCACGTCCACGGCCTCGGCCTCTACCTCGGCCATTAAACTCTTTATGGACATGGTTTGTTTCTTTCTTTTCTCCAGCGGCCGTAAAGGCTTCAGGGAGTGGGGTTGATCCGGGAGGTCTTATTTCACTATTTCTCATTAATAACTCATTGTTTTGCTCAGCTAACAATAAACAAGAGATCAAACTTGCATATGTCTCGAAGCCCTTTCCACGATATTGTTGTTGTAACAATATGTTACTTGTGTGGAATGTAGAGTATGTCTTTTCAAGCATCTCTTCTTCAGTTATTTTCTTACCACACAATTTCAATTTAGAGACAATCTTAAATAGGGCCGAGTTATACTCATCCACGGATTTAAAATCCTGGAACCTTAGATTCCTCCATTCATACATTGCCTTTGGTAACATCACCGTTCTATGGTGATCATATCTTGTTTTCAACTCGTTCCAAAGGTCAAGAGGATTTTCAATTGTCAAGTATTGATCTTTGAGACTCTCAGCAAGATGATGGTGAATTATCATAATTGGCATGTATCGATTTCTTTCATTCTCATTATTATTCTCAACGATACATTCGCCAAGTCCTTTAGACTTTAGAGTGATCTTAATATTCAATGCCCATTGTAGATAGTTATCTCCCGAGAGAGTAAAGGCAGCAAATTCTAAGTTTTGGATATTCGACATCTGAAATTATGCATCATATTCTCTTAAGTATCACAAATTTTTAATATTCATGCATGGTGTAAAACAATTTACGTGATAATATTCTAGCAACCTAGCATGCTCAAAATACAAGTTTAAATTATCATGCAAGGTTCTCATGCAGCTTAAATATTTATATATTGATCAGATTTTAATTTGTGACAATTATTATCATGCAACTGATTTAACAAAATAACAAGGTTATGTAAAATAAATTCATGCGATAATAATCTAGCAAAATTATATGATCAAATTTTCATGCAAGATCTTAACATATCTATGTGCTTTGATCGGATTTTAATTTATGATAATTAATCATGCAAATAAATTTATCAATCTATTAACAAAACAAAATAATTTTCATGTGATAATTGGATTTAGCATGCGAGTTCTAAATATATATGCTTGTCGGATTTTAATAAAATTTGTGACAATTATTATCGATCAATTTTAATCATGCAACATAATCATCAATCAAACAAACAATCATATGCGGATCAATTAGGGTTTATACAAATATGTACAATTTCCATATTAATTAGGGTTTCATAATTATTTAACCAAATTCATAACCTCATCGTGAATATCAACAAATAAACAATAATTAATCACACAAGAATATCCGTGTCTTGCGACACTCCAACAATCATACAATTAATATTGAACATGAAAAACCGAACATGTTATATAATTAGGGTTTTTATCGGAACAGCTGGATCATACATCCGAACACATGACTTCCGGTTAGCCGGAACAACCGAGCATCGGAACATATATCCGAATATAGATCATCTTTTAGGGTTTTGGAGATTTCCTAATTTAATTAGGGTTTACCGATTTCATGGTTATATATGTTCTAGGGTTTTAGAACTTACCTTAGAGATTCGGTTTGAAGTGGAAATCACGAACCAAATATCTTCCTCAAGAAATACACTCAATCAATCTTTTCACAACCCCGTTACCATGTATTGGGGGAACCGAGTCTCAGAGTGAAGTAAGATTAACTGGTTTCAAGAGATCTTCTTTGCTTTGCTTTGATCCGGTTGTTTTGTGATCGGCGGCGAGATTAGGGTTTTAGATGCGGCGGCTGCTAGCTAGGGTTTTAGAGACTATCGTGCTGATAACGAGTTGTAAACTAGAGAGAATTATGGGAGAATTTTGTGTGTTGTATTATTGATAATGAGGTTCCAATAGAACCTTTATATAGGAATCAATACAAGAGATATAAGGTAAATCCTATTCGGAATAGGAAAAGTATAAATCGTCTTAAATCTCATCGGATATGGACCTGATGGACCAGAACTAGAGTTTAACAATCCACAATAATTTATAACACTTTTGTGTATTTGTGTCAACTTTAATTTATTTTCAAACTGACAATTCTCCCTATTATATATATATATATATATATATATATAGTGTAAATAAAGAAAAGCTCATTAAAAATTCCAAAGAATATTATAAAAATGGCTATCACTATGAAATATTTTGTCGCATTTGTTTCCACTGTCATCTTCATCATTTCTTCTGTTCATTGTTGTAACAAAGCTACTAATGGTCCAGGTAACTGTTTATTGTTGTACCCGCTCCTTACTTTTTAATTATGGACTTGCTTTTGTTCTTCTGCCAAATGTTTGATATACGCTCCTAGAGATCTGTCAAAACTCTATAAAGACACCAACAAGGTCACCCAACACATCGACAAATTCTGCTAAAGATTTACCCTCAACTCTCGAGTAAACAATGCTCCACACAACAAACAAATCCAACCGTTCGAAGGATGTAAAATTCCACCCCAACAATAACAACATTCTTAATAAAACAAATCACTCTCGAGATGATATTTTTATGAAGTATCAACTAATATTTACCAATAATTATGAGTTACAACCATTATAATTTTCAAATGATATTACAAAATTTCAACTAAATATGCTTTAATATAATGTATTTAATTATGTATAAAAGAAAAATATCATCTCGAGCCTAACACAAGCCACTGTAACAAAGTAAAAAATTAAAACAAAATATAATTTAATGAATATATAATGTAAAATAAATGGGAAATCAAGCCAAAACATTTTCATTTTCATGTGCTATACACATTATTATGAATCTAATAATAAATGTATAGACTTTAGATGTCCATCACCAAAATCACCATGACTGAACAAACTGTACACAAAAAACAAGAGGCCTAGCTTTGGTAACTTGTCTTCAAACTGGATAGATTCACAGTGCATCGACATGTAACTAAAGGCCACATCAGTGAAATTGGTTCAGCGGTCTCCAATTAATAAACTCAGCTCATATGTTTATAGAATCAAACCACAATCCATCCTATGATACCTATTACTATCAAGAAACTTCAAGAAACAAGACACCTCACTGTAATCATCTCAATCTCATCACATAAACTCATTATACTTCAAATCCGACCTTCTTCACGGCCTAGCTCTTTTATTAATACAATATTATTAGTAATGGTTAACGTATTTGTGATTTGTTACTTTTGTAGAAAGGAATTTATTTTTACTGGTTCCCTGCAATGGGAGCGTCTCGCCCTTTCTTGAAATCATCCCAGCCTCTGACCCAGGGCTGTCCAGCTGCTGCACGAGTCTCTGGTGCTGCATGCTTGTTCAGATTCTTCATAACTTTCTCGTGCAAAGCCGAGAATACCTTTAACATCAGAAAAAGTATTGTTTAAATCATTTGAGTAAGCAAAACTGTTTATACATAGGCTTGATTATGAGATTATGGTTACCGGATTTGAGCTCACTGCCTCTGGAGGCTGTTCTTGATCAGTTAACCATTTCCAGAGATCAGGGTTCTCCTACAGAGAGCAAAAAAACTATTACCATACCAAACCAAAATTGAATCTATTAATCTTACAAATTCCTGATTCTCACTATAAACAGAATCAAGTTTTCACCATATACTCTTAACATATATGGGTAAACTAATTAACAATTCGACACCAGGAAGACATTCTTTAACTCTTAAATCGATAATTTCGAGCTTAGATCACTCGAGCAGCCTCAGTCTGGCTAAAAGATTCACCTAAACTCAAAAATATCTCAAGATCTTGTAAGAATATACATAACCTTTTCGTTCCTATATACTAGTATACTTTGGTTGCTTCAGACTCTCCTATTCACATAAGAGACTTGTTTGCGTATGAAAAGACTCATATGAGCAAAACCACATGGAAACATGAATTTTTTTTCTGATAAGAGACAATGAAACTTACCAAATTCAGGACATGAATTAGGGATTTAACACCATTTTCGTCCATGGACTTAACATTTTCCTCAACCCAATTTCCCAAAACCAAATCAAGTTCCAAAAACCCTCTTTGCTTGCTCCTATACAACAATCTATCACAAAAATCCCAAATAAATCAATCAACAACATTTAATTTTTCAAAACAAAACGTTACAAAAATCCAAAATTAAAACCACACCTGTTGATCGTTCTCCGTTTATTCTCTTCGTTAGAGAGATCAATATCAAAATTCTGAGGAGATGAAGTGTTCCCACAGAAGAATCTCGTCCCCAAATCAATTCCATTCCTAGAAAAAAGATCAATCCCAAAATTTCAGGCGTGTTTACGGACAGAAAAGATCATTCTTAACGTGGAGAGAAAGGTAAATTACCGGAAAATAGGATATGTCCGATTCGCGGCGGCGGGAATGACGGAGCTGCGGCCAATCACGGCGGAGGAGCGGATGATCCGGTGAACATTAATCAGAGCTTTTCGGCTGGCCATTGTATGTTTTCGATTGGATTTGCCTATTGAACAAAATTCTGGTTTATTTATAAGAATTGAGAAAAATTGCAAACAAGCAAAGATTTTTAAGTTTCACTACAGAGATATTCCATTATTTGATCAAACCAAACACCCAATCTTCATCTCGGACGACCCATACAGAGATCAATCAAATTTTCCATTATTTGTTCCCAGATTGAATCAAAGTCTACAACTTTTAATGATTTTTCTGATTCGAAACACATAAATCAGAACACCTTTGGACTCAGAATTGATCCTTAAATTTCCCAGATTCAATTGTTTCTTCTCGAGAAATTAAAGTAGAGAGAATTGAAAGGGGAAAGAGTGAGATTAGGGATAACATACCTGGGCCTCGAGAAAGACTATGGAAGGCGCAAGTGAATTACTGAAATTGGAGAAATTGAAATTTGTTTCAAGAAGTGTCGAAAGGTTTTAAAAAAAAAATGTTTTTTGTAGTTAACAGTAAACATCAAGGTTTTATTTTGGCCTACGCTTGCCGTGGCCCTCTCTTGACCACAAAGGATAATGTAACTTTTTCCTTTTGGTTAAGCTTAGCTATGTAGAAATTGATATTAGGTAGACCAATTTTTTTTTGAAAAACAGAACAACAAATTATCATTTTAATATATTGTAATAGTACTCTCTCCATTCCACTTTATAAGATGTTTTATCTAAAAACGTGTGTATTAAAAAATTTATTATTTTTAACAAAAATATTATTTAAGATTTTGATTTAAATCATTTCAACCAATCACAAAATACAATATAATATAAATAGTCATAAAATATCAAATACATTTAAAGTTTGTATGAAAACTCACAAAACATCTTATAAAATAAAAGAAAAAACTAAAATATATTATAAAATAAAACGGCTGGAGTAATATAATTTTAAAAGATAAATATCTCCTCTGAAATCGTAGTTGTTGTCATCTATTTCTCCATATTCATCACCAGATTTTCCAATGTTGCTACTGTTTTCATCTCCACTCATATCTCAAAAAAAATTATCACCTTAGGAAGAAACTCTCTTAATTAGACATGACCAAAATCTAACTGTAACCGTATTTTGTTCATAATAACAACCACGTCATAATAACAAAAGAAGTGAAGGGTCCACACTGAGGACATCAGGCTTGGCAAACCCCTCTAGAGCTCAAGAGCGCAAGGTGAAGGCTCGCGGAGCATCAAGCCAGCGGACAAGTCCAAAGAGCAGAAACCCGTTGAAAGCTCAGTCTAATTCAAAGTCAAGACGTTATGGTATTAAAGATATAATAAAAATGGACACATTTAAAGAAAATCATAGAATTTAGTAATAGCATTTAAGCCTCTATAGTGTATAAATATAAGACCCCTAGCTATGTAAAAATGATTTTTTTTTACGATTGATTATTTGAGAGCTTAATACAAAGATACTTTGTTCTTACAGATCTCCAACAAAAATAAACAACAATACAACAAAGGAATTATTATTTATAATTTTGATGTTGAACCCAGAATCAACAATATAGGGAGAGGCGAGAGAGAACTTGGAGAAAATGAAATTTGTTTATAAGAACTTTTGAAAGACGTAAGAAGAGAGAGTGATCGTATTCGACCTCGTGGAGGAAAGAAAGGGGTTGTTTCTATAATTAACTGTAAACATCAATGGCTTTCTTATACAGAAAAAAAAACAAAAAAAATATACACCTAAAAATATTTAATTTTATTTATGTATAGTAAATTTTGTTTTACTTAATTGGTTATTGGGGAACAAATAAATTTTAACATATCGAAGATTCAAACTTTGGTGATTGTTGGCTTCTTGACCTAAACCACTAATACCCAAAAAAATTGCTAAATAAAACCAAAAAAATTGATAATATTTCTGTCAATGGTTGCCATAAGTTTGCCAAATGTCTGTTTTATTCTTGTAGAGATATATCTGTCAAAACTCTATAAGAACATCAGCAATGTCATCCAACACATTGAAATATGCACCAAAGCTTAACCTTATAGCTTGCCAACAATTCTCAAGTAAACAATGTTCTCCACAACAAACAAATTCAACAGTTCGAATGATGCAAAATTCCACCCCAACAGGAAACAATATTTTTGTGAAGTAGAAGAAGTATCAACTAATATTACAAAAGTTTAACTAAATATGCTGAAAATAACATTACAAAAGCTTAATTAAATATGCTGAAAATAACATATTTAATCATGTATAATAGAAAAATATAACATCACCAATGCTCAAATGTAATAACGTAAGCAAATCAATTTCTAAGTTTTTTTTTCGGGTATAAACCTATTAAGAATTAAATTGAAAGATTATGTTATTTTTCATATTTGACTAAAAAAAAATACACTTTCCTAGTCGGTGTATCTTTAAGAAGGAAAATCCATTGACGACGAATATTTATTAGGATCACCTATTCAATATCTGAAGGATGGTGACTCAAATGTCCAACTCATTCATGAAAAATATTTCTTAGGATCACCTTGTTCAAAATCTGTTCAGTTTAATTTTAATATTAAGTTATTTTGAGCTTATAACAAACCATTTTTTCATGACTTTTTGTTTTGTTTCACAGATGGCATCTTCCTTAGAAACAATTCTTCTCCAGGTGAAGGAACTTATAGCACTTAAAGAGGCTGAAAGCCTAAAATCTAAGAAAAAAAAGCTTTAGGGACTTCTGAAAAACTATTGTTAATCATGCAGTTTATCTCCATCTTCCTTCGCTTCAGCTGGTTCGTCTTCTGGTCTACTTCCAACAGAACTTGATGCTGACTTGATACAACGTCTACACTCTACGGTTTTGGATGTCATATTGCCAGTTTGGGAGCATAAATCGTTTCTATTTATTATAAGTATAATTTGTAATTCCAATAATGAAAAAATGTCATATTACATATAAAAATTTTAATTTTCAAAGAAAAAAAAGAAGGGTGTTTTTTATTTTTATTATAGAACATAAATATGGTATTTTCAAAAAAAATCCCTTAAATTATATAAGAGTATAAGACACTTATTTTCCTAAATTTGAGTAACCATATGAACAATTAAGCAAACATTTTTCTAATAATTGTTTTGATCATTAACAGAAAACATAAGTCAATCAAAATACTTATAAAATGAATTAAACTACTACAAATACATTTCATATATAACCAAAATCAAAACAAATAGTTTCACAAATCATAATAAAGCTTAATTAAGAACTTATAATGGTTAGTGACTCATCTAACTCTATTTTAATATTTAATAAGTATAAAAATATAACAATTTTTACATAGTATATATTTATATAAACATATAAAGTAAAAGAATAATGTGACGCATGGGTTAGCTTGAACCTGCGTGGATCCAACTTGCAAAGATTACAAACTATGATCGACAAACCTGCAATGCCTGTTTTTTTTTTCTTCTAAATTATAAACCCTAACCCACCCCATAGTGGTGCGGATTGGATGTAATCCACGGGGTTTTTACCCTAATTGATACTCCTAATCACCAGTTGAAGAAGAATGAAGAAGATGAGACTAGATACAATTTAATTTTTTTTTTTTGGTTGAAGCGAGGTGATTTAACTTTTTAGTTTTATTTTTTTTATTTGCTAACATTTTTATCATAATTGGTTTATTTATTTTGATCTATTTATAGTAAATTTTGTTTTATTTAATTCGTTATTGAAAAAAAAGTTTTAGCATATCGAAGACTCGAACTTGAGTGATAGTTGACTTCTTAAATTAAACCACTACACCCAATGAAATTATAAAGTAAAACAAAGTATTTTTTGGCTGCAATTCCATGCTTTGCATAATGGTCGGATTTGTCTATGAAATATTAAATCCTAAACTTTGAATTTCATGACTGTCTACTGAAAACTCTGCCAACCTTCAGTAACATCTCTGTCAATGTTTTGCCACAAGTTTGCCAAAATTCTGCTATACCTCTCCTAGATATATGTAAAAACTCTATAAAGATATCGACAAAGTCACCTGACAAAATTGTGCTAAAGCTTAACCCACAATTCTTGAGTAAACAATGTTCCCCACAAAAAAAAAAATTCAACCGTTGGAAGGATGAAAAATCCCACACCAACAATAACAGCATTTCTAATTTTAAAAAATCAGTCTTGAGATGATATTTGTGTGAAGTAGAGGAAGTATCATCTAAAAATTACCAATAATTATGAGTTACAACCATTAGAATTTTCAAATAATATTACAAAAGTTTAACTAAATATGCTTTAAATAACATATTTAATTATGTATAAAAGAAAAAAAAAACATCATTGTACCAATGTTCAAATGTAATAACGTAAGAAAATAAATTTCTATAAAACTTTTTTGACCAGAAACCTATAAGGAATTAAATTGAAAAATTATGCTATTTTCATCTTTGACTAGAAAAAAATACACTTTCTTAGTTAATGTATATTTGACTAGGAAAGTATATTGAGTAGGAAAGTTCTTTTGTGCATTTGTGTATTTGTGTCAACTTTAAAATTCCCGAACAGGTCATTCTAACAATTCTCCCTATGATATATAATCAGTCTAAATAAAGAAAAGCTCATTAAAATAATTCTAAATAATATTTTTAAAATGGTTATCACTATAAAAACTTTAGTCGCATTTGTTTTCACTGTCATCTTCATCATTTCTTCGGGTCATTGTCGTAGCAAATATACTAATGGTCCAGGTAATTGTTTATTGTTGTACCCCCTCCCTACTTTTTAATTATGGACTTGCCTTTGTTCTCTGTTAATTGTTTATTGATTATTGTTAATAAATAGGTTATGGTTTAGGGCATATGCGAGAAACATACTTCAACCATGCTCTATGTTTGTCACAGTATGACAATTGCGGTCTTTTTTGTAAAAAACAGAAATATGATTTTGGCTATTGTACCCCAGATTATTGTGTTTGTGTTAAAATTATAAGATGAACTAATCTAATCAAATGTATTGGTAGTATCTACCTGAGAAATAAATCAATAGTTTTAATTTCATATATAGTTTTGAATATTTTTACAGAAGATCTAGAGCGAAGTAATAAACTTTACCAAATCAAAGTTAGTTTGAATTTTGACCAATAATATTTATAATTATTTTTAAATCTATAGTTAAATCAAAATACAAATGAATGAATATTCAAATGTAAAATAAACAGGAAGTCAAGCATATACATTTTAACGTTCTATACACGGTCCGTTTTATATATTTAATGCAAATTGACTCTATTATTATAAATCTCATCGTAAACCAAATTATATGTTTTGAACTAAGGGATCGGACCATAAAATGCACAGATGGTTTGAAATAGACACTGATCTGAGCGGAAGAAACATACACAGTATTAGACGGTATGGGATGGGGTGGTTTACGAAAGTTCAATCAAAATTGATTTATACTTGAGCACGTATAATTTTAATTATTTACTTTTTGGAAAATTAATTTTTAACTATCAAGTGTTTTCAAAGAATGAATAGAGGTGTGACTGGTGTTTAAATCACTGTACAGTATGTTATATTTTTTTTCTAGAATATGTAATAGACAAGTACTAATATTATTTCACAATTATCTCACACTGAAACATTAAAAAAATTCACACTAATTTAATTATATTGAAAAAATAAATAAATAAAAACAATGCAAATTTTCTGTCATTAACATTAAAAGCTATTGGGCGAAATAAATTCACTATCCGGTCACTTTCAAAATGTGTTTCATTAAGATGGTTAGTGAATTATTTCAACAACAACTACTACTACTACTACTACTACTTTTCCCCTATTGAGAAGCTCTTGAAAGTTTCTTTTTTTTGGTAAAAAGCTCTTGAAAGTTTCCCAGAGTTAAGGTGAAATCTTAGTTTATGGCAATGGTCATATCAATGCTAACGAAAGAGAGGAGAACTATGAATTTTGATAAGAGATACTTGACAATGATGAATGGTCTTAAGCATTGACAAGGTCTTTGCTATTGGATGAGCATCGACTGACAATCCTTGTTGGTCGTTTAGAATTGAACGACGGTTAAAAAATAGAGTAGATGTTTAACTGTTTGCTAAAAGAAGCTATCGAAACTAGTTAATATAGAAACAAATTCTATAATAAAAAATATGAAATTAGCTAATTTCAACTTTAATTAAACATTTCACAACATCATGGACGCCCCTAGCTAGTATCATAGGAAAATAAAAAACAATGCACAATTTTGGTTTGTAGTGTAGCCCACACTATAGGCTCCAGCTTATTTTTCCGTAAAAATAATTCTAATGATAATAAGGATGATGATAAGATAATCATATGCTAACTTGATAATAATGAAAATTGTTATTTTGATAAATTAATTAATTAATTAATTATTAATGTTTTCATGGGTTAACCCATTTAGCCATTTAACCCATCAAATTAATCATGGGTTCATGGGATAGAATGTGTTGGGTTACCAATTTTGACATCCCTAATCCAATGACATTTCATGGAATATAACACATGATGATTGGTTAAAACTCTTTTCTATTTTACTCAAATAATAGTATAAAGATTGTACATGTGTAACAGTTTGCTAAAAGAAGCTATGGAAACTAGTTATTATAGAAACTAATTCGCTAATACAAAATATGAAATTAGCCTATTTCAACATTAATTAAACATTTCAAAACATGCAGGGATGCCCCTAGTATCACAGCAAAAAACAATGCACTATTTTGGTTTGTAGTGAAGCCCACACTAGCTAATTATATTCCTAGAAACAGATTCTAGAACTAAAAATAGGAATCTAATGAATTTAAAATGAGAGGCCTCAAATAGTTGGCGCAAAAAATGGTGATTGACCTTTGACCCACAAAAAGGATGAGAACAATCTGTGAGAGAGAGATGACAAAGACTACGAAGTTATGTGTTTGTGCCTCCTCTCCATTTCAAATCGAAAAAAAACTTATAATCGGTTAAAGAGATCAAATAAGGAGGAAGATGGTGGGAAGCAAAGAAAAATTGAAAGAGAAACGAGACAAGAGACTCCAAGAGATTTCCCTCCTTCGTACTATTCCCTATTCCGATCACCAAAGGTATCGATTCACATTCTAAATTTCAATTATCTTTACGAACTTTTTGTTTTGTCAATAAAAACTAGATTTTCTTAAAGAAATTTGGCGTTTCTACAATTATTTTGGTGAAATATTATGGCCATGAATAGTTGGTAAATTCTAAATGGTTTTTGGCTTTTAGTTTTTGGTTTTTGGTTTTTGAGTTTTTTGGTTTTTGATTTTTGCTGTGGATTTGAATGGAAAAACAACATTATTGTGATTTTTGGTTTTTCTGGTTTTTCTTTGAAAATTAGAGAAACCATCAAAAACTAGTTTCCTTAACTTTTAAAAAATCTAATTTTGTAAAATATTAAATAGATGAAAATTATATTTTTCAAAATCTAAAACCAAAAACTGTTTCAAAAACTACAAACAATCTATGTTGATCCTTTATTCATGAGTGAGGCTTAATTATATGTTCATATTTTATGAAATTTTCTTATAACAAGAAAGGTTTGTATCCCTCAATCATTAAGAGAATTATCCAAACAGACAAACTTGTTAAATTGTACTACAAGCTTATCGTTAAAGAGTAGCAATTATGAAATTCTTGTTTTCGTTGCATTTTGATTATTTGATCGCTCTTGATGTTACCTATTAATTTCCATTGGTATTTCAAAATTTTCTTAAAAAAACTATTTTATTGGAAGTTTGTATATCTTTTTAGGTAGCTGATTAGGAGATTCTTGTGTTCTTTGCAATAACTAAAATTATGATTTTTTTTTGTCTTTAATCATTAAAAAACAAATTATATCGGTTTTTTTCTTTAATGGGGGATTGTTTAGGTGGTGGACCTCTGAAACCGTGGCGGTGGTAACAGGTGCAAATAGAGGGATAGGATTTGAAATGGTGAGACAATTGGCTAGACATGGATTAACAGTTATTCTAACATCAAGAGACGAGAATGTAGGCGTCGAAGCCGCTAAGGTCCTTCAAGAAGGTGGATTCAATGTTGATTTCCACCGTCTTGATATTTTGGACTCTTCCTCAATTCAAGAGTTTTGCAAATGGATTAAAGAAAAATATGGATTTGTCGATGTTTTAGTAAGTTGATCTTGCTATTAAATCTAAATTTACATCACCAACTAAGCATTTTATTTCATTTTGAGATCGTTGGTGCAACTTGAAAATCTTTGGTGCTAGGTTTATGAAGTGAATCTTTTTTATATGTTGCAGATAAATAACGCAGGTGTAAACTATAATGTTGGAACAAATAACTCTGTTGAGTTCTCACATATGGTTATATCTACGAACTATTATGGCACCAAGAACATAATCAAAGCCATGATTCCATTGATGAGACTTGCTTCTCAAGGTGCTCGTATTGTCAATGTCACTTCAAGACTCGGTAGATTAAAAGGCCGACACAGTGTACATGCATCTATATATCTCTTTCTCTCCCTTTCATTGTCCGCTTTGCAGCAATCATTTTTCTAACTTTGTTCTCTTCAACAGAAACTTGAGAATGAAGACGTGAGAGCGAAGCTTATCGATGTGGACTCTCTGACAGAGGAAACCGTTGACAAAACAGTTTCAGAGTTTTTAAAGCAAGTGGAAGAAGGAACATGGGAATCTGGAGGTTGGCCACATTCTTTCACAGACTATTCTGTCTCAAAAATGGCAGTGAACGCATACACAAGAGTACTAGCAAAAGAACTATCTGAGAGACCAGAGGGAGAGAAGATATATGTAAACTGCTTTTGTCCCGGTTGGGTAAAAACCGCAATGACGGGTTATGCAGGGAACATCTCAGCAGAAGATGGAGCTGACACTGGAGTCTGGCTTGCATTGCTTCCTGATCAAGCTATCACCGGAAAGTTTTTCGCCGAGAGACGTGAGATCAATTTCTAAAGAGAAGATTTGATGGGACTTTCTTGGTGTTCTATAAGAGTTGATATTGAAGTTAGTTTTTAGTTTTGATTGCTCAAGATACATGAGTTAATATGAAGAAACTATGTATCCTTGAATATCTTTAGATTTTTCTCTTCTTTTTCTCTTTTCTTTTTGTCTTTGTGATCAATTTTTTGGTTTTATATATATGTTCATATGATATTATTGATCGTTTTCTTTGGTTTTCTTAAAAATGTATTAATCATGTTATGTTCATAAGTTCCTTATTAAAATTGTTTTGATTATGTATGCTCTTACAATAAGTTACAAGATTTTATCTCGGGCCGAAGGCGAAGTAACTTGTTTTGAAACAATGTTGTAAAATTTATTGAAGCATATATAAAAAGTAGATGTCACACATATTAAGGTATATGATAATTTTACATGATAAGAGAATTATATAGGTAACACAGTTATTTCGGTTGGTATATTTTACTTAACGTGATTTTATAGGTATCTCGCTAGTCGCTAACTATCAAGTTAACATATATATGTCTTCTTCCATTGAAAATAAATACATCCATATATATATATATAGTACAAGTAGGGGGGGTTTTGGAAAAAAAAAATAGCAACAATAATTAAATACTTAGCCAGATAACGAAACAGATATAGAAGTTAGAGCATCTTCATTAGTGAGGTTCTAAAAATGGGTATCAAAAATTTTTAGAATCTCATCTTTAGATCCCTAACATTTTTGTGTGTTAATTTTTAGAACTTATAGCTAAAAGTTTCAATTTTAGATACTATCCAATATTTATTAATTATATATCATTATAATTTTTTAGATACTCTCCATTAGAACCTTCTAATGGAGATGGTCTTATGCCACACATATTAAAATATATATGTAGATTTTATTTAACGTGATAAGAGAGTTATATAGCTAATTATATACGTAACTTATTTATCTTGGTTGATATATTTTACTTAACGTGATTTAAGAGGTATCTCGTTTTAACTAGTTAGTTATTAACATATGAAACTTCAAATGCTAAGAAGTTCATATGATAGAAAGTTAGCATTTGAAACAGTATATAGTTATCTTTTATACAAATATTTTATTTAACATGATGTCAAATTTATCTCGTTAAATATTTAGCTAAGATAAATATATCTAGTTCCACAGATAATACACCATTGCGGACGTAGGGCTATGTGAGGTGAGGCAAGTGCCTCATACTCCTTTTCAAATATAATGTAACTTTAAAAAAAATAATAATGTAACTTTTACTTATGATTTATAATATATCTAATGAAATTAACCAAAAAAATATAAATTTTATGGTTGTGCCCCATGCAGAAAAACCTTCTAGATCCGCCACTGCATCCATATATATATATATAGTATATGGAGGGTGTTTGGAAAAAAATGGTAAATGATAATCATGTTCTTAGCCTGATAACAAAGCACACATATATTGGTAGATTTTACTTAACATGATATATTCGTAGAGGTTTTTTTTTAATTGAATGTAAAATTTATTCACAGCCAAAAAATCATTTTTACATCAAGTGCAACTTCTAATTTAAAAATTTGATAAAATTGGAGTTTATGTACTCCTTGAAGTGAACCATAGTTGAAGAGCTCCCGCATACTTATGCCCTTGGAGAGAAGTGATGGAGGAGATACGATTGCGAACTTGTTTGTCGAGTAGTTTGATTATCCGAGTTGCAGATGTGGGAGTGTCTCCATGGTGACGAGCATTCCCCTCTCTCCATATACAGTGTATTGAAGCTTAGAAAATGTATTTGAGCAAGAACAAAAGCGTTGTCCCAAAACTGGAGTCCGAGATAAGTGATAGAAGATTATTCCAGCTTGTGATGAAACGATTTTTTAGTAGTTCTTTTGCTAAGTTTCTCCATACCTCCGCTGTATATCCGCAGGAGAAAAACAAATGGTTCATTGTCTCCATTGGATCACCAAAAAAGATGCATGCCGTGCTAGCCCCAACGTTCCAATTCAGCATAAAATCTCCCGTTGTTAGTCGATTGTGGATCGTTAACTACGCAAACATATATTCGTAGAGGTAATTGTATAGATAAGTGTATAGTTAACATATATCTTCAATAGAATAAATATATATAGTTTACATATATCTACAATGACACATAATTTTAGCCATTCACCTTAATTTAACATAGCATAACTTTCATACTAATTATATACGATGGATTATCGGGGTATATTTATTCTATTGAAGATATATGTTAACATACTAACGAACATCACTGCAACTTTGCCTAAAAACAATTTCTCTGACACTGATTCTTTCAAAGATTTTAGCGACTCTCTTGGTTGTGGAAGATGAAAAATTTCCAGGAAATTTACTCGTCTTCCTTCTATCTATAAATGTATGAGAAATCTTGATATATGCTTTAGCAGTTGCGACTCTTGGATTGCTACCCAAATCCATTAATTTAGATAACATGTCGCTCTTAATAAGTTAACTCGGTAAACAAGATCTATGCATAGATTTTATTTCTACTTGTCTGATACACGTAATAACCTACAACATATCTACACTAATAGATTGCATCTTATGGAACTAGGGACAATTATGTCATAAAAAGTGAACAGTGTAGTTAAGCACAGTACTTGGTGAGATAACAAATTTTCCAGTCACCTATGTAGTCTTTGCAATTATCCAACTATTAACATTTGAAGAGTTTCATTTCTGTTTGGATTACTAACTAATATTCGTTGAGAATAAGTTTAGGTTTGATTTATATGTTTGAAAGGAATTATAATATATCTTTTCTGACTACAAAAACAAGATATTGGAGTGCAGTTTGAACATATTTTTACTTAGAGAGTTAGACTATATATGACGTTAATGGACTATGTTTTTCTTTGTTTTTTTTTAAATTCTTGAGCGTAGTTACGATTGTAAACTCTAATCCTGAATTATTTAATAGAAGAAAGTACATAGTCGAACTCAAAATAATATAAAAATAAATTTATCATAAAATTGAAAATCACAACCAATAGATTATGATGAAGATACAAATGCATTTTGACCAACCATTAATACAACTTTTCTATATGTTGTAAAATTACTACATTAAAGGTCGACATATAAATGGTATGAAATTTCTAAGCGGATCTAGTTATCCTTATCATTGTTCTTATCACCCTTATCTTTTGAGAGAGATATGAGAGTTTCCGCAGCTAGCATATGATTAATGTTACACTGGATCTGATCATGAACGATTTCAAGCTTAGATTCTAGCTCTTTAAGCTCTTTGTGTGTAAGCTCCTCAATGGCCTTTTCGTACCTCTGATGTCCCGCGGATTCAAGCAACTTCTGAAGCTCTTTGCCTCGTTTTTTCTCCGCCCTAATCTCTTTTGTGATTGAGTCGAGATCTTTATGCATTTTCTCTAAATCAACTTTATCATCTTCATCAATGTTGTCTGATACTTCATGCTCGTTCTTGAACTCCTCTGCAATCTAATTAAAATTTGGCTTCCCAAAGGTGTAAAGCTTGTTGTTTGGGGAAAATAAAACAATACCTACCTCAGCGTTGAACTCCATTTCGAGCTTACATGCCATCTTAAACAACACTAATTTTTGCCTTGAAAAGGTAGCATTCTTTTTGTTTTTGTTTTGTATAGTCTCCATATTGATCTAAAAGATAAAAGATTGTGACTTCAATATGGGTTGCAGTGAGGTTAATTTATACATAGATATATGGTGGTAGGTGAAAGACTAAGATTTTTTTCTATAAAGTGATTGAGGTTAGTAACCACATATTAACTGAATTTTAAGATAAAACTCTAACTTGCCTTGTTAAGGACATTAAATAATTTTTGTTTTTATCCAAACAAATTTAGTTATTGCTATAACTATTTATTATTACACATTTTATGTAATGCTAGCTAGTCTGTATTACCTAAAGAGAAGATTTAGTCCTTTTTTCTAAATAATTAAACAAAAATAATCGTGATAAACTATACACTTTTTATGTATTGTATTTGTACTCAATAAATAAATGAATTAAATTTTTAATAAATAATATTTTAATTTCCCAGATTTTTTAAATAGAAATATTGTTTTTACCAAAAAAATAAAATAAAAATTGCATGCCAAAAATATTTATAACACACTAAACAAAGCAAATGGTCCTCATGAAGTCCTAGAAGTCCTCAACCCGAGCCTAAATATGCTGTTCTAGCAAATTTGGAAGGTAGAGACTAGCCCCAAAGTCCAACACTTCCTTTGGAGATGATAAGTAACAACATTTCAGTGGCAGCAAACTTATCATACAGACACATTTCCAGAGAAGCAACATGCCTCATGTGCCATTCAGGCTCTTATCGGCCATCTCACTTGTACCAGCACCACCTATTGGCATATGGGCCGATTCTTTATATACTAACAGTAAATCTTTTACTGGTTGGTGCTATGGCGATATTACGGTTTCTTCAGCATGACCTATGTGGTCGTATCCGTATTTTGAAGGATTCAAAGGTTCATTTGAAGTCTGCAATAAGACTAGTAGAATTAACTGGAACTGTTGCTCAGATTGAGTTTGCTCAGAAGCTTATTGACTCTGTTTTAGCAGAGGTTGTTGTCATTAACCTCAATTTCTTTATCTTTTTTTTTTACTACTTTCAACTCTTTTGTTTTGCTTTGAAAGATATTTGGTTACAATTATTTCAGGAGGATATTTTGGAACCCATGCAAGTGGAAACTGAGAAACCATATTCTAAGAAAGATCGTGAAGCTCGTATTGAGTCTGCTGCACAGCCCAAGTGTGATGCTGCAGCAATCTTGTTGGAATTATGAATCCTTTATTAAATCTTGCAAGAAGAATAGACTTCAAGTGGGAAAAAGATGAAGAAGCAAAGCGAAGAAGAAGAAGATGAAGAAGAAGAAGAAAAAAAAGAAGTCTTGTAAGAAGGAGAAGAAGAAAGTCAAAGAAGAAAAGGCATTGGGCCATTAAGTAGTTTAGGCCCATATGTGTTAATGGGTTTTGGTGGTTTAGCTAAGGTGATTAGGTTAACAAGAAACTCTAGCAGTATAAATATGTATGTGTGTGCAATGAAAAAGAATATGGTTGTTAGAGGAGAAAACCCTAGCATCCATCCAAGAATATTAGCAATGTAGAAGATTAAAGAGTAAATCTCTTTAAGTGTTCTAAGAGGATTTGTGAGTAAGAACCAAAGAAAACTAAAGAGATGAGAGGAAACTGACATCTAAGGGAGAGTGATGTCGGAATTCCAACAAATCTCTCTAAGGACATGAAGTTGTTGTCTGTGTTGAATTTTTTTGAATATTTTATTTGGAACTTGGATTCAGATTCTTATTACAAATTGTCAAACATTGCATAAGTATTCTAAAGATTGTTTTTGCTATTTAAACAAGCTTATTTGAAAGGTATGGAAAATGATTTTATAAAAATTAAAATTTAATTTGAAACCGATACAGATTTTTGTTACTTAATTTTATGAAATATATAAGGTCAATGTGTCTTAGTAAAACATACAAAATATTGAGATATGCTTTCATGCTAAGATAGAGATATAAATCAAAACAAAACACTTTTAAATTATTATTAGTATTATTTTACATCATTTAAATTGACAAGGCTTGATCCATAGAAGAAATTCTATTTCATGGAGTAACAAAATTTATTGGAATCAAACTCCGGTAGAAAACCTGCAGAGGTAAACTCTGGTATAATAAACTATTTCTATCAATTCAAAAAACAATAAACTATTTCTATCTCACACGTTTATGTTTATTGTTTTCGTTAGGTTTGGATTTCATATTTGGTTTTGAAATTTGCAGCGCATAGAAACAATAACTTAGCTGCGTCTTTGAGGTCATTGTGCAATGAGTTAAAGGCAAAGGAACCACACTCTGAGAGGAAACGTAAGAAAGGATCAGCCAAAAAAGAAGACAAAGCTAGTAGTAGTAATGCCGTTGGCATCACCGATCTGTAAATACATACATTGCTCTATATATGTAGATACAAATCTTGACGAAGAAGCTATTAAATGGCCTAGAATTTATGTGGAAGTTTAAAACTTGGTATGATTAACTATATAAGTTGTAACGCCCGTGTTCCGGAATTAATTAATTACTTTAATTAATTCGGAATTCTTTCGAGTTTATGAACCTTAGACAAATCTCGAGAAATTAATTATTAGATTGAAATAATTAATTTGGATTTGTTCCGGGGGTGTCATAAATTGTTTCGAAAGTTTAGGGATTTTTCTTAAAAGGAAGGAAATTGTGTTGACTTTTCTTCTCTTCTTCTTCTTCTTCTTCGTTGGTTGCCATTTTTTTTTGGCAAAGGAAAGAGAGCTTGGGCTGAGCTTATTTTCGTGAGAGAGAGAAGAGGAAAGGAAGAGAGAAAAGCTTTGAGAAGCTTGTTCTTGTGTTTTCCTTGTGAGTTGAAGCTTGTGAGCTTGGATCAAGGTTGGGGCTGAAGCTTGTGAGCTTGCCGTGAGCTTGAGCTGAGTGGTGTGGGCTTGGCGTGAGCTGGGGGAGCAAGAAGAAGAGTTCTAGAGGGTCCTTGAAGCTCGGATCTGTTGTGTGTGAGCTTGGGAGAAGCTTAAAGGAGTAGCTCTTGGAGCAAGGTTTTGCCGTGAGCTAAGGGAAGCAAGGGGGGAGTCTTCTGAGCTTGGGGAGTTCAATAAATGCTTGATTCTTCCATTGCTAAGGTGAGTTGTGACCAAAGGTTTATGCAAGCTTGTGTGGGGGAATTGGAATTTCCGATTTTTGTGGGTGTTCTTGATGATTTCCATTTTTGATTTTTGTGAAGTTTAGTGTGTTTTGCTAAGCTTAAATGGTAAAGGAATCATTGTTTGATGCTTGTGGTGCTCTGTTAAGTGTTGGTTGTGAAAATCTAGGATTGAATTGATGGTTTGTGTGATTTTCGTTTTTGGTAGTGGTAATGAATAGTGAATTTCACTATTCATGCTGCGGAATACTATTCACGCTGCGGAAGCGGGTTTATTATTCCGGTGGTTGTTAGATTATTTTTATGCGTGAATTTAATCTTGTTAAGAAATCGATGTTGATTTTGTTTGTGATGAATAGTGATTTTCACTATTCATGCTGCGGAATACTATTCACGCTGCGGAAGCGGGTTTACTATTCCAGCTGTTGTGATTATCTTCTTGTGTGAATTTAATCATGTTAGAAATCTTTGTGTTTGATTTCTTGGTGTTGATGAATAGTGAATGTTTCACTATTCATGTGGTGGAATACTATTCACGCTACGGAAGCAGGTTTACTATTCATGCCGTGGTAGATTATTTTCATGCGTAAATTTAATCTTTGTGCTTGTTTTGGAGGTGATGAATAGTAAATTTTATTATTCATGATGCGGAATACTATTCACGCTGTGGAAGCGGGTTTACTATTCTGGCTATGGTAGATTATTTTCATGCGTGAATTTAATCGTGTTAGAAATTGATTGCTATGGTGATTGATTTTCTTGTTGCTGTGATTGTTTGAAATTGTGTGTAGTTTTCATATAACCTGTTGATGGGAGGATCAATCTCACTCAGCGTTTGGTTTTCCAAATATTGATGCATCATTTTTGTCGATGCAGGTAAAGATAAGGTGCGATCGTGGAATCGAAACCGTCGAGGGGAGGATGATTAGGACTCGTGTTTTTGTTGTTATTTCCGCTGTGCTGGTAGAACTGCTAGGTTGCGGTTTCTTTTGGCGAGTCCGTACGTTGTATTAACTGTTTAATGTTAAATATTTATTATGCAAAAAAAAAAAAAAAACTGCGGTCGTCACATAAGTAGTCTCGGATTTTCAGTTTTCTCATGAGAAAACTTCACAATTAATCACAAATACTATATGTTTTTCTTTGTTTTTAAAATTCTTGGGCATAGTTACGATTTTAAACTCTAATCCTGAATTATTTAATAAAAAAAAGTACATAGTCAAACTCAAAATAATATAAAAATAAATTTATCATAAAATTGAAAATCACAACCAATACAACTTTTCTATATGTTGTAAAATTACTACATTAAAGGTCGACATATAAATGGTATGAAATTTCTAAGCGGATCTAGTTATCCTTATCATTGTTCTTATCACCCTTATCTTTTGAGAGAGATATGAGAGTTTCCGCAGCTAGCATATGATTAATGTTACACTGGATCTGATCATGAACGATTTCAAGCTTAGATTCTAGCTCTTTAAGCTCTTTGTGTGTAAGCTCCTCAATGGCCTTTTCGTACCTCTGATGTCCCGCGGATTCAAGCAACTTCTGAAGCTCTTTGCCTCGTTTTTTCTCCGCCCTAATCTCTTTTGTGATTGAGTCGAGATCTTTATGCATTTTCTCTAAATTAACTTTATCGCCTTCATCAATGTTGTCTGATACTTCATGCTCGTTCTTGAACTCCTCTGCAATCTAATTAAAATTTGGCTTCCCAAAGGTGTAAGGCTTGTTGTTTGGGGAAAATAAAACAATACTTACCTCAGCGTTGAACTCCATTTCGAGCTTACATGCCATCTTAAACAACGCTAATTTTTGCCTGGAAAAGGTAGAATTCTTTTTCTTTTTGTTTTGTATAGTCTCCATATTGATCTAAAAGATAAAAGATTGTGACTTCGATATGGGTTGCAGTGAGGTTAATTTATACATAGATATATGGTGGTAGGTGAAAGACTAAGAATTTTTGCTATAAAGTGATTGAGGTTAGTAACCACATATTAACTGAATTTTAAGATAAAACTCTAACTTGTCTTGTTAAGGACATTAAATAATTTTTGTTTTTATCCAAACAAATTTAGTTATTGCTATAACTATTTATTATTACACATTTTATGTAATGCTAGCTAGTCTGTATTACCTAAAGAGAAGATTTAGTCTTTTTTTCTAAATAATTAAATAAAAATAATCGTGATAAACTATACACTTTTTTATGTATTGTATTTGTACTCAATAAATAAATGAATTAAATTTTTAATAAATAATATTTTAATTTCCCAGATTTTTTAAATAGAAATATTGTTTTTACCAAAAAAATAAAATAAAAATTGCATGCCAAAAATATTTATAACACACTAAACAAAGCAAATGGTCCTCAAGAAGTCCTAGAAGTCCTCAACCCGAGCCTAAATACGCTGTTCTAGCAAATTTGGAAGGTAGAGACTAGCCCCAAAGTTCAGTACTTCCTTTGGATATGCATAAGAAATTAAGAAATCTTATGGCTTCTTGGCATCAAAGGGACTAGCTCCCATTGTTAGCCGATCGAAGTGTTAAAATTGTGTTCTTTTTTTTTTTAATTTATTTTTGGCAAGGTCACAAACTTTAGATGGTTATTCTTTGTAAAGCCAAACCACTTTATTTTTTAATGATATTTACATTCATATCCAAAAAAGAAAAAAAAATGCACTAATCTTAATTTAAAGGAGAAGAGTTGATGCACAAGAAACACTATAAAGAGCGAAAGAGGATGCGGAGGAATGGGCTGAGAGGAAGGAAAGTAATGCTCCAACCACAGCGGTAACTCCTTCTCTAGTATAGTTTACCTTTGCAAAATGGAAGAAAGCTCCACAGGATTGGTTAAGGTGTAATACATATATGTGAAGATGTTGTATTTGCCGAGTTATATGTTGAGGTTATCAATAGACGAGGCAACATCATTTACAGTTCTTTAACACACAAAAAACATCATTTATAGCTAAATGACATATTAGAGTTCTGCAACTCAGTCATCATGAGGGAGATTGTTAGATTATTGCTGGCTGAGTTGAGAAAAGTATCATTGATGCTATGTGAAATTAATCAGAAGACACACCAGAAGAATGCCAGAAGTTTGATGCATCAGATGCAGTAAAAGATGTATATCTTAGAGACTGAAAGCTAACTGCAACAACTAGTGTAAAGCATGACGGTCAAGCTTTGATTAAATCGTACAAGGTCTTTACAGCTGGATGCATAAGAGGATGTACCAGACTTTATATCAGGAAGCAAATAACTTGATAGGATGCAGAAGCAGAGTTATCTGAAGGCATGTTATGCTGAACATACTTACAGAGAAAGTCAAATACTCTATTTATTGAAGATTTAGATTCTAGATACTGCTCGCTGTTTGGATAAGGAAGCTGCAAACCACATCAGGAATATGTAAGCTGACATAGATGTTGATGCTGATGTGGCAAAGCTGGATATAATGATGTGGAAAGCCAATGAGGCGGAAGCTGACTTGGCAAAGAGATTAAAGATGAGTGTTTTATTTTACTAAATATTCTCTACAACCACTTTAGGAAAAAAATCAACTTGAGAAGCAAGTTTATTCTTTTGTGGAGATTCACGAAGATCCTTTGAGATCGGGTTTCGTTGTGGTGTATAAATAGTCTAGAGAGGCCATGAATCATCGTTCACACTCTAGACTATTGTGGTGAGATGAAAAAATCTGAAGCTATCAAAACAGTAAGATGAGAAAAGAGTGTTTGTTCTATGAGTTCACGTGCGGGTGAGATCATTAGTGTATAACTAAAATATAAGTTGGGGTCAATCTGAGACGTGTCTTAGAGTTGAGTAAAGACCGATCTTAAGCTGAGAGATCATTCAAGGATAAGCTTGTGTAACGACCAGTCAGATGGTAAAGTAACTGGGGACAAGTCGACATGTAGTTAGGTTGTGTAAAATTGGTATTTTATAAATACCATATATTCCTTCACTTGTAAAATACACAACTTATTACTTTAAAAAACATAGTAGTTGTAAAGCGCAAATCTAAAAAAAAATATGACATATTGTTTACTAAAATTATAGAAAATAGTAAATTATAAATTATAATTATTATATATTACGTGATACCTTTTTAACGTAAGAATGATATTAATTTTAGGAGAGGTACAATTCAATAATAAAATTTAATATTTCCTCAGCAAAATCTAGATTTGAATAAAACCACTAAAAACTAAATAATTAATTAAAAACTCACTATATCTGTTGGGGTACGCTTTTTGGGTTCGCCTTCTCATTTTTCCTGTGTGTAGAGTCAGTTTAGGGTTTATCTTTCGAATGGTAATTCGTTGCAGAGGCATATACCGTCTCTTTTTTGGCGCTTTCGGTATTTGGTTTGGATGTCAAAACTTTGTAGTTGTTTCGGCTTATAGCACTTCTTTTGCGAGAAGGTAGGCATCCTTTTATATGTAGATCATTGAGGATATATGTATTCACGAGGGTCCGCGCATAAACGTTATTGGTCTTCTTTGGCGTATCCCCTGTCGCACTTCAAGGCTTCCTTGAACCTAGTTTTCTCATCTATTATTCGGATATGTGAAGCAGGTGTGTTCGTGATAGGCTATGTGTTTTGTTCTCCTTTCGCATCAATGATATTTTATGCCGGTTTGCTTATGAGCTCAGGCACCACCAACTTCTATGGAAATGTTGTAGGCAGACCCGCTTCTGGTCTATAGCAGCATAGACATTTCTCATGGGCTCATACCAAAAAAAAAAAAAAAAAAAAACTTTAAAGGAAAAAGCCAAAAAAAAACCTGTGAAAGAACCTTATAAATTTAATTACCTAGGGCTCAAAACTTAATAAGACGGGCATGCTTGTGGGTGAGATTGGTTTCAAAGTTATAGTTGCAGTGCTTTCTCTTCAGTTGTTGTTAGCCCTTTGGTATGTTTGATCAAAGTTTTATTTCTTGTTTGGTTTCCCGTGTTGGGACTGTAGTCTCCAAAGTTTCTTTGAATTGGCAGGATCGTTGTTGATCCTTTTTGTGTTTGTAAAACTCTACACTTTATATCAATCAATTTCTTAGATGTAAACAAAAAAAAACTCATTATATCCTATTTTTTTGGTACAAAAAAAAAACACCTAAAAGCTTACAAGGTGAGAAAACCGGAAATGTTACACGGGGCAAACAATCTCACCACTGATTCAGAGTAGTGAAAACGTCGATCCTCAAATACTCGTCTTCTTCGCGACTTCTAATCGGCAAAACAAATTCTGCTTCTAAGAATCAAACAGATAATTAAAGATGAAAGCTTTGAACTAAAAAATCAAAACCTTTAATGGGTACTGAATCGTGTTCGGATCCGGAATCAAGCTCGAACGGGTGGAGCCGTGCTCGTGGTCTGGTGATCAAGACTTTGGTTTTAATTGGCGGCGCTCTTCTCATCAAACGTCTCACTAAATCCACTACTCGTAGAGATCACGCTCGCGTCGTCTCTCGTTCTCTCACCGGAGAAAAGGTTTATACCCAATTTCGAATGCTTAAACTTTATGAAATTAGTTGGTTTTATCTTCTCCTCCATTGATTTTGAGGTTTTTGTTTACATTGTTTTGAAGTTTTCGAGGGAACAAGCATCAAGAGATCCTGAGAATTACTTCAATATAAGGTTTATGAATCTCAAACTTATACATCATACAAAAGAATGAACCTTGATGTTGTTTACGAACTTGATTCTTGAGTTGATGCTAATTTTTTCAAGATTGAAACTGTTGATATCTCTATTTCCTAGCTAGTTTGTGGCATTCTGAGTTTGATATAGTTGTGTAGAATGCTGAGTTGTCCAGCTGCTGAAATGGTGGATGGTTCAGAGGTTTTGTATCTTGAACAGGTGATTGATCTCTTTACTTCTTTGTTGCACATACTTAGATCGATGTTTTAATGTGTCTTTCTTCATGTTTTAAGCTATTTTTACTCTCTTTTCTTCAGGCATTTTGGAGGACTCCTCAGAAACCATTTCGTCAAGTATGTATCCGTTCCCTTCACGAATTGGCTCTTGTATTGATAATGCATTGTTTTAACTTTTTGTTGTGGTTACAGAGATTATATATGGTTAAGCCATGTCCTAAAGAGCTGAAATGTGATGTTGAGGTGAGGATATGAGTTGTTGTGATCTTCTTATGTATTTCATATTTCAATAGAATTGAGTTTTAAGCAGTATTTCAATGCCAGGTAAGTTCCTATGCGATCAGAGATGTTGAGGAGTACAAAAATTTCTGTGACCGCTCTAAGGACCAACGCCCGCTTCCTGAAGAAGTTATTGGTGTAAGTCTTAAAGTTTTGTATCGATAAAGGTGTAACAGGATCTTTGGAAATCAAGCTTACAATAGATCAATCAAACTAATAGGACATTGGGGAGCATTTAACAACTATACACCTCAATTGTTGTGACCGTGGGAAACGTTGTTTATACGAAGGCTCAACTTCACCTGGCGGATTTCCAAACTCATGGGTATTGTTCTTATAAGAACGATCACTATGCCACAGTTTTCAGGTCTTCTTCTTCCACACTAAAAAACTTGATGTTTCTTTATTGAATTGCAGAACGGGGCTAATTATTGTACTTCAGATCTTGCTGTCCTGAAAAACAATGAGATACACCTTTGGGATCGCGGCTTCGATGAGAATAACAACCAGGTTCAGACCATCTTTCTCACTCTTGCTACCAACGAACGCTCATAAGACTTCAATCTCATATGAAATGGTTTTGGTTTGGAACATAGCAGGTTTGGGGACCAAAGGAAGGTCCATATGAGTTCAAGCCAGCGACATCCTCGAGCATCAACGAAAACTTGTCAGCTCTGAACATCCTTTATCAATCTTCAATCGATAAACCAATTCAAGGATCACTCAACTTGCAAGACTAGCCATTTTACACCCCTTTTTCTTTTGTCTAATTCCTCTGTATCATACTTACCCTCTTTATTTAACTCATCGCTGGCACTTTCAATATAGTTTTGGTACATAGAAAGCTCAATACTTTACTTCATTCATTACAGTGTCAACAAGTCTAAGATGAATGTTAATACAAAAACAAAAATATGATTGCAAAATCATAATGTAGCTCTCTTGATTCTTGCTGCATTCATGCGGTATTGTTGACATAGAAGTAAAGAGCTGCAAGAGCTAAAACCCCGACCGCAATTGCTATAGGCAAAGCCTTCCTGCATGATTGCCATAACACATATGTATCAGAACAAGAACTGCAAATACGTAAAATCGATGAGAAAGAAGTGTCTGTTTTACCCAATAGCTTCGTCTCTTTGGAGCTCAGCTTTTCTAGCCTTTCTCACATCCTTGTCGTTCAAGTTCTTGCCCACATCTGGCATGTATGGTCTGAATCGTCTTTTAGGAGCAGCACACACTGAAAAAACCCTAAACCTCATTGAAAAACCAAACACAATTCCTACAACTTCTTGATTCTTCTTTAACAGACAATTCCAAGGAATTAAGGTTTAATTACAAACATGAATCAAACCTGGACAAAAGTAGTTATCAGGTAACTTGTCAAAAGGTGTTCTGTCATTGTAAATATACCTAAAAAAATAAGATAAAAAGATGATAAGTAAACTTTGTATGTTAGAGATAATGAAGAAGAGAGATGGAGAAATTAGGCTAAGAGACCCGCAATCACGGCAAATATAGGCTTGCTTGGAGGAAACACGCATGGAGAATCTAGGAGCAGAGGATGAAGATTTTGTAAGAGGTTTCTTGTTTTTGAGTAGTCTCATTGAGTAATACGGCAAGAAAGATGATTTTGAAGACGTCAGAGGTAAGAGAACGGAGGGTTTTCCGGCGTAAAGCGTTGCCGGAGGAAGCTGCATCGCCATTGAGTGAAAAGTGTGGTAAGATCAGAGAGGAGAAGAGGAAAGTGATAAGAAGAAGAGTGTAGAATAGAAGAGTTGGGAATATGTGGAGGAGTGTGCTCCTCACAAGCTCATTTCTCACTCGCCACGTCAGACACCTCCTTTTAGCTAAAATAAAAAATAGTTAAAAAGAAAATCCATATTAGCATTATCTTAATTCATGTATTAGCAATTTAGCATATTATCAAATTCAATCTCTATTATTACTATATAATACTCTTTAGTTTTAGTAACATTGAACTTTTATTCAAAAAATAATTTTGAATAAGACCTTTCAAATTTGAGATTGATGTGTTTAGAATTAGATAGATGTATCCTATTCAAACAAAATTTCACTTATACTTTTAGAGTCTTTGATAATCTCAAAATCTTAAAAAAAAAAAAATTCTGTGATGGTTATCAATAACATGTGTTCCATCGATTTATGTGTCTCTACGTCTTTTCATTAGCAGTACGAAAAGAGAAACTGTGTAGACCAGTGAAATTAATTTGGTTAAAAGTCTTTAGAGAGTGCAAGCATTGCAGCTCTGTCGTCAAATGTTGAAGAAGTAACAAGCATAAAAAAGAGAATCAAATGCTGGGATGACCTCCCTCGTTTTTTAACTATCTGGATGACCTCCAGATTTTTTTTTTTTTTTTTTTTTTTGAATGATTCTTCGAGAAGATTCATAGTTTTGGGTTCTTGCATAATTTCTTCATCATTATCGGATGAATCGAATTCATTAATTCCGGAGAAGTCTTAATCTTGTTGGTAGCGTTTTCTTCGAGCTTGTCGAGGAAGAAGGAGATGGGTAGCTTTTGGTAGTTGTGTTTATTGGGATTGGATGTTGAAGGCCTAGCTGCTGGGCCATTGTTATAGGCTTGGGTAGGTGTTTGGTTTTGTTGTTGAGAAAGGCAGTGGTGTGAAGCCATTTCTCTTGGTTGATTAAAGAACAACGGTCTTGGTTATATTTATCCCACCATTTGACTCGAAACTCTCGAGTTAATGAATAGGGCATTTTGGGTAAGGTTTGGGTGAGATTGAAATGCCAAGAGGCAATCCAAGGGATTCCCATGTCCATGTGAAAACAAATTTGTGTAAAAGACTCATGGTAGTCATGGTATAGCTTGGAGAAAATGGTTTTTGAGTAGTAGGGGAAGGCGGTTTTTGTGATAAAGGGTGGATAGATTTGATCAGTAGGACCAAACCAATGCCACCACTCATAAAACCATCCTGGGAATTGCTTAGGACAGTTCTTATCAAAGGAAAAGAACCAAGAATGGTCTCTGGGGTAGAGGTAAAAGGTGTTGAATAAGGCGTTACGGTAATCCATGTAGGTAAAACCTGGTACATGATAACCTGGGGTAGAGAATGGTTTGGTAACTTGGTGATGGATAAGATTTAAGTCTTGAATACTACAAACTCGAAGGAATTTGCAGGTTGAATATTTGGTAATGGTAGGGTTATGAGGATCAGGGTAATGGATAATTTCTACTGATTTGGTATCAACTAAGATGAATTCGTAGAACATTCGATCTTTGTTGATATTATCAGTTATCCAGAGGCTGGTTGGATAAAAAAGGCGATCTGTGAAGGATTGTAATTCCTTCAAAAAGATTGGTTTGGTAAAATTTGTGGTCATAATGTGTTGGGCTTGGGCTTTTTGGATATAGTATGTTTTCTTGGGTAATGGTTGGGCTGATACCGTTGGTTTTACGGCTTTTGCATAAGATAGTGGAGAAAACTCGGCTAATGCCGAAAATTTGTTTTGGGTAGTTTGTGTAGAGCTTGATCCTTGCATAATTGGTTGGGACTTGATGTAGTCAAAAGCGCATAAGCTTCTTTTCTTGATATCACTCTGTGTTTCACTCATTTTGGATACTGATTGTCCTGTAAATACTCACGGGTTAGGAAATCGGGTAAACAATTGTTTTCTCCTTTTATATATTCTATATCAAAATCAAAGGCTGATAAAATAGCTTTCATCTGGCAAATATTTGTTTTGAAACTAAATTTTTTACATCTTGTTTTAAAATTTCTTTAGTGATTTACAATCAATTCTTAATAAAAACTTTTGGTTGATTAAATCGTCTTGAAATTTTGAAATACAATTAACTATGGATAAAACTTCTTTTTTAACGGTGGAGTAATTTTTCGTGGTCCTAACCGACACCGAATGAAATCTAACTATAGACTCATGTTTATTGCTGGAAGGGTTTGCTTAAGGATTCCTCCAAACCTAACTTCGAAGCATCTGTTTCTACTATCATAGCTGCATTAGGATGAGGAATGACTAGGCATGGTAAAGTCCTAATCTTTTGTTTAACTTCCTGAACTAGACTAGTATGCAAACTAGACCATGGAGCAGGGGTTTTTGCGATCTTTGGAATAAAGGTTGGATAGTTTTTCTAATATTAGGAAGGAAGTCTGAAATATAATTCAAACATCCTAAAAATCTTTGTAATTGTTGTTTTTCTTTTATCTCGTTTGGGAATTTATCCGCAAACTCTATTGATCTTGATATAGGGGTTACAGTTTGTTGATATATATTATGCCCTAAGAATCTTATCTTAGTCTGGAATAAATGCATCTTTTTAGCTGAAACTACTAAACCATGATTCTTGATTATTTGTAAAAATGTGTGTAAATGTTTGAAGTGTTGATCTATTGAGTTGGAGTAGATTAAGACATCGTCTATGTAAACGATCGTAAATGTTGAATAATTATTGAATATATTATTCATGATATTCTGAAATTCAGAAGGTGCATTTTTAAGACCAAATGGCATAACATTCCATTCATAATGTCCGAATGGGACAGTGAATGTTGTTTTATACTTATCTTCTTCATCTATCTGGATTTGCCAAAACCCAGATTTCATATCAAATTTACTGAATACTTTTGCATTATATAATCTTTTTAATAAATCTCTTTTATTGGGTATTGGATACCTAATCCATTGTAGTACCTCATTTAATGGTTTATAGTTGATAACTAATCTTGGAACTCCTCGTTCCTTTTCTGCTTGTTTATTAACATAAAAAGCCGAACAAGACCAAGGGGACTTGGATGGCCTAATTAGTTTCTTGCTTATCAAATCTTAAATTTCTTTTTTACATGTTTCTAATAATTCATGATTCATTTGGATAGGTCTAGCTTTTGTTGGAATATTTTTTTCACTAAAATCTTTTTCATAAGGTAATTGGACTATATGTTGCTTTCTTTCCCAGAATGCATTCGGAGTTTCCGAACAAACTTGGGTAAGTAAATCATTTTCTAATTTTTTAATTTTATTGATTACTTGAGGGTTTGATAATTGTTCTTCAATCTTTTTATAGGATATTTCTTCTTGGAGGTGTTGAATATGCTTTTTCTTATTAGATATTAAATTTACTGTTTTATGGATAGTATGATGTTGTAATTCCATTACTTCTTTAGTTTTGATAGGTGATAAGAATTTGAATAGTAATTTAGCACCTACAATCTTAGTTGTAATTCCTTCTTCATTAACTTTAAATGGATAAATTTGAGTAAAGAAGGGGGTTCCTAATATAACTTCTTGAGTAAGGTTTTTTACTAAAATAAATTGGTTTTTAAAACAATAACCGTTATTGCATATTCTGACATTGGGTAGTTTATAATTAACTTTTAAACTACTACCGTTAGCACTACTAAGTCTTTCGGTAGTTTTCTCATAGTATTTAGTTGGTATAAGTCCTTCTTTAATTCAATTATAATCTGCTCCTGTATCTAATAAAGCTATTATATTAATTTGATAATCATGACTTATATGCAAGGTTATTTGCGTATACCATTTTTGATAATTTATCTTGTTTATGATTTGAATATATTCATTATTATCTTCTTGCCTATCTTCTTCTTCTGGTATTTGCTTACTAGAAGAAGCTTTAGATTTTGGAGTATTGTTTTCATTCTTAAAATCCTTTATTTCTATTAATGATAATTTTGCATTAATTTGTAGTTGATCTAAATGTTGTTGATTAACTGCTATCTGGAGCTCTTTTACTTGTGATTTTAATTGCTTAATTTCACTTTGTAATTCTCCAGTAGTTACTTGTTTAAATAAGCTTTGAGTTGGATATTTTTGAAATATCTTGTTTAGACTAAACGGTTCGGGTGAAGATAATTGGTTTTCTTGTTGAATAATTTCTTTTAGTTTCATTAGATAATCCTTTTTAGTTTCTGGATCATCTATTTTATCTATGATATCTAATAGAAATTTCTTATCTACTTCTTTTGTTATAACATTTATTTGTCTACAATTGCATAAGTCATCTATTAACTCTTGAGACTCGTTTGATGAATCGCTTGAGTTTTCTATTATCTCTAGGTTATTTTCACTATTAGTTTCATTATTAGTATTACTTGTTTCTGAATCAGAAATAAGTAATTTGGTTAATTTATCTTGAATATCAGGTTGATCTTTGAATATCTCATTAATTTTCTTTTTCATTTTACATTCATTAGATTTATGACCTGGTCGTTTGCAATTCCAGCAAACTACCTTGTCTTTAGTATATCGTTTATTTTTTGCATAATATGGATTATGAGGTTTCTTAGAAAAATTTCTTTTGTTATAAAAAGGTTTTGAATAACTGATTTGTTGCTTATGTTTTAAATGTTTAACTCTAGAAGGTGGATTTAAACGTTCATAACCATATTGTTCACAGAATGAACCCATTGTTGATCCAAATTTTAATTTATCAGTTCTTTCCCGAGATTTGTTAGAGAAGATACTATCTAGGCTTCCACTAACATCTTTGAGAGAAGTGAGATCTACATGTAAACAATGGAATGATTTAATCAAAGATCCGAGCTTTACAAAGAAGCATTATGGTAAAGAAGCCAAAGAGATTCTGATGATCATGATATATGACTCAAGGGCTTGTTTAATGAGCCTCAATCTCCCTGGAAACCATAAAGACTTGGCAGATCCATTGATGCAGCGCATCTTATGATACGTCGGTTTTCTTAGTTGTGTTATTTTGGTTAGTTTGGTTTTCTTTTATTTTTCAAATATGTTTAGGAAAGGATAATTATAAATCCTATTAGTGTCGGGATTGGGAGTCTATCTAGATCTCCTCGGCTTTATCCCTTAGTCATTATAAATAGAGTTTTAGGTTGAGTCTTTGAGGATCATCGTTTTCTTTAAAATCAATAAAAAAAAAAAAGAGGAAACTCAAGTTTCCCATACAGAGCTTTGCGTTGCTTAGCACTGAGAGGAGTACTCTCGCCCGTTATTATCACCTCCTAACTTCGTTCATAGCTTCCGCTACTCCATCAGTTGGTATCAGATTACAGGGACTTTTTTGGATCAACTTTCTTACCAACCACCACCATGCCACCAAAGAAAGATTTGCCTGACGACTTCTCTTGGACAGATCTTCAGCGTTTGTTGGTCACAATGCAAGAAACACATCAACAAACACTTCGCACGATTGGGGACTCTCTAGCCCAAAACCAACAAACCTTGTTGGCAGCCATTAACGCTAACAACAATATCGCTAGGACCGATGAGGAAAACGCCGAGCTCCTACAAAACCCTGGGCGTCAAGGTCAACAACATGGGGGTCGGGCTTTGCAACAAATCAACCCACAGCAGGATATGCGTTGGGAATCGGGATTAAAAGTGGATATTTCTGAGTTTCAGGTAAGTGTTCGCGGGGAAGATCTGTTAGATTGGATTATCACCGTCGAGGAAGTCCTTGAATTCAAGCAAGTTCCATTAGATCGACAGGTTCCATTAGTAGCAACCAGATTTCGCGGTCGCGCTGCGTCCTGGTGGCTCCAGCTCAAAGCCACTCGTACTCGGATTGGAAAACCTAGGATCGCTACTTGGGCGAAGTTAAAAAAACATTTACGAGAGCAATTTTTGCCCCTGAATCATGACCATCTCATGTTTACTCGACTACAGAACTTGAAACAGGGCACACAGACCGTTGATGATTATGCTGAAGAATTTTATCTACTTTTAACGCGTAATGAACTGTTTGATACTCAAATCCAACTGGTCTCTCGCTTCATTGGCGGTTTGCGACCTCATCTGCAGAACTCGTTAGCTCAGTTCGACCCTACTACTCTAACCGAGGCACATCGGTGAGCCTCTGCTTTTGAATCACAGGCAAAGTCCGGATCTTCGGGGACTTATACTCCCGGCTGGAGGAATCGCACTCAAGGACCAGAACTAGACACGACTCAGACCTTGCCACCTACTGATAATCCGCTGAAGCCATCACTTAGTACGAAGACAATCTCTGACGAGATTACCTTGCGTCACTCCACCCGCCCTAATGCCCTGCGTTGTTACAGCTGCGGCGAACCGGGCCATAGACAGACCGCTTGCCCAAACCAGACCCGCCGGGGACTCCTCCTTGATGACACCGGGTCAGCGGTTGAGGACGTCGATGATGACGAGGGTGGATCTTTCGAAGAAACTCCGACAAGTGGCGACCAAAATGCCCCCGCATTGATGTTAAGGCGAGTATGTTTGGTTCCATTAGGCTATGAGGAGCCATGGCTTCGAACGAATATTTTTCATTCCACTTGTACCGTTAAAGGAAAACTCTGCACTTTCGTCATTGATTCGGGTAGCAGTCGTAACGTTATCTCCGAGGAGGCAGTTAAAAAGCTAGGTTTGAAGCATGAAGCACACCCATCCCCATATACATTGGTGTGGATTACATCAGGTACGGATGTCAAGATTTTACAACGCACCCTTGTCTCTTTCTCCATCGGAGCTTACTACAAAGATACTCTCTATTGCGATATCGCCCCAATGGATGTCAGTCATCTTATCTTAGGTCGTCCGTGGCAATACGATCGCGATACATGCCATAACGGAAAGAAAAATACTTATAGCTTTGTTGTGGACAATCGGAAAATTGTGCTCTTACCTTCGCCGGAACCTTCCTTTACTTCCGTCAGTTCCGCACACGGTGAAACGCCTAGAGTAACAACGACACACCCAACCGTTCTTTGATCCCGTTCACAGTTTGAAACGGAGTTGCATGACACCGGGTTCATGTTCGCCTTATTACCATCGATAGCACCTCCCACACCCCCGCCTCAGCTAATAGACTCGGCATTTATAGATCTCCTTGCTGAATTCAATGATGTGTTTCCGAGTGATTTACCTTTAGGGTTGCCTCCCCTGCAAGATATTCAACACCAAATTGATTTGGTACCGGGTTCGACCTTGCCTAATCGGCCGCATTACCGCATGAGTCCTCAAGAGCATGAAGAGTTACGTCAACAAGTGGAAGATTTGATCGCTAAAGGCGACATTCGGGAAAGCCTCAGTCTGTGTGCTGTCCCTGCCTTATTAATTCCAAAGAAAGACGGTATGTGGCGTATGTGTGTCGATAGTCACGCCATAAATAAAATTACCGTCCGATACCATTTTCCCATTCTTCGTCTCGATGATTTACTAGATCAAATTGGTACAGCCACTATCTTTTCTAAACTTGATCTCAAGAGTGGTTATCACCAGATTCGAATTAGGCCGGGTGATGAGTGGAATACTGCTTTCAAAACGCGGGAGGGGTTATTTGAATGGCTCGTCATGCCCTTTGGTTTATCAAATGCTCCCAGTACATTCATGCGGGTTATGAATCAAGCTTTACGGCCATTTATTGGAAAGTGTGTTGTCGTCTATTTTGATGATATCCTAATTTTTAGCTCTTCCTTCACGGACCATCTTCAGCATCTCCGCAGTGTGTTAGACGCTCTGCGACGTGATCAATTTTTTGTGGCAAAACAAAAATGTGAGTTTGGCTCTGACCATGTCCTTTTCTTAGGATATATGGTCTCCAAAGACGGTCTTTCTGTGGATAAAAGTAAGATCGAGGCTGTTAAATCTTGGCCGGTACCGCGTTCTTTAACCGAGGTTCATAGTTTTCATGGTCTTGCTTCTTTTTATAGGCGTTTTGTTCCCCATATTAGCAGTATTATGGCACCTGTAACCGACTGCATGAAAGCTAGAAAATTTTATTGGACCAGCGAGGCATCTGTCGCTTTTGAGGAAATCAAGAAAAGCCTTACTACAACACCCGTTTTAATTTCACCAGATTTTTCACAAGCATTTGAACTTCATAGTAATGCGTCCAAGTTGGGAATAGGGGCTGTGTTGAGCCAACTAGGGCGTCCAATTGCTTATTACAGTGAGAAATTCTCAGGAGCTCGTCTACGGTACAATACTTACGATATGGAATTTTATGCTATTGTCCAAGCTATCAGGCATTGGCGGCATTATCTCTTTCATCGTGAGTTTGTTTTATTCACGGATCATGACGCTTTGAAACATTTGGATAGTCAGCATAATGTTTCTTCCCGCCATGCGACGTGGATTGCTTTTCTACAACAGTTTACATTTACTATTCGTCATACGGCCGGCAAACTCAATCGGGTCGCTGATGCGCTTAGCCGGCGTCATATTCTGGTCTCCACCTTGCACACGTCAGTTCTAGGTTTTTCAACTTTCTCCGAACTTTATTGTTCCGACCCATTTTTTTCGAAGATTTTGGGTGCCGTGTCGTTGGGTGATTCGGCGGAATATAGTCTTCACGAGGGATTTTTATTTAAAGGAAATCAGTTGTGTATCCCCGAGAGTAGTCTGCGTCTTCAAATCATCAAGGAACTACATGAGGAGGGTCATGTTGGCAGAGATCGCACATTACAGTTAGTTACCAATTCCTATTGTTAGCCGACACTTTGCCGTGATGTGCTTCATTTTGTGGAACGTTGTCGTAGTTTTCAACAAGCTAAGGGTGCCGCATCTAATGCAAGTTTATACCTCCCTTTACCAGTGCCTACTCAGCCATGAACTGATGTTAGTATGGACTTTGTCCTTGGTCTACCGCGTACTCAAAAAGGTAATGATTCTATCTTAGTCGTGGTCGACAGATTTTCAAAAATGGCCCATTTCATTCCATGTAAGAAGACGACCTTATTTTTTCAAGAGATTTACCGCCTCCATGGATTACCATCCTCGATTATCTCTGACCGTGACACTCGTTTTCTCAGCCACTTTTGGCATTCTATGTGGAAGCTTCTCCGTACTAGTCTTGATATGAGTACGGCTTATCACCCGCAGACAGACGGAAGTAACTAATGTTTGGCAGCCTCGTTGGAGATAATCTTAAATCAGGGGATACTAAGCTGTGTATTGCTGAGTTTGCACATAACCATGCATCCAATCGGAGTTTAGGGTAATGTCCGTTCCAGGTGGTTTATGGTATCATTCCTCGTGGTCCTTTGGACTTAGTTTTTTTTTTTCGGTTGGCCTGCAGTTGACTTCGTTGATAACGTCCACAATATCCATCAGTCTGCCCGCATCAACCTTGAAGCTTATAGTGCCGCTTACAAGACCGTTGTTGATAAACATCGGCGTGAATTGATCTTTAAACCGGGTGATCTTGTTTGGGTGGTGTTAATTAAGAAAAAAAACAACAGTAAAAAAAAAAACAAAAAAAAAAAAAAAAAAAAAAAAAAGTTAAAAAGAAATATTAATTCCAATGCTTATCGCATTAGCTTCCGCATTTACATTCATATACTGCAAACGTGTTCAATGTCAAGCATCTCTTTCCATATCATGGTGAAAATACTCTGCAGATTCGAGGGCGAATCTTCTTCAACCCCGGGGGACCTGATGCAGCGCATCTTATGATACGTCGGTTTTCTTAGTTGTGTTATTTTGGTTAGTTTGGTTTTCTTTTATTTTTCAAATATGTTTAGGAAAGGATAATTATAAATCCTATTAGTGTCGGGATTGGGAATCTATCTAGATCTCCTCAGCTTTATCCCTTAGTCATTATAAATAGAGTTTTAGGTTGAGTCTTTGAGGATCATCGTTTTCTTTAAAATCAATAAAATAAAATAAAAGAGGAAACTCAAGTTTCCCATACAGAGCTTTGCGTTGCTTAGCACTGAGAGGAGTACTCTCGCCCGTTATTATCACCTCCTAACTTCGTTTATAGCTTCCACTACTCCAACATCCATCTATAAAGCAAATAAGTAAACTTAATCAAGTTAAGATAATTAATGTGTTTCATTGCAATGGTTTTTTGTTATGCGTCACCAAGAATAACTCGAGAGTCATGGTTTTGGTTTGGAACCTATATATGGGTCAAACCAGGTGGATCCAACTCATAAACGATTACCATATATTAGACTCGTTTGCTATGGGATTTGACAGCAACAACAATGACCAAAATTTTTTGAGGTTTTCCTATTCGTTTATCCGGAAATATGAAATCTACGATTTTAAGTCTAATTCATGGAGGGTTCTTGATATCACTACTAATTGGAGTATATATCGTGGGGGATGTGTCTTTGAAGGGGAATACTTACTTTATTGCTAAGGAAAAATTGAAAAATGAAGAATTTTTAATTTTTTTTGATTTTACAAGTGAGTGATTTGGACCGTGTCTCTCTCTTTCCTTTCATCCTCGTCCTGAGGATTATGTACTTCTATCTGCTGTTAGAGAAGAGAAGCTTGCTGTGTTATTTAAGAAGCGTGATGCATATGTGATGGAAACATGGATAACAACTCAGATTGAGCCCAATACCGTGTGGTGGAGCCATTTCTTAAAATTTGATATGAGATTGTTCAATGAAAGCTTTCTGTTTCCAAATGCGAGTTTCTTCGCCGAAGAGAAGAAGAAAGTAGCATTGATTTGTGCTATAGATAGAGCAACGTGGACCAACAAGAAAGCTTACATTGTGGGAGAGGATGGATACTGCAGAGAAGTGGCTCTCAGAGAATCCAAGTGTTGGATACTTATGTGCTTTTATATTCCAACTTCGGTGCAGATCCAGTAAGGTTGCAGTACTTGCAGGAGGCAAAAGAAGAAAAACTGAGATTATTAGTCTATTATATAGTTTACAGTAATACCTTTTCATTAAAATTGTGTTTTCTTCCGTCCCTCATTTCTTTTGAACAAGACTAGTCAATCATTAGAGGTTGTGCTGATGGGGTACTAAATTATTTAAAATTTATGGATCAATGAAATTTCAGTATTTTCAAGGTTCTTGAACAGAGTCATTATGTTCTATATGTGATTATGTATCACATGTTAAAGCCAGAACTCTCTGACATATGAATTTAACCTGTGATGTTGTTTATATATCAAGGATAAAATAAGAGGCTTTCATTAATGTGTCTTCTCCGTATTGTATGTTAATAAAGAATCAGATGTTGCATCAATATATATATATATACATATCGTTTCATTGCATAATAAGAGAGATGAAGATTTTTTTTTGGACTATTTCACCCTCCAAATTATGCTCAATATAGCATGATACGTTCAAATATAGCGATAAAAATAATATTTTCAATATTTATAAGAAGGGGGTTATGGTCTTTTCACCATTATTTTATGATATTTGATATTTACAAAATTGTCACTCAACCTTTCACATAATTCTTCTGAAGTCTTATGGTATGCCTCACAATTACTCTTTATAAAACTTGCAATAGCCCATGCATGCCCGGGTTAAATCTCTTGTTTATAAAAAGGAAGAGTGAGTGCAGGAAAGTTAAAAAACCCTAATATCTATTTGAAAAAATTGTCAACCATGTGTGATCTTTCCTGAGATTTGGTAGAAGAGATACTCTCTTGGGTTCCGTTAACATCTTTCAGAGAAGTGAGATCTACTTATCAACGATGGAATGGTTTATCCAGAGATCTAAGCTTTACAAAGAAGCATTATGGTAAAGAAGCCAAGGAGATTATAGTGATTATGATTTATGAAGGGTTTGTTTAATGAGCGTCCATCTCTATGGGAATCATAACCACAAATACTTGGCAGATCCATTTATAAAGCAAATAGGTAAACTTAATCAAGTCCATATAATTAAAGTGTCTCATCGTGATGGCTTACTGTTATGCCTCACTAAGAATAACTTGAGGCTCATGGTTTTGGTTTGGAATCTGTATTTGGGTCAAACCAGGTAGATCCCACCTAGAAACGATTACAATATATAGGACATGTATGATATGTGATACAACATCAACAACAACAACCACAAAATCTTGAGGTTCTGCTATTCATTTGGCCACTTTGAGTATGAAATATATGATTTCAAGTCTAAGTCATGGAGGATTTTTGATATTACTAATTACTGGCATATCATCCGTAGGCGAGCTGTGTCCATGAAAGGAAATACTTACTTGATTTCTCAGGAAAGACTGAAAGTGGAAGAGGTGAAGATGGGACCATTTTTACATTCTTTTGATTTTACATATGAGAGATTTGAACCACGTCTCCCTCTTTCATTTCAATCTTTTCTTAAGAATTTAGTAATTCTATATGTTGTTAGAGAAGAGAAGCATGCAGTGTTATTTCAAAAGAGTGATGCATCTGAGATTGAGATATGAAATACAACTAAGCTTGAGCCCAATGTAGTGTGGTGGAGGAAATTCTTAAAAGTTGTTACGAGATTGTTCACTGAAACCTTTCTGTTTCCATGTGCGAGTTTCTTCCTCGAAGAGAAGAAGTAAGTAGCATTTTTTGTTTTGTTAAAGTGGATCAATGTGAACAAAAAAATCCACTCTTATCATGTTCTCTTTGTGATTATATATCACATGTTAAAGTCAAAACTCTCTGGCATCTGTATTAAACATGTGATGTTGTTTAAAGATCAAGAATAAAATTGAGTCATTCATCAATGTGTCTTCTTCATATTGCATGTTAATAAAGAATCAGCTTTTAATTTGCATCTATGCATATTACTTGTTCATTCATGTTTTTGGTCAAGGAATGGTACTTTGAGTTAAGTGGTTATTACTAATTACCAAGATTCCTCGACAGATTCAGATTCAGAAATGTATCAACTTGAAGCCCACAGAATTTGTCAAAAGCTAAAACCTTATTTACAGCAAACTTTCGAAATATATCTATTACTACATAGTAAACACACAACAATTCTGTACTTAAATTACTACATAGTAAACACAATAATTAGATGAAATTAAATTAAATTAAATTAGAAAAGTTATTATCTTAATTGTACTTCCCAAATAATATTAGTATGATTATTTCTTAACTCATATTAGTTAAAGTTAATAAAATAAATATTAAAGTAGTAATGTTTTAGTTAATACAATAATACTAATATTAACTATTTTATTATTGTTACTATTTTAGATAATATTAATAAATCTGACTAATTAATACAATTGAATATACTTAGGATGTAATTTGAAATCAGAAATCATTTTAAAATTATAAAATCTCTCATCAATGGTAGTAAAATAATAATATAATTTTCCAAAATTAAATTAAAATATTAATATTTTATTAGTGAAAAAATCTAATAGGCATTTCACCAATAGATATGCTTCTGTATATGGGACTATGGGAAGATTCCTACAAACTAATCAAATAAGTAGATTATTTTAGTGATTTATCTTTTAGGTTATTTACTACTTAACATGTGGATCCAAATCTAGTTTGATTATATTTAAAAAGAGAAATGGTGTCAAGGATGAACGTTAAAATCCATAATATCTATTTGAAAAAATGTCGACAATGTCCGATCTTTCCCGAGATTTAGTAGAGATGATACTCTCTAGGCTTCCAATAACATCTTTGAGAGAAGTGAGATCTACTTGTAAACGATGGAATGATTTAATCAAAGATCCGAAATTTACAAAGAAGCATTATGGTAAAGAAGCCAAGGAAATTCTGATGATCATGATTTATGACTCAAGGGCTTGTTTAATGAGCCTCAATCTCCATAGGAACCATAAAGACTTGGTAGATCCATCTATAAAGCAAATAGGTAAACTTAATCAAGTAAAGATAATTAATGTGTTTCATTGCAATGGTTTTTTGTTATGTGTCACCAAGAATAACTCGAGAGTCATGGTTTTGGTTTGGAACCCGTATTTGGGTCAAACCAGGTGGATCCAACTCAGAAACGATTACCATATATTAGACTCTTTTGCTATGGGATTCAACAGCAACAACAACCAACACAAAATCTTGAGGTTTTCCTATTCGTTTATCCAGAAGTATGAAATCTACAATTTTCAATCTAATTCATGGAGGGTTCTTGATATCATTACTAATTCGAGTATATATCGTGGGGATGTGTCCTTGAAGGGAAATACTTACTTTATTGCTAAGGAAAAATTAAAAGTGGAAGAATTTTTAATTTGTTTTGATTTTACAAGTGAGAGATTTGGACCATGTCTGTCTCTTTCATTTCATCCTTGTCCTGAGGATTATGTAGTTCTATCTGCTGTTAGAGAAGAGAAGCTTGCAGTGTTATTTAAAAAGCGTGATGCATATGAGATGGAAATATGGATAACAACTAATATTGAGCCCAATACCGTGTCGTGGAGCAATTTCTTAAAAGTTGATGTGAGATTGTTCAATGACAGCTTTCTGTTTCCATATGCGAGTTTCTTCATCGAAGAGAAGAAGAAAGTAGCATTGATTTATGATATAGATAGAGCATCAGGGACCAACAAGAAAGCTTACATTGTTGGAGAGGATGGATACTACAGAGAAGTGGCTCTCAGAGAATCGAAATGTTGGATACTTATGTGCTCTTATGTTCCAACTTCGGTTCAGATCGAGTAAGGTTCCAATACTTGCAGGAGACAAAAGAAAATAAAAACGAGATTCTTAGTCTATTATATAGTTTATAATAATACCTTTCGTTAAACTTTTTGTTTTCTTTCGTCCCTATTCCTTTTGAACAAGACTAGTCAATCATCATGTTCTATATAGTTATAGGTTGAGCTGATTGGATACTAAATTTCTTTAATATTTATGGATCAATGAAATTTCAGGGTTTTTACTGTTTTTGAACATAATCATCATGTTCTATATGTGATTATGTATCACATATTAAATCCAGAACTCTCTGACATATGGATTTAACATGTGATGTTGTTTATATCAAGAATAAAATTTAGTCTTCCATCAATGTGTCTTCGTCGTATTGCTTGTTAAAGAAAAATTAGCTTCTTTGTTTTTGATAAACCACGGGAGTTCCGGCCCTTTGGCCCACAATCTCTCTCGGTACCCATAGCCAATCTTTAGTCCATTCCGATTTTAAAAAAATGTCTATGCGTCCCAAAGAGGGATTGAACATGTCCCAAAGAATTAGCTTTTGTATATATATATATATATATATATTCATAAAATAGCTTCTATATATATTACTTGTTCATTCATGTTTTTGGTTAAGGAATGTTACTTGTGTTATGTGGTTACCACAAAAAATATGGTAGAGACGTCGGGTTTTTAAGTCGTTTACTAAACTGACTCCATTAGTAATTTGCTGTTGGTTTAATAAAATTTTAACAAAACAAATATTTTATTATGTTATGTGATACGACAGCAACACCAACCAAAAAAATCTTGAGGTTTTCTTATTGGCTTCGCCACATTGGTTGTGAATTCTATTGTTTTAAGTCTAATTCATGGAGAATTCTTGATATCAAATTTAAGGCGTATTTATAATTAATGTGTGTCTTTGAAGGGAAATACTTCCTTTATTACTCAAAAAATATGGGAAGTGTTAAAAAAAAGAAGCATTGAAAAACTGTTTACTATGTTTTGTACCTTCCTCTGCCATGTCACTTTTGTATTGAAGATGGAAGTGTGATGCATATTGGATAGAAATATGGACTACAACTAAGATTGAGCAAAATACAGTGTCGTGGCTTCTTGAAAATTGATATGAGATTGTTCAATGAAAACTTTGTGTTTCCATATGCGAGTTTCTTCGTCGATGAGAAGAATAAAGTAGCAGTGATCTGTGATATAGACAGAAAATCGTGGACCAAAAAAAAGCTTACATGGTTGGAGAGAACTGCAGAGAAGTGGATCTCGGAGAATCTGTATTTAAGCCAATTATATGCCTTCTTATGGTCTAAGTTATGTGCAGATCCAGTAAGGTTCCAGTACTTGCAATGGGGCAAAAGAAAAGGATGAGATTATTTCGTCTATTTTATAGTTTACATTAATGCCTTTCCAATCATATATATACTTTTCTTCTCTCAATTGTTTAAGTATCAAGAAAATCAAAAGTTTAAAAACTTTCATCAACTCGTCTTCTTCTTTGTGATGATTCTTTGAATCTATTTGCTAGTATTTGGTTGATGCACAGAAACAGAGATTTGTGGTGATGTAATGTTTGAATTGAATGCCGCTAAAGAGATAGCATCTCCTAACATCTAATGGTTAAATTGGCCAATCCTTCGATTTATTGAGTTTGATTGTTAGTGAGGCAAAGATTCACTATTACTTGAGAAGGTTATGTAGATCACAAGCACATGATGGAATATACGAGTATTAGAAGTCTTATATTCTGGTTTAATGTTACTTAAGGTTATGGTTTAATTACTTTTTGGTTTAATGTCTTGTTATCCAGTATATAGAGAACACTTTTTTGGTCCACAAATGTGAAAAGAATAGCAACAATCTGGCTGATGCGAAATTTGGAAACAAAGCTGTTTAACTTCCAGAAAACAAAACTTCTTGTTTAAAGTCAGTATATAGATACAATTTTCTTGATATTAAAAAAAACAAAAAAAAGAAGTAAAAACAGACAACAATAATGGATCAAAAATATCTTACCATTTACTACATTATCAAAAAAATATAGATATAATTAGAAAATTAAGTAGATCTCACTTCTCTCAAATATGTTATTGGATTTTTAACTTGATAGATTATGTACTTCTATCTTCTGTTAGACAAGATTATTTCTTAACTGATATTAATAAAAATTGATACAATACTATTAAATTATTAAATTAGTGTTTTTTAGTTACTAAAATAAAATTAATATTAACTATTTTATTATTGTTACTATTATAGGTAATGTAAATAAATAAAACTAATTAACTCAGTTGAATATATTTAAGATGTAATTTGATATGTTTAAAAAAAGTTAGTGAGAAATCCTTTAAATTATTTAAAACTCTCCAATGGTAAGAAAATAATACTACAAGGTTCCTAAATTAAACAATATTGAAAATTTATATTATATAATTTGTTATGATTTTACAAGTGAGAGATTTGGATTGCGTCTCCCTTTTCCATTTCAATCTTGTGTTAAAGATTTTTTACTTCTATCTTCTGTTAGAGAAGAGAAGCTTGCAGTGTTATTTAAGAAGTGTGATGCATATGAGATTGATATATTGATTACAACTAAGCCTGAGCCTGATGAAGTGTCATGGAGCAACTTCTTAAAACTTGATATGAGAAGAGAATTTGGGAGATTTCATCCATTTGCGAGATTCTTCGTCGAAGAGGATAAGAAAGTAGCATTGATTTGTGATATAGACAAACAAAAGTTGACCAGAAACAAAACTTATATTGTTGGAGAGAATGGATACTAGAGAGAATTGGCTCTCAGAGAATCCAATTGTCGGATACTTATGTGCTCTTATGTTCCAAGTTCAATGCAGATTCAGTAATTAATGTTCCACTATATATATATACCTTTTCATTCATTTTGTTTTGTTTTTTTCGTTCCTAAGTGCTCATGTCTTATTGAACAAGACTGGTTTTGCTGATGATATTTATGGATCAATGACCTTTTAAGGTTTTCATGGTTCTTTTCTTTCTTTCTTTTTTTTTTTTCATGGTTCTTGAACAGAGCCTCTTTGTGATTATGTATCACATGATTTTTTTTTTAAAGATTATGTATCACATTTTAAAGCCAAAACTCTCTGACATGTGGATTTAACCTGTGATGTTGTTTTAATAGCAAGAATAAAATTGAGACTTTCATCAATGCGTTATCTTCATATTGCATGATAACAAAGAATCAGAATAAAAATCATAGAATTATAAACAAAAGTTAGTCAAAGTAATTAAAATCCCGACCTTAGCTCAGTTGGTAGAGCGGAAGACTGTAGTTGTTTACAACAGATAATCTTTAGGTCGCTGGTTCGATTCCGGCAGGTCGGATATTTTTTACTTAATTCTAACAGTTTTCATTTTACCCTTTATATCCTCTGATTCTAGACCCAATGCTCTCACTTGAGTAGGACAAAATGGTAAATCACCAAGTTTACACTATTTATTTCAATTTAATCCCTAAAACTTTAAGATTCCCAAAAACCTCCCAAATTTTCATATTGTAATCCTATTGCCAAAACCTGTCAAATAGAACATTGAGAATATTGATAACTCAGTTTCATGCTTCAACACAATGTACCATCAAAACTGAAACTTAACTAAGACCACAACTCAGTTCAAAAGTTCTCGTAATATCCGGTTTCTTGATCGTTCCCTTTGCGAGTTTACGAATAAAGAATGCAGAGAAAGAGAGAGCTATTTTGTAGCATATCTCTTTCACCAATAATCTCTACAAGAACACAACCCATCTTCAAACTTATGAAACCGTATCCGATCCCGCATTATAATCACTCTATTCAACAACTTCGACACTGCTTTTATCCAGTTATGGCAATCACTACACATTCGTATATTCTTCTGAATTCTAATTTCTGTTCCTGGACTACTCTTCAAGATCGCATACGCTAACGCAAGCTTTTCGCTATGGTAATTCAAGTTGTCCTCTTTCTCTTCTTCAGAGACATCCATCAACACCAAATCTGTGTCAGGCACAAATCCTTCAGACTTAGTTCTCTGTATCAAACCTTCTAATACTTTGTATATAGCCTTTGTTTCTATATGAGATGTATCTCCTGCTTTAAACCGATGTATCACTCCTCCAAATTCTACCCAACTCTTTCCTTTCGCTTTATGGATTCCTTCTTTCTTCATAAACTCTCTGACCTTTTGAGCGCTCTCCCATTTCTTCGTGGAGCTATAGATGTTTGAAAGCAACACATAGTCTCCACTCTTGGCCTTTGAAAGATTCTGTATCGCAATTTCCCCTAGCTCGTGATTCTTGTAAGTTCTAGAGGAACTAAGAAGAGACCTCCATATCACCAAATCTGGTTTGATGGGCATTGATTCTATCAGATCATACGCTTCTTTTACCCTTCCTGCTCGACCTAGCAGATCAACCATAGCCCCGTAATGCTCTAACTTTGGCTGTATCGAAAACCCGCGACTCATTAAATCAAAGTACTCTTTTCCTTCTTCAAGTAAACCGCAATGGCTACACGCTGTTAAAAGCCCGAGAAATGTTATAGAATCTGGTGAAACATGTCCCGCCTCCATCTCTGAAAACACTCTAATCGCTTCTGTGGCTAGCCCATGAGTAGCAAAACCAGTGATCATCGCATTCCAAATCAACACATCATTTCGTTTAACACTGTAAAACACCTCCCTAGAAGTTTCTATATCTCCACACTTTGCATACACGTCGACAAGTGCAGAAGACAATATCATATTAAGCTCAATCCCAGCATCAATCATCAGAGAATGCACCCACTTTGCATGGTGTAAATCTCCAAGACGGGCACAAGCTGCTAAAGCAGACGCGAAACTAAACTTATTCGGTTTAATATCTGAAAAACTAATCATGTCCTTAAGAGTTTTCAAAGCTTCTTCATACTGAACATTCCTAACATAACCACCAATCATCAAGTTCCAAGAGATCACATTTCGATCACTCGCTTTACGAAGAACCTTCTTAGCCAAACCGTACTCTCCAGTTTTCATAAGACTCTCAATGATTAGGTTTGTATTAGAGACACCAGGAGACAAAGAGATGAACCAAAGAAGAAGCTTACGAGCAAGATATGAAAGGTTACAACGTCTATAAGCTGTAACCATAGAAGTAAGAAGAGATGGATATGTTCCATACCCAAGTTTAAAGATCTGAGCATGTGCTTGAAGAACACATTTGGAATTTGAAGGAGCTCTGCATGATTCAAGAACTTGTTTCAACATTCGATGATCTACAAAACAAAAGGAATACGAAAGCATGAAACTTTATACATCAACATATGCTAAGAGCTCTAAATTTCAGAGTACATACACGAAAGAGAGAAACTTTGAACAAGAATCAACCCATAAAGCTTGAAATTGATGATACGTAGATAAACCCACAAAATCCAATGAACCACTAGACATGAATACTCGGAAATGATTGATCCGGAGGAAAAAGATGAAATTTTTACCAGTGACGGTGACGTGGTTTGAAGCGGAGGATGACGAGAGACAGGTGATACAGAATCGTCTGATTCCGGAGACATTAATGGAGATCCTCTGCATCTCTCTTAAAGCCTGTCACTCTCACTTGTAATTGACAACAGAGGAAGACTCAATTTTTATTTTATTTTTGTCAACGAGAAAGACATCATTTTTAGCCTTTTTTTTTTTTTTTTTTTTCTTTTTTGTGGCCAAAAATTTGAGATTGAGAGTGTTATAGCCCAATTCATGGTAAAACAACAGTAATATAATTATTAATTTAAGCAACATAATCATTTATGAAATTGAAAATGAAGAGGGAGATAGGGTAATCTTAACTTAATCCGCATGTATTGATGTTTAATAGTTTATGCCTAAAACTTGGTTGTGATCTATTTAAAATAATGGTTGAGTCTCATCTATGTTACAAGATACTACTATTCCTGAACCTTTATAATAATGAATGAGAAATAGAGACATGTGAGAGAGCTCAAAGTCTCATGAAATCTTGTGGAGACCAATGTTGAGATCAGAAGATATGGAGATAAGAAGTGGCTGAGAGTAATGCCATTCAGCTTTAAACACCCTTTTCTGATGCGCTTTTATCGACTGTGTCGGTTTACTAGCATTGTACCTATCACAAGTGAAACAATAATCACAATCCATTGTAAAGGCATCATCTTGAATCTAACCAAATAAACAGAGAGCCATTTGATGTTGTGAAAGAGGTACCTGATGTCGAAAACATGGATGACCGGGTCAGCTGAGCCAGAGGTGATGTATAAACCATCAGGAGACCAAGACTGATTTATTAAAGCTGATTGTGATTCACTACTATCTTGCTTCCACCCAAACGAATGGAGTTCGGTTTTCCTTAATCTGATATCAAACAGTCGAAGCTGTTTCTCGGGTTCCCTGACATTAGAATGTCGAGATTCATCTTTAGTGAAACCGCAAGCAAAACATGGAAATAGTATTTGATATTTGATAAGTTGTTCTTACCCGGATTGAACCATGAATAGATTGAAGTCACAAGGATTGGAGAGAACACTCATGCATTTATAGTCTATTTGATGCTTATAGTCTGCTCTACCAACTTGAACATCAAACCCGCATATTCTCTTGTCCGCTCCAACTGATAAAACAATATTCTTGTTCCTCATCCCATCCACTCCCATTACAGCAGCTGAATGTAGATTCCTGTGTAAAGTTTTCGACTTCCATTTGTTTTCTTCATCATCACTCTCATTCCATAGAACAACAGCGTGATCACTTCCACCGGTGACAAAGCATGTACTTTCCCAAGGCATGAACTTTACGTTGTTGATAATCCCTTTTACATGAGGTTTGTTCTCCAGGAAAGTAACCTTCACCAACACAAAAAAAAGATACTTAGTTTGAGAAACTTCCCAAAAGAAACTTCATGAAATTTCGATTTCGAATAAGAAATGTGGCGTAGTAACATTTACCCCGCGTGTCTTGTTCAGATTTAGGATTGATATCTGAGAATCTCCATCGTCTGCAGTGTATACAGAGAAAATGGACTTACCGGATGGGTGCCAGGCCATATCTTCTGCCCATCTCCTTTGTTTTCGAGATAAACAGTCGGTGGTACTAAGCAATGATGCAGCCAATCTGCGATTCAATAGACCGCACACAAACATAAGAGATCACAGTGGATGGATTCTCAACATGGAAAGACACAATCTCTATGAGCTAATTAAGGCTCTCAATCAGGTTTACATTGTTGCTTCCTAATTGGGATAGAACCATTGAATTTATATCCCTACCTAGATTGAGCTGGGGATCTAAACTGAGGTTATTAAATATACTGATCCTTCTAACAAGGATCTTCCATTTGTTTAATCCTTCTGTTTGGTATAATAACAATATAGACAAAAAAAAGCATACTTAACCATAAACAGAACAAAAAAATGGGTTTAAATGCAAAGATACTAAACCATTAGTTTTCGTCTTTCAATTGAAGTTTAAGCAAGGGGCAAGGTTTGAGTTTCATATATCAATACATATAATTCTATCCAAATCTGAGACCATAAACCTAAAAGATCAATCCGTAAAACAAGTAGCTACAAGTCATCATTTTTATCAAGCACCGCGAGCTTCCTAGTACTAAATCTCACCTCCAATAAAAGACTAGTTCCCAAACTAATATCAATTAACTCTGTTCATAACAAGCTTGCTAGAAAAACAAACAAGCAAACGCATTCCAAAACAACCCTCAGAGACAAGAGAATTCATAAAGTGGGAGAAAAAAACACACCTTCCAGGCTGCAGTTGCCATAAACTAACCATGCCATCCAGAGAACTTAATGATACATGAAAACAAAAAAGACAGACATTAGATTCCATAACCCATTTTAAATCCACCAGCAGACAAATAATTCTTAGTCTAGTACCTTGTTGCAAACAGCTGCTCATTTACAGGACAAAGAATCAAACTTCTTAACTTCCTCTTATGCTGACTAGAGATTTGGTTACTAGTATGACACTTGATTGTAGTTGGTGAAGAGTTTCTACCTATCAATCTAATCAACTCTTTATGCTCCTTTTGCTCTGCAATAACAACAAAGACACAACAAAACAAGTCAAGACTTAAAAAATCTCAAATATATAAACACAAGAAAACTAATGTTCACAAAGTGTTTACCAAATTTCGTCTTCGTCCCTCTACTTCGATCTCCACTAGCCTTAATGTTAGAACTATCAGATTTTTGCTTCACAACAAAAGTCTGAGTCTTTGAGATACTACTACTACTACTACTTCTGGGATGATCAGAGGTATCACAGGGCTTTAAAGTCTTGCTAGGAGATGGAGATACATAGTCTTTTCTAAAAGGTTCATCACCATTCACATTTCTAAGAGTCTTCAATGGAACTCCACGAAGTTGAGCTAACTTATCTTTTGAATCTCGTAAACTTCTTTCTGCTTCAATAAGCTGAGAAATCAGAAACCCACCACAAATCAATCAAAATCATTCACTTTGAATAATCTAGAAAAGGAAATAGAAACGAAAAATGTAAACTTTAAGGAGTAACCTTAGTTTGGTAATTAGATATGTGATTCTTGAAACGCTCAATTTCATTTGAACGATGCTCTACTAAAGCCACAAGAACTTCTTCTTGCTCTTCTCTGCAAGAGACATTAGCTTCTTCTTCTTCTTCTTCTTCTTCTTCTTCTTCTCCTTTGAGTTTCTGTTTCTTATGGTTGGTAGAAAGGTCGCTCATTTCGGATTACAAAACTTGGATTTTGATGACAAAATGGGATCAGATCGTCTCTTTTGTCCTCGACGAGATGTTCTGATTTCAACAAGATTGCGGTTTTATTTCAGACTCTCTCACGTGTAGATGTATTGCTCCCATTGGTAAACTCGATATAGAAGAAACGAAATAACTTAGAACAAATGGGATGAATAAGGAATAAATTAGAATAAACAAATATGTGGGATTTAGGCTAAATCCTAAATCATTTAGAGTATGTAGAAGAATAATGAAATAGGCTATTTTTAGAGTGAATTGTGATTTTATAGTATATAAATATATTTGTACAATTAACTAAAAGATTTTTCAAGTAGATATTCCAAATTAACTATATTTTACTTTTTACTTTATATTACCAATTATAGTTAAATTTTAAACTTATATTTCTATACATTAAATTCATAAAAGAAAAATTTACACCAACAGAAAAAGTTTAAATTCAATTTATTTGGAAATTTTCATTTTAATATGAATTTTATTTAAATATATCTTATAAAGTTATCTCACAGTCAATATTAATTTAAAATAAATTCAGAATACTAGTTTAAAATGTAAAAGGTTTCCTTTTAAAGTATATAAAAATCTATATATAAAAATATAAATTTTATCATAATAACAATTTGAAAATTATTTTATACTAAAACAAAAAATAATACTAATTCATGTTTATTTTGGTTACTCTTCTTTTATTAAAAGAGACAATTAGGCACATACCAAAAATAAAAATAAAAACAATTAAAAAGATACCAAAACTTTTATAAATTGGCCAAAAGAAGAGAAAAGTAAGAGTTGGTCATAAAAAAAAATATGTATGTGCAAAGTGAACGTGAATAATATTTGTAGGAGGCAAAATATGCAGAAAGTGAGCCCATATAATTTGTGCATATGACATGTTATCTAGTATTATAGAATTATTGTTTACACACGTGATATTATAAAATTATTGGTTCGCATGATAAATTAAATATATACCATGGTATGTTAAATATATTGCATAATATATAAATACTAGATTAGAATTCATATGATAGGAGGACTTTCAAATTTAAAATTAAATTAAATTTTTTTAAAAAATTAAATTAAAATTTTATTTTAAGTAGAAATCATTTTTTAGTTAGAAGTTAATTATTTACGTATATTTGTTTTCTATTTGAATAAATTAATTTACATTTTCATATTTTAATTTCACTATTAACATATTAAAAAATTTAGTAATGTTAAATTGTCAACACAAAAATTTTGGCAAATATTTATCATTATAAATAATTTAAGCAAAATTTTAACAAATGTAATTATGCAATTTATGTCTAAAACATTATTCCTATATTTTTCTAAAACGGCTATCATTCAATTTCCCACTAAAACTAATTTTATAATTTTCATAAAATTTGTAATTCGCAATTTATTAAGTTTTTTAATTAGTTATTATTAAATTTGAAAAAACATTATTATAAATTAATTTATGTGTTCATAGGTAGACATATTTAACCATTTAGACAGTGGAATTAAATGGATTTATCATAAATCATTTATGTGTTGATCTAAATTATTTTAATTTTATAGATTTATGGGTTATCCCAATCAATTTAGCTTATGATTCATTTAAACCCCAAATAATAAGATTTAACATGTATTAGAAAAATTAAAATTTAAAAGTCTATATTTTATTGTTTGGAAAAATATTTAGGTAGTCAATAATTATAATTTCATGAATAAAATTAAAAAATAAATAGAAAATAATTTAGAAAATTGAAGGTATAAATTCACAATAATTCACCACTACACACGAGCAAATATTTTTATTAACGTAAACTATTTTTATTATACACACGTAAACTAATTTAATTAAAATTTGAGTCTTTTTCAGATAAGATAAGGAACTTTTTTGTTTTTATTTGAATATATGAACAGTTTTTTCTCACTCTGTTTAAAATTGAATAGATTAACAAATTCAGGATTTCTTTTTTTCTATTAAGATAATAAATTTATGGTTAATGTTTTATAATACACATGTAAACCATGTTTTATAGCTATTTTCCAATTCATTATTTAGTTATGTTACAAATATTATTATTACTTCTTTTCTTAATTTTTTACTATGCAATTTAATTTAAATATATGAATCTTCTTTGAAAATTTTCAGGTTTTTTTTAATATATGAAAATTTTCTTTTTTCACTTTTGAAAATTTATGAATATATTAACAAAATTTAATTTCTTTTTCATATAGGATAAGAAGTTTTACGGTTTTAATATATTAATAGATTCTTTTTAAATAAAATTAGGTTAATATATTAATAATTTCTTTTCAACTATAAATTATAGATTTAATATGTGGCGATATTTGATGTTTTATTTTCCTAAACTAACTCTCCTTCCCTCAATAAACTAAGTAATATTTTAAATATATATAAAAAAAGAAATCGGTGAGAGAAATAAGAGGGGATTAAGAGGTGGTTAGTTTCGATTAGTAAGAATTAATGGGAAGAATTAATTTTTGACCAATATAAATAGAGCATGTGGCAAGAAGTAATCTTCTTCTTCTTTCTTCTTCATCGAAGTTATCATCACTGATTCACCAAAAAGACGCCACAACACAACAAAACATTTATTTCTCTTTTCCAAATATATTGTAGAATTGATTTTCATATTCACAAAGACTTATCACTTTCTTTAGCTCTCACTCCATTTTCGGATTTGTGTCTCTAATATCCTTTTATCCAAACATTTTTTCTTTCTACCCCTAAATAACATCCCATCCTCCTCCTTAAGTGATTTTCCTAAACTAACTCTCCTTCCCTCAATTAAATAAGTAATATTTTAAATAAATTTTAATAAAAAAAAAAAAAATCTGTGAGAGAAATAAGAGGGGATTAATAGGTGGTTGATTTAGATTGGTGAGAATTAATTAGAAGAATTAATTTTTGACCAATAGAAATTGAGCATGTGGCAAGAAGTATTCTTCTTCTTCTTTCTTCTTCTTTCTTCTTCTTTCTTCTTCTTTCTTCTTCATCGAAGTTATCATCGCTGATTCACCAAAAAGACGCCATAACACAATAAAAATTTTCTTTCTCTCTTCCAATATATTGTAGACTTAATTTTCATATTCACAACGACTCATCACTTCCTTTAGCTCTCCCTCCATTTTCAGATTTTTGTCTATAATATCCCTTTACCCAAATATTTTTTTTTCTCTACCTCTAATTAACCTCTCATCCCCCTCCTTAAGTGATTTTCCTAAACTAACCCTCCTTCCCTCAATTAACTAAGTAATATTTTTAATAAATTTTAATTAAAAAAAGAAAAGAAATTGGTGAGAGAAATAAGAGGGAATTAAGAGGTGGTTGATTTAGATTGGTGAGAATTAATGGGAATAATTAATTTTTGAGTAATAGAAATTGAGCATGTGGTAAGAAGTATTATTCTTCTTCTTTCTTCTTGGCTGCGAGATTTTTCTTCTTTCTTCTTCTTTATTCTTCTTTCTTCTTTTTTTTCCTTTTTCATTTGAGGTATTTTGTTTTCCTTTCTTTATCTATTGTTGTGATTTTAACGATTTGATGTTGTTTTGTATGGGTATGAAGCTATTTGGGATGTTGAATTTACAATGTTCATGGGTATTGAAATTTGAATATATTGTGTATTTCAAATTTTTTTAAAATTTTGTGTGCACATTTCTTGATTGAATAATGTCTTACATTGTTTGTAGTTGGTATTGTATGGATTCTGGTGGTGAAATCATAGTGAATCTTAAGTAGTTAGTAAACAAAATCGTTGTTAAACACAAAATTACCCAGAACTAGTATAACCGATACAACTGTGGCCTTTTAAGATACGTGGTACAACTATGTATAATTAGTAAAACTGGTACAACTATCGTACTACTGAGACAATAAGAAAAAAAATATCTAATGTTATTTGTTTCTAGAATAAAATAAATAATAGTCAATGCATAATCATACATTTTGATTATGGAGAATATTATTCAAATAACGGAGGTTATATGGAATGGATTCAAAGCGAAGATCGGATTTACACTTTAGTGATGAAGAAATATATAGAGGAGGTAAATTATTCTGAGGTGTTTCATAGCATATGCATGAAGATGATGAGAGATGAATCTACTATGAAGCTGAAATTGTGTTACGTTCTGCAAGCGGATCCTAAGCGAAGACCATCATTTATCTCGAATGGTGAAGAATTTTTTTGGCTATTTGATGGCATTTCCTAATTAATTAAATGTGGGAGTATTTTGCATGTGGAGGTTGTGGAAGATGTTGTACGAAATCAGGAGTGTGAGAAAGTTTTAAGAGAGGATCTCGGCAGTGAAGCATGTGTTAATGATGGTATAATTAGTCTTTACGGAGAGGAACCACCGGAATATGGGTTGGTGAACAATGGTGATGGGGTTTCACATGATGATGGATTTTTTAACGTGGATAACTTAGGTATGTATGAATACACTTCATCTTCGCTTCTACATCACTCAGTTAGATCTTATTCTCTCGTTTAAACCATTTCTTAACTAACTTTAAGCTCTCAACACCCAAATAATCTGGAGGGTACTCACTACAATCTAGTCCTGATATCAATCCATGCTCCCACATTGAATACCAAACTGGAACTCCATTTACAACAAACCACCACGCCTTGCACTTCTCAAGACACGCAGTCCACAAAACAAGCATCCACATGTCCATAGACTTCCGGTTACGCTCCCTGGGCATGTGGAAAAGATGCATGAACTGATTCTATGGATCCGTAAACCACTCCATCTCAATCTCTTCAAGGGTACTCTCTAGCTCTTCCAATACACTCAAGATAGTACACCTTGTCGAGATTTTACATTACTCTTTGTATTTATCTGGCCCGAAGTCGAATCTTGCAAGTGGCTCTGGCTGCTGGTCCTCCTCCTCACAACCCTACAACCAAAACAATTTACTTAGTAGTTGTACCTAGATTACCAAGTCGTGCTGAATATTAGTTGTAACAAATTCAATTTCATCAAATATGCGGGAAATCTAAACTTGCTTTACAATTATTCAATCCCATACTAGTTTTACCTAAATAAATGGTTCACCCATGGAATTATCTGAGGATCTTCTCTCCTCATCTGCTTCTCAATGGTCCGAGGATGATCTCTATGGGCTGTCTGAGATCTTATCTTCCTCTCCGGTTGATGAGGACTCCAATTCATCTACATCTTCTGGTGATGACTCAGCCGTGCTTCGAACTTATGGTTTTTTTTGTTCAAACACGATTTCTGTAAAACCCTATTCTACATTTCTCACACACCACATCAATTAACAAAAAACACCACCTTCATTCACAATCTTTTATCCAAATTAGTAGATTTCAAACGGAATCCATTTCAGACCCATTAAACCCTAAAAAATTCCTAGTAAATCGATTACTGTAAACTCTAGCTTTTTGAAATTGAGAGGTAGCAGTTCAAGAGACTGACCTTATAGAGGGGATGATGAATGACGGTTTATAAAACAGCAGCTGATAAAGATAAAAGGAGAACCAAAACAAAAACTGCCACCAAAGAGGCACAGTCTTGACCTTCGTTCCGAGATAAGGACTGAACGGTGATCTGAGTGAAGCAAAAACGGAGGAGTAACAGAGTTTTTGAGATGAGAAACGAGGATTTTCGAGGTGGTTTCTGGTGGCTGAGAAAGTGAAGGTTACGGTGAAGTGAAAGGAAGAACACGGGAAGAAGAAGAAACGAAAAAAGAGGAAGAAGGCGAATAGATTTCATCTCTATACCAATGTTTTAAAAATCGTTAGGCGCTAGTCGGGCGGTAAGGGTGGGCCTAGCGCCTAACCAATAAATCGGAGATTAAACGGGGATTAATCGGGGATTAGTTTTAGGGTTTTAAGACTATTTTAATGTTTTTAAAATAGTATAGAGTCTATACTATTAAAAAGAAGTATTATATTATCCATAGCCAAACACTTATTTCAAGAGAATTTAAATAAAATAGTTTTAGCATTGCATCCAAACAGACTAAAACAACAATATGAATTAAAATTTTAAAATAATGATTACTTTTCAAAATTTTAAACTCATTTTCTCTCTCTAATTAATAATGAACTAAAAGTAAAATTATTTTTAAAAAAAATTGTTAACCAATTGCAAAATAAAGATTTGATATCTATATCACATTAATTTATTTTTGTTATTATAAATGAAAGATTTGGTTAAGATTTAAAATATGATTCTTCTATCATCTTTGTTTGATCTTATTTTTAATTTGATTTGAATTTTCATATAATACATATAACTAATAAAAATCTAGATTTTTTTTACATATGTTGCAATTCAAAATTATAAACTATTGGATAATTTAAATTGTAATCTATTTTTTTTGAATATCGGAGACGGGACAAGACTGGTAATTTATCTAATGAAAAACATTATCCAAACTATTTTCGATAAAATACTGAATGAAAATTTTGGGTAGCATGACAGGATCGAGAAAATGGGTAAATAAATTCAATTCTCACTAATTTGTGAAAGGTCAACTTCGGGATGAGTATTTCGGGTATTTAAAAAAAAATTAGAGAATTTTTTGGTGTACGTTTGAATCAAACAACATAAATTTAATATTTCTACATGGAAAATACTACAATTCAATGTTGAAATCATGTTAAATATATTATAAACTGTAAGAAAATAAAAACTACATATATATATATATTAAACAAGCAAAATAAAAATATTTATAAACAAGAAAAAACAAAAAAATAGCACGTTAAAATTATATGAAAAATAAAAATATTTATAAACAGTAATAAAACAAAAAAACTTACAAATTTATATTAAAACAAATCACCCACAATGTACCACAAGTTCGAATCCAGTACTAAATACAAAAACGGACTGGAAAATTGGAAGGAAAATAACTTCGTATGAATTCGACGACCCGGGATAAGATATGTATTTAACAAACTTATATTACTTTTATACCCCTGAATTTCAGGCCTTTCTATTAGGTGTAGGGCTGGGCACAAGTACCCGTTACCCGCCCGATCCGCCTGGCTCATCCTGTACCCGCCCCGTTCGGCCAAGTACCCACCCCATTCAAGCCAAGTATCAAGCCTTCACGATCCATTACCCGCCAAGCCAAGCCAAGTATCAAGCTGGAAATTTTTTTCGCTATCCGCCTCGTTACCCGTCCTTTACCCATTACCCGCTACCCGTACCCGTTACCCGTTACCCGTTCCATTACCCGTTACCCACTCCATTACCCGTTTCATACCCGCAAAAATACCTGTTACCCGTAAAAAAATACCCGTAACCCGCAAAAATATCCGTAACCCATTACTAAAAAAAAAAATCAAATAATTACCAGGTGCAAGTAACTGCAAGCTTCAAGATTTTGGTAAGACTTATTTACGTCTGTTTCCAAGAAATACTGTTCGACAAACTCAATTACCCGATGAGACAAGCCGGGTACCAAAGCTGGGGAAAAAACTGGATATCCGGTCCGTGCCCACCCCTAATTAGGTGTGCTGGACGGAAGGATTCTTTCGACGATCATCAGCTTGTGGAAGTTCTCTTCTGGGAATTGAGCTTCATTCTTGTTATTGGGCTCAGTGTTAATGGGTTAGGTTAAGGCCCGTTTGTTTGTTTGAAGGTCACGGTTATTTTGTAATTTAAGTAACTTTCTTGGTTTTTATGACATTTATCGAGTTTCTGATTTAAATTTAATTATAAACTAAATAAAAAAAAACATAAAAGGGATATCGAAGAAAAAATGTTGTTAGAGAGGGGTAGGAGAGAAAATAGTCCTCCATTTTTTCGCTCTCTCTGGAATTGAAGAATCAAAGGTAAGCAGCGATCTCCATAGATCTCTTACATTTCTTTTGGATCCAAATGTTTATATGGATCTAGCTCTTTGATCAAATGTGTCCCAGGTTGACTTTTACTTCATTAACATTTCGCTTTCAAATCTATTTTGTAGATGGCCCACACAGCAGATTCAGTTAATCCAAGAGGTAAACAACACTCTTCATTCAAAAGATCAAAACTTTGTGAAATGTATTATGTGAAAGATCAAAACTTTGTGAAAGTTATTATGTTAATACACAAATGTTGGTGAAAACAGATGTTTGCATTGTGGGTGTTGCACGAACACCAATGGGTGGCTTTCTTGGATCTCTATCATCATTACCTGCTACAAAGCTTGGATCTTTAGCTATAGCTGGTAATACATAGATCCCATTATTGTGTAAAGTATTTAGCTTAATTTATTAATGATATGTTATTTGGTTTTTTACTGTTTCAGCTGCGTTGAAGAGAGCCAATGTTGATCCATCTCTTGTACAAGAAGTTGTCTTTGGCAATGTTCTTAGTGCTAATTTGGGTCAAGCTCCTGCTCGTCAAGCTGCTTTAGGTGCTGGAATACCTAATTCTGTTGTTTGTACTACAGTTAACAAGGTTTGTGCATCAGGGATGAAAGGTTAGAACTTTGGGGATTTTGACTCTGGGTTTTTAGAGTTTTGATTTGACCGTTGTAACGAGTTGCTGTTTGGTTGCAGCTGTTATGCTTGCTGCTCAAAGTATTCAGTTGGGGATCAATGATGTAGTTGTGGCTGGTGGTATGGAAAGTATGTCTAATACACCAAAGTATTTTGCAGAAGCAAGGTAAAAATGATGTGGTTTTACGCAATCACTTGTCTATGCGTAGTTTCTTATGAAAATTTTTGATGCAGGAAAGGATCTCGATTTGGTCATGATTCTTTAGTAGATGGAATGTTAAAGGATGGACTATGGGATGTTTATAATGACTGTGGGATGGGAAGTTGTGCAGAATTATGCGCCGAGAAGTATGAGATCACGAGGGAGCAGCAAGTATGTTGTTCCTTAATTTTTTGAATTAACTTTTGCTTGTTGCATATTTTTTTCCCATTAATGGTAGTACTATGTAGACCCTCTGTATAGTTTCACTGTTATATCTTGCTCTTGATGCCTTAATAGTTTACCTCTCTCTCTCTGAAACTGTGAAAAACAAGAATATAATTGTTTATGGAAACTCAAAACATTAACTAGTTGATTGGTGCCCTACTGATGATATGCAGGATGACTATGCCGTTCAGAGTTTTGAGCGTGGTATTGCTGCACAGGAAGCTGGCGCTTTCATGTGGGAAATCGTGCCGGTTAGTATATTTTTATATCATTTGGGTTAATGTGTTATACATGGTGAATATACAGTAAGTGTAAATTGATCATGCAGGTTGAAGTTTCTGGAGGAAGGGGTAGGCCATCAACCATTGTTGACAAGGACGAAGGTCTTGGGAAGGTGATTTATGTGCCATTTTGGTTACAGACTATGCATTAATGCCATTTTATATGTTCTCCAGTGTACTTGAATTTGTGTTTTATCCATGTTCATGTTTGCGTGCTGTACGAGTTATTAGATTTCAGAAAATGAAACTTATGTTTAAATAACTCCAAAAAATAGATCTAATAAAGTACAATTTACTAAATGTATGATGTCTCAATGTCTCAGTTTGATGCTGCCAAATTGAGGAAACTTCGTCCGAGTTTCAAGGAGAATGGAGGCACTGTTACAGCTGGAAATGCTTCTAGCATAAGGTTCTTTTTCTCGATGACCATATATATATATGTATATATATATATATTCTCATCTTTTAGTCAACCTATGAAGTGGATATTGGTTAGACTTTCAATATCTCTTTCTCTTAAATAGAATTTGTCTCTCTTTCACAGTGATGGTGCTGCTGCTCTTATCGTTGTTAGCGGAGAGAAGGCACTTAAGTTAGGACTTCAAGTACTCGCAAAAGTTAAAGGGTATGGTGATGCAGCTCAGGTACATTACTCATAATCTTGTCTTCCCTTCTTAGATACAGCAATTTTAGATGTCTTATTCCATCCACTAAGTGAGACCCAAACTCTGCAGGAACCAGAGTTTTTCACTACTGCTCCTGCTCTTGCAATACCAAAAGCTATCGCACATGCTGGTTTGGAATCTTCTCAAGTTGATTACTATGAGATCAATGAAGCATTTGCAGTAAGAAAAAAATCGACTTCTTCCCCTAAAAGATAGAAATACATTAGTGATGGCTAATTTGGACTGGACTGACTTTTTCCGCAGGTTGTAGCACTTGCAAATCAAAAGCTACTTGGGATTACTCCGGTAAGTCTTTTATATCATCCTCTTAAATCATCATCTTCTCAATCAACTTATTCAAGTGGTTTCATAAACATGGGTTTGTTCCTCTTTGCCTAAACAGGAGAAGGTGAATGTAAATGGAGGAGCTGTCTCCTTAGGACATCCTCTAGGCTGCAGTGGTGCCCGTATTCTAATCACATTGCTTGGGATACTGAAGAAGAGAAACGGAAAGTACGGTGTGGGAGGAGTGTGCAATGGAGGAGGAGGTGCTTCTGCTCTTGTTCTTGAACTCGTTTGATACATTATGAATCCAGGTAAAGCACATTCTACGTAGTGTTCATAGATCGAAGACAGAATGCAGGAAAGGAACTCAGGATCTCGTCCCACATGTTTTTGTTTTTCACAGGTTGGTAAACTAAGTAGGCCATCTCTTTTCCAGCTTCCAAGAGTCAGTAATTGCACTTCAAGTTTGATGTTTAGTTGGTCTCTCAATAAAGGAGTGATCTTTGATGTTGTTAAGTCTATTTGATTATATGTACTGCTTTTGGTGACAAATAGTTATAAATTATGAACCGATTTATCGTAGCTATTGATTTGTCCCATTGTATTGTTGGAAAACTGATTGAAACTTCAAACAATACATTTACTTGGCCATACATAAGATATCTAGTAAAGATTTGACAAAGAAAAAAATGTTGAACATTTTCTCTATACAAAAAGTTTCTACTCAAAAATCATTTTCTCTTCCAAAAAGTGCGCTGATTGCCTTCCCGGGATCGCTTTGTTTAATAAGAGATTCGCCAACTAGAACCTAACAACACAAAGAAAATCACAAGAGAGCTCTTAGCATTTTGAGCAATGTCTCTTGGACCATAAAGTTTATGAGACCTTACTGCTTTGACGCCTGCTTCTTGTACAAAGGCAATGTCTTCGGGAGTGAACAACCCAGATTCTCCGACAACGTATCATGTGAAGACAAGTTGAGGATAGAAAAAGTTTTACTGAGGTATGTACTGTAAGGGGTAACAAACACAAGGAATGTGAATACTGCTTACGAGGATGTCTTTTTGACGGATAAGTTCACCACGCTCTCCCTCGAGTAGCTTCTTTGTGTTACAATATCTACCTCGAATGTTTCTGAAATCAAAGGTGATAAAACGTATCAAGAAGGGATTGTACCTCCAGCTTTAAAAGATGTGTTGTGCAAGGTTTTACCAAGGTTACAGTTATTGATGCCAATGAGCTCGACTCCTTCAATTGCAAGAACGCGATCCATCTCCCTTTCATCATGAACCTAGTGGCAAATTATAACCAAGCGAATCAGAGAAACATTAGTAGGATTAGAAAGAGGCAGGAGCATTAGTTGAAGCATATACGAATGGAGCTTCCTGAGAAAACACATACAAACCTCCACAAGTGTAGCCATTCCAAGTATTTTGCAAATCTTAATCATGTATTTGATATCAAGGTCAGGTAACACAGAAGCGATCAACAAAACTGCGTCTGCGCCTTTGCTTCTACCATAGTATATTTGCCATGCCTCTACTATGAACTCTTTCATTAGCAAAGGGCACTGCATTTTTATTGACGAAGACATCAGAATTTTGCATGTCACAGTCCTATGACAAAGTACTAAACAAAATTATACAGAAAAATCGGAAAAAAGGAGAAAGCACGAACCTTTACACCAGCTTCTCTTATAGCTTGCAAATTCTCAAAGCTTCCCTATACGGAAACAGATTATGGCTTTATTACACACTTTAGTTGGTCTCAAAGAACATCTTCTTTAACGGTATTACCTTGAAGTATTTCTCATCTGTCAAAACACTAAGACATGCTGCTCCACCCTTCTCATAAGCTTGCGCGATTTCAACCTAACATTTCAACACTTCATTCATAACTCTTTCAATCCCGAAACTTATTTCACATGGACAAGATCGAAAAAAGACGGTAAATTCTTACAGGATTAAAATCCTCTCTCAAGATTCCTCTACTAGGAGAAGCTTTTTTAACCTCAGCAATTAAACCAGGCAACCCGGTTCTTTGATTTGCATCTCTAAGAGCACCAATGAAATCTCTAGCAGGAGGAACATTTTCAAGAGCCTTCTTCAAAGCATAAAGAGGCTTTCTCTCTTTCATTTGAGCAACTTCTTTATCCTTATGCCATACAATCTCTTCTAAAATGTTACGAGGTGTGTTACCTTCGTTCTGTAGGCGAAATTCGAAAGGTCCAACGTAATGTAAAGGAGGTCCAGTAGGTGGTCTTCTCCTTATCTTTATACCTTGACTTTCAACTACTTCATTCTGATACATAGTCACTTCTTGCTCAGTTACTTTACTCTCTAATGCTGAATCAGAACCTTCTGTGATTCCAGACTAAACAATTAAACAAAAAGCTACTTAGTTCTCAAACATAATTTACATAAAAATTACAGATTCTTTAAGTGTATAAGTCCTTCAATGCTCAAAAAGTAACAACAATGAACCTACCTATCACTTGATTTCTGACATTTTTTTTATCTGAATTTGGGAATACTCCTGAAGTTGATGAAAGCTATTGATACCCATCTCGAATATAGATTCAAGTTAAGATTTTTGGATATTGCAAAACTATAGAATAAGAAAGATGTACGAATTCTGAGGCTTATGTAGATATGAAAGAGTTGGAATTGGAAGAAAGATAAAACCTTTTGAACACGAAGAGGAGTAAAAGAGGATCTGGTGAGTCTATGGAGGTTAAAGATAGAGAGGCGCCGCTGAATGGAGGAGGAAGGGAAGGGCTGAAGGGTTAAACAAAGTTCTTCCATTTCAAAATCTTCTCCGTTGCTCTCTCGCTGGCAATGGTATATATGTGGGGAAGATAATTTTGTGCGGCGGATAATCACTTGCGGAACACAAAAGTGGGTCCCACTTCGATCAAACGTAGTCCCCCAAATGCCTGGGCCCACCCATTAAGATTGTAAATTTGTGTTTGTTTGTTTTTTTTTTTTTTATTATTCTTTCTTGTCCACAAAACTCTATTTCATTCAATTGTAGGCATGATACTCTCCTCTAAGGAGAACAAATCAGAAGCCATGAAACTTATATGGGAGAAAGGAGATGCATGGGTTGAGGAGTTCCTAACGAACCACAACACCCGGAGAAAGATACAATAGCAGAAAACGTAGGTATTAGAAAATAAATAAGATGTCTAAAGACGCTAAAGATAAAGAGTTCCACCTAGAAGGTAAGTCACTCGAACTGCTGGAAAGCTAGCCAATGAAGTATCACCATCCATCTTGAGATAAAATGCCTCACGAGAATACTAAGATTTTGTACGGTTTTGAAAATCCTAACTTGTTCTTGAAATGCCAAAGCATTTGTTCCCTGAAAGGGGAGTACACAAATAGAACGACATAGAATACTCACGGTCCAAAAGTTGAATCTGTAGTCCAAGAAAGAACAATGATTCCACTTTCTTCAAAGAAAGATCCCGAGAACAACGGGGAGACTCCTGATCCCTAAAAAGAGATGTTGCAATACGGGCGACAACGAACTCTCGCGGTCCCCAAACTAAAAGGAAAAACATTGATGCCATAAATCTTCGAATATAGGTCTCGAGATAATCATGTAGATTCGAGAACCACCACCGTTTTAACTTGTATTTTTGACACATGATCAAACAATTCTTTTCTTAGTGAAAAGAGACTCGTAGCATGTTCCAGTCTCAAGTAGACTTTCCCGTGAAAATGCACTACGGAATGAATATCATCTTGATTTTTCAAAAAAATATCTAAGAGATATACACCTATCCAAAGAAGGATATTAACAGGATAGAACTCCTTTACAAGGGAACGAAAGCGGAGGAAAAGTCTCTCCATGGAGGAGGATCAGAACCGTGACTAGAGTTTTAGTGGCTTGAGGCGGAAAAAAAATTTGTTTTAAAATTTTTTGTGATAAAATATATATTATAACTAAAATTTAACATATTATTTTATAATAAATTAAAGATAATTAACACTATTTTTAATCTATAAAATAAATTTTAATACCATTTTAAGGTATTAAATATAAATTGACACTATTTTGTAATTTATCTTCTTAATTAACACTATTTATAATCTATAAAAATAAAATTTATAATTTTATATTACAAAAAACAACACAATTCAAGAAAATGAATAAATTCAAGAAAATGACACTAAAATGTATATTTTGCTAATTTAATAAATTAGCAAAATATACATTTTAGTGTCATTTTCTTGAATTTATTCATTTTCTTGAATTGTGTTGTTTTTTGTAATATAAAATTATAAATTTTATTTTTTGTAATATAATTTGTAATAGCAAAATATACTATTATGAGGTCTAAGGCAATTGCCTTTCTTTTTCTTCATTAGGCACGCCATTGAGGAGGATATAGGGAAACCGAACAAACTTCTCAACATGAGGACAAACTTCACGGTGAGCCTTTTGTAATTCGTTGGGGAAAAGTAACGAGAAATGACAACCATTTATAGAAACTCTATCTCCGGGGAGATAGCGGGAAAAATCACCAGAACACTAGTAGAAGCGGAGGTAGTAAGCGGCTGAAAGCCAAGACCTAAAGACCTAAATATTTCTTTTCGTTTCAGCCGCCATTTTCGAAATTTTTTGGCCGCCCTTCTTTGTTTCTTCTTCGTATCTCCATCATCATCTTTCTCCTCTATTTTTCACACGATGACTACCAATGAGACTATCGCTGACTCCGGTTCTCCTTCTCTTCTCAATGTTAACATGGAAAATGTTACCAAGCCCACGGCCTCCAATTTTTTAATGTGGAGTCGACAAGTTCATGTTTTACTAGATGGGTATTGGGTATTGGAACTTCTTCTTCAGGTTTGTTTGTTTCAATTCGAACAGTTTTTAAGGTTTCTTGAAGCTCTTGTACTGCAGTTTTTAAGGAAATCCATCTTGGATGAGTTTTCTCGTGTTCTTCATCATATCAACTAATTCTCGTAAGATTTTTGAAGAAGCTAAGCTCAGTTTCATACAAGCTTCTCCGAAGTGCTTCTTGACCTGGTCTGGTGCCTGTAGAAGCAGAAAACATTATTAGTCTTAGTTTCACCACCTCTGAGATTTAATCTTCTTCAACACTCTGATCAAATCTAAAAGATTACCTCTGATTCATAGTTGATGCAGATACTGAGATTCTCAAGGCAATAAGCATATTTGCGCATAGCAGCGGTTTTTGGAACTGGAACCTCAAGATGAACAATTGTGATTTCGTAGCCTAGCTACCATACTCTCTTTCTCTCCTCTCCATACAGACTTTTGAAACAAATTTTGTAGTGATGAGTAATAGTTTCCTCAGGAAAGATTTGGTTGTTCTAAAATGGGTTTAGGCTTTAAGCAGAGGCGGAACAGTGAAGGTTCATTAAGACAATGAAGCAGAGGTTCTGCTTAGAGGCAAATCAATCACTGTGATGGAAGGTTATGTCTTAGTTTTGATTTGGCTATTGTAAAAGATGAAATGAATACAAATTTCATACACCTATCTTCTCAGAGATTGTCAATTTGTATCCATAAACTAAAATTTGCTATTGATGAGATAACAAGAATTTGTTCTTTACGAGACTGGCATCACTACAAAACACACTCATATGTCATAAAAATATTATTAAACAATATGTATAACTTACACAAACAGCCTAAATTTTTTTAAGAAAACAATAAAGATCTCAACTTTATATGAAAATTCATTGTGTTCACAGATCTAACAAAAGTGTTTAGTGAGTTCCTTCTTCTTCACTCCGTCTTCATTGTCGAAGCAACGACTTTTTGTATGATGCTTTTAAGAGCGGGTGCACTGACAGAACACTTGTTGTCCTCAAAGCATGACTTACCTTGTTCAGCTGCTTTGCAAAGCTGTGGATCCAAAGGAACTTTCCCAAGAAACGGTACTCCCATTTCCTTACACATTCTCTCTGCACCGCCTGCACTGCTGTCAAACACTTCGCTGCAAGCCACAACGTTGAGAAGCTCAGGTGCATTTTCTCTTAAGCAAGAGATTACGTCTTTAGTCACGTCAATGGAGGAGCCAGTCTCTGTCATCAGTTTCATGAATTTAACATCCTTTAACGGTTGAGACAAACCGCTCATGTTTTCTACTACTCCTAGCACTGGAACTCCAACTTTCTTGCAGAAGCTCAATTCTTTTCGAACATCAATCAAAGAGACTTCCTGCGGAGTCGTGACAATAATGGCACCGTCGATTCCAGTGGGTAAAAGGTACTGGACAATGGAGATGTGTTCATCTGAGGTTCCTGGTGGGGCATCAACCACGAGGTAATCGATCTCTCCCCAGTTGACATCTTTTAAAAACTGTTTGATAAGACCGTTCTTTCGTGGACCTCTCCAGATCACAGCATCATCAGAGTTAGGGAGCATGAAACCAATGGACATAACACCAAGGTTGTCTTCCACATAAACCGGGGACCATCCAAAGTTACTTTGGTGAATCTCTTGCCCTTCAAGTCCTAACATTTTTGGGATACTTGGACCGCATATATCTATATCCATCAAGCCTACTTGATGGTCCATACCCGCCAAGGCAAACGAGAGCTGAGCTGAGAAAGTACTCTTACCAACTCCGCCTTTACCAGACAAAACCAGAATCTTGTGCTTAACAGTGCTCATTCTCTCTGCTATGGCAACCAAATCTAAAAGAAAAACAGAAAATGTCAGCTCAAATATCCACACATAACTTCAATTAGTAACCAAGTAAGAAGTAAGTCTACGACTCAAACACATATAAAGGTTAAATCGACATTAGCGATACAAAAACTCAATGCTCTAATCCTCACGTTGTGCTACTCTCAACAGAACGACATGGAGCAACAGTAAATGGAAGCCACAACTCCAAATAGAGCTCACAGAGTTCTAACCATCCGATTTTAGAATGATTCAAAAGTTCTGAACTTTACCAAAACTAGGTTCAAGATTATGTTTTGTAGATATTTCTATAGCTCCAAAGCCTATATACAAATCTAAAGACTCCAAATAACAAACAGATTCAGAAGCAAACGATCATATATGATGTAAGAAATTCAAAGTGTAATCATCAAACCTGGGTCAGGTCCTTTAGGGGCAGTGGCACACACTTCTTGATTAGGGCAACCAGCGCAAGAATCTGACTTTCCAGCAGATTCTGATTGAGGGCCTGGGCAATCTATTCACCATCAACACAAAGCAATTAGGTTAAACCCAGATAAACAAAAAAGGAAATTTCAGTAAAATTGAAGAAGGAGCATGAGCTGATAAGAAACTGAAGGAAAAGGATTGATTTTGTTTACGTTCGTTGGCGTTCTCAGGAATATCTCCATTCTCCATGTCGCCGACTTGTGATTTCTCTGATTGCTTCTTTCTGAGCTAATCGTTTCGTTTCTTCACTGATGAAGACTGCGTTACTGGCTAATTTCATTAAGGGAGATTTTCTATGGGCTTTTACATTTGGGCTTTAGCCTATGGTTCTTCTATTAGGTTAACTATATTGGCCAGAATCTATAAAAACTCTTCCGTTCCATAACCGTTTCTTTTTAAATATTTATCAGCTCGAAAATTTTAATGTTTGTTATAAAAAATTGAATAAGAGTTTTAGATAGAATAGATGTATTCCAGTTTGAATATTTAATTTTTAGAAAATTAATGGAAATTATCCAAAAAAATATCTAAAAGTTTTCAAAAGTTACCTGAAATTTTTTAAAATACCGTCTCTATGTGGATCTTTACCCATCTCGTAGTCACATCTTTCCAAAATTATTGATAATTTGAGAATTAAATTTACTTACACAAATATTTTTATCCCATACCGTTATCCAAAATTCTTATCCCGTTTTTATCGAAAATAGTTCAAGTAATATTTTTTGTTATCCAAATTATCCATTCCCGTCTCATACCCACTATTTTCTGTTCCAATACCAAAAATAGACTGAACTTTAAAATAGTAGATTGATTTCGTTGAATAACGATATTAGAGTAATCAAAATTTAATTATCGTTTTTGAAAGTATATGTAGTTAGTAAAATGAATTACTAAAATAAACTGGTGTAATTTAGAAAAATAAAATTATATACATATGAAAATATATTTAATGTAATTTTTGATGAGGCATTTATATTTATTTATTTTTTGTTTGTCAAAAGATGTATTTTATGTTTATTTGACAAACTTATGACATAGTTCAATAAATTGACATTGTCAAACTCAAAAATATTGATGATTCCATGAAACTCGGTTAGATATTTTTACTTTAAAATTTATAATATCTTAATTTTTTATAAAGTTAAAACATAATCTTTGATAATTTAAATTTTTTATAAAGATTAAATATGAAGTTTCAATATATTCATAATATCTTGAACTTTTTAGAATGTTATAATATTCATAATATTTTAAAACATTTATAAAGTTTGTAAATAAACTAATTTTGATTATATATGCTATGATTACATATTTTAACTAAAGAATCGAATTAAACTCAATAGAAATTTTTAAAATTTGGACGCCTAATAAGTCAAGATTCTTGTTCATTTGGATTTGAAATCATTTTGATCATTTTTATAATATAAGTCCAGAAGGACATTGATTTCTTCATCGATTGAGTAATGTATCTCCGTTTCAAAAATTTTGATTCACAACATATGCAGAAAAAAATCTACATTATTATTAACTATATATATTATATGATAATTCAAATTAATTTGAATATAGATCAAACAAAGATGGTAGAAGAATCATAATTTTAAATCTTAACAAAATGTTTAAAATAAAATAAATTAAAATAAGTAATATGTATAATTAGATATCAAATATTAGTTATTCAATTTTATTGGTTAACAATTTTTAAAAATTTTATTTAAATTTTCGTCCATAATTAATAAGAGAGAGAAATGAGTTTAATTTTTATTTATTTATTAATTATTATTTAAAAATCTTTTAATTATGTTTGGATACATGGATATAAGGTAAAATACAAATATATTTTTGCCATTAATGAGATTTTTTTTGTTCTTTATTTTAATGGCATTATATGTAATTTTATTAACACTTTAATGTTTCTTTTGAATAGTGCTTCCCTTTTAATAGTATAGATTTAAAGATATTTTCGTTTTATTTTATTAATAATTTAATATATTAGAAATTTAAATGTTTTAGTTACGAAGATTCAAGTTAAAAAAAAGTTTAGAATCTAATTTTTTAAATAATGGAAAGAAACTAAGTAAGAGAAAAATAGCGGGGTCATGTTTTTTTTTTTACAAAAACAATTTTAGAAAATAAAAAATTTGATGTTCGGGTTAAACAATCGGCCTGGATATTATTCGAATAGGGAATCTTCGAAAGCGAGAAAAGAAGAAAATTGATTCGGAGCAAACCAAACTCGTCAAGGATGTTGGAGAAAGCGGGTCAATCTTCTGGAGACTGTACCATTGAGACTAGCTCTGCACAATCCATTTCAAAGACTTGACAATAAATTCTTCTTGAGAGAATAATCTTCATAGCCCATAGTAAAGCTTCTATTTTCGAATGTAGAGGCGAGAGACTCCTCCGATGACACTTTACCCCCTAAAAGGAGCACAAATGTGTTTCCTTGGACACATGTCCAACCAAGAGCTGAAAAGGGATAAGTAGATTTTCACAAGCCATCGATCCGACAGTGAAGTGGGTGAAAAAAAACTCCATGTACCTCTTCGACTTCTATTGTCCCTGTAGAACTTACTTGAGCTTCCTCCCAAGCCAACTGCTCATTCTTGGCGTGACTTAATATAGCGGAAGGCTCTTGTTGAATTCCTTGGAACACCTTCTTATTCTTTACTTTCCAAAAAAACCATAAAACTCATACAAAACTTTGACCCTGAATTCCCTCTAAACTGGACGGAAATCTCCAGAATAAAAAATCTAAATTATAAAAGACTGAACTAGTCGGAAAATACTCTGGTATCAAGGGAATCGAAGACAACTCCCAAGTTTGTAGCGATATAGAGCATTCAAACAGAGTGTGATTAATTGTCTCCTCTGCCACCCCACATTTTTGATATGTATTATCACATGATATACCGCGATGATTTAAGCCATAAGTAACCGCTTAAAAACATGATGCTATCTGCCAAAGAATATGTTGGAGCTTAAGAGGAGCCCTAACTTTCCATGTTTGTGCCTTTAAGGCTGTACAATTTGGATCCCACTCCTCAGTAGTTGACATATTCTTAGCTAACAAGTATCCCAACTTTACCGTTTATTTTCAATATTTTGTGTAATGCCACAACAATCTATCAGATCTATAACTCTGACTTCTAGCCATTCCTTTAACAACCTGAATATCTGCGGCGTCCATGAATTCATGTAGGATAAGTGCGTGTCATTCCTTTGTCGCTTGGTTAATTAAATGATTGACCTTTAACTTTGGGTGGAGAAATTTCCCTCGTCCTGAGACTAGTCGTGGATCAACATCTTGTATCCAAAAATCATGCCAAACCAAGATATTATTACCCGAACCCAGGTCCCATCACGCTCTTTTACTACCAGCTCCTTTGATGAAAAAATACTCCTCCATCCAAATGATGGTGAATATGGTTTCTTTGCTTACAAAGGATGAGTATTCCTAAAATACCGCGAGTTCGGAACTTGTATAAGTCTCCAGTATTGTTTAGCCAACAACATATTATTGAATTTTTCTAGAGAGTGGAAACCCAAACCTCCTTCTTTTTTGGATTTACACAATTTTTCCCATGCCACCCAATAGAAACCGCGGTTACTTCTATTGGAACCCCACCAGAAATTTGAAATGGCATTGGTTAATTTGTCATTAACTCTTGGGGGAGTTATAGTGAAGTCATGTTATTTGAGAAATTTCAAAAAAATTCGGAGACTAAAAGATGAAAAATCCCAAATTAAAAGATAATTTTTGTTAGAATGTGGTGGTAAAATAATTTTAAAAATATAATTAAATTTTGGCTCTTCTGGTTTTATGGTTTGATTTTAAAAAAAAATTATAAGAGAATAAGATTTGAAATACTTTTTAAAAATTATAAATGTTAGATTTTTGAATATGGTTATTATGTGGTTTTTTCGTGGCTATATACATGACTTTTACCGATAAAATAATCATTGATATAAAAGCTGTAATTTAGAGAAAACAATTGTTTGTCATTTATATATGGTGTTCTGATGCCTATGTTACATGAACATATTTGACAATGGTATATCCAAATTGGTATTATTCGGATCCTTTGTTTTTTATCGGTATCGGTGATTTTAATAATTTGACTTGTAATCATGAAACACATGCAGGAATATTGAAACCGACTTCTTCATTTCTATGTTTAACTTTAATCTCATGATTCAAAATTGTGGTATATTAAAATTTTTATGACCCGGCTAGAAGACTGGATTGGATTGTACTACTTGACTAGCGCGATCCGACCCAACATCAATATCATCCAGCCTAGTCTTACTATAAAAAAAGCTACAAGAAAACTGATGGAATTTTTAACGAAATTTTAATCCGTCAGAAATTTTTGACAAAACAGTTCCGTCGGACAATTTCCAACGGATTTAGATCCATCGGAAAATATGTACATTAATATATTCATTTTATAACTATTTGAATTTTGAAACTTTCGACGGATTTCTGACGGCAGCAAACTTATAAATACGTTTTCACACTCCTACATACAATCACAACACAATACATTACAAAACAAAAAAAATGAAAAGAGATGTCATCTTCTACATATTTTCGATCATGGATGGACAAACCAATGATAGATTCGGAGTCGAACTTAATGAACAATGAATATGCACAAAGTATATGCGAATTTATGGAATTGACAGGAAAAATAAACATACTTTCATCACCACGAGAAGAGATGTTGGGATCACAAAAGATTAATATCTAGTATATATACTTTACGCAATCCAGCTCATGATTCCCTTAAAACTCTCTCCACACTTTGAAAATGATAGACAAGGAGAGGGAGATGACTCTTTGAGACTTTGACCACTCTACTAGTATTTTCTTGCCCCATGAAAGGATCCCCTTATGATCTATATTGTCCTCTAGAGGCTTTCAACTCCACTTTGGCGGTTATCTTTCTCTTGTTAAAAATTTTCATCAAACCACTAGACCTAAAATTTGAGTCTTTCGAATTTTCGAATAAGACCTACAACTCCAACTTTCACTTTTTTCTGGAAAATTTGACTCACTTTGACCGATTTTGGTTTAACCACTAGAAACTTGTCAGAAAGACAAACCCATTTTTTCTTGTGGATACTGTCTTGGCCGTGTTAATATGGCACGATAGCAACCTTTGATTCTTTGAAAGATAGTCAAATGAACATATCATTCACCGGATGCCTAATTTGGTTGTTACTTCTTAATTTCTTGCTTTTCAAGAACCATAATTGATTTTATTTTCTACTAGTATTATATCGCAAAACTCACATATAATCAAAGTATTATTTAATTATCAAAAAATAGTATTTTTAACTTTGAAAGTATCAGATGCTAACACTTTAAATCTTGAAGGTATTACACTAATACTTTAAACCTTCAAACTATTTTTACGAACATTTTAAACTTTGAAATTACCTCCCACCTTTTCTCCGCCATAAAATTCACAACAAAATAATTACCGAAAAACTGACAGAATTTCCGACGGTAATAAGACAAAAAATTATAATGGTAATCTGACGGATTTTTGACAGAATAGTTTTGTTAGAATTTTCAAAATTCAAACGGGTATATCAACGTACATATTTTCCAACGGATTTCCGATGGTTATTCGAAATCCATCAGAAATTGTCCAACGGATTATCGATAAAATAGTTGTCAGAAGTTCATTGAAAAATATGCACGTTAATATAACCGTTTAATTACCGTTTGAATTTTGAAAAATTATGACATAAAATTTACTACAAAAAAGTTACCAGAAAACTTACAGAATTTCCAACGAGATCTTAATCCAACGGATTTTTGACAAAATAATTCTATTGGATAATGGTACGGGATTAGAAAATTTGTGTAGGTAAATTTAATTATCAAATTATCACTAATTTTGGTAAGAGTTGACTACGACACGAGTAAAAATCTATACATACGTGTAGTTTGATGCGGGTCAAAAATTTATATAACCCGCTGCAGAGCGGATTCCAGATTGCAGGTTTGATCCGCTTGACAAGGCTAACCCTGTCAATTTGATTCATAACCTGCGGGTCCCGGTCCGTTAGATCCGCTGCAGAGCGGATGCAGTCATTTTTTTTTTCAAATCTCGGGTTGAAACATTTTTTGGTGGGACGGATGCGGATCATCATATTTTGTAAAGCGGATTCGTGGGTACCCGCATTTAAAAAAAAAAATTACTATATTTTATAAAATTTAGTAGTTAAATTTTTAAAATATAATATATATATATATCTATATCCGAAAATTTTGTGTTTTTTTCTAAATTGGGAATTTATGTTTTTTTAATAAAATTTTATTAATAAATATTAATTTTACTAATATTATAAAAAAATAATTTTAATTATTATTTAAATATTTACAGATTATCCGTGAGTCTCCGCAGATTTAAGCGAGGCGCGTGTGGATTAATTATTTTTATTTGGTAGGTCGCGGGTTACGCTTTGATGCAAGTTAAAAATTCATATAACCCGCTGTGGGGCGGGTTGCGGGTTGCGGGTTTGATCCGCTTGACAGGGTTATGAACAAGTAAGGGACAAAACATGATGGAACACAACAGCATATGAATTATTTCCATCCATACTAAGAATAAATCTAAATTCAATCATAAGTATAAATCATCATAAATATTTAAAAAAAAAATATGCAGACCCGGTTAACTTAATTTTAATCTTTCTTGGTGATTTTATATCCGAATTGATAGTTCACAAGTTTAGTATAAATATTACCGATCACTAATCCGGTTCACAGTTATTAAATCAGATCAGTCCGAGTGTCAAAATACTAATGAAATCATTATTATTTCTAATATTTATTAACCGGATTAAAAATAAACCGAATACATAATTGGTATGAATTTAGATTATATATACTATATCTAATAAAATATTTATAAACATAACTCCGCATGTACGTGCGCATCCGAATCTAGTATATATTTAATTTATCAAACTTATGTATATGACAAAGTGAAAGTAAAAGTACCGTATCATAACCACATGACTTCACACATTCAAAAACTCACATGCATATATACAAATAACAAATTATTACAAGAAAAAAAAAAAAAAAACTTGATGAAAAACCCACACATGAGTTGCTTGGTAATAGATGCTTTTGCTCCATAATAACTCTAATCGGAGGGACCAATCATCTTCTCTGGAACAACAAGAGTATCAAACTCTTCCGCAGTCAGAACACCTAACCTCAAAGCTGCGTCCTGAATAAATTTAAACGAGATTTAGGTATCTTAAATATATTTCCATGACATGATTATTGTATTATATACTTATTTATGATCTGCATGATAAAAACAAGAACATCGTTTCTTTCATTTGTCCAAGAACATGTTTTGTGTTTAAGAGTTTAAGGCTGATTTATTTTGTGATGAAGCGTTATATAATAGTTTGTTGTTTACCTTCAATGTACATCCTTCTTTATGAGCTCTCTTGGCAACTTTTGCAGCATTGTCATAGCCGATTTTCTAGTAAAAGAGACAAGAATTCGAAAACTTATCATTGAGGTAAATGCATTAGTAATCATAATGTGGAAATGGATAACATCAACGAATTTATTTGTAGACTTACAGGATTCAGTGATGTCACAAGCATAAGAGACTCCAAATATATACAATAAAAAAACAAAGAATCAGTTCATATAAGATAATTTCCTCACATGGAAAAATTTAAGACCAATAAACAAGAAGAAGCCTACCTCATGCAATAACTTTGAAATCCTTTCTCTATTAGCTTCAATGCCTCTCACACAATTTTTCTCAAACGAAGCTGAAGCATCTGCTATCAATCTGATGGACTATCAAATACGCAAAATCAAATAATGGTTAAGATTGACATATTTTTATATAGAATAAAAGAAACATATTCACAATGAAAGCTATTAACATACGTGCAAGAGGGCGCTTGCAATCACTGGCTTGAATACATTCAATTCGAAATGACCATTTGATCCACCAACTGTTACAACTACATGGTTTCCCATAACCTATATTATACAACCCAAAGATTCATGAATAATACAACCTTCGAAATTTAGACTCATATGTTAGTAAAAAATGTATTGATGATGAATGGAACTTACTTGAGCACAAACCATAGTCAAAGCTTCACACTGTGTAGGATTTACTTTTCCCTGAAAGGGAAAAAAATTAAAGAAAGAGTAAACTAATGAAAATGAGAAAGTATGGATAAAGAAAAATGATATAAGAACAAAGGAAAATTGCATTCATAATACAGGCATAATACTGCTTCCTGGCTCATTTTCAGGCAGAGCAAGTTCACCAAGACCACATCTTGGACCACTATATGAATAAATGTTAAAACATAAGAACATAATACATCTTGAAGAAAGAAAGAAAATGTTAGATATACATACCTTGCAAGAAAACGTATATCATTTGCAATCTTCATCAACGATGTGGCAATTGTGTTAAGTGATCCACTGGTTTCTACACAAGCATCATGTGCAGCCTAGAAAATTTTCATAATATATCAACTGTTCAGAAGCATCTTGTTTTGGAAATGATGATGATGATATGGAGGTTTTAGAGGCTAACCAAAGCTTCAAACTTATTTTCAGCAGAAACAAATGGCAAGTTTGTTTCTTCAGCTACTGCATCAGCTATCTTTACATCAAATCTGTACATATATTACTTGTGTTACCAATAGTGGACTATAAGAGGAGATAAACTTGGGATGGAATTAAACTTATAAGTGAGATATATATACCCTTTCTTAGTGTTTAATCCTGTCTCAACAGCAGTACCCCCTTGCGCAAGCTAACCAAACATATCTTGTAAGTTATAGCTCAATAAAAACTGAAGAAGTTCTAGAAATCGGATCCTCCAAAGTTATTATTTTCAAACCTGATAGAGGCGGGATAAAGTGTAAGTAACTCTATGAATTCCATACTTAACCTGAAATTATGAGATTAAAAAAGTTAAAGTGAGTTTTAGAATGGTTTTTTTATTTTCAGGTTTGTTTCACAAACACAATTTTCTAAATAAACAACTTACTTGAGTAGCATAACCACTAAATTCTTGTCCTAGCGTCAAAGGTGTAGCATCTTGAGTGTGAGTTCTTCCAATTTTCACAATATCTTTGAACTCAAAGGACTGTCAAGATGTAGTATAAGTTTGGAAAATGTCAGAATACAGAGCAAATAGACCATGAAGCATACGTGCATATGCAACCAGATGTGTTATAATTATATATAGGTCTAGAAAAATTGGATTATATAAAACAAAGTGACAAGATTAGAAGATGTTCGTTAAAAGCAAAACTGTAACATTTTTACAAAGCAACTCTCAAATATAATTAGTATCACACTGAAATGAGATAGTAGGGAGTGTTTCATGACACTATATGTGCAAATGGTTGGTGTTTTAAAGAGAGTTGAATGTATGTTTCAACCATATTCATCTTAAAGTTCACCATTCGATGTAAATTTTCATTCAACTCAATTTTAGTAGGACCCACATAATAGTTGAAAAAACCAATATTTCAGCTAAAAATTATCCAGCTACAAAATAGGAGATGAACGATTGAATAGCAAAATCATTCATCTCCTTCAACTCATTCATTTTATTTTCATGATTCAACTCTTTTTTATTCATTTTATTCAACTAGTTTTTTCCTTAAACCAGCATTTGAAGCCTATATATTTAGGCCAGAGCAGAGTTTCATGTTAAATTAGTAGTGTGTTGCCTTTTAGCGACTAGATTAAGTGTGTTACTTGAGAAAGAGCGAAAAAAGGGTCAGACCTTAGACCATCATTAACGCAGATACTTTGGCCGTATCAAAGAATAAAAAAAAAATGAAAAAAAAAAAATTGTAAAATGTTGTGATACGTATCAGTGGGTTGATCTTTTTGATACGTATCAAGAGGACACGCGGCAGTCTTCAAGTGGACCGTGCTTCAATCGGGTTTTTTTTTTAGTTCATTTCCCATTTTTTTTGTTTCTCCCTTCTCTCCCTTCTCTCCCTAATGCGATTCATCTTCTTCTCTCTCGACAAAAATCTCTCTTCATCGATCGATTGAATCATGGTTAGTTCTTCTTCTCTTCATCGATTCAGATACAGATTCTAACTTCGTTATAAATGTTCATTTCTACAGTGAATTTGTTTGATTCCTTTTTTTCTTCGTAAATTGTTTTTTTGGTAATTGGATTAGTTTGCGTGTAATCTGGGTTTTAAGTAAGAGATTTGATCCTCTGTCAAATTCCCAAATCTATTTTAGCTTGTGAATTCTGTGATTGTAGTTTTTTTTTTGTTCAAGAGATCTCTAAATTAAAGCTTTTATGATGGCTCATGAGCCTGGCTTGCTTTCTAATAGCGGCACCGCTCCTCTTCTAACTTCATTTTTAACCTAAATCCCCAATTTCTTTCCCCATCCTCTCATTTGTTTAAGTGTCACTGAGTGAGATAGAGAGAAAGACAAAATATCAAAAAGAGGGATCCTTTGTGTTCTTGTGGGTGTTTTTAAGGTTTTATTTTTCTCTGTTTCTCTGTTTTTCTTTCTTGGACTTGTTTGAAGGATAAAGGATAAACCTTTGAGTACCTCCAAGGTTTCCGTTACAGAGATAGAAAAATAGAGAGAGAAATTGTGTGCTTTTAGTTTAATGGGAACAAGAGCAGAATGTAAGGAAGATTTTGTTAGTGAGTTTGGATTTGGAGTTGTAGAACATTCGCATAAAGACGTTATGGTATTACCTCATCATCATCATCATCCAGCATATCCGTTGCCTTCCTCTTCTTCTTCTTTGTGTTACTGTTCTGCTGGTGTTGGTGATCCTATGTTCTCTGCTTCAAACAATATGCCATACACTTCTTCTCTTGGTCATATGTTCTCCCTCTCCGGTTCTGGTTCTTCTGCTGTGACTGCAGCAGATCCTTTTTCACCTTGAGCTCTTCATCAGGTATCAAGTTCTCACTTTTTGTGATTTCTGAGCTGTGGAAAAATGAAATGTTTGTATGTTGATTTTAATGTGAAATTGGTGGAAATAAATTCAGGGGAGATGGGAAGGAGTATGAGTGACAAGGCAGGTGCAGCTTTCAGTGAAGCTCAATGGCAGGAGCTTGAGAGGCAGAGGCACATATATAAGTACATGATGGCTTCTGTTCCTGTCCCTTCTGAGCTTCTCACACCCTTTCCCAGGAACCCATCAAACGTTAACCCCAATGGTAATATCTCCCTAACTTTCACTTAAACAACTTCTGTAGTTTCCCCATTTTTGTCAGTTTCTCTTGGTTACATGTGTTCCTGATCTCTTGTTATCATGTTTGATGCGACTAAAAGATCCATTATCAAGTTTTTTCAAAGTTTTACCTCTTAGTGGATGCATAAGAGTGAAATATTTTAGTACTTACGCTGAATACAAGAATCTGTTGTGTTCTTTGTGGGTGACAGTAACAGTGGCAATGGCTAAAGGAGAATCTGTTGTGTTCTTTGTGGGTGACAGTAACAGTGGCAATGGTTTATATATGGTAATGCTTTGACAAGTACCCTGACAAGGTAAATTTTCTTCTTTTTAACCGATTTTGTTATGTTTTTGGTTTATTGGAATTTATGGTTGTTGTGTGTCCTTCAATTGTTCTTTAGTTGTTATGGCTGAATTGATTAAGGTACCAGACTTGTGTATTTACAACTTTTTCTCAATTCTGTATCTAACTAGGTTGAGTATTTAATGATGATTGAGACATTGAGTAAATGGTTGTGGCTTTGAGTTAATTTTATTAACCTAACCCGAATTGATTAGGGAGTGAGTCATTACTCTTTTTTGTGAGTTTGGCTTTATAACCAAACCAAAACGGAAAACTCAAAAACTTTCACAACCAAGTAAATGGATTCCAATGATTTATTTGCTGGATCTCAATCCTTTATTGATCTCTTGAACACACAACAAGAGATCAATACTCCACAAACTTCTCCACAAATTCAAACACCTACATCTGAAAATAACTCACCTGAAAAAATCAGAGAGTCTAGGGTTAGATGGTCATTGCCGGAGGAGAAAGTGCTTGTTTCTGCTTGGTTAAACACAAGCAAAGATCCCATAGTAGGGACTGAGCAGAAAGGAGGTGCTTTCTGGAAAAGGGTTGCAGCCTACTATGCCTCAAGTCCTGTTGTTAAAAACCTTCCATTCCGAGGGAGTAACACATGTAAAAAGAAATGGGCAAAGCTAAACGAATCAGTAAGCAAGTTTGCAGGATGTTATGACTTTGTGTCAAGGCAGCATCGGAGTGGAGAGACAAAGGATGATGTGCTGGAGCAGGCCTATAAGGTGTACTTTCAAGATCAGAAGACAAAGTTTAATCTTGAGCATGCTTGGAGGCTACTAAAGACTGATCATAAATGGTGTTCTTTGAATGCTTCAAAAACATCATCATCATCCAAAAAAGGAAGGTAAATGATGAGGGTGACTCTGTCTCCAGCTCTAATAAAGATTGTGGCTTGGAGGGGGATAAAATAGAGAGGCCTATGGGTGTAAAGGTTGCCAAGGCAAAAGGGAAAAAGAAAGGTATAAAGACTGAAGATTCGGAGGGCAATGATTTGAAAGAACTTCAAGAGATGTGGGTTATTAAAGAGAAAGATAATGCTACCAAAGAAAAACTATCCAAACAGAAAATACTGGATAGTCTCCTTGCTAAATCCGAACCACTAAGTGACATTCAAATCACCCTTATGAACAAGCTAATTTATGAGATGTTGTGATTGGTAATTTTTTTTTTCTGTTTTTGTTTTCACTTATCGTTTTGATAGGTTCTGATGTTTAATCTGTTTTGTTTTGATATGTTCTGATGTTTAATCTGTTTTGTTTTGATAGGTTATGATGTTTAATCTGTTTCGTTTGTATTTTTTTTGTAAGTCATTGTGTTTCTGATTCCCTTTTGTCTGTTTATGTTTCTATCACTTATTGTTGGATATGTTTTTCTTTTCTTTGTTTGCAGACTTGGCTTCTTTTGATCCATGAAGTTTCTGTAGGTGGGCCGTGATGTTCTTCAAGTTGGTCCGTGATATTGCTGAACTTGGTGACATAGTATTGTCATGTGTGAAATATGTTTTTGTTTTGTAATATAAGATGCTCTAAGTAGGTGTATTTTAGTTCGGTTCTGTTCTATTTATATTTGGTTATGTATATTACTTCTTCTTTGTATCAAAACAACTTTTTCTCTGTATCAAATCAACTTCTTCTTTCGCAAAAATCAAATTCTTCTTTCTATCAAATCAAGTTCTTCTTTGTATTCTATTGGATTATATGGCATCTAATCCACATAATGATATTGAAAACTTTGATGAAAAGGTTAAAGAAATCTTTGACAGAGGTTTTCAAAATTGTTTAGAAGGTTATGAAAAACGTCAAGAGGCAAAAAAATCCAAGAAAACGAGCTCATATAGAAAGGGGACGCGAAGAAGGGCACATTCAACTATGGAATGATTATTTTAGCGACCAACCAGTTTACCCTAATGAAATATTTCGCCGACGCTTTAGAATGAACAAGCGATTATTCTTGCATATTGTTCAACGTCTCTCTAACGAATTACCATTCTTCCAACAAAGACAAGATGCTACCGGAAGGTCCGGTCTGTCTGCACTTCAAAAATATACAGCCGCTATTCGTCTTATGGCATATGGACTTGCAGCTAATGCGATGGATGAATACCTTCGGATGGGTGAAACCACTGTGAGCAGATGCTTAGAAAATTTTGTGGATGGAATAATACATCTGTTCCAAGATGAGTACCTCAGAAGGCCTACACCGGAGGATCTCCAACGATTACTCAATATCGGAGAGTTAAGGGGATTTCCCGGGATGATAGGAAGCATTGATTGTATGCATTGGGTGTGGAAGAATTGTCCCACCGCTTGGAAAGGACAGTATTCACGTGGACATGGAAAACCCATAATCGTTTTAGAGGCAGTGGCTTCACAAGATCTATGGATTTGGCACGCATTTTTTGGAGCTCCAGGGACATGTAACGATCTAAATGTGCTTGACCGTTCACCAGTATTTGATGATATATTAGAAAGGACAGTATTCACGTGGACATGGAAAACCCACAATCGTTTTAGAGGCAGTGGCTTCACAAGATCTATGGATTTGGCACGCATTTTTTAGAGCTCCAGGGACATGTAACGATCTAAATGTGCTTGACCGTTCACCAGTATTTGATGATATATTAGAAGGTCGAGCCCCAAAGGTCAGTTATTTTGTCAATGGAAGTCAATACCATATGGCTTACTATCTCACAGATGGTATATATCCGAAATGGGCCACTTTTATCCAATCAATTTCTCGCCCACAAGGTGTGAAAGCATCATTATTTGCAAATTCCCAAGAAAGTGTCAGAAAAGATGTTGAGCGTGCTTTTGGAGTCTTGCAAGCTCGGTTTGCTATTGTTCGAAATCCAGCTCTATGTTGGGATAAGGCAAAAATAGGCAAGATAATGAGAGCTTGTATCATATTGCACAATATGATAGTCGAAGATGAACGAGACCAATGCACTCAATATGATTTCTCAGAATTCGTACAAGGAGAATCAAGCGGGACTTCACAAGTGGACTACATGTATTCTACAGAGACAACTACAAATGTGAACAACATGATGGTAAATCGAGCTCGTGTTCGTGAGGAAAGAATGCATCAAAAATTGAAAGCAGATTTGGTTGAGCATATTTGGCAAAAATATCGCACAACTGAAGATTAAAACCGAGTGTAATTTATTTTGCATCATGTTTTTACAAGTTATTTCAATAAAAAAAAAATTAAAAATATATTTTTTTTTTTTTTTAACCCCCCCCCCCTCTCTAATTGACACTGAAATATTAACAGTCTCAAATCGAATCTCAACTAACTAATCATTATTAAAAATATGATTAAATTATTCTTATGATACTCAAATCAAGCTTACCGTTAATGATGCTCTTAGACTCCAAAGTTCTATGCAAAGTTTTCAAACTAGGAATCAACCTCGAAGTAATCTCAGTTGCAGCTGCCATGTGCATGACCTAGAAAAAAACAAAACAATATACGAGCGTTAATTAGTACTTGACAGAGCAATGAACATACATATAGTAATGAAAAGCAATTTAAGAAACTTTAAACCATGCAGAATTATTTTTAATGGGAATGTTAAACCAAAGCTTACAGTCGGAAAAGTGTCATTAGAAGATTGTGATCTGTTCACATGGTCATTTGGGTGCACAAACCTTTCACCACGTTTGTGACCAAGAATCTCAGCTGCTCTATTTGCAATGACCTGTGAAGAGCAAAATGACAATGATTTTGTTACCTCACAAAGCTTTCTCTTGTAACACCCAAGGGCAAACACACGTTTACTGTTATGAGTGCCGGTTAACTATTTTTCTATATATATATAGATTAACTATATCTAGGTTCAATTTTACGACGTGATATGTAGTTTATTTAAGAAAAAACTTATTGATGATTTGAAAATACAATTTTATTTCACTACATAACATCGATCAAACCTAATTATCAAAATAGTTTTTGCAGAAAAATATATATATCAAAATAGTTTAGTTTTTTTTATAGCTAATAGCTTAGATAAGTTAAAGAAGCGTATGAAAATAAATAGATTTAAATGTTAAAATTTGTGTATTATTAAACATTTGGGGTGTTGAACATTTTCAAACTAACATTTTGTTTTCTTGTTACGACTTTTCAAAAATTAATTAATTTATTTTATTATTAATTTAAGAACCAAATATTAAAAAAATAAATATTTGATGAGGTGGAATTCTATATGAAATATCATATAAAATGTTAAAAGTTAAAAACAGTTAGAATTACTTGTTTAGATATCAAACCTAATAAATTATTAAAAAACAGTTAGAATTACTTGTTTAGATATCAAACCTAATAAATTATTTTGTAAATAGTATTTCTCGAATTCATTTGACACAAAATTTTAGAAATAAAAATATCAAAAGATTATTGGTGTTAATTATAATTTTGGACAATTATTTTTAGGAAAATAGTATTTTAACCGTGTAGGTGTCAGATGCTACCACTTTAAACCTCAAATGTATTACACTAGCACTTAAAACTTTCAAACTATTTTTACTAACACTTAAAACCTTGAAACTACTTCCCGCGTTTTTTCCGCCATAAAATTCACTACAAAATAGTTACCAGAAAACTAACGGAATTTCTGACTGTAATCTGACGAAAGTTATTGACGGATTTTCTACAAAATAGTTTAGTCAAAATTTTTAAAATTTAAATGGCTATATCAACGTATATATTTTCCAGAAATGACTTACTAGAAAATCCGTCAGAACTATTTTGTCAAAAATATATCAGGTTAAGATCCCATCAGAAATTTCATTAGTATTCCGGTAACTTTTTTGTAGTGATGGAATTTCCGAAAAGTTAACAGAAAATTAACGGAATTTCTGACATAATATTAATATGGTGGTTTTTTAAAAGTAATTTCTTTGGTAATCCATCAGACAATTTATGATGGATTTTCTAGTAACCGTCAAAAATTTGTTGGAAAATATATACATTGATATAGCCGTTCGAATTTTAAAAATTCTGACTGGACTATTTTGTAGGAAATCAGTCAAAAAATTTCGTCGGATCACCGTCAGAAATTGCATCAGCTTTCCGATAACTATTTTGTAAGTAATTTTATGGCGAAAAAAATGTGGGAGATAGTTTCGAGCTTTAAAGTGTTAGTAAAAAATATTTGAACGTTTAAAGTGCTAGTTTAATACTTTTAAGGTTAAAATGCATCTGACACATTCAAAGTTAAAAATGTTATTTTCTCTTATTTTTATAAGGTGATACTCTAGTTGAAGAGTGCTCATTCAGTATTATATACTTTGGTATGAGACTCTATAGTTGGAGAATAAAAATATCTGCATTTCTTTTATAAACTTCATTTGGATATTAAAATAAAACAAAAAAAAAATCTTATAGTCCATGCATGCCAAAAGAAGATATTTGTTTCTATTTCTAAGTTTTGTCAATGAGTTTATACCTTTTGTTAAGATAGGCTATAGGCTATATTTTATTCTGTTTAAGGTAATTGGTACACAATTTTACTTTTTGAACTATAAAACAAATTCAGCATAGGAAAATTAAATGTTTTACAAAAAAGTACAGTTGAGTATTGAAATTTCTCTACTCAATCTTTTTGCATATATTCGATATTCGTTCTTATAATATATATATATAGTACATTTTCACATTTTAAGGAATATCCATATATACCAGTCAAACAAAAAACTAGCTAGTGCGGTTATAAACAAAAGTAAAGTCGTCAAAAGTTGTTCTTTATTGTGTGTGTTTTTAACGACAAGTTTTTGCACATGTAAAAAAAGAATATTGGATCCGCCCCTGTCACTGGCACCACCAAGCAGTGAGATCCTATGAAGCATATCTCCAAGACTGCACAAAAATTACCTCATTAGCATTCATATTACTCTGAGTGCCACTACCAGTTTGCCATACAACAAGAGGAAAATGATCATTAAGCTTTCCCTCTGCTACTTCTTGTGCAGCTTGCATTATAGCTTCCCCAATCTTTGGGTTAAGACCATACTCCATGTTAACCTTAAAACATCAACGTTGAACTCATGAACCAAAACGAGAGAAAGCATTAAATTTACATAGAGACTTTAATGGCAAAACCTTGGCAGCACATTTCTTCAAGACACCAAAAGCACGGACCATAGGTTCGGGCATTCACTCGCGCTCACCGCCTATGTCGAAGTTTTGAAGCGATCTCTACGTCTGAGCTCCCCATAATCTGTCAGAACACCAATAAGAGTGTGAAAATGTTCTCAAGCGGGATCAAAACGTTTTTGTAAATGGTCGAGAATGACACACAAATCGACAAATGGTTGAAAAACTCGTAAATGGTTTAGGATAACAGGAACAAATCGAGAAATAGTTCAAAGTTTTTGTTTTCATAAACCGTCCAAGATGACACACACAAATCGAAAAATAGTTGAAAAAACGTTTTCATAAATAGTCTAGGATTGACACGCACAAATCGAAAAATGGTTCAAAAATATATCCAACGTAAAAACGTTTCCGTAAAGATCAGATCCTGAACTTATCTGAAGGAACTTGGATCGGCCCGAACGTGTCCCTCTCCTCCCTAAACGACGTCGGATAAGATCTTCGTTGTTGTTCATCTTCTTGCTTGACGGTCACGTCTGCGTCTTCAGATGCATTTTTCTTCTCTCCTTCAAACTGCATTATCAAAGCGACCATGACTGCTACCACCCGGGAGCTGGGACACTTAGGGCATCTCCAACCGGAGACGACAAACACCAAATTTGGCGTCAGGAAGCTCCAACCGGACAGCATCAGCGACGGCAAACGGCATATTTGCCGATTTGTGAACAGTCCGGCACCAAATTTGGCGTGCCACTGTTCAGAACGGGAAACGCCAAATTTGGCGTCGGTTCGCACTGCAATCGGCGACGGCAAACGACAAACGAGATAAGGAGGAGAGAGAGATTCGAAGTTTTTCGAATCGATTATTTGAAATCGATTGATTTCAAATCGAGAACTTGAAATCGATTTCAAATTTCTGGGAGCAAATATGAAATCGATATTGATATGAAATCTAGAAAACAAAATCGAAATCTATATGAAATCTAGAAATCGAAATCGAAATCAAAATCGGAGAAGACGAAGTTGATCGGAGGAGATGATCGGGAAAAAAAAAGAGGTTGATCAGAAATTTATAAAACCGGTTTAGTAAGATTAACCAAAAAAATTAAACTAAACCGGTTTAGTAAGATTAACCAAAAAAAATAAACTAAACCGGTATAATTTAATTAAGATTGTGAAAAAACCGGTTTAATTAAGATTAAACCGGTTAAATGGAGATTAAACCGGTCAATTAAAATTAATTGAGATTAAATCAATGATAAAACCGAAATTTAACGGATATTAAGCATAACTTACATTAAACCGATATTTAACCCAGTTGTATAATAAATACTGAAAATGATTAATTATACATTAAACAGAGATTACACGGAGTTGGATAATACAAAAGGATTAATTATACATTAAACCGAGATTAAACTGAAAATGATTAATTATATATTAAACCAATATTCAAATAAGAATAATCTAAAACTTAGGAAAGTAACTTCCGGTTCCTCTTAGGAAATCATAGTACTTGGCCATATCATGATCGTCACTTGGAGAAATTTCATCTTCTCCTTGAGTTTGTTGTCCTTCATCATTATCTCCTTGAGTTTGATCGTTTTGATAACGAGAAGCACGATATTGGCTGTGAGAACTTTCTCCGGTTCCTTGAGTGTAATCGTTTTGATGACGAGAAGCACGATATTGGCTGTTAGAACCTTCTTCGGGTTCTTCATGTTGGGTTGTTTGCACTCCTCTACTCATAATGAGTGCCCGTTGGTTTTGAATATACTCCCGACACGCTGGATCAGTTATAGAATTCAAATCTGTAAATAGTATTTTATTTTCTTCCTTCATTCTTTGAACTTTGACTTTTTTCCTCTGAATTTCATTTCTTTCAGAGGTACCTTTAGCAATAGCTTTGATAAGCCTTTCATTTTGGTCCATCATTTTTTAAAATTGGTCACCATATTGTTGTTTTCGCTTAGCATTTTTCACACCCATTGGTCTACGACTCTTACTAAAATTACCTTCTTCGCCACTCGTATTAAGATCGAATGAATTCATACCAGGGGTTGGTGATGACTCATCTTGGAGTGATGGCGATGAAAAATCAGTTTCGCTTTCTTCTTGGGAGGCAGCAACTCGGGTAATCTGCTTATTTGCTAATTTCTCAATACCTCTATAAGAATAGGCCAAACATGATCGAATTTGAAGCCTTTTGAGTAATCTTCGCCTGGTTTACCTGTTTTTAATTTTCACAAAGAGAAAAATATAATTAAGATAATAAGTTCAATACATACATAAAGATATAACAAATACAATTTATCCAATATATACTTACAATGTCTTCTTGAGAAGCACCGCTAGGTTTTTTTATTTTCAATCTGGTTAATACATCCCCTTAACTTGGAGCATGCAGTAAGGATGGTTGACATTCGAGTTTGTAAAGATCTTCTTGGCCTTTCTTGAGTACAAGCAACAATTGATTTATCATACTCCGTCTTCACTCTTCTCCAAAATTGATCACCAGATTGGTTGATTCCAATAATGGGGTTTTGAGAAACATCAAGATACACATGACATAAAAGTATATCTTCTTCAACCGAGTATGAAGCAGAACGTTTAGAAGTCATTTTAGAAGAGATATTGGTGGAAATGATAATGAAATGAAGATGTGTGATAATTCAAAGAGTGTCTGATGTGTTTTTATAGAGAAGTTAAGCTAAAGATTTAACGGTTAGATTTGGTCCAAACAAATCTAACCGCTACGATTGAAAGATTCTTTCTGAAACAAAAGAACGGCTAGATCTTCATCAAAATAAATCAACGGTGTATGTTGAAAGATTCTTTTCGCAGAAACATCATGATGACCTGACGACTTGATTTAACGGTTAGATTTGGTCCAAACAAATCGATGGCTAAGATTGAAAGATTTTTTCTCAACAAAAAAAACGGCTAGATCTTCATCAAAATAAATCAACGGTGTATGTTAAAAGATTCTTTTCGCAGAAACATCATGATGACCTGACGACTTGATTTAACGGTTAGATTTGGTCCAAACAAATTGATGGCTAAGATTGAAAGATTCCTTCTCAACAAAAAGAACGGCTAGATCTTCATCAAAACAAAATGAACGGTTCACGTTGAAAGATTCTTCCCAATATTAACTTTGATTACAGAAGACATGAAGTGACTACTCGAACCAATGGTTTAGATTTAGTCAATAAATATCGATGGCTAGGATTCAAAGATTCTTTCGGAATCAAAAGAACGGCTAGATCTTGATCAAAATAAATGAACGGTTCACAGAAGACATGAAGTGACTACTCGAACCAATGGTTCAGATTTAGTCAATAAATATCGATGGCTCGGATTCAAAGATTTTTTTCTATATATCGTTACTCTCTATGTTTATCGATTCATCAAACACCAATCGTTTTTATCATGTCTTTCATCCCATACCATCTTCTCTCTGACATTATCCGTCATGTTGGTAGGGAGGGGTTTCGTGATCTTGGCCTCTTCATAGCTGCGGGGCCTGTGTTCAAAGCGATTGTTTTCTCTAACGACGTGTTGTCCGTGGTAGACATTGACGAATTTATATTTTTCATGGGTCTTAGTGATAAAGGTTCTCCATACCGTCCATTCCTACTTCGTTGCTTAACAGCTAGGAACCATGTAGCCGAATATGTTATGGGGTTACGTTTATGTGTCTTGTCGGATCCATCACAACAAGGAATTGATATCCTAGGACAAGCTGCTCCCCACCTCCTATATGCGCGTTTTGCAGTTGCTACTTTTCTTTGCTTTGGAGGACAACGTGAAGACGGCATTCGTGTTTTTGACTCATTCTTGGCGATGGTTCCAAACATTGAGCAAGCAGTTTACATTGGTAATCAAGTTTGTGACCAAATCCAACAACTTAGTATTCCAGCCACTAGTTGGATTGGGTTTCTTGCATGGTTAGAGGTCCCTTATTGTGAAATGTGACATATTGAAGCAATTGACGTCTGCAAGCATTGCTTTGCTATGCAATTTTGTTTTAAAATTCTCGACCTAGTGTAAGTTAAATTTCTTAAGTGATGTTATATGTTGTATTATTATAAATTATTTATGTGTCGTATTAGTGTAATGAAGTTATGTATTGTAATAAAATAGTTTGATATGAAATCGAATAAAGTCATAATTATTATAGACAAGAACTGACAACTGGAACCAACGGCTAGAAATTGGTCAAAAAGCAATGGTTCGTATTGAAAGATTATTTCCGTCATTATTACGATAGACATGATTTGACAATTCGAGCCAACGGCTAGATCTTGCCAAAAAATTCAACGGTTAAGATTGAAAGATTCCTTCTACGAAGTCATTATTACAATCACCTTTTTCTCCTTTATAAACCATGGACAACAAAATGAATAAACCATCAACATATTTTCCTTCTAATATAAGATGAATTTCAACTACGGTTCTTCTTCTTCTTCTTCTTCTTCAGATAATGATTATTTTGATGGTTTACAAAATTAGGTCGTAGCTCAAGTTATGGCAAATACTGAATTTCTCATCTCTCAAAACCAATATAACTTGGAAGGTTCTCACCGTGGATCTATTCTGGGTCATATAGTTATCAATCGTGATCGAAAAAATGCTGGTCGCAATCTTTTCAATGATTATTTTGTAGAAAATCCTTTGTTTCCTGAGACGATGTTTCGCCAAAGATTTAGAATGAGTCATTCTTTGTTTCTGCGTATTCATGACGCAGTACAAAGACATGACAACTACTTTGTCCAACGAAGAGATGGGCTAGGGAGACTTGGGTTGTCTTCTTTGCAAAAAATAACTGCTGTCTTTCGAATGTTGGCGTACGGTTCACCGGCAGATGCAACCGATGAGTATATCAAAATAGGAGAGTCCACAGCTATCGAAAGTTTGAAACGCTTTTGTCGTGCGGTTGTTGAGATATTCAAGATGCCGCTATCTTCGATTGCTGATGCTAACGATGTGGCACGGTTACTCGCATTGGTGAAAGTCGAGGATTTCCGGTATGTTGGGTAGTTTATATTGTATGCATTGGAAGTGGAAAAAGCGCCCAACAGACTGAGGACAATATCTTTCGTAGTGGATCTCCAACTATTATTTTAGAGGCAGTAGCGGATTATGATCTTTGGATTTGGCGTGCATATTTTGGGTTACCCGGATCTAACAATGATATTAATGTGTTAGAAGCGTCTCATCTTTTTTCTAATCTAGCTGAAGGAATTGCTCCACCCGCCAACTATGTTATCAATGGTAAAACTATGATATGGGTTATTATCTTGTTGACGGAATATATCCAAAATGGACTACCCTTGTTCAAACCATTCATGACCCTCGTGGTCCGAAAAAAAAATTATTTGCAAAGATGCAAGAAGCTTGTAGAAAAGACGTGGAATGTGCATTTGGATTTTTGCAATCAAGATTCGCAATTGTGGTCGGACCAGCTCGCCTTTGGTCAAAGACAGTGTTACATGATATAATGACAAGTTGTATCATTATGCACAATATGATCATTGAAGATGAGCGTGATCTTGACGCACCATTTCAAGAACAAACAGAATTCCCACCTCCGGAAGTTGAGAGGACGGGTGATGATGATGCTCGGTTTCAAGCATTCTTAGCTCGACACAGAAAAATCAAAAACCGAGATGCTCATATCGAACTTCGAAATGCGTCGGTAGAACACATATGGTCTGCTTATAGTAATTTTGAAAATTAGTACTTTGTTATTTATGTTTTAATCTTTTAAAGATATCGATTGTAATCTTTTTTTAATTTTGTTTTGTAATCGTTTTTTTTCTTTTGCAATCTTTTTTTAAATTATTAATTGTAATTTTTTTTAATTATCTTTTGTAATCGTATTCCAAATTAAGTAATAAAAAAATAGTTTCTTAATTATTAATCATAACGTTTAATTAAATTAAAAATAGTTAAGAGAATCTTATATTTAATAATATAATATTAAAAAATATTATTTTTGGTGTTGTGGATTGGAGATGAAAAACACCAAAACACCAAATTTGATGTGATTTTCACATCAAATTTGGTGTATGGGTTAGAGATGGCCTTAGAGTGTAACCAATTCTCTTAATTATTATCATATTTATTGGCATTTTCTTGGATCTTAATGTCTTTGTCAAATGGTGGAGCACAGGCCTAGTCGATGAACCGAAGAGACGCCTTTTTTTCTTGAGTACATTATTTTTCCACATCAGCATTATATATAATATATCAACCAAGCATAATAAGCCACGTCAATGAATATTATTCCAATCCTTATCTACCTGAGTGAGGTGGGTCACATGACCCCTATAGAATCTATAAATTATGTTGCATGTGATTTATTGGGGTGAAAAACTCTCTTAATTTTTGTGCCCTCGGTGTCTTATGCAATCATAATCATAAAACTGTGTAGATGTATTATCTATCTTCCATTCAATCATAATCATAATTATTTTTTTCTAAAAAACTTTTTAGTCTTTACGTTACTTTGATTTTATTTCTTTCCGTCATTGCAATTGTTTAATTTTATATGTTAAAATTTACAAAAGAAAACTTGAAAGCAGCCAAGCTATTTGCACATAGGCTTTTTTTCTTCCACAAATTTTCATTAATCGAAGGTAACATAAATATCTATGAAACAAGCCAACTAAAGATATACCAATAGGTATGATGCAAACTCTAAAACATATGGACGTCAAAAGAAAAATGAACCCTTCTACAAATAGGGGAAAACTGCCAAATTAAAATTTGGAAATAGATTGATATGTATGATCCAGCTGACTGAACATTGATAAACTTATTTAATTATGAAATTTCTTAACGAATAAACAATCCACATACATCAATAGAGATTATGGTAATGAATCAACAACGACTTGTAAAACGAAGAGCAAAATATACAAAAAAACAAAAAAAATGTCTAACGGTGTCAGTTTTTTTGTTTTTGTCTACCATGTTCAATTGGATTCAGATCATTTTCTCTTTACTTCTACTAAATGATGATTCTTTTCAACTCGTGGATTGTAGATTTGTTAAATTTATCAGATATTATACTCGAAAACTTAGAGCATTTTCATTGGTTTAGATACTCGAAAGGGTATATCAACATTAATATATTAATATTTTAATATAATTAAATTATAATTTTAAAATAAAAAATAAACCAATTAAAAATAAACATGTAGAAAGAGGGATTTTACTTAGGAAACATAAGTCTCTCAAACTAGAGGCTTTCTTTCTTTCTTAATCATACCCTTTTTTTTTTTTTAATGAAAGAGTATGTCATTGAGATATCCAATGGAGATGTTTTTAAGTAATTAGACTAAACTCGACTTCTCTCAACTCTTTTTTTTACTAGCAGTCAATCCTAGATTGTCAATAAAAAAAAGAATTATATTGTAATTGTTAATTAGTAACAGAATGTACTCGATGCATATGCTCTAGGCTTCTGCTATACAGATTTACTTATAACCTGAATAACCATACCGAACATAAAACCAAGATAAGTATAAAAACCTCTGAATGGCTATTTTCATTTTGTAAAAACTTTTTTACCCAAAAAAATTACTTGCCTCTAAGACTACGAATAGGGAGAACACATGCTTAACCGACAATGCATGTGCAACTATAGAGCCCATGTTGTGTTTTATGTCTAGTCTCGTGTTGGTTAGAAAAGTCGAAAGGTTCATAATGACTTCCATCATACTTTTTTCTCGTAAATGTTCATGTTCTTTTATGTTTGCTCTCAATGCCATAGATTTGATGAGAATCTATCCTTAAAATCATCATCCTCCTATAAAATTCGACAAAATAATTCATAAATATAAAAATGAATCAAGATCCAACCTCAAATTTTTTTATATCTTATAAGTTATTTCTTGAATATAAAGATGTCATGTGTCAAACGTAGAGAATCCACGTGGCATAAAGTTAGAGATTCTGTTTACCCCCCCCAAAAAAAAATCTTACTTTATTATCTACGATTTACAAAAATAGTTAATAAGAAGTAGATTGTATCAAATTTTAACTAAAACAAAAAAGATTATGTTTTACTCTAGATTTCGTTTGACTGTATATTCAGAAACAAAAGTTTCGATAATGATGTAACAGTTACATATTTAGAATTTTGTTTAAATTCGGTAAACTTAGCAGTATAATTTTCACAAATTTCAGATTCACAATAGCATTATAGTAGAGAGCATGGACTCCACGTTTGGGGAAAAAAAATCTGAGAGCTATAAAATTTTAATAATTAATTAATAGAATATTATATGAAAAAATATATTGGACCTACTTTTGTCTTCTTCTATATTTGTACAATTTCCTCTCTTTTTTTCTCTTTCTTTTAGTTGTATTTGGGAATAAATTTATGCCTTTGCCATCAATAAATATAAATCTTTGTCAAATCGTCTCTTAAACTTGTCAAACTTTAGATAATTATTTTATTTTTTCACTGTCAACACTATATTTTATCTAGATATATAGATAAGCCAATCATATACTTTTTCTTTTAATCAATATATTCATGTAATCAGGACATCCTTATTTCCTTTTCGAAAAAAGAACTCGCTTATTAACTAATACGCATCCTAAGTGGATTTGGAAATCCAAATACTACAGCACTATAAATAAAACTTGAGAACAAGAATGCAATCATCGATCACCAAGACACAAAGAGAAACAAACACAAACACTTATATTCTTGATCTTCGCTAATTAATCATTAGGGCTTCACGTTTGTCTCCATAACCATATGGAGACCAGTTCGACGAAATTGGATGTATTTATAAACTATGATTCTAAGATGAAAGCAGTCGATTCCAAATATTCAGGATTGTTTTCATTAAAGGTTAGAACAATTGTGCGGGTTCTTGTTCGAAATCCTAGTGGTTGTGAAACTACTCTAGTTGAACAAAAATTAAAGCCGAGCGAACTTGTATCCGAGACTGAGATCCCACCTTTTTTTCCTTGCTGAGGAAGAAACATGTTGTCAATATGTAGCTAGCGTGTTGTCCACGAAGACAAATATTCATAGCTGGATTCAAAACCGCGTCGTTCCTAACATTTCCAAAGATATGATAGAAATGAGTCGCCTACTAGAAGAAAAAGAAGGTTTCTTGGTTGAAGCTGAAGTTGAAGTTGTAAAAGAGATGGTTTTGTTAAGCATCAATGTTAAGGAGCTTGAGGGTCTTCGAATACAAACAGAACATGATGATTGCACAATCTGTTTAGAAGAGTTGTCGTATGGTCAGAGGGAGATTATGAAGTTGCATTGTTCCCATATTTTTCATGAGGATTGTATTATCATGTGGATGCGCTGCAATCGTTCATGTCCTATTCGTCGTCAAAATATGTTTTCAATATAAAAGTTTGTAAAAAGATATAAAATTTCACTAATTAGATTTTTAAGTGTTTTGTGGGAAAGTGCATTTTTCATTAAGTGGTTAACAGTTTACCTCTGCAGGTTTTCTACCGGAGTTTGACTCCAATAAATTTTGTTACTCCATGAAATAGAATTTCTTCTATAGATCAAGCCTTGTCAATTTAAATGATGTAAAATAATACTAATAATAATTTAAAAGTGTTTTGTTTTGATTTGTATCTCTATCGTAGCATGAAAGCGTATCTCAATATTTTGTTTTGAGTTGTATCTCTATCTTAGCATGAAAGCATATCTCAATATTTTGTATGTTTTACTAAGACACATTGGCCTTATATATTTCATAAAATTAAGTAACAAAAATCTGTATCGGTTTCAAATTAAATTTTAATTTTTATAAAATCCTTTTCCATACCTTTCAAATAAGCTTGTTTAAATAGCAAAAACAATCTTTAGAATACTTATGCAATGTTTGACAATTTGTAATAAGAATCTGAATCCAAGTTCCAAATAAAATATTCAAAAAATTTCAACACAGAAAACAACTTCATGTCCTTAGAGAGATTTGTTGGAATTCCGACATCACTCTCCCTTAGATGTCAGTTTCCTCTCATCTCTTTAGTTTTCTTTGGTTCTTACTCACAAAACCTCTTAGAACACTTAAAGATATTTACTCTTTAATTTTCTACATTGCTAATATTCTTGGATGGATGCTAGGGTTTTCTCCTCTAACAACCATACTCTTTTTCATTGCACACACATACATATTTATACTGCTAGAGTTTCTTGTTAACCTAATCACCTTAGCTAAACCACCAAAACCCATTAACACATATGGGCCTAAACTACTTAATGGCCCAATGCCTTTTCTTCTTTGACTTTCTTCTTCTCCTTCTTACAAGACTTCTTTTTCTTCTTCTTCTTCTTCATCTTCTTCTTCTTCGCTTTGCTTCTTCATCTTTTTCCCACTTGAAGTCTATTCTTCTTGCAAGATTTAATCAAGGATTCATAATTCCAACAAGATTGCTGCAGCATCACACTTGGGCTGTGCAGCAGACTCAATACGAGCTTCACGATCTTTCTTAGAATATGGTTTCTCAGTTTCCACTTGCATGGGTTCCAAAATATCCTCCTGAAATAATTGTAACCAAATATCTTTCAAAGCAAAACAAAAGAGTTGAAAGTAGTAAAAAAAAAAAAGATAAAGAAATTGAGGTTAATGACAACAACCTCTGCTACAACATAGTCAATAAGCTTCTGAGCAAACTCAATCTGAACAACAGTTCCAGTTAATTCTACTAGTCTTATTGCAGACTTCAAATGAACCTTTGAATCCTTCAAAATACGGATACGACCACATAGGTCATGCTGAAGAAACCGTAAAATCACCATAGCACCAACCAGTAAAAGATTTACTATTAGTATATAAAGAATCGGCCCATATGCCAATAGGTGGTGCTGGTACAAGTGAGATGGCCGATAAGAGCCTGAATGGCACATGAGTCACGTTGCTTCTCTAGAAATGTGTCTGTATGATAAGTTTAATGCCACTGAAATGTTATTACTTATCATCTCCAAAGGAAGTGTTGGACTTTGGGGCTAGTCTCTACCTTCCAAATTTGCTAGAACAGCGTATTTAGGCTCGGGTTGAGGACTTCTAGGACTTCTTGAGTTTACAATCGTAACTACGCTCAAGAATTAAAAAAAACAAAGAAAAACATAGTCCATTAACGTCATATATAGTCTAACTCTCTAAGTAAAAATATGTTCAAACTGCACTCCAATATCTTGTTTTTGTAGTCAATGGGAGCTAGTCCCTTTGATGCCAAGAAGCCATAAGATTTCTGAATTTCTTATGCATATCCAAAGGAAGTACTGAACTTTGGGGCTAGTCTCTACCTTCCAAATTTGCTAGAACAGCGTATTTAGGCTCGGGTTGAGGACTTCTAGGACTTCTTGAGGACCATTTGCTTTGTTTAGTGTGTTATAAATATTTTTGGCATGCAATTTTTTATATATTTTTTTGGTAAAAGCAATATTTCTATTTAAAAAAATCTGGGAAATTAAAATATTATTTATTAAAAATTTAATTCATTTATTTATTGAGTACAAATACAATACATAAAAAAGTGTATAGTTTATCACGATTATTTTTGTTTAATTATTTAGAAAAAAAAAGACTAAATCTTCTCTTTAGGTAATACAGACTAGCTAGCATGACATAAAATATGTAATAATAAATAGTTATAGCAATAACTAAATTTGTTTGGATAAAAACAAAAATTATTTAATGTCCTTAACAAGGCAAGTTAGAGTTTTATTTTAAAATTCTGTTAAAATGTGGTTACTAACCTCAATCACTTTATAGAAAAAAATCTTAGTCTTTCACCTACCACCATATATCTATGTATAAATTAACCTCACTGCAACCCATATCGAAGTCACAATCTTTTATCTTTTAGATCAATATGGAGACTATACAAAACAAAAAGAAAAAGAATGCTACCTTTTCAAGGCAAAAATTAGCGTCGTTTAAGATGGCATGTAAGTTCGAAATAGAGTTCAACGCTGAGGTAGGTATTGTTTTATTTTCCCCAAACAACAAGCCTTACACCTTTGGGAAGCCAAATTTTAATTAGATTGCAGAGGAGTTCAAGAACGAGCATGAAGTATCAGACAACATTGATGAAGGCGATAAAGTTGATTTAGAGAAAATGCATAAAGATCTCGACTCAATCACAAAAGAGATTAGGGCGGAGAAAAAACGAGGCAAAGAGCTTCAGAAGTTGCTTGAATCCGCGGGACATCAGAGGTACGAAAAGGCCATTGAGGAGCTTACACACAAAGAGCTTAAAGAGCTAGAATCTAAGCTTGAAATCGTTCATGATCAGATCCAGTGTAACATTAATCATATGCTAGCTGCGGAAACTCTCATATCTCTCTCAAAAGATAAGGGTGATAAGAACAATGATAAGGATAACTAGATCCGCTTAGAAATTTCATACCATTTATATGTCGGCCTTTAATGTAGTAATTTTACAACATATAGAAAAGTTGTATTGGTTGTGATTTTCAATTTTATGATAAATTTATTTTTATATTATTTTGAGTTTGACTATGTACTTTTTTTATTAAATAATTCAGGATTAGAGTTTAAAATCGTAACTATGCTCAAGAATTTTAAAAACAAAGAAAAACATATAGTATTTGTGATTAATTGTGAAGTTTTCTCATGAGAAAACTGAAAATCCGAGACTACTTATACAGTTAATCATACCAAGTTTTAAACTTCCACATAAATTCTAGGCCATTTAATAGCTTCTTCTTCAAGATTTGTATCTACATATATAGAGCAATGTATGTATTTACAGATCGGTGATGCCAACGGCATTACTACTACTAGCTTTGTCTTCTTTCTTGGCTGATCCTTTCTTACGTTTCCTCTCAGAGTGTGGTTCCTTTGCCTTTAACTCATTGCACAATGACCTCAAAGACGCAGCTAAGTTATCGTTTCTATGCGCTGCAAATTTCAAAACCAAATATGAAATCCAAACCTAACAAAAACGCTAAACATAAACGTGTGAGATAGAAATAGTTTATTGTTTTTTGAATTGATAGAAATAGTTTATTATACCAGAGAGAACAACATCGTCCATGTTTACAACTTTGCGTCCAGCATGATGAGCAAATAGTTCAAGGTCCTTTGCAACATTTTCTGTTACTCATAACATAAAAACAAACAAACAAAATTTCAGAACAGAGCCATTCTCAATAACTAAACACTATAAACAAGCCTAGTTTTTGGTTTAGCATACAAACATCAACCAAGAACACCCTACTCAACATGACTACATACCATGCTCAACAAAACTTCACCTCTACACATATATGTTAAGGATATTCATTGCTTTCCTCGCGTCTTTAGATTGCATCTTTTCCTATTTCTGTACTTCTTTTAAAAGCTAACTAACACATAAAGTCCTAAGAAAGATATACCATTCTTATCATTAACCAAAATCATTTTTACTCAACATAACCACACAGTAAATTTTAAGTTTCCAAGTAAGTAGCAATGAAAAGATTCTTCAAAACAAGATACTTAAAAAGGAGATTTGTTACTTTCCTGCGTCTTTAGATTGCATCTTTTGCTTTTCTATTTGCTATTTATGTGGTTCTTTAAAAAGTAACTAGCAAATAAAGACCTAAGAAAGATATAACATTCTTCACCACCGATAAAATCTTAACACAAACTCAAAGATTACTTCCAAAGCATTGACAAACCCGTATTCCCACACAAGCTAGATTAAGATTGCATCTTTCGGAACTAATGTTCTATCCAATATCACCCTACTCAAATCCAGATATAGTTAAGGAGATTCAGTTCGATCCTGCGTCTTTAGATTGCATCTTTTGTTTTTTCTATTTGCTATTTCTATGCTTATTTAAAAGCTAACTAACACAAAGTCCTAAGAAAGCTAATACCATTCTTCACCACTGATAAAAATCCTAATACAAACTAAAAGATTACTTCCAAAGCATTGTAAAAATCCAAATCCCCCCTGAAGCTAAATTAAGATTCCAAGTGAATAAGTAGCAATGAGAAGCTTCTCAAACCATAAGCAAATGGAGTTTCAGAATTTAGTGATCTCGCCTGCATATTTGAAGGCTAAATCTGCCACACAAGCGACAACAGTTCCGCCTATTTCCATTCCGTTCTTCTTCGCTGCTCAATCAAAAATTCAAATCAATTCAAATTCAACTCTTGTCCAGGAAGAATCTAAAATTTCAACTTTGTAGAATTAAACTTCAAGCAGCTTCGTTACTAACGTTGATTCATGAATTCTACAAATTCAAAATCCCTAAAATCCAATTCGAAATCAAGAAGGGGAAGGAGAAATCAATCAAAAACAATTTTAGCTATGTTCGTAGTAAACATCGATTTCAATTTTAGCAATGAAATTGAATCAAATATCCAATAAACACCGATTCAATCAGCACAAACTAAAATCCACACAACGTTTCATTCAATGGATTCATAAATTCGCCAGAAATTATGAGGATCGAATGAAATGGAGAGAAAGATAGAAACCTAACCTTCAGTTTCGGCAATAGAGATGGCGCTGAGTCTGAATCGGTCTCTAATGAGATCGTCCATGGAATCGTCTTCTTCAACCAGTTGGTCTATCTGAAGATCGCTTTTGTCTTCTCCTCCTACGTCCATGGCGAAATCAAGAGCTAGGTTTTGCGCCTGTTGTTGGGTTATCCGATAATTAAGGGAGAAAATTACGCGGGAAATAAAATCTAAAACGCAGCGTTGTAACCTTCCTCTGTCTAAACTCTAAAGGGTCGTAAGAATGGATCAATGGCTCAAATACATTTCTCCTTAAAAAAAGTAGGCTGAGATATCATCCCTTCTAATATATATTTTCTTTTAAATCTAAAAATGATCAAATTACTAAAAACCCTTGAGGTTTTAAGTTAATTACATACAAAACCTGAAGATTCCATAACTTACAAGAAAATCAGACCAAGCCCAGCCCATTAACATCAAAATAAAGAACCGCTTCGGCACCTTCTTCCTCCTAATCAAAATCGACCCAGAAACCGTAATTTGTTCCAGGTTGCTTCTTTTTCTTCCTCGCTCTTCACTCGTCCTCGTCCATCTCACTCTCTCTTCTTCGTTCTTCTTCTTCTTCTTTTTCTTCTTCAGATCAAACTCCCGTGAGTCTTTTGTTGCTAAATTACACCTCCGTTCAACCATCGGTCCTCTGTAAGGTTCGTAGTCTGTAACTCTCTTATCCTTTGAAGTTATAATTTTGAAATTAGGGTTTACAGAAATTGGAGTTTAAATAGATACGTTTGTAGCATTAGTAATTTTGAAGTCAAATATTGATTTAAAAGTAAATTGTCTGACAATGGGACTGAAACTGAAAATGGTGTTTTGTTGTGTTGATAATGCAGTTAACGCTTCTTGGACCTTGGAGTTTTTTCTATGTCCGAAATGTGATGTTTTACCTCTATCCATTCGGCTACATGAACTTCAACATGTTAGTTATGAATCAGCTCTTGAACCTCAGTCGAAGAAGAAGTGATCAAGGTCCAAGATGTGTGCTAAGAAGAAATGTAAATGCTAGCCGAAGAGGAAGATTGAACCGTCAAAGTTCTGGATATCTCCTTATGCGGAATAGAAGAAGCAGAAGAAGGTTTAGATACTTTCTGTTTGGATGTTGAGTTTTGTATTTGGTTGAATGTTGAACTCGTTTTTTGTGGTTTTGATGTTTTTAGTTAAATGTGAAACTCGTAGGCCTGAGTACAATTAGTATTACTTGGTATAACTATCAGTAATTTTCTTTATAAATGTCTAAGCACAACTAATTAAATTATAAATTAATTATAATAATTAACATGAATTAATAAGTAATTAATAAATTTAAACATAATTAATTATAATTAAACATGAACTAATAATTAAGCCTAGGACCAACGACATTAAATGTTAATTTTTAATTATAATAATTAAACATGAATTAAATGTTAATTCTTAATTTTAATGTTAGTTGTGAAATTTAAATGTTAATTATTAATTTTAATGTTAGTTTAAAATTTTAATGTTAATTGTTAAATTTAAATGTAATTAATTATAATAATTAAACATGAATTAAATGTTAATTGTTAAATTTAAATGTTAATTGTTAATTTTAATGTTAATTATCAAATTTAAAAGTGAATTGTTAAATTTAATGTTAATTTTAAAATTTAAATGTTAAAATTAATGTTTAAATACTAATGTTTAATTATAATGAGGAAAACATGTACAAGTACTAAGATTCTACAAAAAGTACCTAGATCCGACAAAAGTACCTAGGATTCGACAAAAGTACCTAGGATCTCACAAAAGTATCTAGGATCCGACAAAAAGTACCTTAAACCCTAAACCTTAAATCCTAAACTTTAAACTCACTACATAAAATAGTTGTATTTTGGTGTTTTAGGCTCTCACTGGTAACATGTGTAGTATCAAACTTGAGTTGTAGTAGATGTTATAATTTGATGTAACTTGCAATAGAAAATATGTAGTATCAAACTTGAGTTGCAGTAGATTTATGTGGTAAGTTCGCAGTAAAAATATGAGTTACATTTTTGTCAAAACAACTGACTGGTAAATTTTATAATGTTTAGTTACAGACTTGCAGTAGGTATTATTAAAAATAAATTTAATTTAAACTAATGATAATAATATTTATTACAAGTTTAATAATTGGAAAGAAAAAAATAAAATATTTCTGTAATTTAGTATTAAAAAACTAATGACATAAATAAAATAAAATCTTTGACCAAGATATGATATGTTATTTTGATTTTACGTTACAAAAGTAATGATATTGTTGATTTTTTTAAAATAATTTGTTGGAGATATTTTAGAAACAAAAATAGCAGCAACAAAAAAAACGTTAGAGTTTCATAACTCAAACATACCACATGAGATTTTTCTTGATGTTGAAAAATCTTTTGATTTAACACTTTTACAAAGGACATACATCAAAATTGTACATCAACCATACATCATTCTAACTCAAACTGAATTTCAATTTTTTTTAAAAACATCATGATTTGTAACATTTTTGAAGTTTGGTTGAGTTATGGGCATAACTCAAATAACATCATTAATAACTCATGTTACCAATCAGAGCCTTAATCTTTAATTAGTTGTACCATACTTAAAACCCCAAATTTTTAGTTGTATTTATGACACTAGATTAATAAAGTGAATTACTATAGTTTCATAAAAAAAATATGTCAAAAGACATTATTCAACCATTTTGCCAATTTCAAGTGCTTGACATTTAAACAAACCTTAAAAGTATTATACATTTGTTGATGAAATATGATGTTATATAACCAATAACAAAAAAATAGTTGTTTTTTACTTTCTTATACAGATGGCATTGATCTTAAACAATCCTTAAGTTAACAAAAACATGTCTTTCTAATACAAATAACCAAACTAAAAATCAAATTAAACATAGTTGCACAAAATAGCTGTATTTTCGTGGTTTAACCTTTAATTAGTTGTACCATACTTAAAAACTCCATTTTGAGTTGTATTTATGACATTAGATTAATAAAGTGCATTTACTATAGTTTCATAAACACATATGTGCTAAAAGACATTTTTCACCATTTTGATAATTTCAAGTGTTTTGCATCTAAACAAACCTTAAGAGTATAAGATATTTGTTTGTAAAATATGATGTTATGTAACCAATAACCAAAAACTTGATTTTATTCCTTTCTTATATAGATGTTATTGATCCTAAACGAACACAAATTAACACGAACATGAACACAAATTATCTTCATTTAGGATTCATTGTGAGTTTACATAATCAAAGAACATAATAATTCAAATACCTATGAACATTGAATAAAGCTTCAATTTTTTCTTCAATGGTTAACCATGGTGGTTTTTGCGGCAAGAAGAAAGAAGAAAATAAGACACTTGTCACTTTTTAATTGGTCTAATTTAATTATCATCAACCAATGCATTTAAAACAACTAACATCTCTCGAGCAATCACATTCTTTCATTTAAAACAATTTTTTCTCTTTTTTCCACTTCATTCGATTTTTCCTTTATTTTTTTATTATTTTTTTCTTTTTTTAATAAATAATAATTTTTAAATGAAAGGAAGGAAAGGTTAAATTGGGTAATTCAATTAAAGAGATGTATGTAGATTATTGAAGTGTATGGAGATTTTTTCCTCTTCATTAAATGTATCTCAGCATTTGGTCCTGTAAGAATGGACTTTTCGTTTTATTTGTGTAGCCGTGGGCAAAATACATAAACTGAAACGGAAGAATCGAATTGAATGGAAACTGATCTTCAAAAAAAAAAAAAAACTAAACTAAACCAAAACTGACAAAATAAACGAATGGATCTAAACTCCTAGATCCAAAAAACTGAATCCAAACCGAGAATCGAATGCGTACCCAAAATAATCAAAATATAACTATATATCCAAAAATATTAATTATATTTAGATTTAATATAATCCAATTACCCAAAATTACAATTATAAATCCAAAAATATCATTTAATATAGACCGAACTAATCAGAATATCTAAAATAACCGAAATATCCAAAAATTATGTCATTACTCTATTCTCATGATAATAAACAGTGCTTCCTGAATATAAACAAGGATAAGCATTAGCTTTTAATGATTCGAGTTCATAGCTTTGAAATATATGTGGAGTAGAACAAGATACATCTTAAAACAAAGACTAGTGGCGATCACCTAGTGCGTGTGAAATGATGTTATTTCTAGGAGAATGAAGTTCATGCTATATTCTCTAAGTTCGCTCATGAATAGCAGGCAATTTCAAGGCCAAAATGAAAATAGAAAACTTAGTTCTATGGGAAAAAGTGTTTGGTTATAATTGTTGTCTAGGTTGACATAAAAATACGGGCGGTTCAAGACATCATATTCACCTTCTGACGGAGTAAACCATATGGATATTAACAATGAGTGGTTCAAAGTTGAAATATGTCACCATCTGAAATATAGTGATTTTTCGCTTTTACTCTTGAAAGTCGTTCTCACGAGTCTATCGAGTATGTCCATTCTGTCCATTTTGTTGAGTCAGTCAAGTCTTCATATGGTTAGAGTAATTTTTATTCATGTGGGGAATATTGGAACCCAATTTTAGAGATAAATGATCCAACCAATTTTCCGATGACTTTTCAGGCGACATCCAGTCGTCAAGTTGATCATAAAATAAACGAGTTAGATTACTTGCAATGAGCACTATCAGTTATTGTATTCATTTGTCAAAATCTGATTAAAATTGAATGAGAAATGAAGATTTAAGTGGGTAGCTTGGCAGAACCAAAAAAAAAATTTGAGTAGTTTGAAAAAGTCAACTTGAATTAATCAAATGACAATTATGTGCATTTGTCCCATAACTTAATAGAAAACTCTTACAAGATTTTTGAATTAAGTCAATCAAACATTTTTGTACAAGAAAAAATCCACCAACTCCTCTCTCTTCCAAACTTAAGTCTCAAGAGTATAACGTAGTTATTTAGTTAGTAGATTCCGTAAATTCGAATGTGTCGAATACGGTCTTTCCGTGGTTGTATCTTGAGATTCTAAATTGTTGAAAACCGTCACACTCCATGGTATCACAATTTGTTAGCTCGCCGTTAGTGGCGGAAGGTTTGGCCATGCGAGCAGCCCTTGAAACAGCGTCGACACTTGGTTTCACACACCTGGTGATGGAATCAGATTCTCTTCAAGTGATCACAGCGATTAACTCCGGTGAAAGCTTCTCTGAGATCCATGGAATCTTGATCGACATCGTTTCCCTTTTTTTATCTTTTGAAAGTTGTGCGTTTAAGTTTATTTCTAGAGACTTTAATGTTGTAGCAGATGGGCTGGCAAAAGAGTCATTATTGATTTTTGCAAACCGAACTTGATTTATTAATGAAGTATTTGAGTGACAAAAAAAAAAAAATTTAATGAGGGATGAAATCTTTCTAAAGTGTGACACGTTAGTTTGGAATTTATGAAAAGTTTAGAATAGTAGTAGCCGATGGTTACTCATGTCCATGTAAAAGGATATAAATTAACAACACTTAAAGAGACATTCGGGTGGTAAAAGTAAAATTTAAATAGCTTTTATCTTATAAGTTTTATCATTATCAAATTTTGAAATAAACTATCTTAAAAAATAAAATGTAATGTCCAAACGTTGGTTCAAATAAACTAATTACAATTACATTGATATTAGATTAATCACTCAAAATATAAAACATGCTATTAGAAAATATGTGATTTTAAAAGTTAAAAAACTATTATCGCACCAAAAATATCAAAAATAAATCTACGATCAATATTCAAAATAAAAACTATCACTATCAAATTTGGCGAAACAAACACAACCACACGTAAAAACAATCAATATAATTCTAAATTGTTATCACTCTTCTCTCACTCGACTCAACTAAGGGAAATTAAATTTAAAACCAATCAAACTAAAAAAGAATTAAAAAAGAATTAAAAATTAAAAAAAAATTATGTATCATGTAGTTTATATATTTAACTAAAATATAAATCTAAAATATATATGCGCAGAGCACGATTCTCTCCTAGTAATTTATAAAGTCTTGTAATCTTAGAAATCCTTGAACCTACAATTTTGGTCGTAATAATCATTTATTAGTTAGGTAGTTGTTAGACCATCCACAATGGAGATCAATGTGGATGTTTTCCCGTGGGTCTCACGCGGATTTGTGTCTTCCCATTATATTTTGTGTTTTTGGGAAGACATTGTGTCTTCCTTTTTTTAACACGTGTCGCGACATTAAAAAATCAAAATTTTTTTTTTAAAGTAAAAAAAAAATGGTAGGTCTCACACGAGAAAACACAATGTCTTGGATCTCTATTGTGGATGCTCTTAGGTGTTCAATCCGAGTGAATAACAATCCTTCAACAATAAAAACAATAAAAAAAAGTATGAGCGAGAAGGAAGGAAAATCAGTTTTCATTTGAGAACCCTTGAAAACTCATACATTCGCTAAGATTTGATTGTATTGTTTTTTTTCTTTATAATTTTTTGTTTTTGTTTTTCTATTAAATTATATTAAAAGTATTAAAATAATATATTGATACTGAGAGCATGCACATGGGTGATACTCATATAGTATCATTAGGACTTTTTTAGTATTATTTATAATATTTGATTATTGTTTGAGATTTTTTATGATACTCCTACTAAATATGTTTGCATTGGTGAAACCGGTTTAAGTATCAAAAAAAAAAAATTTGCAAAATCAAAAATTAATATATTAAAACATAAGATTAGAAAAGGTAATATTACAAAAAAAACGGTCCAAAAAAAACTTAAGCAAAATAAAACATAAAATTCAAAAAAACTGAAAAAAACATGATGATAAAAATAATATCGTTGCTTGTAGTCAATTACCTTGGCCCCATTTTTGCCAAATATGTTCAATCAAATCTTCTTTCAATTGTCGATGTGTTTGTTCATGACGTATTTGAGCTCGATTGGCCATCAAATTGTTCACATTTGTAGCTGTCTCTGTAGAAAAAGAGTTGTCAACTTGAGAAGTCCCGCTTCCTTCGCCTTCTACGAAATCAAATAAATCAAACTGCGTATCTTCGTCTCGTTCCTCTTCTACAATCATATTGTGCAGTATGATACATGCTCTCATTATCTTGCTCATTCGCTCTTTATCCCAAAACAGACCTGGGTTTCGAATAATAGCAAACCGAGCCTGCAAGACTCCAAAAGCACGCTCGACATCTTTTCTCACTGCTTCTTGACAACTAGCAAATAATGATGCTTTCGGTCTTTGTGGGCGGGTAATTGATTGGATGAATGTTGCCCACTTCGGATATATACCATCTGTGAGGTAATAACCCATATTGTATTGATGTCCATTGACTTCGTACCTGAGTCGTGGAGCTCGACCTTCTAATATATCATCAAACACCGGTGAGCGGTCAAGAACATTTATATCATTACACGTACCTGGAGCCCCAAAAAAAGCATGCCAAATCCATAAATCTTGTGATGCCACGGCCTCTAAAACAATGGTGGGTTTTCCATGTCCGCGTGAATACTGTCCTTTCCAAGCCGTAGGACAATTCTTCCACTCCCAATGCATACAGTCAATGCTTCCTACCATTCCCGGAAATCCGCGTTCCTTTCCGGAATGAAGTAACCGTTCTAGATCCTCACATGTTGGCCGCCTCAAATATTCGTCTTGGAATAAATTTATTATGCCATCTACAAAATTCTCTAGTGCTTGGCTCACAGTGGTTGCGCCCATGCGGAGGTATTCGTCCATCGCATCGTTTGCAAGACCATATGCCAAACGCCTAATTGCGGCATTACATTTCTGTAGGGCAGATAGACCTTGCTTCCCAGTAGCATCGTCCCTTTGTTGGAAATATGGAAATTGAGAAAGACTTTGAACAATACGAAGGAACAACGGCTTCGTCATACGAAATCGTCGTCGGAACATGCGATCATGGTAAACAGGGTCATCCGAAAAGTAATCGTTCCATAATCGAATATTTCCTTTTTCGTGCTCTCTCTCTATATTAGTAGCCCTTTTTTCTTTTTTTTCCCCGCTACACGTCTACTGAAATTCTCTAAACCATCTTCAAAACATGTTTCAAACCTCTCCTCCAAAGTGTCATCATCATTAGAATGTGATGCCATTATTGTTTTAGAATTAAAACAATTAAAAGAGAATTGGGTTTGAGAAGGAAAATAATTAAAAGAGAATTGTTTTTTAGAAGTTAAACAATTAAAAGAGAATTGTTTGTTAGAAGTTAAACAATTAAAAGAGAATTGTTTTTTAGAAGTTAAACAATTAAAAGAGATTTGAGTTTGAGAAGTTAAAAAATTAAAAGAGAATTGAGTTTGAGAAGGAAAAGAATTAAAAGAGTTTTGTGGTTTGTGGTTTGTAATTGTTTCGAATGGATTTCAATATGAGAAAGCAAAGACATTTATATAAGAGAATCGTACCAATAATACATTGTCGACAATACATTGTGCTACTAAAACAAAACAACAAGTGGTTTCATACAAAATGCTGACATCACTAGCTACCCTACATTCAAGCAACAGATACATACTAAATCCTTTCCTTTCCGACATCACTAGCTTCCAAGAGGAGGTCCTGCACATCAAAAAGCAAAGAATATCAAATAATAATACATGTTAAGTTAACAAAACAACTTAACTAACAAACACATACCTAAAGGCACATACTCTTGCTTCCAGACAGATACTCTTGGATAAGAGAGTTCTTAAGTTGAATTTCAAACTCACTCAATCCATCAGACCTTCCAAGAAGGCTGTCAAGTAGCTTCTGCTTGGAGAGTCTCTCTTTGGCAGCCAAATCCTTCTCTTTCACTTCCCACAAAAGCTGAAGTTCAGCAGCAGAACCAGCTTCAGTTCCTCCTTCACTCTTTCCCTTACCTTTGGACTTGGCTAAAGCCTTCGCTGCCTTCACACCTATAGGCCTTTCAAGACTCTCTTCTTCTACAGATGAAAGTTTAGCTTTCTTCTTGGCAGGAAGTTTGGTCTCACACCAATTGCACCATTTCTGATCAGTCTTGAGGATTCTCCAAACATGCTCAAGACTGAATTTGTTTTTTTGATCTTGATGGTAAAGATTGTAGGCCAGCACGATAATGTCATCTTCATTCTCTCCACTGCGAGGAGTCCGAGAGGCAAACTCATAACAGCCTGCAAACTTCATGACAAGCTCATTCATTTTTTGCCATTTCTGCTTACAAGTATTTGCCTCTCGGATGGTGAGCTTAGAGACAGCAGGACATGCAGCATAATATGCTGCAACCCTATCCCAAAAGGCAGTTGATCTCTGCTCATTCCCCACAACAGAGTCTTTGGATGTGTTGAGCTAGGCACTTGCAAGTGCCTTCTCTTCAGGAACACTCCATCTCACTCTAGACACCCTAGCTAAGGCTGTGGGTGTTTGGGATTCAGAAAAAGGAGGCTGTGAAGGACTGAGAGGCGTTGGGTTATCTTCTTGGCTGAAGTTCAGATTGGTAAAGGATTGAGAGGAGGAAAAGTTTAAGTTGGAACCCATTTTGTGTTTTAGAAGAGTTTAATTGGTTTGTTTAGTTCTCATAGAGTCATTATAAAGGAAAAGCCTCAATAAATAACAAACACAATACTAATTCAAGTCACTGAGACACTAGCCATCAACATAAATTTAATTTTTTTCTGTCTTCATTGATTCATTTAAAGACAACTGCATTCTCAACCACATCTATCTAATCTCAATTAAATTAAAGTGGTCAGTTTCTATTTAATTCAATTGTTCCTAATCTCAATTCAATACAATTTTACACACACAGAAATTAACAAACATTTACCTGAATCCTAGAGCTTGTTCCTTTTGGTGGGCCTGGAAAAATTTAAAAGGCGACATTTAAACTTAAGCAAAATAAACACGAGAAATAAGAAATGGATTCTAGCTAGCACTAGCAGTTATGTTACCATTATTTTTGTTTGAAGAAGTCTTTTTAGATTGCAGTAGCAATTTTAGGCGCTTCAAGGCTGTCAAAGCTTGTGTATTCTTCAGCTGCAAAATCCGATTACATGAAATACAGAAATCAACAAGCTGAATGGACTCGGTAAATAAACAATTGCTGAAAACAACACATAGCAACAGAATATATACCAGCTTCTGGCGACTGTTCAAAGCTGACAGGACATGTTTCTCGAACTCGCTTTTCCTTAGCTCTTTCTTGAGCTGTTAGAAGAGAAGAACTATTTAAGTAAGAGCCTGAGGTTTCATCAAAGGTCTAACTAGGTAACCAGAACTAGACAAGTCAAGCACAATTGTTAACCAAACCGATCAAGAAAGGATGTATCCAAACTGATCGATTCTTGGCATACAGTTTTCAAAATGAAACTAAAAAAACTAGGAGGACCTGCAATGTACAGCGTATGTAAGGAGAATCATATGTGCAACAAACATTTCAAATTCAAGTTTAATCTTAAATTCATGTGATTTCAAGAATGTTTATCACTCAAAGAAAAGTGTGAATAAAGCAAGGCAGGTGACCAGATTATCAACTATCATTTATATCTATCTAACTGAGAAAGAACTTTGAATAAGTAAAGTCCCAATACAAGTTAGCTCAGAAAGTTCAATTCCACTACGAACAGATCAATAGAAGCAATAAAATCAGCTACTAATGAAGATAAGAGAAAGCGAGCTTAACACTAACAGAAACGAACAAATGAAATTGACTTTTTACAAAAAAAAATAAGAGAATCTCCACGAAATTCACGATCTGAAGCTTTCTAAAATCACACAAATTCTAACTAAAACACACAAACAAGTAAACACTAAACCCTAGCTTTGAACAAATACGAAGCCATAAGCTTCAAAAAAACCTCAAGAACAAACAGCATAAACAACCAAGATTCGCTCTAAAACAGACATTAAGTAACAAACCCTCACCGAATTCGATTGTAGCGTAACACATGATCAAGAAGAAGAAGAAGAAGAAGAAGAAGAAGAAGAAGAAGAAGAAGAAGAAGAAGAAGAAGAAGAAAGAGAAATGAAATGATCGGCGGAGAAGAAACGGAGGGAGCGGAGGCAGGAGATCGGCGGAGAAGAAATCGTTTCTCCATCTCGGTTCTAGGGTAGCAAGGAAAGAAGAATGAGTTTTTTTTTTCCCTGTTTTCCGAAAAAACGCGTTTACAGCACCAATAAAAAACCACCACGTCAACAATACTGAGTTTCATAAGTATCACTCCACTGATACGGATCAAGCCCAAAATTGGTGTCTCGTCCATTAAAAAAAATTATTTGGGCTTTTGATACTCCATGAGTATCACCCATGTGCATGGTCTGATGCTCTTATGAGCTAGTTGATGTATTTGCTGTCAAGTCTTTCTTTTTGCTTGGTTTTAGAACCACACATGACTTCAATACTTCCATCTCTTAACCGTTGACTTGGCAAAAAGCGTGTCATACGCCCCTCCGCCTGAAATCTCAGCAGTAAATATAGTTAGGTCCCATTAATTTTTTATTTTTTTTAATAAATATTATATTAATACGCCCCTCCGCCTGAAATCTCACATTCCCAATATCAAGATCAAACGACTTAAGAGCATTTTTAATACTTTAGAGAGGCTTAGTCCTGAGGTATCATCTACCTTCAGACGCTTTTTAAAAAACTTCTCTTCTATTCTTATCCTTACACTTGACATTTGTTGCATCGTACTATTATACTCATTTTTCTTGATGAGTCACATCGGATGTACAATTAAGAATAATAGAAAAGTATTTGCCTCTTTAGTAACACTTGTGATAGAAATCCTAATCTTATAAGGGAGAAGAGAAATCAGCTCATTCCCAATGTTATGACCAAGACACAGCCCCGTCTTAACTATTTCATCAACCCTTAGCAAAATACAAAAAATGTGGCCTATTTATACAATGTCAATAAAATACCACAAACAATAAATATTAAATAAAGTAACAAAAAAAACTTAAGTGTGAATCATTGCGTTGCCAGTTTGTTGAAAAAAAAAAACTATATTTTGGTTTAGAAGTTCCACGATTCGTCAAGCTGTACTCCATCAAAAAGCTAGCTAGATTGGAAACAAAAAGAGGAAGTATCAGTTATTTAAAAAATAATCACTTAAAATGTTTGCCTCTACTCTTTGTTGATGCAAAATCATTGATAATTGTTTCAAAATCCATACTCTCCAAAATGTTTTTTTCAATGCATAAAATTGCTAAACTGTTCAATCTTTCTTTGGACATTGATGATCTCATATAATTTTTCAGCAACTTTAGCTTAGAGAAACTCCTCTCCGCTGATGCTACTCTCACAGGAGTGGTTAATAAAATTCGATAAGCAATAGCAACATTTGGATAGCAACCAATATTTCTTACAAACTCAAGAACCTCGATAGGTGTCATTGCTTCATCAGGCAAAGTCACCTGCAAAATTCTTAACTCAGAGTAAAATTCATCCAAATCAACATCTGATGAACCACTATGAGAAAATGTATTATGAAAATTAGTGCAATGTTCTCTTAATTCAGTAGCATCAAGTGACTTTAGCTTCACCAAATTATATAAGAATCCAAAAACAGTCTCAAATGTTTTCATTTGCTCAAATCTACTAAGCAATTGCCATATCCACAACAACTAAAAAATAATCAATTTTAAAAGCATCCTCAGGTGTTTGAGTTACTTCATCTTGACTGTTTTCATCAAACTGTTTTTTTCTAAACCTCCGACGCTTACATGGAAATATAGCATCAACATCCATATCATCAGCAAGACTTTTAGCTATATTCATACTTGAGCTGAATCCATCATTTCTATATTTTTCAATAAAAGTCATGACATGTTTTACTTGCTTTATTGCATTGTCAATACACATAGATTTAGCTTGTAAGTTCTTACTCACCAAGTTAATAGCAAATAAAATGTCATGCCAAATAACCATCCCAAGTAAAAACTCAAAATTTTCAAGTGCATCAACCAAACTTTCAGTTTCACTTTTGGATATAGCATCATCACACAAGGTATATAATTCTAGTAAAGCTGACCTTATTTGAGGAGCTTGATATCTTATAGTCTTGATGCTTTTGATTCGACTCTCCCATCGAGTATTAGACAGATTTTTTACCGTAAACCATGGAACATGTTTAAGTAAAATATTCCATCTTTTGGTAGAGCCTGAAAATAAGTTATATATGTGTTGCACAATTCCAAAAAAAGATACAGCTTTCATACAAGAATGTACCATGTCACTAACAACAGGATTCAACCTATGACAAGTACATGGCATAAATAATGCTTTTGGATTAATTTCTAGCAATCGCTTTTGAACTCCTTGGTGCTTTCCTTTCATATTAGAACCATTATCCTAACCTTGTCCTCTCACATTCTCAATATCAAGATCAAGCGACTTAAGAGCTTTTTGTAATTCTTTAAAAAGGCCTAGTCCCAAAGTATCATATACCTCCAAAAACTCTAAGAAATATTCTTCTATTCTTATCTTTTCACTTGACATATTCATGCATCGTACTATTATACTCATTTGTTCTTGATGACTCACGTCGGGTGTACAATCAAGGATAATAGAAAAGTATTTTGCCTCTTTAATAACACTTGTGATAGAAAGCCTAACCTTATAAGCCAGAAGAGAAATCAGCTCATTCTGAATGTTATGACCAAGATAGTGATGATGTATCTCATGCGTTTGGATGCGTCTAATGTGATCCTGCATAATCAAATCAATTTCAGCAATCATCTCAATCATTCCTAAAAAAATTACCATTACTATCTTGGTAAAGTTGATCACTTGAACCTCGAAACGCCAAATTTCTTTTTGAAAGACATTTCACAACAACAATTATTCTGTATAAAACTTGTCTCCAACGTTCTTTTTCTTTTGAAATTTCTTTATGGAATTCTTTATCAATAGTTAGATTACTTTGAAATCTAACTTTTAAGTCATTCCAAATCTTCATGTTAGCCATATGCTCATCACTTTTCTCATGTGTGTTTAATCTATCACCAATACGTTTCCAATCTCTTAAACCTTCTGTTGCTAATAAACTGAACTGGCCATGAGACTGAAATAACTTACAGCAAAAACAATACACAGTATCCCCATGTTTTGAGTAAACCAACCACTTTCTATCCTCAGTTTCCCCATTAGACAACTTTCTAAAATAATACTTATATGCAAAGTGTCTTTTAGTTTTATCATCATTCGGAAACACAAAATTCATATCTCTTTTCGGTCCTTTTTCAATCAACAAATCTCTTGTTTTATTGTCAAGATTATTCCAATTTATAGGATCATAGATATCAAAAGGAGGAAGTTCATCAACATTCAAGCTTTTCATATTAGACAGATTTGACATGTTCTCATGAGATTTATTCACAATATCATCTAATTTTTCACTTGAATGATCATGAGGATTGACACTAGGTTCTACACTAGGACTAGCACTAGCTGTAGTTTTTCTTTTAACAAACTTATCCATAGATCCTCTTTGAGATTCTATGAATTGTTCTTGTTCTTTTCTTTTCTTTCTTTTGTCATTCCCACACAACACCATGATCAAATTAAAAAAAGAACAATGTCACCTGAGAGAATTGTGTAGTGATGATGTGCACAGGAAAGAGAGAACTTGAAAGCAACACCACCACGTCAACTTGCTAGGAAAGTCTGCATCCATCCATCATATAATTCCAAAAAATATTAGATGTAAAAATTAAATAATTGAATCTGAAAACAGACCTAATGAACTAAATTGTAAACTGTATATTAGGTTTTCATCCAAACTGTAAAAACTAAATTGTAATACAACGAATTGTCATATATTAAGTCTTAACTAAAGAATCCTGCGAATGCAATGAATACAAACTAAGAAAACTGTTATCGTTCATAATTAAACACATTATATTTCTAATTTTCTATCTATTGTGAAAACGAATCTTACCTCATATATGAAAACAGAATTGCAATTTGCAAAAGATAAACAGAGTTGATGAATAAAAAAGAGGATTAGTTGTAGATTAGTTGGTTTTGTGATTTGTGAGAGGATGAGTAAGTCTCGGTATGGTGATTTTGCAAGAGATAAACAATGTGATTTTGATCAAGTCTCGATCCGGAGAAGAAAGAGAATGAGTTGGTGACGATTAGTTTTCCATAATTAATTAATTAGATTAACTCAATTTTTTTAATCAAAAAATTATCTCAAATATACTCAGCAAATTTTTTGGTCGTAGGCCTTTTAAAATAATGGGCCCTATAATTCAAATTTTATTAAAAGTTTTACAACAACAAAAAATAAAAAATTTGGCCCAAAATTTTTAATGGCGAATCTGCCGTCATAGGCGTAGACGGCCAAGAAGACAGTGATGATGTTTCTCATGAGTTTGAATGCGTCTAATTGATCCCGCATAATTACATCAAATTCAACAATCATTTCTAAAAAATTACCATTAATTTCTTGATAAATTTGCTCACTTTTAACCTCGAAAGGCCAAACTTCTGTTTGAAAAATGTTTCACAAGAGAAATTATTATGTATAAAACATGTCTCCAACGGTTTTTTTCTTTTGCAATTTCTTTCTAGAATTATTTATAAATAGTTAGATTACTTTGAAATGTAACTTCTAAATCATGCCAAATCCCCATGTTAGCCATATGCTCCTCACTTTTCTCATGATTTTTTAATCTATGAACAATATGTTTCAATCTCTTAAACCTTCTGGAGCTGATAAACTTAAGTGACCATGAGATTGAAACAACTTACAGCAAAAACAACACACCTTACCCACATGCTTTGAGTAAACCAACCACGCTTTATTATCAGTTTCCCATTACTCAACTTTCTAAAATAATGCTTATATGCAAAATGCCTTTTAGTTTGAAATTAACACTATTTCATCTTTTTCGGTCTTTTTCAATCAACAAATCCATTGTTTTATTGTCAAGATTATTCCAATTTATATGATCATAGATACCAAAAGGAGGAATTAGTTGTTCATCAAAATTCAATCTTCCGGTATTAAACGGATTTGACACGTTCTTATGAGGCTCATAAGAGTATCTTTACTGGTGGATCTAGTGGTATCTCACCAAATCTCTCAAAAAAAAATATAAAGACTCATTCATAAAATTATCATTTTTTAGACCCTTAATTTTATTATTATTATTTTATTTTAATTATATTATATAAGAGGGTTAGTGAGAGACTAGCAATAACGATACTCAAATATCATCTAATTTTTCACTTGAATGATCATGAGGACTCACAATAACTGTGATTTTTCTTTTAACAAACTTATCCATAGATCCTCTTTGAGATTCAGTAAAATGTTTTTGTTCTTTTTTCTCTCCCTCTCTTTTTTGTCATTCACACACAAAAACCACTACATACGCCAGAAATATGAAATATCTATATACGTCAGTCAACGGTTGACCCACTACAGAGAAATCATACGCTCTCTTATCTTCTTCACCCTCCTGTATTATTGATTTATTTATTTTCTTTCAAATCCAATGATCTGTTTAATTTTGTTTGTTTTCTCTTTTCTCTTTGGAGAAGGAGAAACAGTGACATACAAACCCACAGATGTCATTCTCATTAACTGTGGCGCCACCTCCAACATCTACACCGATGGCCGAACTTGGACGCCGGAGCGGAAGAATGTTTTTGCGTCAAATTTAGCCAACGCATCATTCACTTCAATGGCTTCCGACCCGTTCCTTTCTCAGGCGCCTTACAAGACGGTTCGGATATTCCGATCCAGTTTTACTTATAGTGTTCCAGTCTCTCCAGGCTGGAAATTCCTCCGGTTGTACTTTTACCCGACCAGTTACGGATCGGACCTCGGCGCCACCAATTCCTCCTTCTCTGTTACCATCAACGGTATAACTCTCCTTCAGAACTTCATACCTGCTTTAAATATAAAAATAGGTCAAGATCCTGGATTCGTAATCAAGGAGTTTATCGTCCCTGTTTTGGGTGGACACAACAAGACGCTGAATCTTACACTAACACCATCTCCGTACTCTTTAGCTTTCCTTAATGGCTTGGAGATTGTCTCCATGCCTGACCGGTTTTACTCAAAGGGAGGATTTGACGGTTACGTTAGAAACGTCGGTAGCAACATTGAGTTTGAGATAGATAACACAACGGTACTGGAGACGGTTTACCGCGTGAACATAGGCGGAAATATGATCGCTGATGTCAAAGACACAGGAATGTTCCGGCGGTGGTATTACGATGGTTATTTCTCTCGTAGAGAATATTCTGCAGCTGAAACCATTGTTAAGATCAACTATACAGAAAAAACACCGGCCTACGTTGCGCCGGAGGAAGTCTACAACTCGTATATTCGCTCGACGGGGAAGACCAAGGATGTCAACTTGACGTGGTTCTTCCCAGTTGACGCTGGATTCAACTACATCGTTAGGCTTCATTTTTGTGTGACTATGTCCGAAGTAATCAAACCGAACCAACAGCTGTTTAACATCATCATTGGAAATCAGATTGCTAAAAAAGCTACCGATGTGTTTAACTTGAGTGGTGGCTCTGGGATTCCGTTGTTTCTAGATTTCAACATATTTATGGCTTCTGACGATAGCAAAAGTGGAAAGAGACCTAATCTACGACTTGATTTGGCTCCCAACCGATTTTATTACCAAGCTTTTCTCAATGGTGTAGAGATTCTCAAGCTTAATGACTCTCACGGTAATCTCGCCGGACCTAATCTAAATACATTGGGAGGAGGTAAGTTACCTGTTCTTGTGAAAATCTTGATAGCCCTTGGTTCTGCGATCGGGCTAGCGATTACTTCCATTGTTGTCTTCATGTTGATGAAGAGGGAGAATAGGAAAGACGAAAATAGTGTCGCCATGTTCAAGATATTGTTGAAACAATACATTTATGCAGAATTGAAAAAAATCACAAAGTCATTTTCGCGCACACTTGGGAAAGGAGGATTTGGAACCGTATATAGAGGAAACCTTTGGAACGGTCGTAAAGTTGCAGTAAAAGTCTTGAAGGATTTGAAAGGAAATGGCGAGGATTTCATCAACGAAGTCGCAAGCATGAGTCAAACATCTCATGTAAACATTGTTTCTTTGCTTGGTTTCTGCAATGAAGGTTCCAAACGAGCTATTGTGTATGAGCTTTTGGAGAATGGGTCTTTGGATCAGTTTATCTCTAGAAAAAAGTCGGCGAATCTAGATGTGACTACACTATATGGAATCGCGCTAGGCATTGCTCGGGGATTGGAATACTTGCACTATGGCTGCAGAACAAGAATTGTGCATTTCGACATTAAACCTCAAAATATTCTGTTAGATGGCAATCTTTGTCCTAAAGTCTCAGACTTTGGACTTGCTAAGCTATGTGAGAAAAGACAAAGCATTCTGTCATTGAAAGATGCAAGAGGGACTATAGGTTACATTGCACCTGAGGTTTTCTCAAGAACTTATGGCGGAGTCTCCCATAAGTCAGATGTGTATAGCTATGGAATGTTGGTCCTCGAGATGATTGGAGCAAGGAACAAAAAAGTCGCTGCTTCCAATGCTAGTACGGCTTACTTTCCAGACTGGATATATAAGGATCTTGAAAATGGAGAACAAACATGGAGATTTGGTGAGGAAATCACGGGAGGTGAAAAAGAGACAGCAAAGAAGATGATCTTGGTGAGTCTCTGGTGTATTCAACCATGCCCAATAGATCGTCCACCCATGAACAGAGTTGTCGAGATGATGGAAGGAAGTTTGGATGCTCTTGAAGTTCCCCCTAATCCTTCTATGCATATTTCCACAAGACTTATGGCTGAATGTTCTTCGCTTTCTGATAGTGGAAAAACTGATAATAACTCGAACCGTTACGTCCTGCCAAGTCTCACAGCGGTGAAGCCTAACGAGATAGTTGAACTTTAATATATCAACTAGATCATTTCGTACCATTGTTTACTTTTTTTTTTTTGATAAAAGGTTTAAAAAAAACAAAAAAAAAACAAAAAAAAAACAAAAAAAAAAAATTTCACTGAATATTTCCTTATAGATAAAGATTATATTTGTATAGCTCTCATGTAACTACAATACAAAAGGGTTAGAGTCGAATATGCCTTGCATCGCCGGTAGATGTTTTTTACTTTTAAGTTTTAACTTTTGTTATTGTTTACTAGTAACAAAAATACTTGTAAAAATCAAAATCTAATAGTGCATCATCAAAAATACTATATAAGATCATTTTAGTTCTAAAATAGTAAATTATTATTATTATTAATATTTATATAATAACTATAAATACATATCTATAAGTTATAAACACTATAGATAAAAATCTGTTATTTTTTTTAATGTATAATTATTTTAGGATACACATTAATTATCTTCCTTCCTTCCTCATATTCTTTTAGCTTAATAACTTTATTTTTAAAAATTTATTTTAGAATTTTTGATGCGTTTATAAACTAATCATTATTGTTTCAAAATAACATATGATATTTTAACACTCACACATATAGTATTAAAAAAAAATTCAGTATATGTATTTCCTTAAAATATGACTAATCTTCTTATTATTAAGTATTAACAAAACTTCTTTAGCATTGCATTTACCCCCTCTGTTTACAAATAAGTATCATTTTAGGATTAATTTTTTGTTTAAGATTAAGTGTCGTTTTCGGGTTTCAATGCAAATGGTTGATAAATTTTTCAGTTTTATCTCTACTGTTTTAATATATTGACCAATAACAAAAATTCTAGAGTATATTAATTGAGGGTAAAATAAAAATTTAATTATTTTCTTAATATAGGTGAAAAAACCTAGAACAACACTTATTTTTAAACAAAAGGAGTACTATTTATTATTTTTTGTTCATCCTAAATTTAAATTTGTTTGTTTCTCTAGTGATAAATGTTTTTTTTTTATTTAATATTTCACAATAAATTGTTTCCTATTTCACAATAAACTGCGACATATGCATGCAGTGTGCCGAATAGCGTGTGTTGAATACGGTCTCCCCGTGGTTGTATGTTGGTATTCTATATCATTGAAAACTGGCACACTGCGGATGACTTAAAATTTAAAAAAACATATATTATCTCGACTCTACGCTATCCGGTTTTATAAAAATTGTTTTTCATCTCTAATTTTTTTTTCTGTAATTCTTTTATTTATTCGCAGTTTTTATTCTAGATTTGTGCATCGAACATATCATATATATCCCTTAGGATCCGGAGTGATGGTTGTTAACGTCCAAGTTCCAACCATAAACATTTTCATAAAAAAATTAGGTAGTGTATTTTTTTGAAATTTTCCCAAAAGAATGACCTCTGTCTCTGTCAGACTTTCCTACTTGTTTTATTTGATATATTATTTTCTTCTACGACACGGTTTTGGAGCTTGAACCAAGAGTTTTTTGTGCAACAAAGACATCTAAACGAATTTTCTTCATACGAGATATCTTGAAAACTTAAAAGAAAACAATGGTTTGCGTTTGTTTTTTAATACATCTTTATCATTTTATGCCGTATGAAAAAAATATTTATTGCTCCATTTAATTTGTTCAGCAATTTCGAAACCATTCTATACGTTAAGATGCCAAATAAAGTACTAGTCATTGTGTAATAAATATCAAAGATAAAATTGTGACAAAGATGACCACACGAAAAAAAAAAAAAAAAAATTGTGACAAATAATTGAAAGAAAGTCATTCTTCTTTACGATTAATGGTACTCATCTCTTATCTACTTCTCCCTCCTTATTTTTCTCAAACACGATGATCTGTTACGTGTTGTTTGTTTTCTTTATGCTCGTTTCCGGCGGTGGAGGACAAAGTGAAACGCCGGCATACAAACCCACCGATGTTATTCTCATCAATTGCGGCGCTACCTCCAACACCTCCGACGACTACGGCCGAACTTGGACACCGGAGCAGAGGAATGTTTTGGCGTCGAATTTACTCAACGGGTCATTCACTTCAACGACTAGCGAAGTAGAACCGTCGGTTCCTTTGGTGCCTTATATCACGGCTCGGATATCCCAATCCAAATTTACTTACAGTTTTACAGTCTTACCCGGCTGGAAATTCCTGCGTCTACATTTTTACCCGACATCAGATCTCAACACTGTCAAGTCCATCTTCTCAGTCACACTCAACGGTATCACACTCCTGAGGAACTTCAAACCTGCTTTAACAGCTTCCACTTCTGGCTTCATAATCAAGGAGTTTACCGTCCCTGTTTTGAGTGGACAGACGACGCTATATATCACATTCACGCCGTCTCGACGCTCGTTAGCTTTCATTAACGGTGTGGAGTTTATCTCCATGCCTGAACGGTTATACTCAAAGGGAGGATTTGACAGCTACATAAGAAACGTCGGTAGCAACAGTGAGTTTAAGATAGACGATAAGACAGTACTTGAGACCGTTTACCGCTTGAACATCGCCGGAAATCCTGTGGGTGTCGTCAACGACACAGGAATGTTCAGGCGGTGGTTTCCCGATGATGATTTCATACTTAAAAAGGATTTTGTTGGTACTGGAATGATAAGAGGAAAATTCAAGATCAACTACACGGAGAAAACGCCGGCCTACGTTGCGCCTGACGATGTGTACTCGACGTATCGTACCATGTCGAATGGTAAATACCCAAAGCAAATCCCGGAATTGAGCATGACGTGGGTTTTGCCAGTTGACGCTGGATTCAACTACCTCATTAGGCTTCATTTCTGTGAAACTCTGACCACAGCCACAGAACCGGACAAACGCTTGTTCTCCATCTCCATCGGTAATACGGTTGTCAAAGATAAGACCGACGTGCTTAACTTGAGCGGTGGTCCACTGATTCCGATTTATCTAGATTTCCATACATTTTTGTCTTCCCATGCCAGCAAAAATGGAAAGAGACCTCTACGACTTGATTTGCATCCTTACAAGAGCTCACAGTTTTATAGCTTCAATTTGGATGGTATAGAAATTCTCAAGCTTAATGACACTAAGGGAAATCTCGCCGAATCTAATCAAAATCCAATAAAGTTAAATGTTCTGGTGATAATCCTCATAGCCGTTGGTTCTGCAATTGGGCTGGTGACTTTCATTGCTGTTCTCATATTGTGGATGCGTCAAATGAAGAGGAAGGAAAATAGTATCGTCGTGTTCAAGGTACCACTGAAACAATATACTTATAAGGAATTGAAGAAAATCACAAATTCATTTTCACACATGGTTGGGAAAGGAGGATTTGGAATTGTCTATGGAGGAAACCTTCCTAACGGTGTTAAAGTTGCAGTAAAGGTCTTGAAGGATTTGAAGGGAAATGGTGAAGATTTCCTCAACGAAGTCACCGGTATAAGCCAAACATCTCATGTAAATATTGTTTGTCTGCTTGGTTTCTGCTATGAAGGTTCCAAAAGAGCAATTGTGTATGAGTTTTTGGAGAATGGGTCACTCGATCAATTCATCTCTAGAGAAAACTCGTCGACTCTAGATGTGACAACATTATATGGAATCGCACTAGGTACTGCTCGAGGATTGGAATACTTGCACTATGGTTGCAAAACAAGAATTGTGCATTTCGACATTAAGCCTCAGAATATTCTGTTAGATGATAATCTTTGTCCCAAAGTCTCAGATTTTGGACTTGCTAAGCTCTGTGAAAAAAGAGAGAGCATTGTGTCATTGATAGAAGCAAGAGGAACTATAGGCTACATTGCACCTGAGGTGTTCTCAAGAACGTATGGCGGAGTCTCTTATAAGTCAGATGTATATAGCTATGGAATGTTGGTACTCGAGATGATGGGAGCAAGGAATAAAGAAACCACTGCCTCTGATGCTAGTACGGCTTACTTTCCGGACTGGATTTATAAAGATCTTGAAAATGGAGAACAAACATGGAGACTTGGTGATGAAATAACGCGAGATGAAAAAGAGATTGCAAAAAAAATGATCTTGGTCGCTCTCTGGTGTATTCAACCATGCCCCTTAGATCGCCCACCGATAAATAGAGTTGTCGAAATGATGGAAGGAAGTTTGGATGCTCTTGAAGTTCCCCCTAAGCCGTCTATGCATATTGTCACAGAGCATATTGACGAACCTTCCCCGCTTTCTAATGGTGGAGAAACTTGTAAAAGCTGGTAAAAATTTGATTTTCACTACATTTAAGATTTTTGTTTAACCTAGGAAACTTCGTGTCTCTCATGTGTTTGTCTGTTGATCAGTTAGTTGATGTTTTCGCTTGACCACTCATGCGGACCAAGTTCATCCCGCTGGCTAAAGATTGGTTTCAACTTTCAACTATGTATGTGGTCCAACTTAAGGCACATATTTGGCGTTGTGTACATCTCTACGATTAGTAATCTTAGATGATTGAATATATTCTTGTAATCATGTGTAGTGACACATCATCTCTCTCTAACGCTATATATAAATATATTTTAAACATTATGTCACTGTTTATTTTATTTTCAATTTATTTTATACAATACATTAATCACTATAGCTTAGTAAAATAAGTTAAGTTAAGTTGAAAAAAATAAAATAAAATTCAACATCTAAGAAATCATATATTCCTCAGATTAAATATACAATTTAAAATAAATATGTAATAAAATAATTATTAAATACTAATATTCAAAATCAAATATATTGCTAAAAATAATTACAATGTATGCCCTCAAATTACCATGGTTAAATTAAACGAGAGATAAAATCTTTCTAAAATGTGACACGTCAGTTTGAAATTTATCGAAATTTTAAAATAGTAGTAGCCGATGTACTCATGTCATTTTTTTTTTGTCGGCAACTTACTTTCATTGAGAGAAAGGCTTACAGAGTATATTTTACAACATAGTGACTATGACAGTGCCTTGCAAGCTTAGCTTGTGCATCAGCTTCAGCTAAAAAAATTCTAGGAACACAAACAAACATACACTCTTTAGTTCTTGAGTACATGCTATAAATGTCCTGAACTTCCTCCGTGATAGTTGTTGTGCACCATATACGTTTTCTTGGACCAGCGATGTCTTTTAGAGGAGCATACAGATTTTGGCATTCACCCATGAAAGTCACGCCATGATAGTGTAATTTGGTGATTTCTTGTACTGCCATTTTGAGAGCAATTGCTCCTGCTTCTAATGGAGAACATACAGGTAGAATTGAGGATGTCCCTTGGAGTAGACACCTGCCATTTTTTTGATGTAGTCTCCAAGCAATGCCATAGGGTTGGTGGCAAGAAATCCATGAAGCATCTACAAAACAAACATAAGATTAACAATGCGTATAAACATAAGATTGACAAAGCAGCCTATGTACTCATGTCTATGTAATAAGATATAAATAATAACATTTAAAGAGAAATTCGGGTTGTAAAAGTAAATTTTAAATAGCTTTTAAAATAGTGAAATCGCTTATAAGTTTTTATCAATATTAAAAAAAAAATTTGAAATAAATTATCTTAAAAATATTTTGGTTAGAAAGAAAAGAATAAAAAATTAGAAGTTGGGGAAGGAGAAATGTAATAAGTTTTTGGAGGGACACGTGACAGTGTCTCGTTGCTCCACAAAAAGATAATCTTACTATATTATATAAGATTACCGAGAGGTCGAATATTCATAGAGTACAACAACATGTCTGTAAAAAGGTTAATATCAACAAGATCGGTTTTCTCTTCAGAATATCTATTTCCTGGAAAAAAAAGAGTAAGCAAAACCATTAAAATTCGAGACTTATTCAGACATACAAAAAGTTAACCATTAAAACTCGATGATTACCTACAGCAGAACATGGGTTGCAAATTTTCTCTCTTGGAGTTACTGGTTAGATATTTTGTAAAATATGTTGCTTGTCTACAATGAAGATATTTATATTTAATGGACTAATCTTTGGTTATATTATTGGATTTAATGTATTTAGAATTTATTTTTATGCTTGGTGCTTCATATGATAATGTAATTCATGTTACTATTGTATTTATTTTAATTTCGTTAAGTAGTTTTAGCTGGGTAATTTATTTTAAAATATAGCAATTCTCCATGTAAAGATATGTGATGTTTCTTTTAGTGTATATGACAATTCCAAGTTTTCCTTAAGAATACATTATCGCCAATTTTGGAAAATGTGTCATACCATAAGAATGTTTAACCATTCACAAAAGTGATATCTTCCAAACTAAATGTGATCAAAATAAATGTTTAATGTAATTTTAACTCTCATTTATAGTGCAATACAAGTACATCTTGTTTTATCTCTAGGATGCTACATTTACTAAGACTAAAAACAAAATATAAAATAAGTTAGAATTAATGTGTCAACAAGCAAGTCTCAAGCAAAAAGGTGAAATACTAAATTACACAATGAATTCTCAATGAATAAAAGACTGAAAGCTAACAACAAATATTCAAGTTAGTCCGATAAATCTTTTTAGAGGTTAAGAAAAAGTTTCTAAAAAGTCTCATATATGCTTAACATCATTTTGTGAGATTCCAAAAGTAGACAATGAGATTGTTTGAATTTTTTTATCCAAACATAGAGAGAATTTGTGAAGACAAGTTCGGCGAAAATATAGTAGCTTGGAGATGTAGAGATGATAAGTGATTGGAAATGGGTAATTAACAAATGCATTTATGAGATGTAGTTTGGAGATGTAGAGGTAATATTAGGTTTCGATTTTAGGATTAGATTGTGCTCCACTTAAACGTGTTTATAAAAGTTTCAAGTTTTAGATTTCAAGATTCTTGTGAATTTAGTTATTTTTCTCATGGATCTTTGACAATTCAGTTTTAAATTTTACCAAATTAGGGCTCTTCTACTAACATCTCTGTAAATTTTGACGAAATCTAGAGATACACCTGATATGGAACAACTTAAACTCCTCCAAAAATAAGCTAGTGACGATAAAGGTTGGAGTAAAGAAGATGGATAGACGTTTTTGAGACTCTGATGTTTCACCTAAATTGAAACTTTTAATCAGTGTTGGAGAAATCTTTAGAATACCAATAATAATCGTATAAAACTTTTATTGAAGATAGATAATAAAGTAGTTTAAGTCATTTGTTGATTATTGATGATTTTTTTAGTATTTCACTTAAACCATTCTTTGACATGATACATTTTCAGCAAATGAAAAATTGAACATAACCACTTTTATGATTTCTTACTTGAACATAAAGTCAATAAATGGTGCAAAAAGATGGTGACAGAGAGATATGACGGTGATGAACATAAATTACATTGAAATTTAGATTTTCAAATTGAATTTAGAAGGAGATGTGAATAGTAATTTGCATTTGAATTTAGAAGATAAGAAATCACAAATTTCTTTTTTCAGAAATTTTTTCAAAATTTATTTAGGATAATTATCGAAACTATTTTTTTTTGCATTACAGAAAATATTTTTTATCTGAAAATAATTTTTATTTATTTTTAAAATACAGATTTTCTCTTTAAATTATTATTACACAAATTGAATCTATTTTAGTAAATTAATATTAGTCTTTAAAAAAACAAAGAAAGGGTATTTTCAGTTTTTTATTTTTCAAAACTAACGTATATCCTCCTTTTGTATTATGAGTTTTTTTTTTAATATTTTGTAAACATTTTCCAATTAAAACTAAAAAAATATATCAATAATATAACATAAATATGACCTTATCAATAATAAAACATAAATTAAAACCGTATGATTCAATTGATCAATTGACGACCCAAAAAAAAAAAAAAAATTCAATTGAGAAACTCATCGCCGTATGATTCAATTTTGATGTCTTGTTGATGCTCTACGTATGGGTTGCGATACAATCTGCGATTTTCCGGATTCTTTTCTTACTCATATACTCTTAAACCTTCCGACGAAAGATTCAGTGAAGACAAGTGTTTTATCAACTCGATGGAGAAATATTTGGTTAAGTGTTCCTGGACTTGACGTAGCCACCTATAACTGTCCTTGCAAAGTTCATGGACAGGTTTATAGAGTTTAACCACGGGTCACGCTTGCAAAATTTCAAGATATGGATTGAGCAATATCATTACGGCAGTGATGTATATCGAGATCGTCTCATGGAGTTAATCGGTACAGTGGTTACTCGTGGAATCCAAGTTTTGGATGTTACTATGTTACATTGTAACAGAGATGACTTTATGCGTCAGAACATTTACAAGAGCAAGACATTGGTCTCTTTGAAGCTTGTAAATGTAGAGTTAAAGAATCCAGAGTTTGTTGTTGTTTCTCTACCTTGTCTCAAGATAATAAAGCTAGAAAAAGTTTGTTACGGTAAAGATGGTGCTTTGATTGTGGAGAAGCTCATTTCAGGATGTCCTGTTCTTGAAGATCTTGAACTGACTAGACCTTTTGATATTTTGAATGAGAAAGTTGAGCTGTTTCTTCGTGTGAGTTGTCAAATTCTGAAAAGATGTTGTTTAGCGTTTGCTAGGGGTGATACAGATTTTACGGTTGAGATTGATGCTCCACAACTCGAGTATTTGAGTTTATCAGAAAGTCAGTCTGATAGGATTGTGGTAAAGAACCTGAGTTCTTTGTTGATGATCGAATTTAGGTTTAAGTATGGCAGTCATTTGCAAACAGAGGATTTAAGAAAGCGTGGTATTTTCTGTAAACTTTTAAGTGAGATATCTAGTGTAAGACATATGTTCATCTGTGAATGGACTCTAGAGGTATATATGTATAAATACACACTCTGTTAATGTATTAACTCTCTATGAAAAATATTTGACATGTATTCTTTTTGCAGGTGCTTTATTGGTATTCCGAACTCGGACCGATTCCCAAATTCCACAATTTATATCATTTGCAGGTTCTGTTATTCAGGTCGTCGTTTCAACTTTTGACAGCCTTTCTTGAGAGCTGCCCAAATCTGAAAAACTCATCTTGGTAAGAATCTTTGATTTGGCTAAAGAACATTGTTGAAACATTTTATAAGCTCATATTGTTTTTTTTTTTTGTTCGCAGGAGTATTGTGTTACAAGTAAGCCAGAGCAAATTGATCTTACTAATGTACCTTGTTGTTTAACATCGACGCTGGAGTATATTGAGATTAGAGAACTGATCACAGTGAAGGAAGATGAAACTGGGATCATTAAACTAGTGAATTACTTTCTTGAGAACTCAGCAATCCTCAAGAAACTGACTCTGAGTTCCAGACATTCTTTTATGACCAACCAAGAGCGACTTGGCTACAAGAAGCTTCTTACATCTACAAAGCTTTCTCCCACATGTCAAGTTATCATTGAACATTATTGATCTATTCTCATGAAATATTGCAGTGACGCAATTAGCATTTTATAGGCATGGTTTATTATTAGGTTTGCTCATCTTGCTTCTGTTTAGATTCTTGATCTTATGTGCTTTAAAGGTCAAGATGATTATACGATTCTTCTTGCTTTTATGTCAAGTTATCTTTAATTAATACACATTTGGTGTCACTGAGCACATGAGCATTGTAATGAAACATCAGTGTAGGATTCAATCTGTTCTCATGAAAGTGCCATGGCATGACTCTATGTGGTTCTCTCAGAAAATTCTGAAGCATGCATTCGTTCATTGGGTGGTCTCACGTGATCGGTTGATAGGTTGCTTGGTTGGGGGCTGCGGCTGATTGTCTCCTTTGCAGCTTAGGTTTTGAAACTCGATCTCATCTCTTCTTAATTTGAGTGCCCTTATGCAGCTGAAATTTGGAATGCTTTAGTTCATCATCTGACCCTAAACCCTCCTAGCAACTTCGACGCTATTGCTTTATGAGTGAGCAAGTTTAATCTATTTGTAAGCTTCTTCTACAAGAAGTCATCTATGAAGTGTGTAAAGAAATGAATTCTAGGCTACATCGTGCAGTCACCAAGCTGGCTTTGAGTATTAAAAAAAAAAAAAAATAGAAGGGCGTACTTTGAGTATTCTTCTGAATCGTTCCCACATGGTACAGATTAATTCGTCAAGGCAAATAATCTCCAAGTATAGGCCTGGACATAATTACTTGTTACTCGGTTCGTACTCAGCTTGAAAATTCAAATACTTGCTATAGTCAAGTCTGAATAATAGATATGATAATTCTATTACTTGCAAATAAGGGTCAAGTATTAAATATCGAAAAAATTGATATTTGCTTCATATTTGTCTTGTGCCTCATTACTTGTTGAAGTGTAAACGATAATAGATATGAATATACGTAGAGATAAAAGTATGATGGCACCAGTGCCCGCGCTGGAACCAAGCCAACCAAGCATTGGCTTGCGGCTCGCTAATAATATTATTAAATAACTATTCTATGAGTAGCTCATGAATTCGACCAAGGATGTAACAAAATTGAATTAATTTTGCTTTTTTACCAAAAAATAAAAAATAAAAAAATTATACAACCTACTAATTTATTTTGCCGGCCCTGGATGTCACAAATGATAATAAAAAAACACTAATATATGTTTACTCCGAGATTGTGCTGATGGTTGTTACTTGTTAGAAGTGACAAGTGGGTTAGTCAAATATTAACTAGAAAAAGTGTTTTAAAAAAAAACAAAGAGCTGAACAAATAGACAAGACAAGACCATGAATTGAGTTGTATGTACACCAACAAAATATATATATAGAGAGAGTTGATTAGAGAACAAAAATTGTATTATTAAAACTGAATTATTTTAAGCTTACACAAAAAAGTACATACAATACCGTATTCATTAAAATTATGATTTGGAGACATTTAAGTCTTTTAACTATATGAAAATGGCATGGTTTGAAAGAGATTTGGAAAATTGCATTAGGTAAAATAAAAAGTTAAGTAAAGTTATAAGATTTTGGTGAGAGATAATGGTTGGGATGTATCTATTCATCTGTGGATATTACGATTTTGTGTTTGGGAATGATAATTCTCAGTTAGAACATTTTGTGTACAAATCTATGCTTCTTTGTGATTGTGGCCAGGAGATACATTTCATTAGACATTATATAGGTGCTCGAAGCACATGATACATGCTTATTCTCTGCTAGTATCATCAGTTTAGTGGTTTTAAGATTTTGATCGTATCTCTTTTTCTCAACTCTTGTTAGAAGTCTCTATTTCCTCAGTGCAACGATGATGTAGCTGCCATGAAAGACGATATTGCTGATGTTGAGTGCTCATCATTCCATACATTCTGCTAGAAGGTAACAATCCTTCTTTTAATTTACTTTTGGTAAACTCATAATACTTGAGATTGCAGCGGTCAACAACATATGACTGAACTGCAAACCTCATATATTTAGCAAATGCATTAGGCCTTGCTAGGGATTTGATTATCCCAGTGCCTAAAGTTCTGTCACATCCAGGCTTTGGTAAGTGAAATAGAAGGACTGATGGTCCATCTTCTATGGCCATTTTAAGCCACTCTGAGGTTTAAAAAGATGATTGATTTAAATAGTAAAATATGCAAATTTAAACAAACCCAAAACAGATGATTACCTCTCATGCAACAGTTTTATGTTGCAGGAGTAGATTAGGTTCAAGAATGATGGACGATATTCATTCATCTGAAAATAGCTCAATTAATCTAAGTACATTAGTTCAAATAGCAAGTAACAAGCCAAATCAAATTATTTGGCAAGTAACAAAGCGGATCAAGCTACTTGCAAGTAATAAAATTTTAGACTTCAGACGAATCAAGTATCAAGTTGAACATTCAATTACAAGTACTTGAAAACTAGCAAATATAGTAAAACTTTTATAAATTAATACTCGATAAATTAATAAACACTATAAAATAATAAAATTTGCTGGTCCCAAGTTGGGTCGGTGTAAAAATGAACAAAATTAGATAAGATAATAAGATAATATATATTTTTAGAATTTTTATGTAAATATATGGTCCCATTAATAACATAAATTAATAATCATGTAAATTTGCATATATATATATATAAAGATAATATATTTTTAGTATGTTTTAATGAATTTGTGTTAGAACTCATCACTAAATTTTCTTTTATAATAAAACATTATGTTGTATTTTAAACTATCTTATTGTTATAACGTATATAAATTTTTCATAAAAATAAGCAAAGTTTTATATAAGTTTTTAAATTCTAAATATGTATAATTTTTATTTCAATAGTCATGTTTAAATACAATAATGGAGGTCACTAATCATAAATTTACATTTATGTTAATCGTTTATATAAGTGAATTCATCTATAATCTTTGTTATTTCTTATCAAAATAATTTGATTTTTCTTTTAAATTTTAAACTTTCAAGTCCAAAACTATTAAAATTTATAACATCCAAAACATTAATTTTATTTAGATCAAATTGTTTTAATTTATATATTTTTAATTATTAACAAAACTCTCTATAAATTAATAAAATTTCATGGTCCCAATATTATTAATTTATAGAGGTAAGACATTAATTCTTTTTTCACGAACCCAATGGCTCATAAGAAGATTATAACTATATGGGCTTACTTCAGGCCTAAACTAAATTCAAGGCTCACGAAAGCACAGAGACCCATTAAGCTCGAGAGGAGGGCACACAGAAAATGGCGAATCAAACGCACAGAAACAAAATCAACCGTCGTCGAATATGCAAACTTACGGTGTACCGATTTACGCCGCCGATTGGATTCCGGAAGAATCTGTTAGATCGATAATCGCTGAAGATCAGGAGAATTCCGAAGATGGCGAATCATCTTCGTCGGACCGGAGCAGCTACATCGTTTTATCCGGCGGGGGCGGAAAAGGACGAAGTGGAATCCCTAATGTCATCTTAATTTGTCGTGTTGATCTCGAAACCACTTCTCTCTCTGAGCAACCTGTAAGTAGAAGTATTTCATAGCTTTGCTCTAATGAGATCTATGGATTTGCAATGATACTTAGGATCATTTTGTTCAGTTGAGTAGGCTTGTGGTTGGCACTGATCTACCTTATCGTATGGCTGTTCATCCTCGTGAAGGTGGTGTTATTTGCGCATCGCCTAATAGTTGCAGGTTAGTGAGTAATCTCAATTCGATTTCATAACTCAATTAGCTTTGTAATTAGTGTGGTTTTGATATTAGAATTGGGAAAGCATTATGAGCTTGAAGTTTCTTTATACAATGGCGTTGTGCATAGTGTTTTATAGTTTGGAGTAGAGAAATTTCAAGGGTTGTGGTAATAAGCGGTGTTCTCTTGATACATAGATTGTTTAATTGGGAAGACATTATGAGCTCAAGAGAGGATAATGAGGAAGTGATTAAAGAGTTGAAAGATGTTGGACAACAATTAGCTATCGCGTTTAATCAGGAAGGGTCTGTACTTGCTGCTGGTGCAGAGGTTAAAGAAGGCTCTTTGATAGATGCTATCTCTTTTAAATAACAGAGAAAGAAAGAAAAAAAATGTAGTGGTTCTTATGCATTTTTGTTTTTGATGCAGTACAGGATGGGACTTTGAGGGTTTTTGAATGGCCTAGTATGAAAACGTTGCTTAATGAGTCTCAAGCACATTCATCTGTCAAAAGCCTAACTTTCAGGTTTTTGCTTTCTCCTATCAAATAAGGAAACAATGATTGTAAAACAGATATCGTGATTGTGATGTTTTGTTTTGAAGCGAAAGTGGTAAATTTCTTGTATCTCTTGTATCTCCACTTTGTCGAGTATGGGATGTGAATGCTTCTGCTACCATTGCTAGTCTATCAAAAGAGAAGGTCAGTTCGGTATTTGCTGTTAGTATCTTTTAACTTTATACACAACTGTCCAATGTTAATGAGTTTGAATACTAAAATGCAGGATGAGATGTTTGCCTCCTGCAGATTTTCAGTAGACAGTGCAGGCAATGAAGTTCTTTATGTTGCTGCAAACACTGGTAAACTTATATTCTCACAGTGCAAGAACATCAAATTTTTAATTTCTTCTTTGTTTGTTACAGCTAATTGAAGATTGATTTGTTTTCCGTAGAACGTGGTGGGAGTATTATAACATGGGATACAAAATCATGGAAAAGAAGACGTTCGAAGCTTATAAAAAAGAACTCTATATCGGCCTTCAATGTCTCAGCTGATGGGAAGCTTCTTGCAATGTAAGTTTATCTTTCTTTCCCACTTTTAGGTACAAACTGTTCAACATAATATGATTTTTTTACATAATATTTTTCTTTTAATGCAGAGGAACCCTCGAAGGAGATGTTTTGATAATTGATTCGACAAGGATGCAACCTAACCAAGTTGTCAAGAAAGCTCATCTCGGTTTGGTCACCGCACTGACTTTCTCCCCTGATTCAAGGTTAGATACCTTCACTATATAACTACCGATTCAATGATTCCAAACAAGCAAATAGATACAAATTCTAAAGTCATTCAAAAGTTTTGATTTGGGTTTGGTTTCACAGATGCTTAGTGTCAGTATCTTTAGACTCAAGGGTGAGGCTAACCGTGATTGAACAAAAGGATGAAAAACGTTAGTATATTTATGGTTTTCTCCTCTTATCTCTCTATTTAAAGAAATCAGAAAGCTAACCTAAACCTGAGATTCTTGATAATGAAATTGTAGGTGGTATAAATCTATGGGTGGCGGCATTGTTATTAGTGTTGATATACGTTGTTTCGTATTATTTCATGGTGGCAAAGGGGATCATAGGTAACAAAAGCCTCTAAGTTACCCTAAACGATGACACAGCGGAATGGGCTTTCAAACAAACGTATCATATACTCTTTTGAGTAATTTTAGCCTTAGCTTTTTGCATGTGTTTAAAAAAATTGCAGATTCTTCACCTTTACCATAAGCTTGCAAACTTTTATATCATAATAATGTAACCTAATAATTCAACAGTAAAATTTACATAGTAAAATTGTAGTATTGTGTATCAGAACTCTTCAGGATAAAAAGAACACCTTCTAATCTTCAAAGTCCATAGCTAAGTTGAAAAAGTCTTATACTACGCCTAACAAAAGTGTTTGTATAAAGAAGATATTTGCCATACAAAATAAGAGGTTGAACATAAACCATGTCACGCTCTCGGCTTCGAAGAAATAAGAGGTCGAAGTAACATAAGTGGCAACGTCTAGATTTATTAGAAAGATTCCTCAGAGAACAAAAAACAAAAATAAACTCGAGAAATTGGTCTCGTACACGGAAGCTCTTACTTACATCAACAAATTGACCATTGAGTCCTCTGTCCAGATACAGAGCGAGAGACCAAAACATGCAGGGTAGAGTAGTCATTCCATCTCCAACTACTAAAGGATGCCACATGTCACGATCTTAAACACTCAATATCGAACGGTGCTGAGGATGGTCAAGTTTCTTAGCGTAGTTCTTTTGGCTATTCACAATTTGGTTTAGTTCGGTACACCGATAATGAAAACATGTGAATCATAAATATGAATTTAATAGTAAAATACTGTATTATATCGTGGATATATACAATTACATCTAGAAATTTCATGATAATGTGACTTTCACCGTCCATTTCTGCGTCGGTTTGTAGATTACGTAAACCAAATGGTTAAGTAAGTCGGTTTAGCTCGAGATATTTTTCAATTGAGCTTGGAAGTATTACTAGCGTGCATGATGGTGTACCGTATAAAGAAAAAAAGAAGAATCGGACCGGAGAGATAAGGGAGGGTGAAAAAATAAGCACTCACCATATCCATCTGTTTTTTTTTTATCATTTCATTTCTCTTTCTTCTTCTTCTTCTTCTTCTTCTTCGTTCTTCGCTTTTCATCTGTTGATCCTGTGTTACGCTACTATCGATTTCGGTGAGGATTTTTTACTTAATTTCTGTATTCGAATGGTTTAAGAGTGATTCTTGGTTGTTTCTGGTGTTTGTTCTTGAGTTTTTTTTAAGCTTATGGCTTCTTTCAAAGCTAGGGTTTAATGTTTACTTGTTTATGTGTTTTAGTTGGAATTAATGCGATTTAGTGAGCTTCAGATCGTGAATTTTGTGGAGATTCTCTAAGTTTTTTTTGTAAAAAGTCAATTCCATTTGTTCATATCTGTTAGTGTGAGCTTCGCTTTCTCACATCTTCATTAGTAGCTTCTATTGATCCGAGCTAAGTGGAATTGAACTTTGTGAGCTTACTTGTGTTTAGGACTTCACTTATCCAAAGTTCTTTCTCAGCTTTTGTAAATCGAAATCTAAGCTTATCTTCTCAGGTGGTTCTTTGTTTGAAGTCTTGTTCACTTTGTTATTTGTAAATCCTTTATTATTATTATTCTGAATCGATTTTGGAAATCTTGAGCTTGATTTGGTAAATATTTTTATCCGTTTAAATGTTATAAATACTTGAGTGTGTTTCTTCAGGTAGAGTGATGGTTTGTTTACTAACTCTTTTTTTATCTGTTGTTGAAATTGTAGGAAGTCATGGCTATGGCCACAAGGGTGTTGGCTCAATCTACTCCACCGTCTTTAGCATGTTACCAGAGAAATGCTCCTTCTCGTGGATCTGGTAGATCGAAAAGATCGGTGAAAATGATGTGTAGTCAGCTAAAAGTGTCTGGTTTAAGAATGCAAGGGTTTTTGGGATTACGTGGGAACAATGCTTTAGACACTTTAGGAAGAACAACCTGTCAAGATTTCCATTCGAAGATGCAGCATGCTATGAATGTGCCCAAGGGGAGAGCCAGCAGGTGTACCGCAAAAGCAATGTTTGAAAGGTTTACTGAAAAAGCTATCAAAGTTATTATGCTTGCTCAGGAGGAAGCTAGAAGACTAGGCCACAATTTTGTGGGAACTGAACAAATCCTTCTAGGTCTCATTGGTGAGGGTACTGGAATTGCTGCTAAAGTTTTGAAATCCATGGGGATTAACCTGAAAGATGCAAGGGTGGAGGTAGAGAAGATTATTGGAAGGGGAAGTGGATTTGTTGCTGTTGAGATCCCATTCACTCCTCGTGCGAAGCGTGTTCTTGAACTCTCACTTGAAGAAGCTCGCCAACTTGGTAACTCCCTTCTCTATAGCAAGTCTTTTGCTTTTATATGTTGCCTCTGTATCTGGAATCTCTAGATTGTTTGTGATGTGTATCATCCAATTTCTTCATGGGCTGTTCATTTACTTTTCCACTATACTTTCTATTTCCTTGTATTAATAACTTGTGTGAATATCAGGTCACAATTACATTGGATCCGAGCATCTTCTTCTTGGGTTGCTACGTGAAGGTGAAGGTGTTGCAGCTCGAGTCCTTGAGAATTTAGGTGCAGATCCTGGTAATATTCGCACGCAGGTATAGTAGTCATTTCATGTGGTAAATTGATATTTTCACTTTTCTTGATAGAATTTTATAAATGCTAGTACAAAATATCAGCAACTTAATTGAGTTGGATGGCTAGGTAATTCGCATGGTGGGTGAGAACAATGAGGTCACTGCTAATGTTGGGGGAGGAACCAGCAGCAATAAGATGCCAACTCTTGAAGAGTATGGGACAAACTTGACGAAACTGGCCGAGGAGGTACTTATTTGTTGACCTTGACACTGTTTGAGATCCCCGTGCATAGATAGTATCATCTGAGACTTATCTGAATCTTTTCTTTTCGACTTTAGGGTAAACTGGACCCAGTTGTTGGAAGGCAGCCACAAATAGAACGTGTGGTGCAAATTCTTGGCAGGAGAACCAAGAACAATCCATGTCTTATTGGAGAACCTGGTGTTGGTAAGACAGCTATTGCTGAAGGACTTGCACAGCGTATTGCCAGTGGAGATGTTCCTGAAACCATTGAAGGGAAGAAGGTAAGCATGATGTTTGTCTGTTTCTGTCTTGTTAGAAAGTTAGCTATTTATATAAATCAATGGTTATAAATGAATATGAGATCCAGTCTTATCTCGTTGACTTCAAATCTTCAATGCATTTCATACTTCCTCATAACATGTAACCGTGCATGCATTTCATGAGCCATGGATTCCAATTGTATTAGATTTTAACTTACTGGGTTGATTTTGATTCTTTTCCAAAAGATCTATAAACAACATGATGATACAGCATAAGTTGTGTTGGGAACAAATAAAGAATTGGATTACTGTAATAATATGGACAACGTACTTATTAGACTCAGGTCACAGTTATCTTCCTATGATAATGCTGGGGTGTGTTTGTAGACGACAGTGATCTGATGGTTCTTTTGTTTTCTTTTTCTGTAACTTCAGGTTATAACACTTGACATGGGTCTTCTTGTTGCTGGAACTAAATACCGTGGAGAGTTTGAAGAGAGATTGAAAAAGCTTATGGAGGAAATTAGACAGAGCGATGAGATAATCTTATTCATCGATGAAGTGCACACTTTGATTGGTGCTGGAGCAGCGGAAGGTGCAATTGATGCAGCTAACATTTTAAAACCAGCCCTCGCTAGAGGTGAATTACAGGTAATTATTCTGTTTGATCCTGTTTACATGACAATGCTCTGCACTTTTGTGTAATCTGCTATTTGATAGTTTAACTATTGTTTTCATTACCATAGTGCATTGGGGCGACAACCTTAGATGAATACCGAAAGCACATTGAGAAAGACCCCGCACTGGAAAGAAGATTCCAGCCAGTGAAAGTACCTGAACCTACCGTGGATGAAACTATTCAGATCTTGAAGGGCCTGAGAGAGCGATATGAAATTCACCACAAGCTTCGTTACACTGACGATTCTTTAGTGGCAGCTGCACAATTGTCATACCAGTATATAAGGTGGCTCATCTCTCAGATTACTTGTTAATAGTTTTAGTGTTAGATCTGCTGTTAAGTAAGGGTTTCATAAATATTACTCACATCTGATTGCGGGATTTCAGTGATCGTTTCCTTCCTGACAAGGCCATTGACTTGATCGATGAAGCTGGTTCTCGGGTTCGACTTCGCCATGCACAGGTGTGGTGGAATAACATGCCAGGTTCTGTTAGTTACCATTTTCAGATTTGTTCATTATTGACTTGACCCGTTAATGCAGGTCCCAGAGGAAGCTAGGGAGCTTGAGAAGGAGCTTAGGCAGATAACAAAAGAGAAGAATGAAGCTGTCCGTGGACAGGACTTTGAGAAGGTACATACCGTTTATATGTATCCTTATAAAATTGTTTTCAACTAAGGGGATAGTAAGAAGTCTTATGAGATGTCAATTTCATTTCATTTCAGGCTGGGACACTTCGGGATAGAGAAATTGAACTCAGAGCTGAGGTATCTGCTATCCAAGCGAAAGGCAAGGAGATGAGCAAAGCAGAGAGTGAGACCGGTGAGGAAGGTCCTATGGTCACTGAGTCAGACATCCAACATATTGTATCTTCATGGACTGGTATTCCCGTCGAGAAAGTATCAACCGATGAGTCTGATCGCCTCCTCAAGATGGAAGAAACCCTCCACAAACGTGTCATAGGCCAAGATGAAGCTGTCAAAGCCATTAGCCGAGCCATTCGTCGTGCACGTGTTGGACTCAAGAACCCCAACCGTCCAATCGCTAGTTTCATATTCTCTGGTCCAACTGGTGTTGGGAAGTCCGAGCTTGCCAAAGCTTTGGCAGCTTATTACTTCGGATCTGAAGAAGCCATGATTCGTCTAGATATGAGTGAGTTCATGGAGAGGCACACTGTCTCCAAACTCATCGGTTCACCTCCTGGATACGTTGGATACACCGAAGGAGGTCAGCTAACAGAAGCAGTTCGACGTCGTCCTTACACCGTCGTTCTATTCGACGAGATCGAAAAAGCCCATCCAGATGTTTTCAACATGATGCTTCAGATCCTCGAAGATGGTAGATTAACAGACAGCAAAGGAAGAACAGTCGACTTCAAAAACACACTTCTCATCATGACATCAAACGTCGGAAGCAGCGTAATTGAGAAAGGAGGAAGACGTATCGGATTCGACCTAGACTACGACGAGAAAGACAGCAGCTACAACAGAATCAAGAGCCTTGTAACCGAGGAGCTGAAACAGTACTTCAGACCAGAGTTCCTAAACAGACTTGACGAGATGATTGTCTTCAGACAGCTAACGAAGCTTGAAGTGAAAGATATCGCAGACATACTATTGAAAGAAGTGTTTGAAAGGCTAAAGAAGAAAGAGATCGAGCTTCAAGTGACTGAAAGGTTCAGAGAGAGAGTAGTTGACGAAGGTTATAACCCAAGCTATGGAGCAAGACCGTTGAGAAGAGCGATCATGAGGCTTTTAGAAGATAGTATGGCGGAGAAAATGCTTGCTAGAGAGATCAAAGAAGGAGACTCAGTGATCGTGGACGTTGACTCAGAAGGTAAAGTCACAGTGCTTAATGGTGGAAGCGGCACTCCTACTTCCTTAGAGGAGCAGGAAGATTCTCTCCCTGTTGCTTAATGGGAAGGTTCGTTTCTTTTCTCTCTTCTTTTGCTTTGGCCCTTGAAATGAATTATTGGCAAGAGAAGGGTTTTAATGAGATATTTGGGGGCTTTTCTTAATATACATTTTCTAAATACATAAAAAAAATGTGTAATGTATAGATGACATTGTGTAGCTTCTCTTTTTTTCAATGCATTTTAAGGATTTTATTTGGTGCCAAGATGGCTTCAACCTATTATTTAGTTGGGATGGTTTAGGTCTCGTTCCGGTGAAGATGAAAAAGTTTATGTGAAAAATACCAACGCAATGTCCGGGATGAGTGTAGCCGTCGATAGTCGATTAGATTTGTTGTGATACTATTTTCCATTAACCAAAAGAGAGTAAGAGAGTTTCGGATGTGAATCTCAAAGGAGAAAACGAATTAATTTTCTTATTTCTTGGAAACATTTAAGAATATAAAAAAACAATAAGAGTTTTCATGAGCTTGAAAGCAAATAGAACAATTAAACTACTACCATCTTTTTTTTCAACTTTCAAACCAAATGAAAAAAGACTAGTGTATATTTCATTTTATTTTGATAAAAAAAATTAATATAATCTAATATTGATTACCACATTTTCCTCATTATATATGTTCTTGAATGTTCTCCATATATTATCCATATTTTTCTTTTACCTAATTTGTACATCATGGTAAGATATTCGTTGCTATCGGTGAATTAAACTACATGTCCTTTCTAACTTAAAAATGCTAGAAAATGAAAAAAATAGGCTAAATGTAAATGAGCAAGCCTTGATGGTTTGATTTCATTTAATTACACATGGGATTTGCAAAACGTACCGAGACTTCAACACTTATACAAATCATGGTTTCTGTCATATGATTGGGCCACTGTGCTCATGAGTCATGATATTTGGCGTCGAAAAAGGAACTCAAATTAATTACGTTAATTAATTAGATTCTTACAACAACATTTACACACAATCTAAAAAATTTTAATCCCCAATTCAATAGATTCCGATCATTCCATGCTTATACTATATATATATATATATTCCATACTAAAGGAAAACTAAAATTGATATAACATAGGATTAATATAAATGTTTCATGTTGAATTTGGTATTTGTGTAGAAGAAAGCGATATCACATAGTGGAACCTAGCTAGTGCCAGTTGCACAAGTACTATGAAATCTTTCGAGATTTTGCATAGATTTTGAATGGAGAAAAAACAAAGAAGAGTCGTACCATTACAAAACTCATCAATTTATAATTTTAATAAAATTTTGTCTTTAATATTTGTTTACATTGTAGGCGATGATATTAGATTGTACGAGTAAATGTTATCACTCGTATCATGCGGATAGAGACTTCTATGAATGTCTATATTGTAGATTGAAACATACGTGCGTTTATTTCTAGGTTGATTTATTTGTATTCTACTTACTAGTGAAGATCAATACTTCACTACACGAACTAGAAATACTAACAAAACCTTCAAATTAGTATTATTTATCTCAACAGTTATGAAAATGAAGAGAACATAGACATTTTTCATTTTGTTATAATAATATCTCACCAAACACTTCTGTTATAGAAGTTGAATTTGCTACTTGGTTATATATTATTGTATTATTCAAGAATAACAACATTACTTGAATGTTGACAAAAAACAACATTAATATTTGAATAACAACTACGAGATCAATCTAACAATTATGAGATCAACCTAAATAAGAATTATATTTTAGATACTTCATAAAATGGAAGTTGTACTCTCTATGCATTTGTAAGTGTAATTGTGTTGGGAAATCGGATGGTAGAAAAAGACTTTTAGATGAGTCGATTTCTCAGAGAAAAGCAATCTTATGCCTAATGTATCTCATAATTCAAGATTCATTTTCATGTCATCCTTTAGTAGTTGGTCTTGTTACCTCTTTCTCGTTTAAAATGTGATCTTAAATATTCAAAAAGAGTAGTACAAATAATAGATCGGCCGCTAAATAAATCCGTTAGATAAAGAAGAAAGGTTTTGTGAAGAAAGTCTTTGATTAGAAAAGAAGCAAGCAGGAGATATTGGTGAAGAAAGTTTGGTACCATCAAATAAAACATGAATAATGTCTATCATCTTCGGCCCGAAGACTTCGGGTTATGATAATTAATTACAATTCTCTTGCGTACCTTGGACATGAAAACTATGTCAAATGCAACCATAATGATTTGTTAGTTTCTAATTACCATGTTTTTCTTGCTCTAAATTCTCGAAAAGAATAGGTGTAGATCCCATGAATATATATGTCTGGAGTAAAAAGATCCCATGAATCATACAATAAGAAAAATTTGTTTGCCATGCATTTGATAGAATTAGACGGATTACAATAAAACATATATTGTGATGCTTTTTAAAGTTATGTGGACTGTTTCAAATTTTTAACCGGAACATACTTTAACACAATATATATTAAAACAAAATATATGTATTTTTTTATAACAATATGGATTGTATTGATTTTTTTTTTCAAATATATGTATTTATATTGGCCCAACCAATAGAAAGGACCGAGTTTCTACCGGATAAAAAGTCCCTTCGAGGACATCTGTTAAAATTAAAATAATACAGAGAATTAACATGTCCGTTGTTTAAAGATGACCCACACAAATCAAGAAATGGTCCGGTATAAAATAAAACATTGCGGATAAAAAAAATGTAATTATAGCAAAAAGGTAACAAAGAATCAGATTAGTTTATAATACATGCCAATATCATTGTATGTTATAATTTTTGATAATATGCTAACCAATAATAAGACTTTTCGAAAAAAGCCATCGCTTAACTTCGTTCCCTTTTTTTGTTGTTCTTTTATTGTTGATTATTAAATTTGTATAATCTATTTGTAAAGTATGTGTCATAGTAATAAATGGAATAAAGTGTTACAAACTTAAAATGATAATAGTCTTATAAATAAACATAAAATTAAGGACATAATTTCCGATGAAATTGTGAAGATCAAGTACGTACCCGATCGATTTTTTCTTTACTGAAAAAAGTGTTTGGTTTTAGTTTCTTTGTAAGTGTAGCCCTTTGATACCTTATATCAAAACAAAAAGGCTCGATTTATGATTCTTTGTCTTCTTTCTATACCCAACGGTATCATACTATAATGGGATTGGACTTCACACCTTATTCACATTTTTCTTCTTTTATTTTCTTTTTTTTGTTCTGTCTTTTTCTAGAAAGGAAATTTCCTATGTCGATCCAAAGTGGGAAATGGACAAAAGTTTTTATTTCTTCTTACAAAAATGGACAAAGAGTTTTATTACGCGTATCCATCCACATACATATTATTAATGAGAAAATTACGCGGCATTACATATTATTTTTAAAAGTTAAGCTAAATCTAAATGTACAGTATTTTGGATACGGTATCTATCTAGTCTGTCTGAAACTTAAATGTAATATAGATTTTTAATGCTCTAAAATTTGAATTGTCGATACGTTAACGAGTTCTTTCGTGAACTATTTTGTCTTCACGGCATTTATCAACTTTTAGGCCTAATTAATAGCTTCTTTTGATCATTCGGAATCCACTATTTGCTTAAATTGACTATATCTATCATCATAAATTGTGGCTTATCTTATCTTTTGCCATGTCCAAATCTCAAAACCACATGTACAAAATGAAATAAAAAGGATAAAACTAAAAGAATGTGCAATTACCAGTGGAGTTCAAAACAATGATCATTGCATAAATTAGGTCTACAAATTCCACACCACCAAAGCAAACATGTTAAATACATCCTAAAAAATGGCGACATGCAAAATAAGGCAGCATACAAATCATAATGTACTTTGAAGGAATAATACAATAATTCAACTTTTTTTTTCTTTTTACAATAATTTAATGTTCAAAGACGAAAGTAAGGAAGGTCTTATAATAATATTCTTAATTTCCACTATACTAAATGGTTATGCAGAAAACAGTTGGTGCGGCAAATATGCTTGGTTACCTATATAAGACACAAACACAAGGTTGGACCAAAAAATATACCCCAAAAAAAAATGCTATAGAGAAAACTACAGTTTTGGTTACAAGGTATCAAATCGCAACATGCATGAGACTTCATTCCTCTACAGTCGTGGCTCGTCCCTATTCTATGTGTGTCACGTAAAGTATTAATTAAGTATATTATGTGAACTACGTTAACAAAAAAAATTATGTGAACTGTGTACTAGAGACTGAATTACATTTCATGTTTACTTGTGACCGTGTGTTTGTCAAGTATGTTTTCATTTTATACAATAATATATTTGCATGTCTATGATTGAGACTACTAAAAAAAATTGAGACTATAATTCCGTGTGTTTGTTAGAAATTAGAATTAAATGCATCCAGAAACAACTAAGAACAGATTTTTTTTTTAAACAACTAAGAACAAAAAATATTCCTTTTTCTCAATGCATAACAGGTTTACATTTCTATATTTTTTGTCAAACTCATAATTCATAACAGGTCTAGCTCTAGTAATAAAATAATCCATAAGTTTGCATGAAAATAACTCTCATTTATTCACCTATGTTTTGAAAATCCATTGTAAATTTTATGTTTTCCATACCATCGTTACTCAATGCAATTATTGATATACGTATTAACATTTAAAAAAAAACTAACTTTAGTAAGTATATAACTCAATATTATATATTAAAAAAAACATATAAGAAACTACCCGCCGAAATATTGTAACCATTTTTAAAAAATAAAAAGGTATTTTCAATATAAGGGTGGTCCCCAAAATAATCTTTATTTTTCTTCTGTTTCTCCTTGTCTCTTTGAATACAAAAAAAGCAATTGCTTATATAAACCATTTCATGTCCTTAATCATTCTTCCCACAAACAAAGATAACAACACTCTATCTCTATCCATCTCAGTAAGATAAGAATTCAGAAGCTTCCACTCTTAAAATGGCAACTTTCTCTTATTTCCAACACTACCCTCATTGCCTTCTTGACCCTCTTTTCTTCCCCACACCTAACTCCTCCAATATGTTCTCTAGTTTCATCGACCAATACCCTTTTAATTCATTACCAAACACTTCCACAATCGAAGAGACTTCATTGAACCCATTTCTTGATGTTAACAAAACCAAAAGCTCTGCTTTCAAGAAACAGAACAACACCACCACAGGCACAGCCACCGGTTCTTCTTCCTCCGACCAACTCAGCCACGGACCGTCCACCACCACCGTAAGAAACTGTCGGAGGAAGGACAGAAACGTTTCTAACTCTAAGGTAAGCTAAATCAAGTTTTAATGTATCATGTATGGGACGGGGTTGCGATAGACAAAAACTTGATGTTGGGGTGGTTTTGTATATTAGGAAGGAGTAGAGGGAAGAAAAAGCAAAAAACAGAAAAATGGTAGCCCAAGTGACGTCAAAGAGAAGAAAGTAAGCGAAGAAGAGCCTCCAAAAGATTACATTCACGTTAGAGCCAGAAGAGGCCAAGCTACTGATAGCCATAGCCTCGCCGAGAGGGTATTTTAGTCATTTTCTAATTTAATTTTTTCATTAATCATTTTAAATAAACACTAATTAAACTTAATTAATATTTTGTTATACTAATGTAAAGGTGAGAAGGGAAAAAATAAGTGAGCGGATGAAGGCTCTGCAAAAGCTTGTTCCGGGCTGTGATAAGGTTGGCTAGAGACTATTTTATTTAGGAATTAATGATGCATTAATTGTATTTTATTTATAAATTTTTTTAAATTGTGACATAAAACCGAATAGGTAACAGGAAAGGCCCTCATGTTGGATGAGATTATAAATTATGTCCAGTCCTTACAAAATCAAGTTGAGGTGCAGTTTTTATATATTTATTTCTTATAACATTTAAGTTAAAAATAATATTATAAATATGCATAATTTCTAACTATTTTTTATTTTCAATAGTTTCTCTCAATGAAGCTAACTTCTATAAGTCCAGTAGTTTATGACTTCAGTTCGGACCTTGACGGCCTTATACTTAGACCTGAGGTATTTCCTCTACACTCCATCTCTCAATCACTAAATCCGGTTAACGATAAACCGGTTCATATATCTCAAAATCCGGTTATCTGTTTAATTATCTTCTTGAATCTTAATCTGAACAGATGGGATCTCCCGAAGTAGGAACGTCTTTTACCAATGTAATGCCAACAACTACTACTCCTCTCTATCCTTCACTATTGGATAATTCTTTAGTACCGACACATGCACAACTTCAGGTAATTAAATGTGATTATTTTCAGATAATATATTAAATTAAGAACATAAAGATATTATACATAAGAATCAATCAAACATTAATAGATAATGATGTGTTGCTTATCATAGGAAGAAGAAAGAGAGAAGTTTGAAGACAGAAGTGGGTTCAACAGCAACAACTTCTGTTCTTTCCCTTAATTAATCACATGTCGACACAAACACAAAAGCCTGCTTTCGTGAGTTTTCTTCTGGTCTTGTCTCTTCAACTACTTAATTATTATTACAATTATATTTTTTTACGAATATTATTATTTTTAACATTTCTCATAAGCTAGTTGTGGATTCGTAATTACTGCTACTGTTATTGGACGTAGGTTGTGGATTTAATCTCCTCCCATATGCACGGAGGGAATAATATCTACGTAAAAACAGGACCGATAAAAAAAGGATGTACTTATTTATTCCTTTTCTAGGGTTTAAAGAAAATAAAGTATATTAGAGATTAAAAATTAAAGGCCATTGTTTCCTATTTTCCCCGAGAGTTTCAACATCATCTTACAAGTTAATAATTGATAAAAAGCAATGGAAAAGAGAGAACAGCATCTGAGGAAAGGGCAGAGGCAAACTCGATGATGGAGGAAAGGGAGACATAAAAACGAAGAAGATCTCTTAGTTTAATTAGTGTTTATTTAATGTAATTTAATTTTGATGGGTTATTAATTCACTCATTTAAGTTTGTACCCTTTGATTAGTTCTTGTATTTTTCACAATTTGTGTCTGATTTCTTGCACAAAAATGTCCTTTTCCCCTCCATTATTTTTTAATGTAAACTGTTATCCACACATGCATGCTATATTTCTTATATATACATTTGCGCGGGAAAAATATTAACGAATCGTTTGGTGCCAAACCAAATAAATTAATAAATCGTTAGTTGTCGATTTATTTTTTATAAAATAATATGATCAGAAGGAAAGATTAGACTTTCCTTCCTGAGAACACTTTAATTTAATGTACTGTTGAATAGTTTGTTCATAGCTTTTCTGCTCTCACTTGTCACACATTGATAACTCCCATTCCTCTGTCAATTCACACTATATATATACATGTCATTATATACAGATGTATATATAGCTTTATTTTTGTTTAATAAATTACCAAAATTGTTGAAAGAGATATTAATGTCAAAGAAGTAGTAACAAAAATGAATGCTTTCATTTTCAGAATAGTTGGTAGTTTCATATTTTCAAGAGGTAGTAATGAATCCTTTAGTCTATTCAATGCTAAAAAGCAGGATTTATTTGCAAGCACCCAATTAAAAATATGCAAGAGCTATGCATATATATTTAATATTAAGATTACATATACATTACTAACCATTTTTTTAATTAATGGACCTAGAAATTGCTCTTCAACTTTAATGCATGTCAAATTAAAGTATAAATTTTTTTTTGGTATACATCCAGATTTAAATAGATAATACTCCCTCTGTTACAGTTTCTAAGAGTTTTTGGCTAAAGTGTGCTTATTAAAGAAATTGTTTTTTAACCAAAATCATCATTAAAAAGGTTTTGAAAAAATAAAAAAGCAACGAGAATGCAAATGACCATTTTGAAAGTTTGTCAACTTCATCATTTAATATTCTTGTTGTTTTCAAATACCTGCATTGATATTTAAAATAAATCCTTATAAAATAAAACAAGGAAAAATGGATTAAAACTCATATAAAATTAGAACGGAAGGAGTAGCAAATATATATATATATATATATAGACTAATAAATATCATATATATATGATCAAAAGACATAACACATAGCAACATATTTTACTAAAATGGATAGAAAATTTGATACAACTATAGCATAATTTAGGAATACAAACCAAAAATGATATACCTGATAACAACATCCTAATACTATTATTATGGAAGTACATTAACTTAAGAATTAAAAATATTACTTTAACTTTCATTAGAAATATAACTGAATTAAATTTTAAATTCATGAAAGGTAAAATCATCTAAGAGATATAATTTTATAGAATATTCATTTAATTAAAAAAAACTAAATCACTTAAGAAAATATTTATGATTCATTTAATATATTACTAATAGGTATATATAGACCTTTAACTAATATACAAAAGAAAATATTTATGATTTTTTAAGCGCTCTTCATTTACCACCATATTTTCTGAAACAGGGATGTTACACCAATGTAATTTTTTTAATTTTTTTATATTTTTATTCGTATTATTTTAATATAATAATCAATAAAAACCTTTTTAGTGTATTAATGAGCAAAGCCGTGCCACGGGTTGAAAAGACCAAAGACGGAAAAAACGTTATATATATATAATATGATAAAATATATATTGAAATTAAATTTTAACATATGTTTTATAATAACTAGAGATAATAAACACTATTTTTTATTTATGAAGATAAATTTTGTATTATTTTCTTAAGCTATAAAATATAATTTATATGATTTTGTAATCTATTTCTAATTAACATTATTTTCAATCTATTAAAAATACTAAATTTTGAGATAAATTTTCTAAAATATAAGAAATAATTAACTCTATTTTCTTAATATATGAAATAAAAATTTAAACTCAAGAAAAATCACAGTAAAATACATATTTCATCAATATATCAAAAAAACCAAATTTGAAAATTGGAGGCACTAAGAGCATCCTCAACAAAGACACTCATTAGAGTGTCTTAAGAATTAATTAATAATAAATTTAATAATATTTAAAGTAAAGACACTCAACAAAACTTGCATCACTTTTGGCCCATCCATCAAAGACACCCCATGGAAGAGTGTCTTAAGAATAGAAAAAAATAAATAATTATTGAAAATGTGTTTTTGTAGTTTAAATTTAGAATTTAAGAAATAAATGTTGGGTTAATTATAGATAGAATATTTTATAAACAACAAAAATATATAATTATAGATACAATAATTTTTAAACAACAAAAATATATTACATTAAACAAATTTTGAAACATATATTACAATATGAAAATAAGAAAGTAAAATTTAAAATTGGATAAACTAAACGGATAACAAATACGTAGAATTATAGGAACATATAAAAGCATTAGCAAGAACGTAATTAACTCGGGTCTAATTTTGAAAGGTGCCAAATTTTTGCCATATATGTTTAACCAAATCCGCTTTTAGATGGGTATGTATGGTTCTATCACGAAGTCGATTTCGCGCGGCCATAATATTGAAGAGATTGGTAGGCATATCGGTAGAATACTCAAAATTCACATGTGAAGTCCCGCTTCCTTCTCCTTGATAAAATTCGTCGACATTGTATAGACTGTATCCATCTCGTTCGTCTTCTACTATCATATTGTGCAATATGATACATGCTCGCATTATCTTTCCTATTTTTGTCTTATCCCAAGTAAGCGCGGGATTTTTGACAATCGCAAAGCGAGCTTGCAAGACCCCAAACGCACGCTCGACATCTTTCCTGGCAGATTCTTGACATTGAGCAAATAATGAAGCTTTTGGACCTTGTGGAAGTGAGATTGATTGGATGAAAGTTGCCCATTTCGGATATATGCCATCAGTGAGATAGTAAGCCATATTGTACTCTCGTCCATTGACAAAGTAATGGAGTGTCGGAGCTCGACCTTCTAATATATCATTAAAAACTGGTGAGCGGTCAAGAACATTGATATCGTTTAAGGTACCTGGTGGTCCGAAAAATGCGTGCCAAATCCAGAGGTCTTGTGAAGCCACAGCCTCTAAAACGATTGTAGGTTTTCCAGATCCACGTGAATACTGCCCTTTCCAAGCTGTAGGGCAATTCTTCTATTCCCAATGCATACAATCAATGCTTCCTACCATTCCGGGAAATCCGCGTGCTTCTCCTTGATTGTGTAATCGTTGGAGATCCTCTGGTGTAGGCCTTCTTAAGTAGGTATCCTCAAACAAATTTATAATTCCATCCACAAATATTTCCAAACATAGCATTGCGGTGCTTTCACCGAGGCGGAGGTATTCATCCACTGCATCAGCTGCACAACCATGTGTCAGCATACGAATGGCTGCTGTACACTTTTGTAGTGCAGACAGACCCAACTTTCCCGTAGCATCTGGTCTTTGTTGAAAGTATGATACTTGATTGGATAGTGTATCAACAATACGCATGAACAATGGCTTGTTCATTCTGAAACGACGTCGGAACATAGGTTGAGAGTAAGTTGGATTGTCACTGAAATAATCATTCCATAAACGTGTGTGTCCTTCCTCATGTCCTCTTTCGACATAAGATCATTTGAGCCTTGAACTTGTTGCCTCTTCCTGATGGCCATAATTATCTATGCCTTCTTGGATTAGAGTTTGAAATTCTTCATTAAAAATTTGATCAAATTCTTCTTGTAAATTTGAAGATGACATGTTACTATGTCGATGTGTCACTGCTTCAAAATAAAAGATGCAAGATTAGTACTTAAATCATATAATATAAAACCAAATTAAAATTTTAAGGAAATGATATGATTTACAAAAAAAAACCAATCAACAACATTTTCTTTATGTTTATCTACTTCATTATGATTTCTACAAAAAAATTAGAATTAACACGTACAAGATTTAGAGTTTAAACAAAATAAAGATTATTTTTTGTACAAAAACATGATTTCGTAAAATCTGTCTATAAGTTATTTCATAAATTTTCTTTTAAGAATATTATCATCCAATTTTCATTAAACACTAATTTTATAATTTTCGGCTCAAATAGTTTCGTAGTTTCTAAATTTCTTGAAAATTAATTAGTTAACACTATATTTGATGATAAAACTAATACAACTTAAATGATGTGTTCGTGAATCGATCTATCGAATCATTCGATCTATGAATTTAAATCAATTAGTGGGTTAATCCGCTTAATCTAAATTTGATAAATTCATAGCTTAATCAAATTCATATAGTTCATGATTTAATTAACACTCAAATTAATAGCTCCGATTAATCCGCATAGGTTCTACGTTCTTACTTAGTGTCTTTACCAATTTTTTGAACAATGGTTATACTACAAAGAATCTGAATATTCAATGCTTAAAAGTGTAAATTTGATACATAACAGAAATACATTAGAAAGAATTGTATATTACCGTTTTAACAAAACCAAACGTTTGTACAAATTGGCGTGAACTTTGTTGAGACCAAACCTTCACAAACCTTGGCGTGAACTTTGATGAGAACAAACCTTCAGAGACCTGCAGAAACCAACAGAGCAAACTCTCACGGAATCAGTTGCTAACTAAGAAAGTTGTCCTGATGACAATGAAGTTGTTACATTGTGAGTTTATATAGAAAATTCATTGCAATTATACAAGTGGGAGAAAAGTACAAGTGGGGGAAAAATACAAATGAAACAATACAAATTACATCTGACATGATACAAGTTGTTAAAAGCAAACAAATTACAGGGTGAAATAATACAAGTGGGATAAGACAATGACATTGTCATTGTTGTCTTGTGCCGACAACAACTCACAGCTTTGATCAATTATCAAAAATCTCAGCAATGAGCTTCTCCTTCAGCTTGATTTCAGACTCAGAAAGCTCAGCTTTGCCTATAAGACTGTTTAGAAGGCGCTCTCTGGATAACATTTTGGTTGCAGCTATGTCTTTCTGCTTTATCTCCCACAGCCCCTCAAACTTTAACAGGGAACTAGCTTCATTTGATTCACTCTTTTTTGCTTTTCCTTTGGATTGCTTAACACCAGGAGGTCGAGAACATCCTTCTTCCCCAACATGAGATGTTCGATTTGAACTTGAGGAGTATTTGCCACCCGCATCTAGCTTAGTTCTTTTGGAGCTTTCATTAGTGTTTAAGGTACACCATTTCTGATCATGCCGAAGCTCCAACCAGCAATGGTTAAGGGTAAACTTCCCATTATGATCGTTTGAGTAGAACTGGTAAGCCATTTGGAGAACATCATCCTCTGACTGGCCACTACTTCTCTGACGAGAAGCTTGGCTGTAGCAGCCTACGAACTTGTTGACACTTTCATTGATTTTTCTCCATCTCTCCTTACATTGGCTGGCCCCTCTCGTTGGTTTACCTGCTACTACTGGATTGCTGCATAGTAGGCTGCAATTCTCTCCCAAAAGGCACGAGCCTTTTACTGATTCCCTATGATTGGATCTTTGCTGGTGTTTAACCAAGCATTGATCAGGAGAATATCTTCAGGGGGAGTCCATCTACGTCTAGCTTCTCTTGAGTTCTCATCTAAGTTTTGGGCCTCACTATATTGGCTACTATACTCACGGATTTGTGATGACCTAATTTGGATAAGAGGGGAAAAAGAAAGATGAGTTTCCTGATTATTACTCTCTTGTTGGCTACTCAAGAGGTCCATAAAGTTTGGAGGAAAATTATAGGGATTGCTAGAACCCATAACCTATTCTAAGGAAAGATAAACACAAGAAGAACTGGGAGTACAAGTATTCTAACATCTCACTATAAATAGCAAATAGATCATTGTCTACGTTATGGGTTCTCCTCAGTCATAGAGATACTTGAGTAACTTTTTGAAAACTTATTGTTAAGTTCCAGTGAAAGCTAAACTAACATGTAGCTTTGATGCCTTCCACCAACGTGAAGTTGAAAAGAAGCACCATGTGAAACTGGTCCTGCCCTGTCTCCATCATGTTCAGACTGCACAACAAAAAAACAAAGCATCTGTCAATACAAAAAAATTCAAAAAACAATGATTCTATGAAAACAGTCTCTTTGACTATGGTAACCATGCCTTTGTAAATGCTAGTTATGTTTACCAAACGACAAATAGTTGGCTCTTCTACACTATTATATCTATTGCCTATCAATGCAACACTAGTATATCTATTGACAAACAAACCAAAACCACGAACAAATAAGAAAAAGGTTCTGTGATGATGACTATGCTAATCAAAACAGAACCAAGACTGAACTAATTGGGAACAGAAACTGTAAAATCTAGGCTAGTTAATGGATAACTCAAGTCAGAGCAGAGCAAAAATCTTATCTAAAATGACGTTTAGGCACAGTAAGATATTTGTTATTTCTCCTTCTTTTTTATAAGCTAAAACTTACGTCGATGATTAGGTCTTCAACACTATTAAACCTAAGGACTCTCAAATGCAAGGATAGAAATTGTAGGTCCGCAGCATGGATTAAGCAGTCACTTTGTAAGCAGAACCAAGAACAAATAAGATAATGAAACAAAAACTACACTATGATAACCAAAACATAACCAAGAACTACGATACTCCAAAAAAGAACCAAGAACTATGATAAGCTAGATGAGGACTATGATAAGCAAAAACAGAACCAAGAACAAATAAGAAAATGAATTGTGATATGGACTATGATAAGCTCAAAATGTTCTCAAAAATGTTCCTAGCATTACTGTCCAATCAGGGATTCTTTTAACCACAATCTTAATTGCTCAAATATTGAAAATGATAACATTAGCTGATATATCATTTTAGAAGAGAGTAAAATGACCTTCTCCAAATACAAATGATACCTGAGCCAACGAAGTATTTTCTGCGTTCCATTATGACCATTGCTGCAATAAACTTTCCAGCTTCTGCTTGCTAGCTCTGAAAAATGAAGTCCATAAAGTATCAAAACAATGGTAAAGTATTTAATCAGCATTCCGATTTAAAAGCACATAAGTAAACACCACTTCATATAACTCTTTTGTTCATCTAACCTCGTTAAGTGCTTATATGTAACATGGACTGTCGGCTGCTTTTCATCAGACCATGTTCGTGATCTTTTAACACCCGCTTTACCCGACATGAGGAATTAAGGAAAAACAGAAGAAGAAACAAAACATAGGTATCACAAAAATTACAGAAACATTTAATAAGCATAGTGGCAAGACTCTTTATGCATGCGACCTTCACCAAAGAATAGCAAAAGAAGGATACAACTAACATCCAAATTGGTGTTGTGAATAAATGTCTCCTTTTGGATACTCATTTTCTCATCCTCAGATACCATTTTCACACAAAACTGTGAGCTATCTAATCCTTAAACAACTTCACAACCACCCATAAAAATACCCTGTCAAAAGAAACAGACAATATCAAACCTTCAACAAAATCTATCAAAATCAAACAACCTTCAACTAAATCTCGTCACCAACCCTAAACTCACATGCAAGAGATTCAAAACATACAATGATTATCAAACATGCAAGAGATTCAAAACTCCAAGACGAGCTGGAAATGAAGATTTAATCGATCTAGATACTCACAAGTTCTAATGAAATTGAAATTAGATATCGATCCCAAATTGGACAATAATTTAACACAATCAAAGAACAATAACAATAGAATTAGAGATCGATTAATACAATATTCGAAGATCTAACCGGCAAGAAGAAGAATCAAGAAGAAGAATTGAGAAATCGCATACCCTAGTGATCTCTCCTGAGATTTGCAACGAAGAAGACGAGATTGGGTAATTGATAATCAGAGAGTCAACATTTCCCCTTCACAAAGATTCTTCGAAATCGATTAATCGATTTGAAATTCGAAATCAGAAGAGTTTTTTTGTCTCGGGTTTTTTGGAAAAGAAGAAAAAAACGAAAATGTAATTTTTGGGCAATTGAAGAAAAAAATTAAACTTTTTTACCTTCAAATTAGAGCATGACACGTAAGGTGTCTCCTGAGTGTCTTCTGTGTCTCTGCAGAGACACGGGTCTTAACTTTTTTCTCCTTTTTTATATTATTTAAAGTTAAGACACTCCATTTTTTGTCCGATGGAGATGGTCTAATATTTGCTTACTATTTGGGGGAGCCAAGGTGAATGCATTTTTTCTCTCTGCATAGACACACCTCTGTTAATGAAGGATAAAAGATAAAATTTCACTATTTTTTGAATATGTGTAAAAACCTTAAACTACACTTATAATAAAAGAGAAAGAGTAGTTTATAATAATAAAAAATTATCTCCTACGTTTATTAATAGTATAATAACTAAACCGGTGGATTTTTGGTGTTGAATAGAGGCGGCAGTTCGATCTCCGCGGTTATTACGCATATGTGGGAAAGAATTCCTATAGCTTTTTAAGCTTGAGAATGACGGTCGGAGGCAGCTTCTCTGGCTGTCCGAAGAAGCTTCCGTGCCGCCAGATGTATTCTAATATGTTGGAGCGGTTCCGTTTTCGCGTTAATCTACGAAGAAGTTGTAAGCGTGTTTTTTCTTGAAGTTTTGAGGAGGATCTCAAATGGGGTTTGCTTGTGGCAACTAAAATGGGACTCGTGAATGTCCGAGCTTCACCGTTCAGAATCAATGTTTCTTCATATGAGTTCTACTGGATAGTTTCGCTTGTATGTCCTTTTTGCTGTATTTTGGTCCATTTTTATGTATTTATTGTTTCTTAGTCTTTGTGGTAGATTTTCAGTATTTCTCTCTTTTTTGTTTCCTTTATAACTGTCACAAACTTTAAAATGGTATAGTTACTTCACATTTTACAAAAAAAAAAAAAACTAAACCACTAATTTTTACATTATTACCTCTGCCGTCTTTTAAATTATTTGTCACCATAAATTTCAAATACTACATTAAATTTTGTAGGAGTGCACTGCAGACTCCAATCACCATGCATCCTACGCGAGATGGTTAGTAGACCGTTAAAACGAACATCTATGTATATATGCACACATGCAATTTTGTATATATATGAGTTGGTGCTCTTTTAATAGTTGAAAAGACTTGGGCATACCAAGTAGTCAGTGTTTTGTTGGCTTCTGTCAAGGTATCTTTTGTGCTTTTCATTTTCTTTTTGAGCTTTTTTTTTCCCATTTTTCCACTCTACAATTAATTATTTGAATCGTCTTTTCTAAAAATGTTGACATAAAAAGAATAGTATTTTCTAAAATTTTCTTATCCAACTTGGTTCTTTCTCCCCAAAAAAATGTCCTTAGAATGAAACTTTCTGCGATAATTTACAAATTTAGCATCCAATGGCCAATTAGGGGATGTATTCCTCGTAATGATTATCAACTTAACGTTAGCATTAAAATTCCAACTTGTTCATTTATACTTTTTGGTTCTAATTTATAATGATTTAAGATTTGAAATTTAATTTTAATTTTGAAAATATATATATATACAAAATCATTCAAAGTTTAAAAAAACGCACAATAAAATATAAGAAAAAGTAAAAAGAACTTGGAGGTAATCCTCGAGGTTAGCTTCTGAATATCTCTTATTTTTAAAATAATATAACTCTAATTATCCGGAAAAAAAAATACTCACCAAAGTCATACCTTCCATTTAAATTGATGAACTTTTAGAAATAAACCTAAGTATCATAAATTTTTTATGAGTTATTTCTTTAATTATTTTCCTATATTGGTTTATGGTTTATATATCGAGTGATTAATTTATGTGTTTAAAAAATAATTAATTAGTCATGATGAAATTAGGATTCTTATTCTATTTGTAATATTTCGATTTCTGATTTTTAATAGAGATTTTGTATAATATGATTTTTTTGATAATTTCTGTTTAAAAATCACCGAATCCACGTAGCCAACCCCTCAAAATGTCTCACAAATACACACACTTCTAACTGTTATTAATTTTTCTTTTTTTTGTTAAAACATTTCTAACTGTTAAACTCGATATAAAAATCGTTCAATAACATTTATAACCAGCACCATGGGCTTATCGATCTGAAAATATTTTCTATTTTCGCTCTGTTTAAACCAATCAAACCCTAGGTAGCTAATGGTATTGATTATCAATAACCGAAGGGTCCGCGTTGAATTGATAACACGCAATGTTGTATATGACCCGCATGTCGATATTGTCACACTCATAATAAAGCCAAACAAAAACGTAAATCTAAAAGCAACAATTCGAAGACATGATTAAATGAGCAGTCCGTTAGTCCAAAGATTTTCATGTCTATCTATGTCTAGTCCCATCTCTTTTTATTTGTTTGCATGCATGTATCTAACCAAAAAAAATCTAACTTCCTTTCCACGTAGACATTAAAATGCATTCATACGAAACGATCTAAGAAACGACGGAGAGCACTCAAAATCGGAAACTAGCAGCAACCCTAAAGTGATTAACATGCAGACACTTCTACGCTACAGGATCCGCATAATACTCTCGTCATTTTTGTTCGCCACGTACAAATACAAAAATATATAAAAACACAAAGACATGTACAGAATCTATAAGAGATCGATTGATTGATGAAATTATTATTTCTTTTGTCTGTTATAAAAACTATCACTGCCCATGTCTCCCTTCTCGTCTTTTCTTTTACTAGAGTTGATTTCATTTGTTCCCTACATTATTGCTGAGCTAGTTGCAAACTAATAACTATAGTGAGTAGAGAACTATTGCCTTTTATTGCTGTTACATATAAAATTACTTGATTATATGTTTAGAGTATCAGCCGACAAAAGAAATATTAGAAGTATCATTGGTATATGAGCTTCTATGTTTTATATCGATATATTCGATCGAGTTTTAGGGAAAGCTCGCTAAAGAAAAAGATATCACAATTGCATACGTTACAGTTCGAATAGTCTTTAGTAACATCATGTGTTTTAGATCAATTAGTTTCAATGCATTGCAGATACTTGTGTTTTCTATTGTAGAATAGTCAGTGTCGGCTTAGTATGGAGTGGAGGGCTGGTAGTACAACCGTCCCGAGGCCCAACTCCGGATCCTATAAAAATGGGAGTCTTAATTTCTTTTTACTATATAGATTCGATCTCGTTAACCTCTTTTTACTATATAGATTCGAATTCGCGGTACACCGCGAGTCAATTACTTTTTTAATATAATTTTGTAATTTTTTTTACTATTTTTAAATATTTTTATTTTTTCATATACTTTTAATTTGTTTAATATATATTTATAGTTTTTTGTTTTTTTATTGTTTATAATATATTTAACGCGCTTTCAACATCGAATTGTTTTATTTTCATGTAGCAATAGCAAATTTTTGTTATTTGAATCAAACCTACACCAAATGAATCATGTTCTTTACTCTCCTTGAAACAATTTAGAGCAAATCCTATCGAATTAGATATTAAATTAATCAGAATTAAAAAAAAATTCTAACTAACTGAAAACCATCACAATTGTCAATCCTATGTATAATTAATTTCAAGCACATAAATAAATACCCTCATTACAATTTAAACTTGAAGAGAATGTGATTCTAATCCTATTTATTGTTTACGATTTAATATTTTGTGTTCAGTTTTCGAGATAATATATATATATATATATCTATATTTTAAATTTTGTTTGTTTAGTTTTTATAATTAATTTTCTTTTAGTTATGTACTTTCAACTTTATAAATTTGTAAGATGTTAGAGTTGTTATTTGTTTAACGTAAATATACCCATTTTAATCTTTTGTAAATAGTTCTAATATTGAAGATATATATTATATGATTAGTTATCCAATACTTATCTTAAACATGTATATTTTGGGACGGAAACATGTTTTGTCCCGTACTCGTCTGGAAATTTCCATTATGTAACCGATCACTGTTATATAATTATCCGATTTAGATTGATTATTTTAGTATATTGTATTAAAATAAAATTTAATAAGTAAATTTTAATTATTATAAATAAATAGTTCTAATATATATATATATATATATATTATTTATTAGTCTATATTATAAAATTAGTTATCCAACATTTATCTTTGATCTATCCATTTTAGGACAAAAATCCATCATGTTCCGTATCCGTCGGAAATTTTATATCTTGTACACAATTCTTTTTATATAATTATAAGTTTTGAATATGATTATTTTAGTCCAACGGTTAATGGATTGAGTGAAAAAAGGGATACCCGTATAAACATTTTACCAACCCGTTGATCATTATGACCCAATCAATGTTTTAGATTATTTTGAATCTCATTTCTATTCTTAATGTATTAAAAAAATTAGTAGTATATCGTTAGTATTTTGAATCATTTTGGTCATTTTTTATAATATGACTATGAACTATTGTCCAATTGTTTTAACCAATGTGGAACATTGAACAAACATAATTTGTTATTCATCGATTGAATAATATTTTTTTGTTTTTAAAAATTCGAATCACAACATATGTATAAAAAATTAAAAAATTTATTAATTATAAAAATTATATAATAATTCAAAATAATTTATATGTTAGTATTTTGAATCATTTTGGTTATATTTTATAATATGACTATGAACTATTGTCCAAAATTTTTAACCAATGTGGGACATTGAACAAACACAATTTGTTCTTCATCGATTGAATAATATTTTTCTGTTTTTAAAAAATCGAATCATAATATATGTATAAAAAATTAAAATTTTATTAATTATATAAATTATATAATAATTCAAAATAATTTATACATAAGATCAAATAAAAGTAAAAGGAGAATCATAATTAGGTAGAAAGATTTTAGGAAATTTAAAATTAGTGTTAGTTTTCATACTATTGAATTTGAGATTGTTTGAATATAGGAATAAATAAAGCTATGAAGAAAGAGAATTATGTTTATTAATTATTTAATTTATTGTTTAATTTAATGATAAATAGTGTTTGCATGTAAGGCTAAAAATACTTCTGATAAAAATACTTTTAATAGTGTTTGGATGCTAAGATAAGAGTGCCTCTCTTTTAATAGTATAGAGGTTATGTAATTTGGATTTTAATAGTGACATACAATTTCAAATCCAATAATAAAATTGTTCCATTTGAATTTGGGTATAAGATTTGAGGTATCTAAACATTAGTAAAATATGGAACAAGAATTTTAAAAGGTGTGTTCTCCTTGTATATAACTGGACCATACTTGACAAAAAAACTCAAGTTTTGTTAGAACCAAATTTTAATGTGTATCATAACATAGTGTATTCAGAATTAGGTTCTTCAACCCTATCTCTATCATCATCATCGGCTGACTGCATATTCTCCTTAAATGCACCATTCACCATCTCAACATTTTCTACACCAACATCTACTTCCGTTCTATCTCCTACATTATCAGCAACATATGGTTTGTTAGTACTACCATAATCATAAATTTTTTTCCGTGTAAATACCAAATCTTATACCCCGGCATAAACTCATTGCTATACAAGTGATGCCAAACTAACTCTACCTTAATATTATGAGAATTTCGGTAAATTGAACATGGACATTTCAACTTACCACTTTTTTTGGTTCATGGTTGATTTTCGGCCACTTCCATGAATTCGCATATCCCTTGTGCATACTCGTCGTTCAATAAGTTCGACTCCATATCTTTCATTTCTGCATCCATCTATGATCGAAAATAATTTGAAGAAAATATAGTTTCGAATGAATTGTATGGTATTGTATTGTATTGTGAATGAATGGAGAAGGATGGAAACATATATATAAGATCGCTGGTCGTCGGAATGTTCGAAATTCTAACGGCTACAACAACAGCTATATTAACGTTCGTATTTTCCGACGAATTTTTGAAATTAACCGCTACAACAACGGCTACAACAGTAACAATAACGTTCTTAATTTCTAATGAATTTCCGACGGATCTGTCAGAGACAGTCGAAAATCCGTATACCATCAGAAATTTTTAACAGATTCTTGTCCGTCAGAAATTCTGTCTATTTGCGGCAAGCTTTCTTGTAGTGCACATTCCCAAAATTTTAAATTGAATACCCTTTATAAAAAGAAAAAACACAAAAAAAAAACTAAATAAGATGATGATGATGGTGGTGTTATAATGATTCGTATGTTATGCAATGAGTTGATATCGTTAGTTCAATCGTATTAGCTGATCATCCAAAAGGTATCGTTTTTCAAAATTCTAAACTCGAAGACATGATGAAAAAAGAATTAATTACCAATACTCTTTTAGTTTTGTATCCGATATAATTATGGGTCTAAATCCATAATTACGTGGTTAACAACAAAATTTTGGCATGCAATAAGAGACTTGAGGTATTAGGACCAATCAAAATTTTGAAATCGATACGACAACAAAAGTCATAATCTGTCACTTTTCGTCGAATCGGCGACCCATCTCATGCTTTTTTCATGTCTACTTCAGTACAATGCAAACATTATTATGTTATCTATATATACACAGATAGTGCTTATTATGCATGTATGCATAATCGCAGTCTCAGATTAATATTTTTCGATTAGGACTTAGGATAACTAACATATACAAAATCATCTTAATCAGCGCATTGTCCGGTTTTCAAAACTGCTATAACTCAACAATAAAACATACTATGTAAAGAAAAATTATTGATTTTAATGTTCAATACACTAAATGAATCCTATTAAAATAACAACCACAATCTATTTCATATTCTTACCAGTAAATGAATTTAATCGGTTATATCTTTGAAGTAAATAATCAGTTATGATTAAGCATCAAAAAATAGTCTAGTGATTTGTATTAGCGTTGTTTACGTGTCATTAGTTCGCATAATATATGTGTTCAAAAAAAAAAAAATTTTGGCTCTGAATTTTAATCATACGCCTCTGACAGTTTTTTCAACTTTATTACGACGATTTAGATATTAACTAAGCAAATTGGTTTGGATATATAAATGGCAATTTGGAACTAAATGAAAAATTCTTAAAAGAACAAGATATTGTATAAAAATAAGGGAAGTGGCTGACGAGTGAGAGGGTAGCTGCCGGAGAAATGGATCGGCCGACTGACAAAAGTGGGGCCCAACGGTGGGTTGGGTTGGAAGCGGACGGTGAAGCAAACCCATATGGCTATGTTCGATGATGTCCCCACCACATCTCTCTTCATTTTGATTTCCTTGTCTCATTTGTCAACGAGAAATACCACTCGATACAAATATAATACACATTAGTTTTATTTAATTTCTTTTCAAATGTAAATATAATTTGTTATCTTTTAATATCGTTTGTCTTGTTTTTGTTAGGAGAAATTTTGGTAGCGGATGTCACAATCAAGTTTTTAATTTATTATGTCTTTTATAAGATATCTAACAATAAAAAATAGTTAACAAAAAAAAAACATTTGGGGTCACTCCATATTTCATTAAGAAAAACTAGATGTAACATTAAACTATTCACAAATTATATTAGTAACCTCTTCTTTGTGGACAATTTTTTTTTCTACCCGTTCAATTATTTGGTATTAATTGATTCAATATCACGATATTATATATATATATATATCGCAGATTTCATAGCTTGAATTAAAACAAAATAAATGCAATTTTCATTTAAAAGAAAAAATATATTTCACGTAAAATGTATTATCTTACATAAAAAAATAAAACAATACATCTAAGAGCATGCACAATGGAAATCCATGAATGTGTGTCTTAACAATTTTTAAGATTAAATTTAATATAAATTTAAGTAAAGGTGTCTTATAACCCAACATTTATGTCTTCAGCAAGACACAAATCTTAGTTTTATTCTGTTTTTTCATTAAATTTTATTTTAAAATATTGGGAAGACACATGCTTGAGTCTCCATTGTGGATGGTCTAAGGGATGAAGATCTTGAAATTTGTATCTTATGTACTCTAACTATACATGAAAGCTGTGTATAGTCAGAGTTGGTGAGTCTTCAAAACTCTAACTATACACAGTTTTGGTGAATCTTCAAAACTCTGACTATACACAGTTCAAAACTCTGACTATAAGGTAATCAACCTCAGTAACATGTAGTTGGTGAGTCTTCAAAAGTGTGTGGTGAGCTACCGAATTAGAATCTAACTTCAGATGGGAATATTGATGGAGAACCCAAAACCAGAGCTGCAAAACCTTACATTTACTGTGACCGTGTTGAGGAGGCGTTTCACCAAATGTTGATTGACAATAACGCGAACCCAATACTGTTTGGAAGGGACGCACCACATGTCTTCATCAGCACTGATGTTGAAGATATATTATGTTAAGGTTAACCGACTAATTAAGTCGTTTTTGGGTCAGTGGAAAATTCTGATCTTTTGAATTCGAGTTTACTTGGAAAAGATTATAACTTTTATAAGAGAAAATCTATATAAAGCCTTGCTTGGTAAGGGAGACTCTTACCCTTGGCCCATAATTTTCTTTATAACAAAAAAACAAAAAGTTAACGACCACTCAAACTGAAAAATTGTAGACATTTGTCTCTATATATAATCTTATCACTTATATATAATAACAACAACAAGAGAAACATTCTCTAAAAATATTTTGTTCATAACAAACCATTATTATTTTTCAGAATTTGTTTTTTGAAAGTTTTGTATACTGACTTTGTACTTTCAATTGAATAAAGTTATTGGATAGAAAAAAAAAAACAGAACCATTATTATTTGTTAAAAGAAAATATATTGTTGTCAAATGATGTCCTAGCTAGTGAAAAATGTATGTACTACTGATCTTTTATTCTCTTCCAACTTTTCCGAAACGATGAATTCATTTATTTGTTCGAGACTTTTTTTGACAAACGACTATTCTATTACTCAAATTTGAAGTGGTGTGGCAAGTCACATTGAAATAAAATAATCTACAAAGAAATCTACTCTAGTAGAAGATCTAGCAACACGAGCCAAGTGGTCTGCCTGATTGTTTGATACTCGAGGCTTCAAACAATTATGCCCGAAAACAAAAGTTCATATCACACTCAACAAATCGGAAATAGTCATTAGTACGACACTAACATATAAAATGGAGAAACACAAAATGTTGTTAAAAAGAAATGAATTAAAAATTTGAAAATGGAAGAATTGAATCAAATTGATATAAACGGGCCCTACTTTGGTTTGCTTATAAACTATGCCCAAAACAATGTCCAAAAGTAGAAGAAATTGGTTTCAGAGAGAAGCTAAAAGGAAGAGTAGGCAAAATGAACCATATTCGTATTGATGGGCCAAAGAAAAATTTTAATGGGTCTTACGGAACACGAAATCGTCAGAAATTACATATCCGGATTTTGGGCAAATGGATCAAAGGTTAATTCGTTTCATCGGTTGTTCCTTTTGGTTTAAAGGAATTTTGAGGTTTTATGGATGTTTCATTGGTTTCTTCAGATTGAGATTAATTGAGACTGCAACTAATCATCATAAAGTTGAAACTGAACTGGTTTTATTTAAGTCTTAGTTAATGACATTAGAACCGAGTGAAAACTAAACAGTTATATATATATATAATCGAACTATAAATATATACTGATGATTTAAACTTTTTTAAATTTTTTAAAAGAAAAATCGGGTGTTCTAAGTTTTATAGTTTTTTTGTAAAATCCTCCAGACTTATTTGCCTAAAAAGTTTTCGATTTTAATTAATTTAAACCAAAGATTGGTCTGATTTTAATATATGTTCTACATAAATAATTTGAGTTTCAATTTAAATTTTGAGAAAACACCTTATTTTATAGTACTACTAAATTAAGAGAGCTTATCAATTACTGAAAAGAGAGTGACCAGAGAAATTTAAAGATTAAAAATCATGTTCTCATAAAAAAAACAAGTATTTAAAAACATATAACTTGTAATTTTTAGAACCGGTTTAGAATCGGTTTTTGTGGTTAACATATAATTTTAAGACAGTAAACCCGAGTCTGTGGATTCTGAGGTTTCGAACTTTCAATTCAAAGAGATATAGATCTGTAACTTTTAATTCAGGGATATATAAATTCGAAACTTAGTTCGGATAGCTATTTAAATCAAAGTCTAAGTTTCTGCTTTATCTGATACTATATGATAGTTCAGAAGAGGAAATAGATCATCGTCCCTTCTTTCTTCTTTTTAACAGTCTCTTGGTCTTTCCCTATATACCAAAAACATAACATAATACACAACTCTTATTCCTCCTCGTAATAATAATCTTCGACCCGACAGCTCGGCTCGGCTTGTTAGGATACGAGTATTCTCCTCCCTCACATAATTTTGTCTAATATCACCCTGCATATGTAGAATCTCTAAGCTTTAAGCTAGAAAAACGTTATCAAAAGAGGAACATACTAGTTTCGTACGTCAGGATTTATACGGTAACATTTCAAAAATTAAAGTCTTTTTTTCTTTGAAAATAGTTCATTAAAAACAAAATCAATAGTTAATCTTTTTCTTTGCTTCAAGTAACATGTCATCTACATACCACAACAAATATATGTATTCACAGGAAATTGAGATGTTTGTTGAATAAATAAGATTTTGAAGAAGGAAGAAAGAAAGAAATATTATCACGAGGTCGCGTGCATGGATCTCACGTGCGGTGATTCTTCTCTCCCAAAAAAAACAAGAATTCGTGTTCCGATTGCCGAGCTTGGAGGTTCTCTCCGGTGAATCCAGTGCCAAGAGAGGGTACTCCGCCTTTTGGTAACCCCGGCGCTTCAATTGGGGAAGGGTATTTCACGCCGACGACTTTTGGAGGTTAACCATGGCTTTGCGGCGGTGGGGCTCGGCGTTTAGGTAAGAGCGGCGTGAGAGACTCCGTTTTTGCTCTTGCAAAGGCGCTTTGGAGGTGGTTGGTTTGGCAAGCGGAGTGGTAGATCTAGGGTCGCGTGGGTGCATGAAGGCTAGTGGTCTTGCGGGGGATGAGTTGCCGGATGTCGTCACTTCAGGCTTCAGTTTCTTCTTGGGGATGGCGGTATCGCGCCATTGTGATGTTTTCCCGGTGGCTCATCGTCCAATTTTCCTCTCCCCCTCGTCAGACTGCTCTTCCCATGGACTCGAATAAGTTTCTTTGCGGTTGTGTTGCCGTCTCTTGTTCATCCGCCGGCTAGTTGGGTGGTGTTTGGTTGAGGGTCATGATTTAACCATTCTAGCGGAGGTCCTGTTCCGCTCCCGGCGTTGGTCCTATATCGCTGGATTTAGTCGAAAGTTTTCTATTCCGACACGGCATTGGGTGAGGTTTTAGCTCTCGGAGGAGGTCTTCTTTTCCGTCTCTTGCCTCGTCGGAGGTCTTATGTTCCGGCAACTTGGCTTCAAGCAACACTGTGGTCCTGGTGGCTGAGTTTCTCTAATGCTAGGTTAGGGTGGTCTCGGCGGCATAGTTTCTTTGTTGCTTAGGGTTAGAGTGTTCCCGGTTTGTCTCGGGTTTAATCAGGCCCGGTCCGCTTTTAGATTTTAATCAGGTCCAGTCCGGTTTTAGATTCCATTAGTTTGTTTTGGTTATAATTCCTAACCAGCCTTAACCAGGTTCCATTAAATTAAATTATTAAAGGAAGCTGAGCCAATTACATTTGAACATTTGTCACTTGAATTTTTTTTAATTTTTTGAAGATCTTCTCTACGGAGAACCCTATTTTGTCCCTCCTCTTTTGTTATTATTTTTTATGTTTTAAATAAGGTAAAACTCATGTTCTAAAAATCTTCGCCTAGCTCCGATTATTTTCCGTTTAATTTCTATGTCCACTCTCGTCCTCCGACTAGCGCCTAATCGCTAGGTCCACCTTCGCCGCCAGTTAATTTTTTTTTGTTATTCAGACATTTAGATTGAGATTTTGTGATATTTTACAATAACTTATGTTCAAAATTTTAATAAAAATCATAATTTTTTTTTTAAAATGTTTTTATGTGTTTACTGCAATTTTAAAAACAATATTATAGAAAATTTTAATTATAATAGATTAATATATTTTAAAAACATTAAATAGTCTTAAAACTATAAAACTAATCCCCGATTAATCCTTGTTTAATCTCCGATTTATTGGTTAGGCGCTAGGCCCACCCTTACCGCCCGACTAGCGCCTAGCGATTTTTGGAACATTGGGTAAAACTTATTGAGAGACTTAATGAGGATGTTTAAAGAGTATTCAAAAAACATGTATTTGCCACATCTTCTTAAATAATGAGTGTATAAAAGTCATTTTATTAGAAATAATTAGATATTTAACTGAAGATTTTGAGTTTTTATATTATTAATACATCAGCGTCATTGGTTATGAAACCTAATTGTTCAAAAAAAGTTGTTTAAATTATCTGTTGTTATTTTTTTGTTTAGTAATGTTTTGAAACCTTGTAGCTGTAGGCCTGTAAAGTTAGATGTTTCCGAATGATTTTATATTATAAAATAATACGTTAAGTTGCATGTAAATAATTTTAAAATCTTAGCAGGGTTTAGTCATTGGTCAATTCATATCAACTCTTCTTTAATTTAGCTTTTTGGCTTTGCATTATTAAGACATTTTCTTATTATGAAACCTTTGCCAACTGTTTTCTCTCAAGCCAAATTAGCTTAGGCAAAAATCTCGTATATATTATTTGAAATCGAGCAAATTGTTTCTGTTCTACAAATTGGTTATTTGGTCGGTTTTTTTGTGTCCCTATAATTTTGTACACCAACAGAGTTTTAGTTAACCTGTAAAATTGTAGAATAAGATTATAATATCTATTTATATTAGTTGACATCAAGTGTGTCTAACACCATCTCCAACCGGAGACGGCAAACAGCAAAAATAGCGTCAAAGACCTCCAACCCGAGGTCAAACTCCACACCAAACGCCATTTTTGAAAATTCTTGAACAGTGCGGCACCATATTTGGCGTACCACTGCTCACCACGCCAGACGGCAAATTTGGCGTCGGCGACTTCTCCAACAGGAGATGGCAACGCCAAATGCCAAATCTGATGTTTTCAATTTAAATTTTTTTGTTTTGTTTTTCTTTGCAGATCCGGTGGCGCCTTGAAGAATTCTGGCGATTCGGAACTACTTGTGGCCGGATCGGTGAGAATAACGGATGAAATTGAAACCGTTTGCGCCGGAGAAATATTTGGTCGGAGAGAAGAAGAGAAACAGATGTTTGATCGGAGAGAAGAAGAGAAACAGATGTGTGATCGAAGAGAAGAAGAGGAAGAGAAAAACAGAGAATTCGTCGTCGGTTTGATCGGAGAAAGTGACGGCCGGAGGTACCAATCTCATCGGAAGCTTAACGGAGAAGATGAAGTCGGTTGTAATTTTTTTTTTTAACCGGTTAAGAGTTAAAAGATTAAAGATTAAACCGAGATTTAATTTGAGATTAATTAAAATGGTTAAGAGTGGTTTGAGATTAAACCGAGAATAATTAAAACCGGTTAAGAGTGATTTAAGATTAAACCGAGATTAAATTTGGTTAAACCAATTAATGATTGATTTGAGATTAAACCGAGATTAAACCTATGTTAAACCGGTTAACCATAATTAAGAGTAAACCGAGATTATACCGAGATTAAACCAAAATTAAGCATAATTTACATTAAACCGAGATTAAACCAAGATTAAGCATACTTTACATTAGATCGAGATTAAACCGATATTAAACCGAGATGGATAATAAAAACCGAAAATGATTAATTATACATTACATTGAGATTAAACAGAGTTGGATAATACAAACCGAGTAGTAAATAATACATTAAACCGACATAAAACCGACTAGGACAATAGACACCGAGTGGTGAATGAAACATTAAACCGATAACACTAAAACAAACATTAAACCAACATTATAAGAAACATTAGACCAATAGTAAAAGAAGCATAATCTAAAACCCGGAGAAATTATTTCTAGTTCCGCTTAGCAAATCACAGTACTTGGAGTAATCTTGAGGGTCACTTGGTGATATTTCATCTTTTCCTTGAGTTTGATCGTTTTGATAACGAGATGCATGATACTGGCTGTGAGAACTTTCTCCGGTTCCTTAAGTGTGATCGTTTTCATGATGAGATGGACGATATTGGCTGTGAGAACCTTCGCCGGTTTCTCCATATTCGTTTCTTTGTACTCCTCTGCTCATAATCATCGCCCTTTGACTTTGAATATACTCCCGACACGCTGGATCGGTTATAGAATTCAAATCCGTAAATAATATTTTATTTTCTTCTTTCATTCTTTGTACCTCGAGTTTTTTCTTTGAATTTCATTTCTTTCAGAGGTACCTTTAGCTATAGCTTTGACAAGCCTTTCATTTTGATCTATAATTTTTTTAATTGGTCATCATCTTATTGTTTTCTCTTTGCTTTTTTCACACCCATTGGTCTTTGACTTATATTAAAACTACCTTTTTCGCTACTCGTATAAGATGGAATGAATTCATACCAGAGGTTGGTGGTGAGTCATCTTGGAGTGATGGCGATGAAAAATCATTACGAGCTTCTTCTTGGGAGGCACCAACTCGGATACTCTGCTTATTTGAGAATTTCTCAATACCTCGAAGTATAGGCCATACATGATCAAATTTGAAGCCTTTTGAGTAATTTGCATCATGGGTTAGTAACATCTTTGCTTACTTTACCTGTTTTAATTTTCACAAAAGTAAAAATATAAGTTAGTTAACATGTTCAATACATAAATAAAGATATAACACATACACTTAATCCACTATATACTTACAATGTCTTTTGTTCAGAAGCACCGCTAGGATTTTTATTTTCAAGCTGGTTAATGCATCCCTTCAACTTGGAGTATTCAGTGAGGATGATTGACATGCGACTTTGTAAAGATCTTCTTGGCCTTTCTTGAGTACGAGCAACATTTGATTTATCAAACTCAGTCTTCACTCTACTCCAAAATTGATCTCATGATTGGTTGGTTCCTATGATGGGATTTTGAGAAACATCAAGATAAACATGAGATAAAAGTATATCTTCTTCAATAGAGTATGAAGCAGATCGTCTAGAAGTCATTTTAGAAGATATGTAGGTGAAAATGAAAATGAAGAGAAGATGTCTGATAATTGAAAGATAATGATGTGGATTTATAGGAAAATTAAGGTAAAGCTTTAACGGTTAGATTTAGTCAACAAAATTCAATGGCTACGGTTCAAAGATTCCTTCTCAACAAAAAGAACGGCTAAATCTTGATCAAATTAAATGAACGATTTATGTTAAAAGATTCTTCCCAAAGAAAGATCATGATTACAGAAGACATAAAGTGACTACTCGAACCAATGGTTCAAATTTAGTCAATAAATATCGATGGCTAGGATTCAAAGATTCCTTATGAATCAAAAGAACAGGTAGATTTTGATCAAAATAAATGAACGGTTCACGTTCAAAGATTCTTCCCGAGATTAAATTTGATTACAGAAGACATGAAGTGACTACTCGAACCAATGGTTCAGATTTATGATAGCTAGGATTCAAAGATTCCTTCTGAATCAAAAGAACGGCTAAATCTTGATCAAAATAAAGGAACGGTTCACGTTGAAAGATTCTTCCCGAGATTAAATTTGATTACAGAAGACATGAAGTGACTACTCGAACCAATGGTTCAGATTTAGTCAACAAATATCGATGGCTAGGATTGAAATATTTTTTCTATAAATCGTTACTTTCTATCTTTATCGATTCATCAAACACCAATCGTTTTTATCATGTCTTTCATCCCATACCATATTATCTCCGACATTATCCGTCATGTTGGTAGGTAGGGGTTTCGTGAACTTGGCCCCTTCATAGCTGTGGGGCCTGTGTTCAAAGCGATTATTTTCTCTGACGATGTGTTGTCTGTGGTAGATATTGACGAATTTATATTTGTCATGGGTCTTAGTGATGAAGGTTCTCCATACTGCCCATTCCTACTTCATTGCTTAGCAGCTAGGAACCACGCAGCCCAATATGTTATGGGGTTACGTTTATGTGTTCTATCATAAACGTAAGCTGCTCCCCACCTCCTCTATGAGTGTTTTGCAGTTGCTGCTTTTCTTTGCATTGGAGGACAACGTGAAGACGGAGTTCGTGTTTTTTACTTATTCCTGGCGATGGTTCCAAACATTGGGCAAGCAGTTTACATTGATAATCAAGTTTGTGACCAAATCCAACAAATTAGTACTCTGAGCACTTGTTTGATTGGGTTTCCTGCATGGTTAGAGGTCCCTTATTGTCAAATGTGGCATATTGAAGTAATTGACGTCTGCAAGCATTGCTTTGCTATGCAATTTTGCTTTAAAATATCTTGGCAAAAAAACTCAACGATTAAGATTAAAAGATTTTTTCTATGAAGTCATTATTACAATCAACCTTTTCTTCTTCTTCTTCTTCTTCTTCTTCTTCTTCTTCTTCTTCTTCTTCTTCTTCTTCTTCTTCTTCTTCTTCTTCTTCTTCTTCTTCTTCTTCTTCTTCTTCTTCTTCTTCTTCTTCTTCTTCTTCTTCTTCTTCTTCTTCTTCTTCTTCTTCTTCTTCTTCTTCTTCTTCTTCTTCTTCAGAAAATGATTATTTTGATGGTTTACAAATTCAGGTCGTAGCTCAAATTACGGCAAACACTGAATTTCTCATCTCTCAAAACCAATATAACTCAGAAGGTTCTCACCGTGGATCTATTCCGGGTCATATAGTTATCAATCATGATTGGGAAAATGCTGGCCGTAATCTTTTCAATGATTATTTTGCAGAGAATCCTTTGTTTCCTAAGACAATGTTTTGTCGAAGATTTAGAATGAGTCGTCCTTTGTTTTTGCGTATTCATGACGCAGTACAAAGACATGACAACTACTTTGTCGAATGAAGAGATGGGCTAGGGAGACTTGGGTTGTCTCCTTTGCAAAAAATAACTGCTGCCTTTCGAATGTTGGCATACGGTTTGCCGGCAGATGCAACCGATGAGTATATCAAAATAAGAGAGTCCACAGCTATCGAAAGTTTGAAACGCTTTTGTCGTGCGGTTGTTCAGATATTCGGTAGCCGCTATCTTCGATCGCCTGATGCTAACGATGTGGCACGGTTACTCCGCATAGGTGAAAGTCGAGGATTTTTAGGTATGTTGGGTAGTTTAGATTGTATGCATTAGAAGTGGAAAAACTGCCCAACAGCTTGGGGAGGACAATATGCTGGTCGTAGTGGATCATCAACTATTATTTTAGAGGCGGTAGCGGATTATGATCTTCGGATATGACATGCATATTTTGGGTTACCCGGATCTAACAATGATATTAATGTGTTAGAAACGTCTCATCTTTTTCTAATCTAGCTGAAGGAATTTCTCCACCCGCCAACTATGTTATCAATGGTAAAAACTATGATATGGATTATTATCTTGCTGACGGGATATATCCAAAATGGTCTACCCTTGTTCAAACCATTCATGACCCTCGTGGTCCAAAAAAAAATTTATTTGCAATGAAGCAAGAAGCTTGTAGAAAAGACGTGGAAAGTGCATTTGGTGTTTTGCAATCAAGATTCGCAATTGTGGCCGGACCAGCTCGCCTTTTGTCAAAGACATGATATAATGAAAACTTGTATCATTATGCACAATATGATCATTGAAGATGAGCGTGATTTTGACGCACCAGTTCAAGAACAAACAGAATTCCCACATCCGGAAGTTGAGATGATGGGTGATGATGATGCTCGGTTTCAAGCATTCTTAGCTCGACACAGAAAAATCAAAACCGAGATGCTCATATCAAACTTCGAAATGCATTAATAGAACACATATAGTCTACTTATAGTAATTCTGAAAATTAGTACTTTGTTATTTATGTTTTAATCTTTTAAGTTATCGATTGTAATTTTTTTAAAAAAATTTTCTTTTGTAATCATTTTTTTTTCTTTTGTAATCTTTTTTTTTAATTATCAATTGTAATTTTTTTAATTATCTTTTGTAATCGTATTCCAAATTAAGTAATAAAAATTTAATTTCTTAATTATTAATCATAACGTTTAATTATATTAAAAATAGTTAAGAGAATCTTAAATTTAATAATATAATAATTAAAGAATCTTAAGTTTAATAATATAATAATAAATAATATTCTTTTTTGTGTGAGATTTGGTGTTGTGGGTTGGAGATGTAAAACACCAAAACACCAAATTTGGTGTGAAAATCACACCAAATTTGGTGTATGGATTGGAGTTGCCCTAAGACTTCAATGTAAGAGACTATTTTTTTTTTTTGGGTCAAATTCTATTGTAAGATACTTATCCTGAACAATCTTTATTTAAGACTAGAAAAGCATATTAGAGTTATCAAATAGTTTGTTAGCGGAACTAGAATCTTAATTATTATTTTGTTGATTTCATAAGAAAAGAAATTGCCTCTCCGATCGCCGGAATTTTTTTTTTTTAAAGATTTTCCGTAAAAATATAGAAAATGTTTTTGAGCGATTAAAAACTCTCTTAATAGCCAGATCCTAGCCGACAACTCTAGCCTCTCCGATCTCTCTTTATGGCGGCCGGGTTTTTCTCACCACTGCCAAGAAAGGGACCACCGCTGTGTTATCTTTCTTCCTCGGCTACCGTTATGTGGAGATTCAAGTTGATGCACTCGAGATATAACTTTAGACTTTCTCATGCATCTGTCGCAGCGTCACTTGATTTTGGTGTCTTTTGGCGGCCTTTGTGATGTTCCTGGCGCTCTCTCTCTCTCTCGTTGCTCAAGGATGGCAACTTAAGGTTGAGTAAGTGGGGTTTTTTCGCTTCCATTGAGTGGGCTCTGTTTCTTCTTTCGCTGGTTACCCATGTAAGTTCCTGCTTTGATTTCGTCAAGGGATTCCAGTAGATGGTGATTTCTTTGGGAGACTTTAAAAAGCATGAGAACCACATGGATGAGTCTCTCAAATGAAAGATTTTTGCATGGTTCTCATACTTTTTGAGAGACTTCCAATATTTTATTTTTATATTATTTGAGAGATCATGTGAGAGACTTCAACATAAGAGACTACCACTTATCATGCTCTTACCTGTGATTCTCACTTAGGTTAGCTAGGTAGCGTACTTGGGTTATGATTAGCTTAGGTTATCGTCAGATTTTGTGTTCGTTGGCTCTTCAGTCCGGTTTGTGTTCTCTTCCGTTTATGCTCTCAAGAGTTGGCTTCGATGCCGCTGGTTCTGTATCCTGTATAGTTGGTGTGTAGGTTTGGTTCAGTGGCTTCTCTTGCCACAAGATGCTTCTTCCTCTACCTCTGCGCAACTTTAGGCAAGGAAGTTAAATGTTTGCCACGTTTGACTCCGGATTGATCTTGGTCTAGGAGTTTATTCCTTTTCTCCATCGCCTTCCCTTTGTCAACTAGTCTTGAGGTGTTGCTTCCGGCTTTCCATCTTTGACGCAATCTGATTGTTCGAAGCTTGTTAGGTGCTTCCTTTTCCTCTACTAATCATGCTATTAGTTTCCAACCTTCAAGTGACATTAGCTCAGAAGGAATGCCTTTAACATGAGCCCACATAATAATGGATCTCAGGGGAGGAGATTATTTAATGGGAGTAGCGTTCCAAGGTAGCACCTGAAACATGGAGTCCGCAATATACCATAATCTTTTCTCAAGTATCTTGTCTTTCAGATATGCATTAAGGATTCAGACACTACAAGAAATTTACCGCAAAACCGATGGAATTTCCGACGGAATATACATCCGTCGGAAAATTTTGACGGATTTTTGACTCATTTCCGATATACATGAAAATTGACGATTCCGTCGGAAATCCATCTGAAATTTTCCGACGGATCTATATTCCATCGGAAATTGACGATTCCATCAGAAATCCGTCGGAAAATTTCAGACGGATTTCCGAAGGATTTCTGATGGATTTCTGATGGATTTCTGACGGATTGCCGACGGATTTTTGACGGAATTTGTTTTTTTCGGCTTGTCCAGTCATATGTCAGACTAAATCTTAGAACGAGACACGTGAAACCACAAAACCGTCGAATTCGGTCAATTTCCGATGATTTCGATGGTTTTCGTTTATTTATCCGTTTAACTTGAAATATGTTTGTAGTATGCTATGTTACTCATTTTAATCATAAAATAATACTAAAAACCTTGTTATATATCATATATACCAAAATTAGAAAAATTCATACAATCATGTTTACATGTTAGACAATAATATATATAGCGATGATTTATAAACATAACAAATAAAATTTTCTAATTTTCTAATTTTGGTATATTTAATATGTAACAAGGTATTTGTTAGTATTTTATCATTGAAATGAGTAACAAATCATATTACAAACATATGTCAAGAGAAACGGATCGTAAATGACCACGAAACCACAAACCCATCGGAAATCCATCGGAAATTTCTGACGGATTTCCGACGGATACTATATCAAATGTGTTAAAGAAGATTGCATATGAGTTTATATAGGATCCATCGGAAATCTGTCGGAAAATGAAAATTTGAACGCGTAAGTTGCCCGCGTCAATTAAATTTGTTTAATTTTTTTGCTATCCGTCGGAAATTTCTGACGGATAGCAAAAAATATAGGCACGAATATACCAAATATTTTAAAAAAATACCGGTAAATATTAATTTTTTAGAAGAAGAAGAAGAATTTTTAGAAGAAGAAGAATTTTTTTTTTAATTATATAATCAAAATCCGTCGGAAATCCGTCGGTTTTAAAGCCGTCGGAAATCCGTTGGTTTTAAAGCCGTCAGAATTCTGTCGGTTTTAGATCTGTCGGTTTTAGATCCGTCGAAAATCTGTCGGTTTTAAACCGACGGAACACCGACGGATTTCCGACGGAATACCGAAATCAGGATTCCGTCAGAAATCCGTCGAAATTTCCGATGGATTTCCGACGAGATAGAAGCGACGGCAAAAACCGATGGATTTCCAACGGAATTGACCATCAGTTTTGCGGTATTTTTCTTGTAGTGAGATGAGCATGGACCTAGTTGCTGGGAAGGTATGGAATTCAACCTTTCTGCCTTTTCCCCATAAATGATTGAGGACACTTTGAATAAGTCCTTTTTGAAGGATCTTTCCCAAAAAATATCCAACAACAAAATCTTTGTGAGCTTCCACTCCTCTTTGGAATACTTCATCTGAGATTTTTACTCTTGGGATACCTGCATGGGAATATTCTAGAGGGGCAATCATCTCAAGTGATCTATCAATCCCTTGTGCTACCTTAGAAGCATAAGAAACTGAAGGTAATGTTCTTTTTTGTGGAATTGTTACTGCAGGAACAACAATATTTGACTAAGGTTTGAGTACAACAGAAAATGAGGTGTTAGGTGGTAGTTTGTTAGGGCTAGACGTGGTAGTGGGGGATAGAGGCAATGATAGGTTGAAATGCTGGTATAGGGAGAAGGGGAGGAGATTGCGAGATAAGAGGAGGAGCTCCAGAACCAGAGCTAGTAGGAGATGTGGTTTTTGGAAGAGGAACCACAAGATTTGATTGAATAAGAACATCGATCGAATGTTCATTTTACACAGTAACATCAGATCTAGGGTTTTGAATTGGAAAATTTTCACCAGAGATTTGGGCTTCTATGTAGGTTTGAGACTAAGAAGTGGTTTTTACCGTAGTTTTGGGAGAAAAATAGAGGATAAATTTATCTGGACATGGTTCAGTAGAGTTGACTCCAAATCCAATCACAAAACCACAAAACTAATATAACTTGGTTGAAATTCTATACACTCTTAATTGCTAAGAAATTATCTGTCATTACATAATACTTTCGTATAAAATTCGACAATATACAAACACTTTACGCATAAGAAAAGAGTTGGACATCGAAATGAACCTTTATTTTATTCCTAAAGTCCAAATATTATCACCCCAAAAAAGTCCAAATAAAAAAGGATAAAAAAAGTTATACTTTTCAAATAGATAAAAAAATGAAAAATATCTATACTGGTTTGTCCACGTAACATGCATGAAGATTCTGATCATTGAAGTTGACGAAGTCAAATAAATAAAAAAACTCACGCGCTAACACAAAGCGCGTGAACTTTCTCTCTTTTCCCTCCTTCCTGTATTTCGCTCTTTCCCAACTGGCAACAAAGCATTCACACTTCACATTAACTCACACCTCTCTCTCTCTTTCCTCTCAGTCAAACCCTAACTTTTCCGATGCCGGTACTTAATTCCGACGACGACGTTAAGAGTTTAACGGAGATAATCTTAACTCTCCTTGATTGCATCCCCAACCTTCTCAGCTTCAAATCCAAATGGTCTTCAATTCGCGCCAAACTCACCGATCTCAAAACTCACCTCACCGATTTCTCCGATTTCGCCGCCTCTTCTTCAAACAAACTCGCTATAGATCTTCTCCACTCCGTTCGTGATACTCTAAACGACGCCGTCTCCGTTGCATCGAGATGCGAAGGACCAGATTTAGCTGAAGGAAAGCTCAAAACTCAGAGCGAGGTTGATTCAATCATGGCGAGACTCGATCGACATGTGAAAGACGCTGAGGTTCTAATTCGAAGCGGTCTTCTACTTGATAATAACTTAGGATTCTCGAAGAAGGAAACGATTCGATTAGAAGCGAGGAATTTGGTAATCAGATTACAGATCGGTGGAATCGAATCGAAGAATTCTGCGATTGATTCGTTGATTGAGTTACTTCAAGAAGATGATAAGAATGTTATGATCTCTGTAGCTCAAGGAGTGGTTCCTGTCTTGGTTAGGTTACTTGATTCGTCTTCTTTAGTAATGAAGGAGAAGATTGTATCTGTGATTTCGAGAATCTCAATGGTTGAGAGTAGTAAACATGTTTTATTAGCTGAAGGTTTATCTTTGTTAAACCATCTTCTTCGTGTTCTTGAATCAGGAAGTGGTTTTGCTAAAGAGAAAGCTTGTATTGCTTTACAAAGTTTGAGTTTTTCTAAAGAGAATGGTAGAGCTATTGGTTGTAGAGGTGGAATCTCATCTTTACTTGAGATTTGTCAAAGTGGTAGTCCTGGTTCTCAAGCTTTTGCTGCTGGTGTTTTGAGGAATTTAGCTTTGTTTGGTGAGATTAAAGAGAATTTCGTAGAGGAGAATGCGGTGTTTGTTCTTGTTTCTATGGTTTCTTCGGGTACGAGTCTTGCTCAAGAGAATGCTGTTGGATGTTTAGCTAATTTAAGTAATGGGGATGAGGATTTGATTATATCTGTGGTTAGAGAAGGTGGGATTCAGTGTTTGAAGAGTTTTTGGGATTCGGTTTCTAATGTTAAGAGTCTTGAAGTTGGTGTTGTGCTTTTGAAGAATTTAGCTTTGTGTCCTATTGTTAGAGAAGTTGTTATATCCGAAGGGTTTATTCCTCGTTTGGTTCCGATTTTGAGTTGTGGGGTTTTAGGTGTGAGAATTGCAGCTGCTGAAGCTGTTTCTTCGTTAGGATTTAGCTCGAAAAGCCGAAAGGAAATGGGTGAAAGCGGATGTATTGGTCCATTGATTGATATGTTAGATGGTAAAGCTTGTGAAGAGAAAGAAGCAGCTTCTGAAGCTTTATCAGTACTTTTGGTGTGCACGAGTAACAGAAAGATTTTCAAGAAGAATGAGAAGGGTATAGTCAGTCTTGTTCAGCTTTTGGACCCGAAGATTAAGAAATTGGATCAGCGTTACACAGTCTCTGCGTTGGAACTGCTTGTAACTTCTAAGAAATGCAAGAAACAAGTTGTTGCTGCTGGTGCTTGCTCGCATTTACAAAAGCTTGTAGAGATGGATGTCGAAGGAGCTAAGAAGTTAGCGGAGAATCTTGGCCGAAGTAAGATTTGGGGCGTCTTTACAAGGCCATAGGAGACTCCGTGAAAACATTATTAACCCTGTATGTATGAAACATCTCGGCGAGTATTGTTTTTTCCTTCTTTTTTTCTCTATATGTTGTTTGATGATTTGATTGTTCATAAGGCTTGGCTACTGATTGAAGTTAGGGAGAGTTAATTGCTGATTAGTCTGTAGACAAACAAATAATATCTCTGTAGAGTTTGTAATTTTCTTGGTGAGCTTATCATATCAGAGTTTGATTTGATCCTTCTACTTTTTTTCTTGGCCTTTAAAATCCCAAGAATCTGATCCTATCTCAAATGCTTGATTGGTTTGATCTTAATCTAGAAACAGTGTAATGACCCTTCAGTGTCAGGAATCTGAAACCTGTATTAGTTACATAAATTTGAGTTGGATCATGATGGTAAGTCCTGTCTGATAATGTTGGTCGAATGCACATGGCATTTTAATTTATATTCACAAACTCTCAACTTGTGTTTATTTTGTGGTCCCATATGATTGTTAAGTTCTTTGGCACAATCTTAATTAGGTAATCACTAATCTGAAAATTGCACATGGAAATGTTCCCTTTGGTTGTTCTCTAACGACTCTGCTTTTGTAATATGAAATTGCTCTTAATAACACTTCAATGATGGAAAAAAAATTATTTTCATTTTTTTCTTTCTTACATTTTTGTTGTTACATTTCATGGAACAGTGTTCTTAGATCAAACCATAAAGAGAGAAAGCAAATGTGTTTATTGAATGATTGAGATGTTTACTTGATACTGTATAATGACTTGAGTTGTTGACTGATCAATTTGCTACTATGAATAGCTGATTGAAGCTCTAGATTATCTGACCACCATTGTTCTAACCCGTGCGCTTCGAGAAACTTCTGTTTCCCTTTCGACATTACAAAAAGCTTCGCTGCTGCTTGAGAGTTGGCGTTTACAACAGGACTATTGTTCTCCTTGTTGTTGTTCACTTCTCTTCTCTCAGTTACTCCATCTTGGTCAGTGTAGTGGCAGCAGATATAGTCGCTATCGTTCACATATAAATGAGGAACCCATTTTCTCAAATCCACAGAAGATTTCTGATTCTGCCCGTAAAAACTCGGTACCCAGTTCCTAAACCCCGAAACATTACCAGCGGTAGAATTCTCTCCTTCGTTAATATTCGGTATCATAGCCTCGGTTTTTGGAGGAAGCATTGACATGAGTCTTTTCCAAGCGAAACCAGCTTTTTCACCGATGTTTCTTAAGCTCATAGCGAGAGATATCGAAGGCGGATTGAACAAATGAGCATCCACAAATAATCCTTCTTTAGCCAAAGCTTTACCAACTTGTAAAGCAAAACCAGCTCCTAACGAATGACCCACTACACAAACATTACTACTCCCATATCTCTTTGCTACTGATTGCAGAGCCTCGAGAGCAACATTAAACCTCACAGAACCTTTAAGGCTTTCCCAAGCTAAAAACCGTAGATCATCTTCGATATCACGCCTCATTGTATGACTCTTTAGTATCGTTCCTCGCAGCGCAAGTACTGCTTTTGGTGCTCCACTTGGTCTGATGACAACTAAATCAGCCATTGCAGCTGCTCTATCCCATTCAAGAACAGCGCCAAATATGGATCCATCTCTTTGGTCAATCAGCGTTTGCGATAACTTGTACTTGAAAGGAATCCACCATTTTGGAGCGAGAGCGTTTTGCTCGTTTCGATTTTCTTGTCTGTCGAGTTCAAGTAAGTAAGCTGCTTGAATAAAGCATGCCATTACTGTTCTCTTGTAGTTAGAATCCTTCCTATATATAGAGAAAATCAACCCAAAGGTTAAAACTTGTTAAGACTTCAGCAATTCATACTAAACAAATTCTCTAGTAATAAATCTTGAGAACAAAAATCTATTAAGAAACCAGACTCTCTGACATGACATGATTTGCTTCAGACAACATATATGTGTAATGAAGATATTTGTAACTTACATAAATGACTAAACAACAGATTAAGCTGAAATGTTTTTCAAATTTTCAGATCTAAAAAATAGAAACAGGGTTTTGGTACAATGCAGTTTCTAGATATTCAAGTTTATATCTCAGAGATTTAAGATTCACTCAACAAGAATGGTCTTAAAAGAGACAAATTTTTAAGAAAAAAATGTCTTTAAATCTACGAAGAAACCCAAAAATAGAAACTAATTTCATTACCAACTGGAGTTAATGAGATCTCTCCAGTTAGGAGAAGCAACATTTCTGGGTCCCGAAACATGAAACGCGTAAGGATGATGAGCTTCATCTTCCTTAACCACCACCGTCTTCGGAGTCATCGGTGAAGAAGCCACAGCAGCCGCCATTAACGCCACAGATTCAGTAATATCTTCTTCCATCGCCACACGATTCGCCATCAAACAATCAAAACCACTTCTCTGTTTCTTCTGGGGGTTTTCTACGCAACTAGAGAAGAACCAGAGAGCTCTCTCTTAGTGGGTTTTTATGGAATTTGCTTTTGGAGAAATGCTAGTTGGGTCTGTATTCGAATTCGTTCGCTTGAGAATCGGATTCAAGCGTTGGAAGTGGAAGAAAAAGAGTTTTTTTTTTTTTTTAGATTGTAATTAATATTTGGAAAGGAATTTAAATTAAATGATTTGAAACGCCTGAGATTTGCGGATCTATCAAACGGTCATCTCCTTTTTGTTGTCGGTTTCTGTTTAAATACCATATTTGCCCTTATTCTTTTAGGCTTATGTGGGTCTTAGCTTCAGGGGCAAAACTGGTAGATTGATTAATTAGTCCACTGTGGAGAGTTGGAGCCAGAGTGCAAGCGCGTATGAGTCTTAAATATTTCACCTTTTAGTATTCTTTAGGTTCCTTGTGATATAAAACTCATTTATCTTTTTTTTTACTCGTTAGCTTGGTTTTGTCTATACGGTTTTCATTTTATCAAAATTTTGTTTTTAGTTTTAAACTCTTAACTATGATATATATATATATATATATATATATATTTGAATTAAAATCTACCAAACACAAAAAAAAATGAATTAAAAAAATTTGACTCGATTTTTCTTTTAAACCAGGTTCAACCATTTCCAAAAATGTTTTTAAAAAAATGAGCAAGCTACACAAATGTACATGGCCAAAAAATTTTGTTAAAACTTTTGAAAGCTAAAATGATCTAAATAAGTGTAGGGTCAGCTCTAAGCATAATCAACATAAGCCTTGCTTTGAAATCTTATGTTTTGTTTTATCATGAATGATGGAGTTTCGGATTCAGAAGTGAATTCTTAAAAAATGTAGTATTTGGAGAGTGTAAGACGATTTGGTGAAAAACATAAAAGACATTTATAAAGAATATATATATATTTTTTAATTCAAACCTTTTTCTGTTCGATTAAATCGAGTTCATTGCTGTTGTGAGTTTTAGGAGAAAATCAGAAGTTATAATTAGTCGGAGGGAGAAGAAGTTATAGACTTAAGATGAAGAATAACAAAAAGAGCAAGCTGGATCTAAAAAGAAACAATTTATGGTTTTCTTAGGATCTTATAGTTAATTGGATCGACGTGAACATTTGTACAGAAAGTTGGTCATTTCATGCCTCAAGTAAAGTTATGTGTTAAATTTATATATGAACTATACCTCCGTGCATTTCTATACGTGAACTAATAAATTTTTTGAATTTAATATCTGAATTTACAAAATTGAGCGAATATATATATTTTGCCTAAAACCGTGAACTTGGTGTTAACTATGGATGACGTAGCGATGAAATGGAATCCACATAATTAAAAAGAAAAAAATTGTTTAGAAGCAACACTCAAACCCTTGACATTTTACATGAAACTTAAGGCTCAATACCACTTAAGCTATGACAATTATTGTTGATAGCATAAACACACAAATATATATACCTTGACAAATTGCACCATCAAATAATAATAAAACTTCATCTTCTTAAGTGTAGAAAAAAGAAAATCGAGATTCGGTGAGTTGGAAAGAAACAGAGCCATTCACACAAAAGAGAACAAAGAGAGCAAAGAGCAAAGAACTAGAGATTGAACAATAAAAAATGGCGGTTGATGTTGTATCATCTGAAGCTCTTGGGCTCTTGAAGCTGAAGAACATGAAGCCGAGCTCCAGAAAGGAAGAAGAAGAAGGGCCAAACCATATCTCTCGACAAATTCGCTTCCTACGGCTCTGCTAAAGGCGCCGCCGCCTCCAAAGACGGAGCGCCTCACTCAGGCTGAGCTCGTCTCCCTTCCACTTCTACCACTGTTCTTCCTTTTTCTGCTTTTGATTCTTCAATCGATTGCTTCAGATTTCCTCTAATTCGATGTCCAGAGTCTGAATTTGCATGAAGTAACTTTGATTTGAGATGGAGATTCGTACAAATCAGAATTCACACGACCGTGTACGACGGTGGAAGCTACGCTACATGTTAATTCCGTTGACAATCTAGACACCGGTAAAATTCCGCTGAAACCATCGAGTGGCTTCTCCAACAAGCTGAGTCAGCTATCATCGCTTTAATAGGCACCAGTACAATTCCGGGGAAGTTCTCAACACTCAACGCCTCTTTACGTGGTAGCGGCGGTTCCACAATCTTTGTTCAGCCGTCGAAGCCTTCTTCAACTCAGCCGATGAGAATGATACCTTGGCAGCCGATGTTGAAGATTTATTATTACTTTGATGAAGTAATTATATATATATATATATATATATATATACTAGTATTGAGCTTTAGGTTTGAGTGTTAAAGGTCATCCGCTCGAGTATTTGTTTCAGCACAATTTTTTTCATCTTTAGTTACGTGGATTCTACGTTATCACTAGGTCATCGAGAATTAATGTCAAGTTAACGGTGTTACGCAAAATATATATATTCGCTCAATTTTGTAAATTCTGGTATTAAATTCAAAAAATTTATTAGTTCATGTATAAAAATGCACAGAGGTATAGTTTATATATAAATTTAACACATGATTTTAGTTGATGCATGAAATGATCGACTTTCCACATTTGTACACCATTACAATAAGAAATTAGCAGTCTAAATAGGAAAATAAACTATCATGTGTACTTCATGTGAGTCATTAAAATCTAGATCATTTTCATACAACAGTATTTTCAACATGTAAGGCATATTTTTGCTCACAAATTTTATTTTCAATTTTTATCTCCTAAGATCGAAGAGATTATTTCAAAATGTTTGAACATGACCCATATTCTAATTATGTCCGCCCAAATAGTTTACGCATGGTGTTATGTTATTCGTTTGAACTAAATTATATATGACACTAAATGATACACTCAAATTTTAGTGATAGTTTTTGTCTAAACAATGATACTGATGTTCGGATAATAGTTCGATGATGGTATCATCATGATAATATAATGATGATGTAGGTATGATAACATCAATGATATGATGATAGGTGTTCGAGTATAATATATCATTAAAAACGTCTAGGCAAAACACTTCAAGTTTTGCAGATCCCAAAAATATTGGCGAACTCATCATTTCGAATGCTAATCAAAGTAAGTTTTAGCCACCATTGACAAGTATAATCGAGATGGATAAGGTATCAGATCTGGTATTTGTTGGTTTTACCGCTCTGTAACTCACATCTCGTGAGTTGTCTTTGAGGTGAGACTTTTCGAGATTTTCATTTTTTTTCTATCTAAGATGTTCTTGTTATTATTATTATTATTTCCCTTTTAATATTTTGTACGTTTTTTTTACTTTTTACGTTAGAGAATCTAGATACATTATGAGATAAGGCCAACCTCTTGAATATTCATGGTCGGTCCATAGTGTTTTGTTGCTTGAAACAAAAAAAAAATATTTAAGTCAAGGAAATCCATTGAGTAAACTTATTAAAATGATGATATTGATATTGTTATTTTCATCTTGATTTCAGTAACAGCTGAGTACATAAAGTTTACAATGAACCAACAACCATAGTCGTCATAACCTCAGATGTGGGGTCAATTTTTTGGGACTGACCATTACCTTAGCTTTAACCACTACACTACACTCGATTTTATAGAAAATTATTATCTTAAAAAACTTTAGATAAACTTACGGTCTATAGAATCAACTTAATGGATTTAAAGTCAACACTAGACCTGCTCTTATTAATATAAAATTGTTGTGAAAATTATAGTATATATTAATAGGGGTGTCAAAATGGGTTATAAGTCATAGATCTGACCCAACCTAACCATCTATTTACTTAATATGTTGAAATTTTTGATTCTAATGGATTCATGGTTCTACTGGATTCATAGTTAAATGAGTTTAATAGGTTGGTTGTGATGAGTTGATAGGTTACTCATTTAACTATTTATCTTAATCATTTAACCAATTTAACTGATATTTCAGTCTAATCTAATTTTAATTGATAAACCTATTTAATATGAACAAAATTTTCAAATAGGCCCAACCGGGCAGAAAAAAGATATCAAGTAAGAGAAACGAACATGTTAAAGCTTGGAAACATCGTTGTTGTGTTGCATGTTTTGTGTGATTCCCTATGGTAGAATAATCTCCTTGATGTGGAGAATGATACTATACATGTTCTAACGTCGAGTTACAGCAATGTCGGATAAACCAAAAATCGACCCCAAATGGTACTAAATGTCAATAATTATAAGAAACATGTGCCATCTAAATACACATCAAACACATGTCAAAATCCACAATTTATGATAACACGAAATGTTTATATAATGTGAAACATATCATCAGGTGGATCTTTAAGCTAAAATCTATAAAACTGGCCTTTTAGACATTAAGAATATATTACTAATTTGAGGACACTTTTTTGCTAAAATTGCTTGAAGTGAAGTGATAAAGCAAGGTTTTAACATCCATCGGATATTAAGTTCGAATAGCATAGAACAATTTTATATTTTGATTGGAGAATGTTGAAGGAAATAGGACTAAGTAATATTAGACTGTTTCAAGCCTACAGCAACATCTAAGTGATGTGAGAGAAGAAATATGAGCACACACATGCATCTAAAACCTCTAATTTTAATTGTTTGATTTTAGTTTGTTCTCTCTTAATCTTGTGTTTTGGAATTTAACAAGTCACACCTCAATGTTTAATTACTGTAACTCTCCTAATCTGCTAGATTCAAAACCTTTGGTTTAATGTCTATTTTCTTAAGAGCTAATTTGTAGAATAGCTTAAATCTAGATTTTGTTTTAGAAAATAACTATGTGTCCGAAAATTTAGTAACTAACATTTTTAAAAGTGTGAGAAATCAAAAATGTCCTGAGATAATTTATATAAAAAAGTAGGTAGATAGGATAATTAAAAGAAATAACACGCATCATGTTAAAATAGCACGATATATAAATAGAGTAGTAGAGTAAAGAAAAATTTAGCATGACAATACAAAATATATGAAATTTGGGAAAACGGAACAAACTTTTCTAAAAAAACAAATAAAGTAGAATGAAAAAAAAAATTCAAAATAATTTAACCGACTTCTTGAATTTAGTAAAAAGAAAACATGGCATCTGCAAATAATAATGTTTTATCTGAAAATTAATGTGTAAACAGAAATAATAAATTGTGCTTTTAAACAGTAGCACAGAAATAACAATGTTTTTGAAAAATTAACATGAAATAGCGATGAGTAAAGTGTAATATGACGATTGTGCTTTTAAATAATAGCACAAAAATAATAAATGTTTTGAAAAATTAGCGTGAAATGGGAATGAGTGACGTGTAATATAGTGAAAGACTCTAAAGTCTTTTCTCTACTCTATCTGACACACTTTATTTACTCATGATTATTTATTGAAACGGTTATTAAATTGAGACTACTTTTTGCTATAACCCTTTTCTCAAATCAGAATAGATAGTATGTGTATATCTTACATTAAATTTAGAAAACGGTATAAATAGCCAATTAACCAATACAAAAAAATGTTTAAGTAATATGAAATGGAAAGCTAACTTACGTTGGTTTTGTATGCCAATTGGCTTGGATATTAAATTTCTAATTTAATGCTGATTTGCCTCGTGCTCGGGTATTGGTCCGTAAATTGAAGTATCCTTAACCAAGTCAGATTCAAAACGGAAAACAACAATAGAAATCAAATTCAATTTTGATTTATTCCGGTTTTACTATAATTACTCTCAATTGAATGTAGGAAAACAAAAACACTGAAAAAGAAAAAAATACAAATAAAGTGGCTGTTCGATAATCCCTTAGAATGCAAGAAAAGAAGATCCATTTATTATCCAAATAATAAATAAGCTCGTTAATAAATCCATCCTTATTAGGGTTTCTCAATTTTTGAGGATTTCAATCGGATCTCTGAAGATGATAGATTTCGGTAGAGTCCAGAAAGAGCTCGTAGATTGCGAGAAAGATAAAGATGCTTCGGGTATTCGGGTCAGCCCAAAATCCGATAATCTCACCCGACTCACCGGAACCATCCCTGGTCCTATCGGCACTCCTTACGAAGGTGGTACTTATCAGATCGATATCACAATTCCAGGTTTAAACCCAGATTCTTATACTTTTTAAGTCTTTTGATTGCGAAATTCGAAAACCCAGAAGCTATTTCGTGTAAAGTTAAGAGCTTTTACTTGATTTTGCTTCGATTGGTTTGGGTTAGTTGAAATTACATGTTTGGGAAGTTAAATTTTTCTTGATTGTGGTTATATGAGTGTTAAAGTTCATATTTTTAGGGTTTATGAGTGTATGATTCGTGTTGTGTTGTTCAATTGCAGAAGGGTATCCATTTGAGCCACCAAAGATGCAGTTTTCAACCAAAGTTTGGTAAGAAAGATGATGACTCTGATTCTTATATTCATCACTTGCAAATTATGTATCTGTAATTTTCTTAGTGAGATTGATAATGTGAAAGAACTTAAGTTTAGTAGTACAGTACATTATTTATAACTGGTTATTGGAGCTTGAATCATTGTTTTGGTTGTAACATATACATTTGATAATCTCTTATCTGTGGTCAGAAGTGTAATCTTTAGTTTAGTGGTTTTAAGATTCTCTTTACATACATTTTACTATTACAAATTTGGTGTATATTAGTATATTGATGCATTGTGTGCTAATTAAGAGTCTATCTTGGTTGATTGATCTTAATGGAACCTAAAGGCATCCGAATATAAGTAGCCAAAGTGGAGCGATATGCTTGGATGTCTTGAAAGACCAGTGGAGTCCAGCTCTTACTTTGAAGACAGCTCTTGTTTCAATCCAAGCATTACTCTCTGCACCTGAGCCCAAAGACCCTCAAGATGCTGTTGTAGCTGAACAGGTTCTTCTTCTATATAGCCTTTAATCATCTTTGGTTCCCCCTCTTTTTATTAGTCACTTTGAATATTCGTTAACTTTGATGTTTACAGTACATTAAGAACTATCAAGTGTTTGTGTCAACAGCTCGTTACTGGACGGAAACTTTCGCCAAGAACTCTTCTCTAGCGGAGAAAGTGAGTTGTTAATATGACTTTCTAATGTTTTGACAAAATGCAGAATCTGGTTTGTTTATTAAAATGTCGAGTGTTGGATTGATTTGTCGCAGGTCAAGAAACTTGTGGAGATGGGTTTTGGAGAGGCTCAGGTTAGGAGTGCGATCGAATCAAGTGGTGGAGATGAGAATGTGGCGTTGGAAAAGCTCTGTTCTGGGTAGGATCTATCAAACTGGCCTCATTGGCACTAGATATGATATTAATCTGGTTTATAATTTTATGTGTTACGTTTCTTCTCTGCTTTATAAAACTTTAGTAAATGCAATGCTATAATCCATAAAGGAGATCTTACCTAGTAGTTCATTGAGCATGGAGTGTCAGGTTCATTCATGAATCTTTTTTCAATTGTATTTTGGTTGATAGAATTGGTTGGTTTAGGTCGGTTTCGTGATTGAACCGGTGGTTCTCTTAGGTATGAACAAATCCAGATAAATCAAACCGGTCAGATCTGAAGCCAAACCGAAATGACCAATCCAAAAATTGAATCATAAACCAAGATGAATTCAATTACCTTCCAAGATGGTTAAAGTTGATTCACTTTTTAATAAGTCTGAATAAAGAAATAGAAAGAAAAATCTGGCTTCAAAATATAAATTTCTTAGTATATTTGATGAAATAATTTATCGAAGTGGAAACAAAAACTTTATCAAACTATCTACTACTAGATTATATATATGACTCTAGTAATTCATTCTAAATCAAAACTAAAAATATATTTAAAAAAAAAAAAATTAGCAAAACCAAACTAAACCAAATTCAGATTGAACAACTTTTTTTTTTTTGGTTAGTGAAAAAAAAAACTTAACCAAAAATGAATCTGGCAAATGAAAAGATTGAGAGAGATAGGTTGGACCATTGAAGGCATTGCATTTAGTGAACAACAAAGCCATACGTCTAATTTGGTTTAAAACTCAACTACCCAAAAATTCCAATGTTGACCATTCATTTACATCTTTCTGCCTTTTCAATTTTTCCCCCATTTATTTTCTTAACATGACTTGAGTTTACTTGACTTAATTTTAAATCTTTAAAGAACTAACGAGTTTTTCAAGAAAAATTCCCTCCTCGACAAAACGTGCTTAAGCTTTGTCGTCGTCGTCGTCGTCGTGGTCTTTGGGTTTCTAACTTTTTATTTTTTTGGCTCTTTCATAACGTGAATTTGAATTAGTCTCTGTGGAAGACTTAAATTTTCAATATGTTTTGTCTATCGTCAAAAAAGTTAAATGACTTTGCTTGCATAAATCAAATTGTTGTGGAACATTACTTGATATAAATAGTGAGGGCCGCGTTGATGATGATTAAGTTGCTTTAATTAATGTCAATTTGTCAATAAATTCTCGAGTATAATAATAATGGAGAAAAACAAAAAAGTATTATTATTGGCAATAAGTGAAGTGCAGTCTCTGCACCAATGAGGAAGGAATCTAAAAGGGTTTAGGTTTAAAGACCAACATTTCGTCCATATCTACTAGACTACTACATTCAATTGTGGGTTGGTTTAGTCCACATGTCATCTTACAACATATCGTCCTTGTTGAAGTATATTCTATGAAATTTAAGGACTATATTAATGTTTTTTTTTTGTTTTTTTTTGAGAATATCCCATAAAATGTTTTTAAGGTGATAAACATTTCTACTTTACATTTTAAATGTTTTTGATTCTCAGTATAAATTTTTAAGATGAAATTTTTGCTAATTTAAATCTTTAAAATTGCATTTCGGTTCACACATACATTTCAAATCACACAACAGTTAATTTCGTTGATGGATTAGTTAACTCCATCGATTTTTTTTATAAATAAAACGTGATTTCAAGCATGGACTCTCGCAAGCGCATGTGGATCAGTGTTATCTGTTGGGAGAATAGGCTTTTTTCACGCGTGTACTATCTTAGCTTCAACGTTGTCAAATAGAAGAACATCTTCTTCTACCATATCTTAAATGCATTCCCCTCGAACTTTTCGGGAAGGAGATCTGCTGAATTTGCACCGCTTGAAACTGGTATGGGACTACGGTTTGCATAGGTTCAGAGACTGTTATCTTTATAGGTGAAAGAGTACCAAACTAGATTTCAGTTTCAGACCCATTGGTGGTGGTCTCAGTGACCTTAGCAACATTGGAGACGTTTACGTTTTCACTGGCCATGTTCTGAAACAAACACAAAACTTGACTAGAGCCAAAGTAAAAAAAGATTTAATGAAATAAGGGAAATCAAGTAAAACTGTAGGTTAACTGAATTAATTTTTTCGAATTTCAAAAAATTAAAGTAACAAGAGAAAATGAGTCTAAACACAACATCAACCAATTAAACTACATGTTATGTAATTAATTTGTTCCTTTCCCAATTTGCAAACAAATGAAAAACCAAACAACAGTTTCAAGTTAATGTTTTGATTTGCAAAAAGTTAAAAGCAAGAGACAATGAGTCTTGGTGTCCGAGTGTTAGATTTTCTAAACACAACAGCAACCAATTCAGTAAAAACTGCAGGTTTCTATTTGATTTAACTCAAAACAAAAGAAACACTAGAGATCTTTTTTCTAAAAAAAAACATAACAAAGTTCACTTTGGTTCTTGAAAAAAATAACAGAATACTGCACGTTACATATACTTTTAACGTTTGTTTATCTTTTACAGAAAACCAAAAAAATCTGCAAGCTGCAGGATACAAACTTCAAATCGCAATCCAGAGTCTGCTATAAAAAAGCACGTGTTTTTGATTTTCCAAATGAACCATAAAAATTGCAGGTCTCATCTCAGGTTTGAGATCAAACCACTGCGCAATATTCACTCCAATGAGAGTTTAATTAAAGCAATCACTACACAGTTCCGAGACTCGCAAGCTCTCATCGTGATGTGTTAGAGGTTTAACCAATCAAAACTGGAAGAAAAAATACGAAACTTGTAAACACACACAAGCTCTCGTCACAATTTTTTTATGATTTCAATCCGTTAGATGTTTATATAACAACGGATTCAAAGAGTTAAGAATGTAGGAGCAATGGTGTTGCAGCACTACGGAGAATTAAAATAAAAACCGTAAATGTTAAGGAAGAGTGATGAATGGAGACGAAGCATAAATATCTTTCCTTAACTCTTTGAATCACCCGCAGTGTGATGGGAATCTGAGATTCAAGAGTCACATGATACAACCACAACAATTAGTTTCACAAACACACAAAACATAGTTCTAAACGACCTTTAAGTATAGGATACTCTCGAATAAATTTACTTGAACTGGGAGGGATTGCTGGGGTTTTTTTTCAGTTTTTTTTTTTGTGTGTGTAATGATCTATGTTTAAACAAAGAAATAAATCTTATTTATATAGAAGTTTTTGAGATTGTTTTGATTCGAATCTTTTCAACAACAGATTGCACCAAGTCAAAACAAAAATCTAGGAAAGGTAGGTAACGAGATGATGCAACAGTCTCTATGAAGCTGATTCTTAAGGATCAGCTAACAACTTTGACTCTTGTCCAACCCGACCCCGACATGAGCTTGACCAACCATTATGGCCCATTTCATATTCACACATTATTTTTTTTATTAAGCCCAATTGGCTTAAGTAAAAAATCGATCCAATATTACATACACTATATGCGATTACAATGAACAATTTATTTAAACAACAATTTTACCATGCAAATTATCTCTGAGAGGTCGTTCTGCATAATCTCCATGTTGGACATGCTGTCTCTGCAATACTTGGATCTACGATGGATAAATTTTTTCTGCAATATACGAGACCACGACGGATGAGTCTATCTATAATATCCTGGATCCTTTGACAAGCTTGCATTTATTAATCTATAAAAACTGTATTCTTATGAGACTGAACCCTATAAATATATAGTTTTTAAAGATTAATAAATACAAGCTTGTCAAAGGTTCCAGAGTATTATAAATAGAATCGTCCGTCATGGTCTCATATATTGCAGAAAAAATCTATCACAAATTCAAAAACTGTATTCTTACACAAATTGTATTCTTATGAGACTTAACTCTAATAGAAGTTTCTAAACTTTTGACCAATAAGAAAGTGTGATTCCTCACAAAATCTATTTTGAATGGAGAAATTTGTGTAACTATTATTTCACGTAATTTTTTAAAACAATGAGATTTAATTTCTTAAAACAATGAGATTTGTTCATGTAAATCTTCCTAAATATTTTTTTTCACTATATTCTGTTTGACTGGTAAAGATTCAGCGAGATTTATTCTCTTCGATATTTTGTTTACTCTAAATCTAACTTAAAACAATTTGAATAAATAAATAAAACATGAATGGGATAAAATGTAAAAAGATTCTTATGCTATGTTGACGTGGAATAAATTTGGCCCATTCTTCAAAAAAATGACTTGTGACTTGTCAGATGCTGTAGAATTTTATTTTATTTTCGCTCATTTGGTTTTCTTTTTCTTTTAACTTGACATAATTTAACAACAGAATGTACAGATATTATTGGCGGAATACGTCATAGATTTTATTTTTATTAAAATTAATTTTTTCGTTGACAAATGCGTATCTAGTGAAAAATCCAGAATAAAATACTATAAGTATTTTTAAAATAAATGACATAAAAGCATAAATCAACTTTCTTCCCACTAAAAAGACTCTTAAGAGAACCACAAAGTCAAATTTATTTAAATAAAAAAAAGTAGAATAACTTTTAGGCTTCAATTTTTACACATGAGAGATATAAAAAAGGGCCTTTTTTTAACTTTAACCACTTTCTTCACTACAAAAATAAGTCAAAATACCAAAAATTAATTCCATTGTAGTCACATAAATGTTAACGTCATCAAGACAGTCGTTAACTATTTAACGGAAAACCGCCATTTTCACTCCTACGTGCAAAAGACTTAAAAACGCTGTCGTTTTACAAAAATACGATTTCTCACTCTGAAGAAGAGAAAACAAAAAACAAAAAAAATCTCTTCGTCTCTCTCTCGGCGATAATGATAAGCTAAAAGAGAGCTTCACCGATTCAAAATCATTACCCTAATGGGATGCGTTTTGTGCAAAGAATCCACCGGAGATGATAAACGGAAGAATCCCGATGAAGCTCCTCCCGGAAACATCCGTAAGGTGGAGGATTTGCCTTCTTCTTCCACCGTCACCACCACTACCACCGCCGCCGCCGTATCTGTACCGGAGGTTGTTGAAATCGGAGAGAAGAAGGATTTAGGTTCGATTCAGATTCAAGCGGCGAGAACTTGGCACACTGGAGATTTCTCTGCTGGCTCTTCTCGCCGACCACCGTCATTTTTAAGTATGAGCCTCCGTGCGCCGGAAGGTTGGCCGCCGTGGTTGATTGCTGCTTGTGGCGAATCGATCAAAGACTTAACTCCTCGACGAGCCACCACATATGAGAAGCTCGAGAAGGTAACAAATTATACTTTTAAGTATTAATCAAAACACTAATCATTAAATTCAAGTATTCATCAAAAACACTAACCATCATTACCTGAAAATTTTGATTTTGATTAGTTTATTTCTTTAATTAATGATGTAATTTTGATTGATTTTAGATTGGCGAAGGAGCTTATAGCAATGTGTATGATCAAAAACACTAAATCATTAAATTTAAGTATAATTAAAAATACTAATCAAACTTTTGGTATAGGTAGAAAGTTTTGTTTTAACGTTTTGATTTGTTTATTTGCTAATTAATGATGCAATTTTGATTGTTTAGATTGGACAAGGAACTTATAGCAATGTGTACAAGGCAAAGGATCTATTGACAGGGAAAATTGTAGCATTGAAGAAAGTTAGGTTTGATAATTTGGAAGCAGAGAGTGTTAAATTTATGGCTAGAGAGATTCTTGTGCTTCGAAGACTTAATCATCCTAATGTAATTAAGCTTGAAGGTTTAGTTACTTCAAGAGTTTCGTGTAGTCTCTACCTTGTTTTTGAGTACATGGAACATGATCTCTCTGGTCTTGCTGCTACTCAAGGTCTCAAGTTCGATCTTCCTCAGGTGATTAATCCATCTTAATGTTATTAATTGCATTACCATAGACCATAGATTAATATGCAATGTAGATATGTTTCCAAATTTGTGATTTTTAATGCTTTTAGGTTTCTTTTGTTCTGATCTAGAATCACTTTGATTAATCTTTCTTTTTTCATGTTTTTTTTTCTTTCTTGAGGTTCCTTTTTATTTTGTCACATATGGTATAATGTTTTCGTCTCATTGGTTTTGTTTCTAGTGTTGCATTTGGTGATGCTAGAATTATTGGTTTGTGGACCCATTTTTGCATTATGTTTTCTGATTTTTTTGGTGAATTTTCAACGTCCTTTATGAATTGTCATTCATTGGATTTGGTTCTTTTATTATCTTTGCATTTTGATATTTTCACTTTATGTTAAACAAAGGTGTAAAAAAATAAACTTGATCTTCTCTTTTTGCATATCATAAATTTTAGTTTGATTCCAACCTCATAATTATGTCTAAGATTATTTGTAATGAATATTTTTTTTTTTTTTCAGATAAAATGCTTTATGAAGCAGCTACTATCTGGGTTAGAGCATTGTCATAGTCGAGGAGTTTTACATCGAGATATCAAAGGTTCTAATCTTCTTATAGATAATGATGGAATATTAAAGATTGCTGATTTCGGGTTGGCTACGTTTTATGATCCAAAGCAAAAGCAAACAATGACTAGTCGTGTTGTCACACTTTGGTACCGCCCTCCCGAGCTTCTTCTTGGAGCTACCAACTATGGAACTGGTGTTGATCTTTGGAGTGCTGGTTGTATTATGGCAGAGTTACTTGCTGGCAAGCCCGTTATGCCAGGAAGAACTGAGGTGAAGAAAAATTGTGTTTATCTTATTCGAGTTAGTCTACTTAGGATTTTCTTAGTTTCTTATCGGTGTTGCATTATAAAGAGCAATGAATGCTTCTGTTGTAGGTCGAACAACTTCATAAGATATTCAAATTATGTGGCTCCCCTTCAGATTCGTACTGGAAGAAGTACAAATTACCAAACGCTACTCTCTTTAAGCCGCAACATCCGTATAAACGTTGTGTGGCTGATGCCTTCAATGGTTTCACTCCATCCTCTGTGCATCTAGTCGAGACACTTCTCGCTATAGACCCTGATGATCGAGGAACTTCTACCTCGGCCTTGAATAGTGATGTGAGTCACCCTTTCCCTCTAAAGTTTCAATTTGTTTGATAAATAAAACTTGATATTTTGAGATTTTTCATTCTTTCATTCTTTCGGCTGGGAACAGAAAAAATTTGGTTAGTTTTTGAATAAATGTTATTTGGTTTGTGTGTGCAGTTCTTTACTACTGAACCATTAGCTTGTGATCCATCAAGTTTACCAAAGTATCCACCTTCCAAAGAATTGAATGTAAAGCTGAGGGACGAAGAGGCGAGAAGGTACCTTTTTTTTACATCTTTTCTATGTTTTTTCGGGATGAACCGTTAGCTATTGATTCTGTAGTTGGTCTCTTCTCATGGCTACTTTTGTTGTACTTATAGGCAAAAGGGTCTTGCTGGAAAAGCTAGTGGTATTGATGGAGCCAGAAGAATAAGGTATCGTGGGGATCGTACTGGGCGAGCTATTCCAGCTCCTGAAGCTAATGCCGAGAGTCAAGCAAACTTAGATGTGAGAAAAATCATCATCTTTTCGCATATATACTATTCTTATCAATGCATTCACTAGTTTTAGTCACACTGCTAATATGTATTTTCATACTCTTTAAGTTTTTCACTTGCAAATATGTGTTTTTCAGAGATGGAGAGCGATGTCACAAACAAATAGAAAGAGCAAGAGCGAGAAGTTTCCGCCTCCTCACCAAGATGGTGCAGTTGGGCATCCTTTAGAAGATCAGTCAAAGAAAAGCTCAGTATTTGGTGTAAAGCCTGAGACTTCTTTAGGGTTATCGAGATCATTTAAGTCTGGGGAAGGGACATCAATGAGAAATATTTCGACCAAAGACGGGACTCGCGGGTCTTCTTCTAGAAAATACATATGGGGACTTAAACCTCCTCCGGCTCTCGGGCTGTCGATGGACTTACTTTTCAAGAGTAGATCAGAAGTTTTTGGGATCCGAAGATAGGATAAGAGATTGGAGTTACATTAGTGTATCAAAATAAGAGATTGTTTCTTTTCCAGTTCAGGGGAGAAAGATTGGTTGAAGAAGTTCAAATTCTTTGTAGTAGAATAGAGAGAGTGCACAAATGGAAATATGTGGTTTTGACTCTGATGTAAAAACTTAATTCATGTAGTTTTAGAATCCCAGTTTTAAATTGTATAGTTGTTGAAATGGCTTTTGAGGCTTTAAAGATTGGATCGTTTGCTTATCTCAGTGTTGTAAAGAATTGTAAAAATTTAAGTTTTGGGTATTTCGGTTAAAGACTAAGATTACCGAAATTATCTGAACAAAATTTTGGTTCGGATCAGTTTGGTTTGGTTATTTGGCTAAAGTCCATACCAAAATTTGGTTCCACTCGGTTTAGTTCGGTTCGGGAGACAAATTATGGAATTTCGTGAAATTCGATTTATTTCGGTTTAAACTGGTTAAAATATTCGGGGGGGGGGGGGAAACGGTTAACTGTTTGGTTCACCGAGCCAAACTGCTTACTCAACTCATTTCAAAAAGTTGTCGATCATTTCTTACAAAATTTTTTATTCCTTGAGAAGTTACGATCATGAAACAGAGGAGTGGGAAAACAGAGAATCCCACATAACATATGACACATACTTATTTGAAGATCTCGTGTGCTTTTTTGAAGAGGGTCTAGTGAATCTGACTTTCTCGTGTGGTTGGACGATGAAGTAGAGAGAGTAGAAGACAGAGAATGTGTGGTTTCAGTTGCTTGTGGAAAGAGAGGCATAAGAGAGTGTGGGGTAGAGTTTCTTTTCATGTTACTTGGGTTTAAGGATTAGGGTTTATAAATGTTTTTTTGGGTTGCTTCGGACTCAAGTTATTTTTCTCTTTTCTTCTCTGGTTTACACTCCGGACGCTGTGAGATTTCTGATGATAATGATGGAACAAAAGAGATAAGATTGTCCAATATTTTTGCTTTTTGACACTTTTGAGTTCAATTAAAATGTTCGGTATCTCTTATATATAAAAGAAGGATTTTGGAGCTTCTCCATGTGTCCAACTCAGCAAAAAAAATAACTCCCAAAAGACCTCTCCAGCTGCCACATGTTAAATAAAATAAAAAAATAACAAAAAAAACCAAAGTTAAACCGATAAACATATTTCATCTAATGACCCAAAAACAGCCCACATATATTAGAAGCCCACTAATAGATTTAAGATCAGGAAGAAAAAACGAACAGCCCATTAGACCATCTTCGACGGCATCGTCTTCATCAACTTCGACGCCACCGTTCCTAGCTTCTCACAATCATCGCTTCGCCTCCCAAACACCAGAAACGGCAAATCGTTATCAATAAACACCATTAACCCTCCTAATTACATCATCTCCACCACTCCTTCAAATTAAAAGAAACTGATGGGCCAACCTCTTCAAATTCATAACTCCAACACAACCTCCCTATAAAACCTTCACCCCAAAGCCACTTGAAAAACTTCAACGCATCCCTTACTCTGAAAAACCCAAACATGGCTCCAGAATCTATCCACCATCCTCCCCAGCCACTAACGTTCAACATCCTTGATGAAATTGATGGCGATTACTGTCACGAAAAAGTTTTAGTCCGCCTAATCCACTAATGGGAAGCCCGGAATTTCAAGAAAGGCGACATCCTCATCGGTCTTGAATTACTAGTCATAGACTCTCAGGTATGTATCAAATTTAACTCTGCCCTCATGTCGTTACTTAGGGTTCGGGTATGTATCAAATTTTAACTCTGCCCATATTCTGTTTGTATTAACTCTGTCCGTCCATAATATTCAGATAGAACTGAGTGATGTGGTCTAAATTCAGTGATGTTAAAATTGATTATTAGTGATGTAATGTTATAATAGATTGTTTTTTTGATGCAAAATTTGGTGTGTGAAACTTGAGTCATCATCATAGATTGTTTTTTTGATGCAGCTTGGGACTGTTCTGCTTGGGTTAGAACATATGTGCTCTTTCTAGAAGAGCAGCTTCAATGTTATCGAGTTTTAAAGTAGGATATAGAGGCTCATCGTTTGCCAAAAGCTTCAGGTGCAGCTTCCAAGCTTGTCTCTGAACTCTCATCATGAAGAAACAGTCAAAAACTTCATGATGTTGTAGACCTATAGAACAAAGATGTTGTCTGGTAAAGATCTGTTAGAACAGATACATGCGTACCAACAGCTTCGTTACTGGCTTATTGGATGTCAAGTAAAGCTGAAAGCATATACAAACGGGCTGGTCAACAGGTGAAGCAACTAAGCTTATTGAGGTTATTTTCATTGATGCTTTGTTGATGTTTATTTAATCGTTTTATGATTATTGCAAAGGGCTAGAGCTCGCTAGGTACTTTCAGTTCCCAACCTTAAGACAGGTTTGGTTTGTAGCTTTTAGGATCAGGTTTAATAAGTGTAAAACTGATGTGTGATTCACTTCTCACATATCTGAAAACCGGTTTCAGCCTCCTCCATCGTTTCTCGTGACAATGGAAGAGTACATTAAAGAAGCGCCTCAGAGATGGCTCTGTACAGAAAAAACTGGTAACAGGAATTTCTTCTCTCATCTTAATTCTCAATTCTTGGCTAATTAATGTTGACGATCAAGGTCTTTGTAAGAGTTGGGTCTTTGTAAGAGATGTGTCCGAAAGAACTTCACACTTTCTAAAGGCACATTTAGTGCACTATTTTTCCCAGGAGGTGTGAATACTGTCTTTGCAACTTAAAAGTTTTCTTTTGTTTCGTGTTTTGTTCATTTTTCAATGGTAGTTTCTTTAGTTGGATGCAACTTTATCAAATCTGTGTTACCTCTAAAATAACTAACTCCTTTGCGGGAAGCACCTTATCGTATAGACGTAGTTGCTCCTCTTTTACTTAGACAAGTAGTATCTAAAAAGGTTAGGTATTTATCTCAATATTATTTTAACATATGATCTGCATCTTACATGGTTGGTTTAGTATTTTCTTGTCAAACTGATATGGAAGGGCCAAGTATAGATAAACTAATTAATGTTTGTATTGGTTTATGCAGTTACTTTTCTATGATCAAGAAGATGATATGTGGATTGAGCTTAGCTTTGTATGCTGTGAAGAATGCAAGAGAAGATTAAAACAAATTATGAGATGGTGAGCTTTTGAAGCTAAAATAAGAGTTTAATGCTAAAGATATAATTTTAACAGAGAATTGAATGAGGATAACGCTGACACTGAAGCAAGAGGTTGTAACCAAACAGTTATTTTGGTATCCACATAATCTTCCCAAAAAATCAATGGTGAACTGTTGCAAATGATCACAACTAGAAACCATTTCTCATATTTATCCTCGAACCCTTGCCAAATAAATTTAAAACATGAAAGTCTACCTTACAAACAGCGGAGATACGAGAACTTACAAATACACGAAAAGAAGAAATTATGTTTTATGTGGAATGAACTGATGATGATGAACACAATTCAGATAACATTTGAAGATGAGATAAATAATATGAGAAAGGTCTATTATAACAATATAAATGAAGCTCCAAATGAAATGAGATTATATGAGAACAGCCTATACATTATATTTGGGTTAGCTTAAAATTGCTACAAAGCAGTCGAAAACAATTTAGATCATTATTTATGTATGTTCCTTTATCTCCAAAATAAGAATATATCTTCAAATTATATATACAATAATATGATAATATGTAAATAATGGAAGACATGTATACTACATGTAGTGTTTCAATGAATGTCATTTAATCATGACTTTAGTAATTCTAATAATCGATCTCACACTTATCTTTTTTTTTGACGGCATCTCACACTTATCTTACCGTATGAATCTAACATACATCGAAGATTCTAACCAAAATCAAAATTAGTCAAAGCACAATCCACTATTGTTAAATTTTATTTTCATAAAGAGAATAATTCACACATAGAAAATCTAATCTCCCAAATAACATTTTACAATCTTTAGAATTCAATTCAAATGAATTATTTCTTACTAAAATATATAAAATATCCCGTGCGTAGCGCGGGATAACCCCTAGTATTCTCATAAAAGGTGATTCTTTGAGTTTATGAACTATGATAGCAGAAAACATTCTCTCAAGTATTGACTTATTGTCTCTCAATTAATTACAACTGGAAACAAGTTTACAGATCAAACTCAGATTTCATCATAAATTTGCATAAACAAAAGAAAAATATATTTAACTTGAAAAACACTTAGAAAATTTATGAAAATCCTTATATACATGATAAGTGAATACCCACACGATGCGTGTGTTTCTATTTTGTCAAAAAAATTTTAATTAAAATACATTCCGAAGATGAGTTTAACATTTTTGGAAAACACATGTTACTCTAGATAATTATCTCTATCGTAGAGTATCATTCAAATCCACGTGACATGTAAATCTTGTTAGAAAATGAATCGGTAATTTAGGTTTCATTAAATCAACCTCAATAAAAATAATTATTAGTAATTATTTAATTTTTGGACACAAAATAATCCTATCATTTCTATATACTTATTATATAGATAATTTGAGATTTAATTGGTTTATTTATTACTAAAGAGAAACGGAAAAAAATAAGAAAGATTTGGAATTATGAAATAAAAGAAGAAGATGAATCACTTAATGAGTTTTAATGATGTATTTTAAGTGATAAAAATAAATTAATATGTTCTTAAAAGAAGTGACAATGTGTGAAGCTTTTGGAGAGTGATTTCATTTATTATATATAAGATTCGGGGCCAAAAACATTCCTAATAGAAAATTAAAGTCGTGACTACAATTAATAATCTAATTTATCAAAAGAATAAACAACCAAATTAGCTGTCAAATCATAAGCGTACTAATTTCCTTCCTTTGTTTATTGATGATTCTCTTCTGACATTAGCACTGAGTTTTACGTGAATCTCTATGTTGCTGATTTGTAATGTCCTGCCTCCAATGTTGAAGAAGTGCTGATGCGGAATTGCAGATCTTGAGGTTTTTATGGTTTGTGATGTGATTATGTCAAGCACAATGAAAGAGCAGCTTGAACTGGAGCAGCATATAGTCGAGAAAGGTAAGAAGAAATGGATTAGCTCAACAACAATGTTTGATCTGGAAATATTAAGAGGATCACTTCAACAATTCAAGACATCTTTACAACACCTTCTCAACACTATCTAGGGCAGTTTAGTGTGTGCTAATCCAGATACACTAGTTGTGATCCAAAGAGAATCAGCCGAAAATATGAAGACTTGAAGAGTCATCTTTTTATTCAAACTATGTTTTAATGCTTTGTAATTTCCAAGACTTTTTCCCTTGACTCTCTTACTGATTTAAACTCATGTAAGGCTTCATTTATAAGTTATCAAACTCTTTTCATATTCTCAAAACTCTCTGAAATTTGTTTAATCAATCCTTGTTTGTGATCGGATCATCATCCTCACGCTAGCAAGCTCGATAGTCTTAGAGTCTGTCACAACTCCTAAGAAGTATCACTCCGATCCATCTCTTGTTCACCACATCCAGAGTCCTTACTCACGTACCGAACAAGTCTGAAAGTCTAAAGGTTCATCATCCCCTTTAGAAGTTTCGCATCGATCCATAAAACCCATCAGACCATACTTGCCGTTTACATCATTTCATCACTTCCGCATCACTAATCTCATCACTCCGACCATCATAACCTCTTGGAGAGCATTCAGGGACGTGATCCTCATCTAGGATCATATCAAGTGGTATCAGAGCTCGCTCCAACCCAGGTTGTGTCGATTCAAAATGTTTTACCCTTTGATATTCCACAGATCATTTGAATCGATTATGTCTGATGATTGCTAGAATTTTCATAAATTCATTTTGTCTGATAAAATCGTGATATCTATTGAACCTATTTCGAAAAAGAGTCTAGTATTTGTTAAAATTAATTCTAGAATTTTTGAACATGTTTTGATAATTTTTCGAGGTTGATTTCGTCGAACAGTCGGAACTAGAGGTTCTCAGAATTTGAAAAGTTATTTTCGTGTTAACTTGCTAGAATTGTTTAAAATCATTGGTTAACCCTATAATCATGAAATCTGTTTCATTGAAACCTAGATTGAGTCTAGTATTTGTTAAAATTGTCTCTGGAATTTTTAAATGTGTTTTGATAATTTTTAGAGGTCAATTTCGATGAACAGTCGCGATTAGGGTTCTTCAGCATCTGAAGAATCATTTTTCGTGTTTTGCTCATTGGATTGCGATTTCTTTCAAAGGAACTTGTTACTGGGTTTGTTTTGTGTTGCTTTTGCAGGCAGAGATGGTCGATCATTAAGAAGAATCCAGTACAGCAATGACTACTCACGAAGGAAAGGATCTGTTCTACACTAGGTGTCATGTTCAAGACAAAGTATGCAGCATCAAGATCGATGAAAGGACTTGCAACAACGTGGCAAGTGAGTATATGGTCCAGAAGCTTGGATTAAAGGTGAAGCAGAACCCATGGCTCGATGATAATTACAACATAAGAGTGAGCCATCAAGTGACGATTTCTATACGCATTGGAAAATATGAAGACGAGGTTTTGTGTGATGTTCAACCAATGGAATCATGTCACATTCTCCTTGGAAAACCGTGGCAGAACAAACATCAAGCGATCCATGAGTATTCTGATTCTAAAAACCGATATTCGTTTAAGTACAAAGGAAGAAACCATGGTTTGGTTGCAACGAAACCACATGAGATTCAACAAGATCTGCTCATTCTAAAATAAAGAGTAAGACATTTTGTAAGTGAATCTCCTAACTCTCTTCACCAACAGGAAAAATTTATTGCGATTGGTTATAAAGAGACTTCTAAGAGTCTAACTAACGCTGCACCGGAGCTGCCATCTCCGAGTGATAATTTTTCTCTCTTGCAGGTTCCTAAAGACACAGCAGAAGATCCAAAGGAGCCTTTTGAAGAATCTGGTCCGAGCAGAATTCAGTTTGGAAAAGGAATAGCAAATTTGAATTCTAAGAATTCTGAAAGTGAGAAGCATAACATTTGTGAAAAAGTTGAGGAAAGCACAAAAGAGAAGAATCATCATGCGGTGTCAACCCATTCACAAGCTTGCCGAGCTGAAATATTTGGTAACATCTTACAAGGTACTCAGGTAAGTTTAGCTTGCGAGTTTATTCGATATTGGAATAATTTTATTTTCACTCGTAGCTTCAAACAACCTGTTTTGAATGTTGAAATTTCAAGTATAATGCACTTGATTTTTCCCTTAAGTACCAAGAAATATATAGGTACCTTAGATGTGTGCAATGGCTTAGGCGGAATCACATCCACACGGAGCTTAACAATAGATCCATCAGAGAGAGTAACAAGAACTGAACACATCATTGTGATCAAGGAGAAACCACCAGATGTCCCACCACAAATAAAAACCCGAGGTAATTATCTAGACTCTCAAAAATGAATGAAAGCTAACTTGCTCTCTCTTGGCGCAGATTGTACAATTTTGGGTTCAAAACCTTTTCAAGAAAAGAAAACTACTCTTGTGCCATTGCCGGCTCCTGAGTTTTACCTTGACAAAATTAAACTCAAAGGGAATCAAGAGCAAGGTAAGAAAGTTAATATTTTTGCTATGGTTAGTAAGGTTAATGATGCTGAATATTTGGATCATAAAATATTTGTCTCTTTAGATAAATTTTCTTGTGTATCTAACCTTGCACCGGTGCTGCCGAGTGAGATACCTTTTCGTTCGCAGGATTTCAAAAATGTCGTTCCTAGAGAGAAGTCTATTGACTCGCTACTTCCAATTTGTGATATAAAACGTCCTATTGCCTTTGAACCAGAAGCAAACATTGAGACAAATCCTTGTGACTTCCGAGACAAGCAAGGTAAGAGAATTCTTGTCGCCGATGCAATAATTCCAAGGTACGTGATTCTTTTTGCTCATGAAGCTAGGTTATTGGAAGTTGAGTTCATTAAGAGGCTTTATGATTTAAATGAAAATTTTAAAAATGTGTTTCCATCTTGTGAGGAGTTTGAGCATAAGAAGTTCTTTAGGCATGGAGGATTTCTGTTTGATAAAACGTATGAACCGAATATAAATCTTGTGCTGATAGATAGACTCTGTAGGATAACACACTGCACTTCATATCCTAACACTAGAGAGGCTTTTTCTGTTTCGAGACCATTCACTGAAAGTTTCGATATTCTGGTCTATAACAAATAACTTATTGAATCAAAAGATGATACCCTTTGCACCTATGATCTCTTGTTTCGAGTTTTTGTTGAAAGTGCAGAGGATAAACAAGCTGAAGAAATGAAAGCTCATATACCAGAGACATGGTTATTTTACTTATGGCTAAAGCGGTTTACTGTCCAAGTTGATTATGACCCGTTGAAACAATGGAGAAAGGAGCAGCAACCAAAGATTGAAGGCCTATTCACAATCATCAAAAGGATCAATGGCGATAACACCTTTCTCAGAGGTAAGTATAAAGAAATTTCCTTATTCAAAGTTACTTATTCTCTTCTTCCTTTCATTACAGATTGTTCGGATTTAAGGTCAAATCCTTTTCAAGTGGGAGAGGATGATGTGATCATGCCAAGCACAATGAAGGAGCAGCTTAAACCGGAGCGGCTTGTAGCCGAGGAAGCTAAGAAGAAATGGATTAGCTCAACAACAACGTTTGATCCGGGAATATTAAGAGGATCACTTCAACAATTCAAGACATCTTTACAACACCTTCTCAACACTATCTAGGGTAGTTTAGTGTGTGCTAATCTAGCTACACTGGTTGTGATCCAAGCCACCTAAACATTTATCAAGAGAGGTGATATGACTTACACTCTTTTTCCCTTCATTTGGTTTTGTCCCATTTGGGTTTTCCAAATAAGGTTTTTAATGAGGTAAGCCATATCACTCACTCATCAGCCTCTTGATAAAGCCTAAGCTCATTTCTATCTATTATCACGAAATGAAGAAGCCCAAGTCCAAAGAGAATCAGCCGAAAATATGAAGACTTGAAAAGTCATCTTTTTATTCAAACTATGTTTTAATGCTTTGTAATTTTCGAGACTTTTTCCCTTGATCAATCCTTGCTTGTGATCGGATCTTCATCCTCATAGTCTTAGAGTCTGTCACAACTCCTAAGAAGTATCACTCCGATCCATCTCTTGTTCACCACGTCCATAGTCCTTACTCACGTACCGAACAAGTCTGAAAGTCTAAAGGTTCATCATCTCCTTTAGAAGTTTTGCATCGATCCATAAAACCCATCAGACCATACTTGCCGTTTACATCATTTCATCACTTCCGCATCACTAATCTCATCACTCCGATCATCACAACCTTTTGGAGAGCATTCAAGGACGTGATCCTCATCTAGGATCATATCACTTTGTAAGATGCTCAAGCCTCTATGTATGTGTCGCTCATGGGACTTGTGCGTACAAGTTTGACATCTTGCCCAAAATTTGAACGGAAAAAATAACTCAATAGAAATGTAATAATGATCCAAAAAAAAAGAGAAAGCAATAGAGAACTCAAAAGATATTCAGTTACCAAATTACTAACTTGAACTCGCTGATGAAGACATTAAAATCGTGGATGAGATCCGAAAACCTAAATTTCAAAAATACCCAAATATTTGTATTTTTCTTACTCGTCGAGAGATAGAAGAACAAGGGAGCAAATAAAGAACAGGAAATTGATGTTGTATTTGTGCTTTTTTATTATGTGTTTCGGCCAAAATGACATTGTTTCAATAGCTTGTCAAAATGACATCGTATTGAAGCAAGATTTCAGTTATGCGATTAAATAAGATCGGTGTCGTTTATAACGTGAATTCCAGGTGGATTCTATGTAATCAAAATTTAACGGTTTGTGAACAGTGTTACGTGATATGTATATGTTTGCTAAATTTTGTAAATTAAGGTACTAAATTCAGATTTTGTATTAGTTGAGGTATAATAATGTACGATGCTAAATGTCATGTATAAATTGAAATAAAACAAAAGTTGCTAAAATTGTAAAACATCAAATATAATGAAACAAACGTAGTAATAATTTTACTTCGTCCTTGGATTATGTTGTAATTTTATAAAATTTCGGGGACATTTAGCATTTATTAGAAATACATGGGTATCGTCGGAAAAATGATTACATTAACAAGGTCTTAAGAAGTTTATCTTCTTCCTTTTTTTCTTTCCCTGTAAATATTGTATTTCATCGTTTCTTTCCTACCCCAAAAGGACATCATTTTGAGAATACAATTGAACTCGATGAAAATAGAAAAGTGTAGAGAGACTAGAGATATAAACAATGGATCTAATATTTAAGATAGAGTGAAACTTATGTGAAGCAAGATGTGATTACTCAAGATGATAATGTGATCCTTAGCATTGAATGTTGGTTAACCTAGCTGATGAGGCGATCCCTAGTTGTCAAACGATTCCTTAGAATGATCCAAAAAACGAAAGCATGCTTCAGAACTCTCTGCAAAAACCAAACAATCTTGTGCCAATCATTTGAGGGTGGAGAAGGGTTTAACCTTTTCCAAGTCTTGGATACATTAAAAATAGAAGGAGATGCATCAACCTTCTATTTGATGATACAAGGTTGATGCATCATGAGTGTTGATGATACAAATCACATGAAGAAGTTATTCATCGCTCTTAGTTTACGGAAACATGAAATTCTGGTCCTTTGGGCAACGCCATCAATATCCGTGGCAGTGCAGTTTTTTTGTCTGAAGAGAAACCATAGAATAAACAAACAAATTATATATAGCTTCATATAAATGGAAATTGAATTGAATCAAAATGGAACAATTTATTAAATACTAAAAGTCTATAGCAAATACAACTTTGTTGTCAAAATTGAGAAAGAATAATCAGATCCAAAGATTTCTTTATAAAAATCATCTATATTTTGTCTTTACAGAACTATCAAACAAATCTCATTAGGCTCAATTAGTATACTTTTCACATGTTTTTCACATGTTTCAAAGTTGTATTAATTATAAATAAAATAAAAGAGGTAATTTACATTATCTCAAATTGCTACCACTAATAATTATAGGCTGAATTTTAATAATTTTTTCATGGGTTTCAAAATAATATTTAAAAACTAAAAATAAAATAATTCATGCCTTTGTACTAGACCGACTATGATACCACCATGGCAATCATATACATCCCGGTTACGATCGGTTACCAATTAGAGATTCGAACTTTGATGCAGCTGACTTACTATGCTGAGTCACTATCATATTAACTAGGTGAAAATTGATGATATTATCTCTATTTTGTTAATACTTAACCTTTTAAACATATAACTTAATATCCAGTTTAGTTCTAATAAAGAGATATAAAGATTACTTAAAACTATAATATAGTAAAACTTCTATAAATTAATAACATTGGGACCAAAATACTTTAAGATATTTTATTAAGGACAATTCTTTTATAAAACACAAATCTCCTAACCTCATATTTTTAGGATTTAAGGTTTAAAAAACCCTAAACTCTAAGCCCTAAATCCTAAACCTTACCTCCTAAAAACTATACCCTAAATTCTAAAATAATTAACCTAAAAAAAGAATTATAAACTGCTATTTGTAACCTAAATGAAAATGTGTGCTAAATGTGGTACAAAATCTTCATTTAGTGCTATTTTAAAGAATTTTTCTTTTATTAATTTATCGTATTTATTAATTTATAACGGTGATATTTGAATCAAATTAGAAAATTATTAATTTATCAAAATATTCATTTATCGAGTATTGATTTATAGATGTTTCATTGTTTAGTGAACTTCATTCGATTTTATTTCCATTCTACACTCTTTAAACAACAAACCCAGAATTTAAAACACAGAAATTATACTCTTTTTACTCATTCATTATTTGATAGAAAGAGCCCCAAAAAAAAGAAAAAAAAACAGGTGCTGTAAACTCTTTTTACTAGCGTTCTCGATCAATTTATCAATTAACCCCAAAAGATTATAATTTTTCAAATTGGGAAAGACAAAAAGAAAAAACGAAACCGCAGTGAAGAATATTAGCAAAAAAAAAGATAGAAATAAAATCACGAGGAATGGTGGTTTTTTTAATAGCAAAAGAGAGATCATTTTTCTCCTTTTTCTTTTCTTATTTTCCTTGCCGTTTTAAAAGATCAAAGAAGAAATGTGTTGATGATGATGGTTTTATTTGGATCTGTAACAAGCTCTCTTTGCTGCTCGAACGATATCCTCTACCTGCAACATCATTTAAATCTCAAATTCATTCTATTTGATTAAGTTTTTATGCAATTAAGGGATTTAAACAAACCTGAGGAAGAGCCAATCTCTCTAAGTTAGCTGCGTAAGGCATTGGAACATCAGCTCCTGCGATCCTCTCGACTGGTGCATCCAAGTATGAGAAGCTCTCCTCTACGACCGACGCACTGTTCCATAACCGAAAATAATACCCCGTGTTTTAAAACATATTATAAAATATATAACTGAAATTAAGATATCTATCAAGGAAAATGAAGTTAACCAGATTTCTGCGCAGACTCCATGTTGAGGGAAACCTTCTTCAACTGTTACCAATCTACTTGTTTTCCTCACTGAAGCATTGATGGTCGCTCTGTCTAGCGGACGGATTGACCGAAGATTTATTACCTAAGCATTTTAGAAAAAACAAAAAAAGTTCAAGAGTTCACATATCAGTTTTAAGTAGAGTCACAAGACACAAATCTGAAATCTTTATACCTCAGCACTTATTCCCTCTTCTGCGAGCTTCTCAGCTGCCTAGAATCAGGTAAATTAAACCATTCAGAGACGGAACAAAGAGATGCACCGATTTGTAATCGAAGACAAAAATCGTCGAAAAGGTGGCTCATGAAAGTAGGGAAATGGCAAACCTTGAGGGCAAAACCGACCATCTTTGAGAATGTTGTTATCGTCACATCCTTTCCTTCTCGTTCAATCTGTTTATACAGGCCAAGACAACATTAAAGCAACCAATTGCTAGATATAAGAAAAATAAAAGAAGAAGGCGATGAATATAGACGAGTGACAGTACCTTGGCTTTGCCTATGGGAAGACAAAAACTTGAATCAAGTGCTTCTTCTGAAATAGGGAATGACTCACCATATCTGCATGATGGAATCAATTTAAGGAGACATTGATATGTGACTGTTACATGCTCCGAATTCAAATTAGGTATACTACTTACAGTAACTCGTTTTCAAGGAAGACAACAGGGTCAGGGTCTCTAATAGCAGCTTTAAGAAGACCACGAGCATCTTCAGCTGAATACGGAGCGAGGACTTTCAAACCAGGAACTGAGGCGTACCATGCTGCATAGCACTGCAAAATGTAGAATAGAATATCCCCAATTAACATCCAGAGATACAGATACAAGGTCACAAGCAGTCGTCAACACAGATAATTCCTAGACCCTCCTATAAGTCATATAGTGAAAATACCACTAGACGGGCAGTGATAAATCCTAAATCATATAGTGTGTGTTATCACGCTTAGGAAAAAACAGTTGCATGCCACTGTGCTAAGAACTATGATCTAAATCAATCAGCTGAATGCCTCGTTAATTTAGGAGAAATTTGATCAATTTTAAAGCCAAAGACAGTTCTTTGATCCTATTTGAATATCATTATCAGTTTCACAGAAGTGGAAGGTAATGTTTGAAAGGTATGTTGTACAGAATTTGTGTTTGCGTTTACCTGAGAATGCTGAGCCCCAACACCGGCAGCAGCACCATTGGGTCCTCTAAAGACGATGGGTACATTTATCTGTCCAGCAGACATGTAATTTGACTTTGCAGCTGAATTGATGATATGATCAATTGCCTGAAAGAAAACCAATGGGTATTAGGATAGACATAGGGATATAAAATTTGAAACTCTGTGCACTTTAATGTCAATGATAACAAGATGCCAAAAGAAAAATAAACTCAATGATGCCTGGGATTATATTTGCACCACAGTGCATGATTCCCATAACGCAACAATGACACAAAATCAAGTCAAAACAAGAGGCAAAATGTAGTATTAAAGAATAGGACAAGCCAACACAAACCTGCATAGAGAAGTTAAACGTCATAAATTCTACAACAGGCTTCAAGCCAGCGTAGGCGGCACCAACTCCAATTCCAGTAAATCCAGCCTAAAACGTGATTAAAAGAGAACTATTAGAAATATTCTCAATCTGAAACATGGACTAAGGATTGCAACTGCAATACAAGAAAATAGTATAAGAATTCCAAACCTCGGTAATAGGGGTATCGTAAACTCTCTCAGGACCATATTTCTCCAAAAGGCCTTTAGTAATCTATGAGTACATGACAGACCTCCAGCATCAGAAACAAGAGAAATTTAACAGGAAAATAATCTATTTCTATCAGGTCAAATAATTCTAACCTTGTAGGCACCTTGATATTGGCCAACCTACAAAAAGAAGATGAAAGTTAAAATGTAGATATCTGATTAGAAATGCCAGATGAATAAATCAAACATGTCAGCTGTAACTAACCTCTTCACCCATGACAAACACTTTAGGATCTGCAGACATTTCCTCATCAATTGCAGAATTTAGAGCATCTCTGACTGTCATCTAAACAAGTATTTGCATACAAAAACGTAAGCAATATTAAAATATTTAGGGAAATTCCATATATAAGGAAAGATATGTTTCAAATGAGCTCTCAAAATGTAAATTAAATTCTAACTTAAGCTACAGTTGTTGAGATTCTAAAATGTTACTACATTACTTATGCGAGTCCTCTAAAATCCACCATTTTCAATGACAGAATCTTAACATTTGTTCAATGATTATCAATCATTAGGTTTCTTGGATGCTCACAGTTTAGGAAGCCAAAAGACCACCAATATAGTTCACTAAACTCGAAATTTTTGGTGAACATAAAAACGATCAGTAACATAGTCGACGAAGACATCATCAAAATGAATAATATATAAGAGATCCTCAAGTAGTTTAGCTGAAAATAGCAACTCTTACCATCCTAAATTGACCAAAATGATCTTCCCTAGCTCATAAACACAGTTGAAAACATAACCAAAACGAAACATAAAGCATCCGTAAATTCGATAAAAAGACATATACCTCTTTGGCACCAGCTGCATAGCTCCTAGCAGAAACTAACGCCGATCGCGTGCTTCTAAGAAACTGATCAAAATCCATTTCCGAAAATCAGAAAATTGCGAAAGCAATTCGATCCTAAAGACTCCAAGCAAAATCTCAAATCGAATTCGCGCTGAAACAGATAAAAACGAAGAAGTAAAATCCTCATACCGAAGCAGACAAGCCTCCATCGACGGGTCTTTGCCTCAAGATTCCCAACATTCTCCCTAACTGACAAAAAATCAAATACGAAGAGATCAAAAGCTCCGTAGATCTAACAATCGATGGAAATTGTAAAAAAAAAAAAAACGAATAGATGAATCATAATTCGGAGAACAAAACGGAGAAAGCGAAGGATGAAGGAAGCACAGTAGATCGATATCGGAGATACAAATGATTACCTGAGATTGTAATGATCTACCGCGCCGGCGAAAAGGTACAGAGACGGCGGATTTAAGAGAAGAGAAGAGACGACTCAAAGCCTGAGCGAAAGGGCACTGTTTTTTTTTCCTAACAAGAGCTCAAACTGATTTCAATTAGATGAATAAGAAGAGTAGGTCTTCATCATCAAATTTATATGGACCGTTCGATTTACCACTCTTGGTCATCATCGATGGTTGACATTTCGTATTATTCTTTTTCTCTTTCCCTTTTCTCTTTTTCTTTCTCTAACAACATTATTCCCATTTGTTGAAGTTTATATTAAAGGACGGATTAATTAGGTAGATAGTGTATTTGGGAGATTTATCTGCAAAATGATACTGTGGCACAAAATCGTAATCTTTTATCAAAATAATGCGATATTACTATCTATATATATAATAAAATGATTTGTCATAGAGTGAATAACAAACTTGAAAATCATGTTATTTTTAAGAATAACACTTGAAATCAACCTCTATTTATTTATGATGTTGCCATCGACACCCATTTATTTATGATTTTGCTTCTTCAAATTTTTTTTCTTGTTCTCTTTTTCATGTTTCCAGAACACTAAGCATATTCTATTATTAGAATTGTTTAAGATTTTTTTCACACATTAAAAAAATAATTAAATTTATGTTTTATATTCCCTCTGTTCTATTTTATTGAACTTTTTAGCTTAAAACACGCATATTAATAATTTATATTTTTTTAGAAAAATGTATTTAATGTTTTACTTTTAAATCGATTCAACCAACCATAAAAATACTACATAATCTAATTATCACAAAATATTAAATCTATTTTTGTTTTGTATAAAAACTTACAAAACATCTGATAAAATAGAACAAAAAAAGAGTTTCAAACATCTAATAAAATGAAATGGGAGTATAAATTTTTTGTTAATATTAGAGGTAAAAATAGAGATTTATCAAAATTATGTTGGAGTATGTTTTTAACTAATTAATAGTTATCAAGTTGCATTTTTCTATTGTAAAATAAAATAGACTTGGCTCACAATGGTCATCTTTTGATGTGATTTGACTACATTTTAAAATGGCTTTGTAGTCTAATTGTAGTTTTTAAATCTGAAGTATTAATTAGTTCAAAACTCTGGGAAAAAAAACAAAAAAAACAAACACACAAAAACTAAATTCATAATCTCTCTTTGCTTCATGGTTGAGCTGCAGAATCAACACTGTTAGTTTCCTTTTGCTTTCTTTCAGCTTGAAGTGATCTGCAAAGCGATTCAAGCTTATCTTTTTGTTTCTTTGTCTTCTCCAACTGTTTCTTCAATCTTTCACGCTGTTTCAATGTCAACCCAAAATAGTGAATTTACTGCTTCATAACCCGTGAAAACATACAGTTTCGTTTTTACCTCTTCAACGAGTTCTATCAGAGTAATATTCGATTTCTCGGTTTTGCTTTTCAAGAATGTGTTTTCTTTCCTGAGTTCTTTGATTGCTTTTGACATCTATACTCAAAAACACCAATAGAGACATGATCAAGTTAACAAGATCACAGAAATGGCATTTCAAAGAACAATGAAGATATGAAGATGTTGTTGTTACCTTATCGATTTCTTGTTTGAATGTTTCAAACACCTCATTGCTCTTCACCAGCGCGTCCTGCATAACCATCAGTCTTTCATTTTTACGTTCTTTTCAAATAATTTCACCAAAAACAGATCTTTAAGGAGTATTGCAACCCAAATCAAGCAATTTTATTGTCAGTGATCATATTGAATCGAGAAGACAATAAAAAGGAGAAGAGAGTGGACCTGGAACTGCTGGAATTTCTCTCCATCAGATGTTAGCTGCAACCGCAAATTTTTCTCAGTTGATAAAAGCTGGGAAACTTGATCTGCGTAAACTTTCATCTGAGCTTGTTCATGGATGAGTTTCTCTTCGTACTGTTTGATTTTTAAAGCAGAAATCTGTAGCTCGAGTGATTTCTGCTTCAACTGTTCATTCAAAAATGAAATGTTGTCAAGTTATACATCACAGTTACGCCAAAAGTTTTGGCTAGATGATGCCTCAGATATAGTTGAAAAACCGAATATGTAATTATACTCTTTGCTCATGTTGTTGTTCTGAAAGCATATATTGATCAGCCAGGTGCTTCAATTTTGTCCTCAACCTGGAGATTTAAGAAACAAATCTACTGAAATCAGAAAGAACCTCTAAAACATGTTACCGAGCTGATACAAGTAAATCTGATTTTAAAGTAATGCCAATGTAAGAATATAGTTTGCAGAATGCGAGTGAGCATATTCAAAACTGATTTTAACATAATCTGCAACAAGGCTGTACGTTTATAATACATATACTTAAATTTTCCTACTCTACGATTTATAGTTGAGTTCTTTCGGCTTACATCTCATTTTCTTTTAGTTGTGTGAGGCTTTCATCCTTTTGCTCGTCCAGCTTAATGCTCACATCCTATAACCAAAGCGGATTAGTAAGGTCAAGAGTGTAACAAAAAAATGAAAAGAAAATTGCATATATATTCTGATTTCATCTTTGTAAGCTCCTGACGTTGCAAAAGCCCACAAGCAAAATTCATCAGCTAACTTTCTATCAGCCTATTTCAGAGTATCCTCCATTTATACGAAAATACTACGGACCCTTTATTTATAAAGGGAGCTCTGATATTTTCTAAGGATTAACTAGGTCTGTAAGATTTTGATACTAACATGTGCCAATACTACTGCAGAGTTTCACAATATCAACAAAGAAAAGAGAGATTTCCGAGACTCTCCAAAGCATATAGAACGGAAGATTAAAGGAGATACTAAGGGAATGGAAAAGGATCAAGAACAAGGCGTACTAGGATTTGCCTACTTAGAAAGAAAAAACAAAGATATTACACAGTACTTTTTTCTCTTTAGAACTGGCAGTAACAATGGCAAAATGGCTCATCGAATAAATGTGTTCAACTACCTTTATTGCTTCCTGGAACTTTGTCGATAGATCTGATCTTAAAGTCTGCCCCTCATTTGACACTCGCTTGCATTCTTCCTGTTATACAAAGTTACAAACATCCAGTTTACACGAAAAAAGGTTAGTTCCTCAAAAGAAGGCAGTAGATATGGCAAACCAAGTAGAGTAAGCAAGAAGAACAAAACAACATACCATCAACATTTTGTTTTGACGTTGTAACTCTCTACAAAGTGACTCAAGCTTGTCACGGACAGTAATAGCTACAGTAACAAAGGCGAAAAAACAATGATGATGAGTAGAGACTAGACTACCAAGCATAGAACAATGAAGGTAACACAAAACTGGTTTGACTGATTTTCCTATTACCAGAATCTCTTTCAGAAAGGACTTGCTGATACTTGAGCATGAATTCAAGAAACTCTTTTTCTGATTTGAACATATTCTTTGATCCCTTACGCTTAGTCTCAACCACCTCCTGCTTTCAATATCAGCACAAATCAGATATATCAACTTCAACAGTATAGATACATTCTTCCCAAATCAATAATGAACAAAGAAAGCATTTTTATATCCAAGTCCTACTTATCATCTCACAACATAAATCAAAATGAAAATTCCTATAAACATTTTCAATTTAATATCACAAAGATTGTATTAGTTCATCAATTTTAAGCTAGAAACCAAAAGCCTCATAAAAATACTAACTTGTTTTTTGGGTTTGAGTGAATCAATACTCTGACTTGAATCCATTTCCTTAGACAAGATTGGATTTTGAGTTGACCCTTCTGATACTAACTCAGAAAAAAGCAAAAAAAAAAACAACATTAGGGTTTACAATAGAAGTAAATTCACATAAAGCAAAATATGTTCAAATTTTCTCACATGTTTGGGAAACAGGAGGAGAGACTTCGTTCTGCTCTAAGCTAAGCTTACTCGAATCTTGAATTAGGTAATCTTCTACGTCATCATCTTCATTACCATCTGTTTCACACAACGGAACTGGGAAAGTTCTGGGCTTTTCAGCTTTCTCGATTGGAATAGTTTCATTGATTGTTGTTGTGTTACAATTTTGTTCTTCCTCAGCCTCTGTTGCGCCATCGACGAATCCATCGGGTAAGGAATCAACTTCAGGGAGCAAATTCGAATGTGGTGACTCCATTTTTGGACTCTTGGATCTAAAACCTAATTACGAATTAGGGAAATAGAGAACCCTCATATATCAAACAACTGTGACGGGAAGGCTCAGCTTTAATCGACGAATTAAAGTTAAGTAAACTGGTTTTAAACTTTTAATCGAAGAATAATAATTGTTGGATTTAGGCAAACAAGTTTTTAATAGAATTTAATTTTATTAGCGAAAGTGGTTTTTGATGTTATTTAAAACCGGGTTTTTATTGAATTTAATTAGTTTTTTTTTTTGGGTCAAACGAATTTAATTAGTTATTTAAAGCTTTGTTTTTAATATAATTTAATTTTATCTAAAATTTAGTGGTTTTTTTGGAGGGGTCTGAATTATCTAATTTAAAAATTTTAATGCCAAGATAGTTTTTTTTTTTAATCAAAGTTTATTTTATTAAAAATTTTGAAATTAAGAGTTATTGGTTGCATTTTTTATTTTATTTTTGTGACAAAGAGTTTAAAGAACTGAATTAAGATTGCAATGTCTTATTGAAAAAGTCTGAATTAGTCCAATATTATTAGATTAAAGTCTGAAGTATGGATTTCAACTTTGATAAATTCTCACAATTGTTTTTTACTTGAACGACTTTGAATGAATCCAAAATTAATTTATGTATAAATTATACTCTCTCCGTTTATAAATAAGTGTAGTTTTAGATTTTTTTCACACATATTAAAAAAATAATTAAATTTTCTATTTTATCCCTAGTTAATATTCTCTATAATTTTTTTATTGGTCAATATATTATAATAGTATAGATAAAACTGAAAAGTTTATCAAAATATTTGCATTGAATGGTTGAATCTCGATGAAGCAACTGAAAGTAGAAAGAGAAGACGAACGATGAATAGTCTCTGAAACATTGGTCGTTTTGATTAAACGGAAATTGTTCCGTCTTTCAATTTAACGTTGTGTCTCAAATGACATAGTCAACAAAAATTAATCATTTAATCATGAAGTCAACAAAATTTTAGACATTTAAATGATATTTTGAAAATTAAGGATTCAAACATTCACAATTTGAAAGTTGAATTTTTTTTAGTGAGAGGGAAACAACATCGTTTTGATTAAACAGAAACTACTAACAGAAGTTTTAACCCCGTAAACGTGTTTCGTCTCTCGATTTAACGTCGTTCTTCATATGATACAGTCAACACAAGTTATCCATTTAATTTAAAAAATCAACGTAAAACTTTGGCATTTAGACAATTAGTAGACAACATTTCTTTATTGCAAAATTTAATTACTTGTGTGTATATATATATATATTCTGTAAATACAGTTTCCTGTTGTAATAATATTGTAGGAAAATGGGTAAAAAAAACCTGACATTTTCTAAAAACATTAAAAAAACGTTCATCTTTTTTTGTTAGTTTTTAAATTCTTATCTTTTAATAAATGGTAAAATAAACCCTAGATATTATTAAAAAAAAAACTAAATACATCATTATATTAAACTATAAATAAATAAACAAAATTTGCTTTATGATTTCTTTTTTTGTTTGTGAATTTTTCCCAAAATTAAGTTTTTAACTAAAATATTATTATAGATTAGCATATTTCATGTTTTGATTCAAATTTGTTCAAACTTTTTTTTTAATAACTAACTAAAAGTAATTAATATTAGTCGCTTTTTGAAATATTTTTAAGTTATATTTTAAATATATCTTAATTTTATGTATTTAAATTAAAAATATTTTGGTATGAAAAATTATGTACTTTCGTAATAATAAAAATAATTTTGTTTGTTTTTATGTTAATAAGTTTATGTGACCAAACCAAATAAACATTTATTAACATTTAAAAGGTCAAGAATTTTTGTACCCATTTTTCCAATATTGTATGTTGCTTAAATTTTATTTCCATTAACTGGGTAACGTAAATAACTTCATTTCTTGAACCATTATAAGTTTCATATTTAGACAACACTTTTTTTATTGCACAATTTAATTACATACATCTCTCCACATGAAAAAAGGTAAATTCATCAAACACTAACTTATCCTGAAAACAAAAAAAAAAGATGAAGAAGAGGTTGCACAAATTTTGAAACAAATCAAAAGGTCTAAAACACTAGTGTTGGTTACATACACGACATCATATCGTTCTTACTTCAACAAATTAGTGCAAAAGAGAGCAAACATGTTATTTATGATCGGTCACTGACTTGGTTTCTCTTGCACAATGCGAGAATGAGTGTTCCCCATGCATCCTCCACCGGCGTAGCATGGCGCAGTCACATTGGATAAATACTTCTTTGGCAATGCCATTCCAAACCTCTTTCCTTTTCTTTCCCTTTTCTCCTTTTTCACAATGCTTTCGTCCTATTCGAATACAAACATATCATTATTAGAGAGCTTTATAGATCAAATGAATAATGTAGCTAGATTAATGTGAGAATTCACCTCTTTTGGCTCTGTGATGACGCTCTCGGTCTCCATCGATTTTCTCGTGTCTTCTCCATCTTTTTCTGAAAAAAGTGAATCGTTATAGAAATATGTTTTGATAAAGTACATTTATATAGTAAAGTTTTGATAAAAATAAGTTTAGCATTTCATATAGAAATATGTTTCTAGCAATAAATGTGCATGCATCCATGATTATCCCACATATATATAGTAAATTATTCTTGTTCTTGAAATTTTTATTTGGTACGTATATTTGTATATATGATATATGAATAATAATATAAGAACGTATGATTCACCTTCATTATCATCATCAGAAGGAACATCGATGCAATAAACCCTAAAGCTTGGAGATCCAGGACCAATCATTCTCTCATCAAAGTTACTCATACTCCCTTCATTATCATCATGATTAACACCATTGATGGCCACATCATCAACATCATCACCATGATGATTTTCCTCCTCTTGTTTCTTCACAACCTCTTGATCATGATGATGATGATGAACCTCTTCTTGTTTCTTCACAACCTCTTCCTCCTCTTGTTTCTTCACCTCTCCAACATCATCTCTCGACGTTACCTTCTCATAAATAACCTCTTTCTTCTCTTCCACATTATGATCAGGCGCCGGAGCCACCTTAGCCGACGACTTCAAGCTACCATCGTTCTCCTCGGTCTCTTCTCCGTCTTCGGAAGAGCCATGCCGGAGAAGCTCCTTCTTCGACAACGTTTGGTTCCCTTTCAAGACGCTTGCATGGCTCCGTTTCTTCATCTCCTCTAACCTCCGCCTTAGAAGTGGACGTATTCCCGCCGGAAGTGGCACAACACCGCCTTCATCGGCCCTTGCCGTCGAACCTCCTAGCCTTGAGCCACCGCAACCCATATTAAATAAACTAAAAATATTATGGTGTAATCGCCGCCACGGAGAGATCATACGGCGGCCGATAGGTGGCGGGAGAAGATACTAGAAAAAGGAGGCAAAGAAGAGAAGAGAGCCAATTTAATTGGGAGAATGTGAGATTATGGTTTTAAAAAAACTTGAACATTTTATCAAAAAATAAAAAGAATGTGAGATTATTAAAGGGTTGAGATTGTGTGATAGGTTGATTGGTTAGTTGCAATTTATTTGCTAAATTTGGTAAATAGTGATTTATTTAGGCAAATGGATGAGTTGGTTCTTATCTAAGTGACATCTTTGTTCTTGTTGTCATTTTTGACTTACAGTTTTTGTCCCTCCTGAATTTGCAGATAACTTTGATGTCTAAATTACAGTTTGTCCCTCCTGGATTCATTGTTCAATCATAAAAAAATGGGTTAACAAATGTTTTCTAAACCTTACCGGAAAAGACAAACTAGAAAGTCTTTCGAGTCATCATAATTACATGTATATATAATATTTAATTTTTTTTTTGTCAACGTATATATAATATTTATTTGTTAGTGTATATTAAGCACGAATTCAATAAGAATATTTATGAAATTAAAACCAAATATATTTCATTTTTGCGTATTTCAATGTTTTCACTGTATTTTAGATTTTATTTTATGATCAAATTTATATTCAACTCAAAATATTTTCACATTACATATTTTATTTCTGGGAACCAAATAATAAGAAAAACAAATATGAGAATAAACAGTAAATTATATGATATGTGTTCACATCTAATCGAGTAATTGAGATGTATTGCAGATTTTGATGTATATCAGATGTATTAAAATTTTGATATCTGTCAGATTTTTATGATAGACATCAAAGTTTGTGTATATAGTGTTAAAAATCCGTCTCACATAAATAAAATTATCTTCTAGTTATCAACAATATTTAAAAATTTATGGATGAAATAACAAAGCTTGAAATTTAAAATGGTTAATTTTTCTTTTCTTAGAACAAATCCATCCTTAGTTTTAGTTTTAGGGGATTCTTGATTTAGAAACATGTACATTCAAAACAAAAATTATTGATGAAGGATGATAGAAAATTAACATATATAATTAGACAAGATTAAACAAAACACGGGAGAGTGAAAGCAACTTGTGGCATCTTCATCACCACATCCTCTATTACATTCCAAAGGGCTTGGAAGACAATAAGACAAATCAAGCATCCTCGTTTTCATATAGTTGTTCCCTAATATTCTACCAATACTAAGTTACTAACTAAACTCAAATGATTTGCCACAAAACCATTACATATATATGACTTCAATGAGCCTCTCGGTCGTCACCGGCTTTGAACAACCTCTTCGCCATCAGACTCGTCCGACTCGTGCTCATCCTCCTCCATCTCTTCCTCAATCTCTTCCTTCACCACCACCTTCACCGCCCTCCATTTCCCTAAATCACCCTGAAACCCCAAAAAATTAACCCAACCAAACTAATCAAAACATTGATATAATTAATTAGCCGAAACTATATATATATTAACAACAACAAAAATATATGCTACAGAAAAAGATCAAGGGAGAATAGTTTAAAACGACACAAAAGGTTAACAATTTAGGGTTATATTTAAGATTCCCTATATTTTGGATATTTAAGGACTAATTTACTTCTTTTATATTAATAGTATTTTTTCAAAAGATTAAATCAAAATAACATGTTAGTAAGTATTTAAGTTCAAAATGGGTTAAATGTCTTTCTACGAAAAGTTTCATTACTCTAGTTAAATTACTTTTAAGGTGTTTGTTAAGTAATTAATAGAAAAACTAGCTAGCTAGTGTCATAGTATATACTAAGTAATTTCCACAAAGACTATAGTCTAACGTGTTAGAACTAACGAACGAAATAGTGGCTTACCCGAGGCAAAGGAGACGATGACCACCTAGTAGCTCTAGAGGAAAGAAGTCGAAACTCATACATGATCCATGGAGTTATTGTTCCTCGAGGTCTTTTTCCAATATAGAAAGCAAATGTCTTTCTCCTTCCTTCTAAATGACTACATTCACGATCACCACCAGCCTCCATTACTTCTTCTTCTTCACACTCTTCCCAATAACCCGATATCGTCTCTCTTCCCTTCCTCTCTCGTTCTTCCTTCTTGACGAAGTAATACACTTCCTTGTTCTTCTCTCCTACAACAATGTGTACATACAATCTATTAGACCACATTGACCAATACATTTGATGTAATATATATGGTAGAGTAATTTAAGAGAAGAGTTTGGAGCAAACCTAGCAAATCCCAAGGATCAACATTGCAAGAACGGAGCTCGGGGAGGTCGAAGTCCATCGGACGGTGGAGGACTTTCTTGGCAAGATACTCGAACACAAGATCTTCATCATCGGGATCGAATCGAAACCCTGGCGGAAGTCTCATACTTCTTCCGCTCATGGAAAATCTCTGTGCAGAAATGTCCATTAGTGCTTCCTTATCAAGTATATACTTTGTGTTTGGTTTAGGTTGTTTATATACTTATATGAGTATCGCCTTTAGTTTGGCAAAAGTGGATTCTACTTTTCCTTTAAATACTTTTTACTAATTTCAAGAGATAAATAGATAGTTTATTGATATATAACTACAAATTCAGAGATGGAGTTCGATTGGTCAATTTTTGTTTAGTTAAATGCGAGGATCGTCCTAAAAATTGTTGTGCATGTACCCCATGCAGTCAACGTCATTAAGATTTTGAATATAACGTATTATTATTCTATTAAAAAAGTAATTACTGCTCCTTTTTCGTTTTTTTTACTGGAGTATATATGTCTTTATTTTTTGGTAAAAGCAATTATTTACTTTTTAGGTTTCTTGGCAAAAGTAATAATTTTTATTTATTTTTAATTCGGAGAATACAGAGTGAAATCTAGACTAATTGCTTTTATATAGTAACGAATGTGAAATAATAACATCGGAATGACGTATTGGGAAAATGAATGTACATAAAAGATATAGAAAAATTCTTTAAAATAGCACCAAATGAAGTTTTTTAGTTATAAATAGCACCAAAAAAAATTATGAGATATTTATAGTATTTTATAAAGCTTATAATTTTTTTTTTTGGTTTGAGTTAACTATTTTAAGGTTTAGGATATAGATTTACGGGATAGGGTTTTGGGTTTTCACCCTAAAAACAAGAAGTTAAGAAATTTGTGTTATATAAGAGAATTGATTTTTAATAAAATGATATATGTGGTCTAAATGAAAATGTGTATAAATATAACATAAAAAATTTATTTTGTAATATTTAAAAGAATTGCCCAAAGATATATCGGTAAACGAAAAGTTTTGGACGTTCAATCAGAAAGTATAAATTTTTATACGTGGAAAAAGAAAACATAAACGAATAGACGTATATCATAATGTGAAAGCGGCTAGTCAAAAAATAAATGTAAAAGCCTATATCATCGTGGAATCAGATTTCTCTTTGTCTCAATAACTTCGCATGTGAAATAATAATGTCGGGATAACATACATTTTTAAAACAAGAAATATGAGTAAAATAAGCATAAGCAATGATTAAGAAATAAGAAAAAACTAAGGAAAGTATATTCAGAAAACAAAAGTGAAATTGAAAGAGAGTCCAAGTCGATCCCAACTTAAAAGATTTAAGAGGCTGACTTAACGAGTAAGTTATGAGATGTTGGTCTGACTCAATTTTCTACTCTCATGCACTTCTTTATTTTCAATCATTTAGTTATATTATGGTATATATGTATGTCTTTGGACTGGTGGTTTTGCCTTTTATCCTTCTTTTTTCCTTCAATCAATAAAGATCCCAAAGTCCGCCAAACCAAAGTTCTAATTTTTTGCCTTCAACTTTCCAGCATCAGACTTTGAATTTTACAAATAGCATTTTAGGTTTACTCCTTTTTGTATAATGTTATATTTTATACACATACATTGGAAGTAAAGTTACACTAATTTGTCTTTTTGAAAAAATAAGAAAAGCAAATGAAATGAATATATAAAGATCATTGTTTCAAAGTTAAGGAAATGCGTTTAGCTTAATTGGTTGGAGCTAAGAGAGTATTTCAGATTCGAATGCAATGTTATTTTGATACTCATAGTTTAACTTGTTAAAAACTAGGTCTAATCCTAAACCGAAAATTTGTATAAATATTTATAGTTGTGGTATTAAAAAAAATGTCTTTAAACTCCAAAGTTTTATTTGTTATATATTATTAATAAAAGAAATAGAAAAGCTTAGAATTTCTCAATTTGGAATTAGACGTTTTACTTCTCCCAAGCAGCAATTTGGATTCCGTACTTTTCTTCACCTCGAAGATGTTGCCTTTTCATTTCCTTTGTTTGTTTGTTTTGGATTATCTTTTTCACTTTTAAATTTTAATGATTTAGCGACATTGCTTAAGCAACGACATATATATATACATCTATGAAAAGTTATATTTCTTTATAACTTAATGCTGTCAATTGATGGATGATGCTGATAGGTTTCAAGCATCATCGTCTTCTCGGGTTTATTGTGTTTTCATACAAGCCTTCGAGAGACAGTAATTCAAGTAGAATCTTTGATTTGATGATTAGATCAAAGATTAGACAAGGGCAAGATAATGTGATTAATGGTAGACATATATTTTTTTTGAATGAATGTAAAATTTATTCAAACAAAACATGTGTTACATTATATGCATTCTTGTTTAGCAGTTTCAAAATTAAAGTGCCAACTTTGATTTTTAATTGCGAGAGCTAAACCACACACAAAGACCGTCTTCTAGCTTTGACGAACCGAACAGTTGGATGGAAGAGATCATGTTACGAACTATATGCAATGAAAGTAACGAGTTGACCTGATGAATGTGGGATTTCGCCATGTCTATGTTTATTCCTTTTATGCCAGATCTTATGAACTGTAGTTTGAAAAACATAATGCAAGATAAAGTAGGTTGATTTTTCGACTGTTGAATCAGATAGAAGTGAGAGGATTTCACTAAAGAAAGTAATATAGAGCTCCTCCCATATTCGAGCAGAGAAGCTACAGTCGAAGAACAAGTGATCATGAGACTCCATCGGATCGTGGCAAAAAACACAAGATGCTACCACTCCCCTGTTCCAAGTAAGCATTAGATCTCCCGTGGATAGTCGATAGGGGCGTTGATGGACAAGTGAAAGTGGAGCAAATGCTCATGACCCAAAAATTTTGGATCACTTTTAAGGTCCAAGTTAAAAATATTTAGGACCTAATATTTTTTAAAGAAAATTTAGTATAGAAAAAAGATAATTTTTTATTGTTGGCACATAGCCTCCAAATTTATTGGGCCGCCCTGTCTATTGTGTGTAACTAGTCACAGAAAAAACGAGTACTTTAGAGTAGCACCTGAGAACCAAATCCCTTTGTGTCATTCCTTAACTTGCCCCTCACGCCAAACCTGTTGCCAAGTTGCAGAGCTGGAAAAACTGATTTAAATGTGCCATCTGATATACTCCACATAGCAACATCGTCTTCTATACATCCACAATCTCTAACTTTATCCAACTCATTCTCAATATAGTTCAAAAGCTCAACCCGATGATGTCTTCGTCGGTGAAGCCGGAGTGCATCCGCCACTGTAGGCATATAATTGCATGTACCACGTTATTATGTATGTTTGTTGTTTGTAAATTTCCCAAAACAATTTTATGACTTATGAGCCATGTTTGAGAAATTTTTATGTGATAGTCGGACGGTTGAGGTGGGTATAGTGTTTAGCCAATAATTCGGATATTAATGAGCGATTTATTTTTTTTATATTTTTATTTAATTTGTAAAAATATATAAAATACATATGTTAAATATAAAATTTTATGGGAAAATATGTATAATTAAAATTTTAAGTATGGAAAAATATTTTATGGTCACAAGAAAAATTATGAATAAAAAATATTGTATTAAAAAAAAAACGAACATCACATTATTGACATATATACATTTTGTTAGTATAAAATTAAATATATCTACAATTTTCTATGTAGAAAAGTCAAATTGTTAGTTGGTTATTCTGATTTATTTCTCACGATCGTTTTGTTACAATTGGATCCTCTTATATATGATGAGGTGATCCGCTTTACTCACATGAACCAATCTAATTTACATGGTTTATTAAACCGGTATACACTAAAATGTAGAAGCGATTCTGCAAACATATTGTGTTGAGAATTGAGAGAGAGGCATTGAAGGAGACAAGAAAAGCCTGGAGAGTTCAGAGTCTATGCTGGAATTGAAGAAGAGCATGTACTTAGAATCTAATTCCACAAGACGATAGAAGGATCTGTGACACAGCATGGGCTTTTAGCGGGCCCATTATAATAAGGGAATGGACTAGTGCAGTACTCCATAAGGCCCGTTATAAGGCCAGTACCACTACGTCGGCTGTTAACGGGCATAGGATAAGAGAATGGACTAGTGCACTTAAAACTTGCACATCTGATTTAAACTTGTGTGCTATAATTTTATCAGGCCCATTACAAGCCCACCCAATGAAAGATAAAGATATGTCGACATTTGTATTAATGAACTAGTAAATTTTTTGAATCTAATACTTGAATTTATAAAATTAAGTAAATATATACATTTTACGTAATACTATTAGCTTGTCGTTAACCTTCGACGACGTAGAATCCATGGGTTTCGAGTGTTTGTTTTAGTCCATGAAACTCAATTTTCAAAAAATTATGCTAAAACAAACACTTGAAACCATGAACTAGTAAAATTATGCATATCTTATACCTTTAATACTTGAACCCAACAGTCAATACCAGTTATGGTATGACAATTATTATTATTACTGTCAACACATAAGTATAGATACAATAGCAACGAAGTGTCAACGGTCAACACACAAGTATAGATATAATAGCAATGAAGATAAATTTCGCTATTCTTGTCTCTCTATTCTTCTTCTTCTTCTCCGTTTGTGTTCTGGACTCGCTCCCCAATTGATTTTCTGAGACTTAAAACTTAATTTAGGATTATAACACGTCTTAAGTTATAAGCTAGTGCCTCTGACTTGTGGTCAATATTTAATCATGGTTTAATATTTGATCTGAATATGATCCATAAATAACAATTGGGCCTTTCATGGGCTGTAACCTAATAATCAAGCAAGAAGCAAATTGAACTTTATTGTGTATCCATCCTTTGGGATTTTTGAGAGAAGAGTCATTAGGGTTTTCACTTTATCAATCGCTGAGAAAAATTAGATTCTTCTTCAAGCACAGACGCTCCCAACTCAATAGCCATGGATCCCAACAGTCCTGCCAGCCCTGAATTGATTCAACTCCTCAACGTAAGTCTCCATTTTCCCCTTCGATGTGAGCTAAACTTCTTTAAGTTTTCTAGTCGATTCACTTGGAAACTTGAGCTTGTAATCCCGAAAAATTTAACTCAATCTTCTGATTTTAAGCTATCTTCAACTTCTCTCTGGATTCCATTTCTTAAAAATCATAGTTTAGAAGTGAAATAAGAAAATTTTGAAATTGTTTAAAGATCTCATCTTTTTCATGTTTTGTTTAGTTGGTTTGATTAAAAATTGAGTTTAATTTTGAATTTAATCCTGTTAATATGTGTTTTCAAGAATCGTGTGGGGTTTATGCAAAGTAACGTTTTTTCTGTGTGGGTTTATTATGCTAAGTAACGTTTTTGTGTGTGGGTTTATGTAAAGTAACGTTTCTATGTGTGGGTTTATTCTAAGTACGTTTTTTGTTTGTGGGTTTATGCTAAGTAACGTTTTTGTGTGTGGGTTTATGTAAAGTAACGTTTTTGTGTTTGGGATTATGTAAAGTAACGTTTTTTGTGTGTGGGTTTATGTAAAGTAACGTTTCTGTGTGTGGGTTTATGCTAAGTAACGTTTCTGTGTGTGGGTTTATTCAAAGTAACGTTTTTTTGTGTGTGAGTTTATTATGCTAAGTAACGTTTTTGTGTGTGGGTTTATGCAAAGTATCGTTTTTTGTGTGTGGGTTTATTATACTAAGTTACGTTTTTGTGTGTGGGTTTATGTAAAGTAACGTTTTTTGTTTGTGGGTTTATGATAAGTAACGTTTTTGTGTGGGTTTATATTTGGGGGATATGTAAAAATGTGTGTGTGTGTGTGTGGCAGGAAGAGAAACAAAGGGCAATGGTGAATGAAGCGGTGTCAAAGCTAACAAGTGCATGTTGGGACAAATGCATCACAGGCACACCAGGAAGTAAATTCAGCTCAGGGGAGAGTTCTTGCCTTAGTAACTGCGCGCAACGTTACATGGATATGAGTATGCTCATCATGAAACGCTTTCAGTCTATGCAGTGAGATTTTGATGAAATTGATCATATGATGCTTGTCTTTTTCCTATTATCCTTTTAGAACTCTTGGTAAGTGTTGAAACCTTCTTACTTAAGTGATCAATGGCAAGCGGATAAGTGTTATAGGATTCCTTATGGTTATGTGATTGAGATTGTTGTTGATGGGGTAGTAGTAATATTTTTAAGAGATAAGCATGGGGGTTGCTGCTTGCTAAGTGACATTGTGATTGTGTTGAAATGGCACATCATTGGAGAAACTAGAATGAGACATAATAGCTTGGCCAATTAAGTCACAAGTTAAAGGCCTTATGACAGAGAGAGACCGAGGACATATAAGGCTTGAAGTTGTGGAGTTTATCACTGTATTCGTAGCGAGTTAAGATAACCAAAGACGTCGAATTAACTAAGTACGTATATAAGTGATTAACTGAGTAGGTAGTTGCATCTCTAATTAGGCCATAAAAACATATATTTTAGTGGTAAAAATACGAGAAGAGCTTCCCGTACAAAAGTGGCATTCTTGAAGGTGAATTAGTTATACATGGAATCAAATGAGTAATATTTTAATAAAATCCAGAGCTCCATAGGGACAAACCATTTCATGAATGTACTACTTAGAGGAAGCATACAACCAAAAATACTTTTTAACACAAGTCTTGACTAAATGAAGCCGTTGCAATTACCAATTGAGGCACACATGTAGGAAAGGTGTAAAGCAAATGTCGAATTAATTTCACACCGTGAAATAAAATCAAATTTTTTGATCAATTCTAAATAGTTGTTTTTGTTCTAAACTATAATATTAAAGTATTTATATATATATATATATATATATTTGTGTATATGTGTAATTTAATCAAGCAAAGAAAATTGAAAATGGAGGAAGAAGACGTTGAGGGAGATGGTGTGGAGAATGGTTTTTTTTTTTGAGTATCCCCACTGACCGTTTCTAAGAGAATATCTAAATATTAAAAAAGTAAGAAAAAAGCAGGACAGAGAATGGTTGACGTTTGGCTTCACATGATTGGTCAAATTAATTTTTATCATTTAAAATTTAGATAAATAATTTATTTATTACAAAATAATTACAATAATATTTCTGAGAGACTCTCATCGTTTCTCAGCATTGAAGATGCGCTTATTACTTTTATTGTTGTTAATTTACTAAATTTGGCACATACTTATAGTAGGTAGAAGTGAATAAGAGAATGACAAGTGGATGATGATAATGCTAAATAAATTGACAAGTGTGAGATGTTGTGTGGAAAATCACATATTGAACATATGCTCTTAACAGTTTTGAAATATTTATTAAATTTAGAAAAGAATTTCTTCGAAAAAAACCCTAAAACTCAGAAATATAATGCATCCCCTATATAAAAATACAGCCTTCCTAATCTCAAAACATAACCTAAGATATATTTGCCATGCCCCTATTTTTTTTGTAGTCTCGATTTACAAAACAATCTAAAGACATAAAGTCAATGTGTGATATAATCTTACAATAATAATAATTTTTTTTTTTTTTTTTATAATTCGGAGGTTACTCCAGATTTTAGGTCCAGATTAATCCTTCTTAGATCCAATTTCTTTTTTGCACAGTTTTGCTGTGAGTTGGGTGGTAAAATGGATTTAAACCCAGATCTCAAAGCAAGCACATAACCAACGTTAAGTGACTGAGATAATCTTACAATAATATTGAGACCAAGTATCAGTACTTTAATCTAAAAAAACGTGATGAGTTAATTTGCCTTCTGGTAATAACAGAGATGAATTAGTTTTAAAACATTTGTTCATCATATCCGAGTGGACGATGAATTAAAGCGACAATTGTATATGACTGAAAAGCAGATTTGATTGGCATTTAATGTATGCCTATTGTTGCCACATGAATCTAATAAAAAAAAAATACAGGCATAAACGAATAAATTGTTGTGTATTACATACAATAACATCACATATAAACAAACATACAAATTTATGACATAACCATAATTGTCTAAAAAATGTATATATTTTTTTGGATTATCATGAGGTTCTGGGCGAAGCTCGTAATCTCTCCAGACCCAAAACCACAACATGTAATATTAGTTTCGTCCCAAACGTCATTCGATCATGTGATCTCCAAGAAATATTTATATATCCATTTGGAGATCTATTAGAAGTATATTCGTCTGATGTAAAAATAGATTGCTAAATTGCTCTTTTTTTGCAGTTTTCAGTCTTCCATCTTCGATTTCTACAACATCATTCTTTGTATGATGATATGTATGGTTTTTGCATGATTGTAACATTCATTTCAATCACATTTTGTTCTATTTTACATCACTTACGATTATATATATACATTTGAGTCTCACTTTCGCATTATCTAACATCTTATAGTCTTAGGTTATTTTTCTTGCATATTGCATATGTTTTGAGTTTTATTAGGTGCACGAGTGACTTGGAGCTTGGATTAAGAGATTTGGGTCTAGCGAAGCGAACAAAAAATGATTTTTATGAAGGAATATAGACGGTAGCGGTCAGAACCGCCACACACCAACCGTCAGAGCAAGCACGAATCAAGTCGAAGATTCAAAACCAGTCCTAAGTATCTGTAAGATCGGCTCAAATTAAGGCCTTACCTTGAGATTTAGCTTCATAAGCGTACAGTTTCAGAATGTGAATTGTGCTCAATGTTATGCAAGTTCTAAAGATCTTACTTCTGTAGTTAAAGTAGAATTAAGATCTTTGGTACTCACATAGTTTCGAGCACGATTCACATTATGGATTCCATATCTATGTGAGTACCAAACCTTGCTTTCCTATTATGCATTGTATATATGGATCATCTTCCAACTCGCTCCTACCTTGCAAATTGGAGATTGTTGATACCAAGATTTTGTTTTTCTCTGCAAAATCTTTGAAGAAACCCATGACCATCGTTTTCTATGAATATCTCTCTTCGTCGAATCGGTGGTAATCCTTACCAATTTTTATACATGGATTTCTTTCTCTACGTGGTTATCTTCCTCTTCGTGGTGTCTTCGCCATGTTTCTGCGAAAATTTCTAGATCGCTCACTACACTATGTTATTTGGCAAGAACATGTTATAATAGGATACCCACTTCTTCGGATGTGATCAATAGGGAAATTAGACCATTCAATTATGCATTTTTATGTATTTAAGAAAAAGTTTAAAATTCTTTTATAAATATTTCTCCTCTTGTATAGGCAACCAATCAAGGAGTCATGTTCTAATTGATGTGTCATGTGTGGTTGAAAAAAAAAAACTTTAAAATTCCTCTAAAAGATTTGCTCCTATAAATGGCAATCCCACTTAAAGAAATAAATTTGGTGTTATCATCTATATTCATAAAAAAGTAATATATATATATATATATATTTAAAGAAAGATCTATTATAAAGAATAATAAGATAAGATGTGTATTGTATGTTACCATGTATTACAAAAAATTTGCTGTTTGTATTAGTTTTTAGCTATTTTGTAAATTATCTTAAACTACTTATTTTATTTATTTAGTTTGGGATCATCTCTTTCATATCTCCTTCTCCTATAAATAACCAAATAACTAACAATTCACAAGGGAAAGCGATGGTACACTCTCGTTTCTTGAACCATGCTTTAATCCTTGTGATCATTGCCTCCATATTCTCCACATTTGCAGAGGCCAATAGGGGCTTCGGCACCAACATTCAAGTTCCTACACAAAAATAAAATAAAATTATTGTTGTATGTTGTAATCAAATAAAACAATTATTGCTGTTTATGTGACCAGATAAAAAAGAACATCAAAACCTATAATTTCCGACACATTTCTCTTGTTATTTGAAAATTAATTTATTTTTGATATAATATACTCATTTTTGTCTATGTAGACCATCTGTTTCTTGTTATATATATACCCTCATAATTTGAAAAATAAGTTATAATACTTTAGTTTTTAAAATTTATTTTTAGTGTACCATTTCAATTTAAATATTTTAATGTAATTTTTAAAACGATATTATGATTCCGCAAAAACAATAATTTTTGGATCCGCTAGAAACTATTATTCATCTGAGCTACAAACATGAAAACACAAAAATGCAAATAGCACCCAAACTAAAACCAAATCTAGTTGAACATAAAAACATTTCTATCGCCAATCATTATTCTCGAGAGTGGACATAGTCTTTCTTAGCAGTCTCAGTCTCCACTATCAAATGCCAGTACTCAGTCGTATTTTTCGCCGGAAAACTGGCTGAAGGACCATACTCAGTCATTGTAGCAACCGGAAGCACCAGTCCCTGGGGCCCAGTAATATTCTCTCGGTGATGGCTAACAACACCACTTGTGTTCGTACAATGGATAGAGTTATTCATAGTACAGTTGTAATTATTCTGATAAACAATATTTGGATGATTCATATATGAGTGGATGAAATCATTCGAGATGTCTTTCGAGGTGGTGTTCAGTGGCAGTAAAGATGGCTGGCTCGGCACTACGGAGGAGCCAGCCAACGGTTTCGCCGTCAGTCTTGAAGCCGAGCTCTTTCGTCAGCTGAAATATTTGAGAAGCACAGTTCACCGGAAGCCGGTTGCGACGGTCACGGCCTCCAACTTTCACATGCCGGTCCTTTGATGATGTTGGAGTTCTCTTTGCCTTTTGCTCATTGGTGCTTTTGTTAGTCCTTAAATTCATTTTTTCTCTGTTTTTTTTTCTTTTGTAAATGTTAGTGGAAAAATAAATTTCTTGTACATGCATGGTTTATAAAGAAAATGTAGAAGAACTTTACAAAGGACTCCATTTCTGTTATGTTATGTTATGTATAGAAAACAAAAATGGTATCACTAATAAATAAATAAAATAACTATTTTATTAAATTTGTATATGGAAAAAGAAGATTTAAAGGCTTAAAGTTATATAGGAAAAATAAAATGATTGGTCTTACCAATGGTAATTTCGAGGAATTTATCTAAAAACTTCACTGACCATAAAAATATAAAGTAATAAGTAAAATTAGTAACTAAAAATAGCTTATATATTTAAATTTATTGTATCACATGGAAATTCGTGCATCTTATCTAATTTTTTTAAAAAATAAAATGTTATTAAAAATAGATGATAAGTCCAAATAAAGCAAAAGAAACAATGTCAATTTGGCATACTCATCGTATCAAAGTGAGACAAATAATAAAGAAGAAAAATAACAACATACAATGGTTGTTAGCGTGTAAGGCTTATCTAGAAAGGAAGCAGTGATCAATTTCGTTTTTTTTCTAATATTTTGTCGTCAGTCTATGGCGCATATTTCTGCTTATGTAATAATTTTTAATTCAATGTTTTGTATTCGACTTTGTAATAATACTCTTTGTTCTTCGATATTTTAATAGAATATTTTTGTCGTAAAAAAAAAAGAAGATGATAAGTCCAAATTTATTTCTGTATTTATTAACATAAATAGTTATTATTTGTTTTCTAATAATAAAAATTAATCAAAATAATATGTTTATAATAAATTTTGTTAAATACATAAAATATTTAACAATGGAGTAATAAACAAAGAGCGCAAAAATTATAACAATTCATATTACATACATAGTACAATATATAAAATTCTAGGATATATAAATAATAAAATCATGATGGTTGTTTTTTTCATTTCTCATATCCATTTTTTTTTCTTTTGTAAATTTAAGTGAGAAAATATATTTATTATACTTGGTTTAGGGAATATTAAAGAGTAATTTCATAAAATTAAGTAAAAAGATCGATGACATTCCGTATTTTTTGTTTTAGAACTAATTATTTGGTTTTTACTCTAATTTTATTTATTTACCATGATGAAGGTTTACAAAAATTGTTTTATACGAAGTGATCCTTTCTTTCAAACATCGCCTCTGGTTTTTGTATCATATTTTTAAACATCGCATCACATCGACTGATCTCATAGTTCAAAGACTACACAAGACCAAACCCTTTAACAAAACAAAAAAAAAGACTACACAAGACCAAAACAACATCATCCGAGTACCATATATGGTGTATAGTGTATATGAACCCTCGTACCACATTGTTGTGAGTTATACTACGTGTTATCATGGATAAAAGCAAGCACACAAGTACAAATAAATTTTGTTAATTTCGGTTTAGAATATAATTTGCAGTGAAAAATCTAATAACTATGTAAGTAGTCCATTTGATATTAAGTAGCACAGACCCATTTAAAGACCTTGTAGTTAAATGAATAACTTCAAAAGGTTACTCAAATCCTAAGATAACATTGTACCGTATATGGTGTATAGTGTATATGAACCCTCGTACCTTAAAACCGGTTTCTCCTTACTCGTGTGCGAAACACAAATCGCCTGGTCGATATATGCTAAACTGAACTGTAAAACCTTATTCAAATGAATGCTCCTAAGTCCCAACATCAGCAAAACCGTAAAAAGAATGATCAGTGAACACAATTTTATAGTCCTGGCATGCATTAAAGCTTCATGACAAAGCGTAGAGAAAGCTTGATGGCCATGAACTAACGTGATTTTCTCGCGTCTAAGTATGGTTCTTACAGTGGGAAGTGTTCTATAAACCGTTGGAAATGTAGTTTGCATAACAAAAGGTCTCCAAGGTACATAATAAACTTTGAATTCACTGTCCACCAGTCATGTATCGAACTCTAGTGCGGTTCCCATATGCATGAGTCATAACCACCACCTGCAACAATAGCCAACAATATCTTAAAACATCAATGTCACACAAAGAAGAAAAGAATACAAATTTGGCCCCAAGCTCCATCACTCATAGTAGTTGATTATATTATACTACATCACTTGATTACAGCTATCTTAGAATAGAGCTGAAACTTGAATTTAGTCACACCCTATTGAACTAGCATAGAAGGGCTTTGAGAATTTGATCTTCTTTATAGCTAAAAACGCAAAAAGACATGAACTTTTTGATCTGACACTGACCTTGTGACCGAGCTTTAACAAGCATTGAGAGAGATAACAGATGTGATTCTCGAAACCACCAAAGTTTGGGAAGAAGAAATCAGAATCCATTAAAACTCTAAGCTTGGGTGGTTCCGCAACAGTTAGATTCGAAGCTATAAACGTTTTGAAGCCCAAAAAAGTTAGTGAAAATAAAAAGAAGAGACTAATCACAAGAAGACACTATATAACAAGAAACAGTATTATTACAGTGTACAAAAACTTATGTTTTTTTCCCAACTTCAGTTGTAAAGAAACATAACTTCCAGAGAAACCCAATTTGAATCAAAAGTTCCACTGATAATGAGCAAGTTCACGATCAAAATCAACTAGACCAATATGCACCATGCAATTATCAATTACCAAACATGATGCTCAATGCCAAAGGAACCAAAACTAGTTAAGCCAATGTTCTTACCTTCCAGTTTTGGTCTGCAGAGTCAGTTGAGAAACTCAAAAGCCTCGGGAGAGAAACAGAACCAGAACAGAGTAATCTAAAAGAAAGTTAAGAAAGACAACACAAAAACACTTAACCAACTCGAGAGCTAGACAAAAGTTTTCAACTTACCCTTCATCAAGCATGAAATTAATCGGAATAACTTTTGCTATGAACATGCTCTTTAGCATTTTGCTAGTCAATGCACTCAAAAATAAAATCTGCTCTTTGTTTTAATTTTATGGTCAAGTTAGCTTAATTCGTCTATATGATCACAGGAAAACATTTAGCCGAGCCAAATACTCAAAAGTTTCCAACTTTATGTTAGGGGTCCTTGCAGAAGTTGCATGTCACATCCCAGAAGGCATCACACTTCTTGGATCATGTATGATGCCTTCTGGATATCACATGCAGTTTCTGCAATGAAACATAACATAAAGTTTGAAATTTTGAGTATTCGGCTTGGCTAAATGTTTTCATGTGATCATATAGACAAATTAAGCTAACTTGGATCATAGAACTAAAACCAAAGAACCAGATTTTGTTTTTCAATGAGTTAACTAACCTGTGACAACACCAAGATTTGTAGCCAAAGATTGAATCACCAGAACAGCCGCAAAAGAAGTCACCAATATGTTCTCTTGGCGAATTTGGTATCATCTAGGGAGAAACTTAATTTACAAGTTAATCATCTACAAGTTTAAAAGAATGTTAGTTTCCTTGTTTCACGAAGCTGTTGGCGAGAATATCTCCCATTAATTGGCATCGTTTGATTATTATTGTTATGTATTGGGCTGAGCAAAATTAGGTTCTAAAGTATGTAAGTTGGGCCTCTGAAAAGCTAACTGGGCCGTAATAGTAATATACTAAGCGATAAGTATGGTTGCTGCCTGCTAAGTGATAATATTGTGATTGTGGTGAAATGGCACATCACTGGAGAAACTAGAATGAGACATAATAGTTGGCTAATTAAGTCACAAGTGAAAGGCCTTATAGACATAGAGACAGTGGGGGAGGCAGAATATCTATTCATTGGGTTCAAAGTACATTTAACGAAAAATGTATATTGTATTAAAACCATGAAAATATCATCACAAATATAAAGTTTAAAGATGTCTTCTACGCTCACTCATGTCTTAGAATAGTTTGATCACTGTTTTTTTTTAAACAGAGTCAAGCACATTTTTTTCAATATAACAAATGAGACAATCACTTAAAAATACATCACCAATATGATTACGCAAATCCGTCTTCACAATACTCATTGCAGAAAAACATATTTATAGATCTAAACTAGACAATCTTTATGTATTCATCTAAATTATTAGTAATTTCTATTCTAATCATACAAAAAGTATTAATATATGTATTGATGAAACTTAGAAACAATTTCCGTTGGTGTCTTGGTGATAGAATCACTAGTGTATTTCGCTACGTAATACAAAGCATATAACGTTTTTTTTTCATCTGAAGTCATAGATGGAAGCTTGCAGGCTTCTATCTCGTGTGGAACAAAAGGGTAAAAGCTCGTTTGTTGAAATCTCGTGTGGAACAAAAGGGTAAAAGCTCTTTGAGGTGGCCCGGTGTGCCAATGAACTCTCTATACATTCGAAGTGTGGGTTGGTTGAACTCTCGTTTGTTGAAATCTCGTGTGGAACAAAAGGGTAAAAAAAATGATTTTGGAATTTTATTGGGTCATGTTAATGGGTCTATTTCACTTTTCATAAATTTTATTGGACATTAAAATTATGTATGAAATAAATAATTATTGGGCTTCTATTTATATCAAAGTAAAAATTTTATAGGGGTCAATATTTGTGTTGGACTGGATCAATTTAAGCCTCTTAATAATAATTAAGCTAATTTTCAAAATTTTATTGGGTTCAAATAACTCAATAATCCGCCCCTGCATAGAGAGATCAAGGACTTATAAGGCTTGGATTTGTGGAGTTTATCACTGTATTCGCAGTGAGTTAAGATAACCAAAGTCGTCGAACCAACTAAGTAATATGTAAGTGATAGATTGAGTAGGGAGTTACATTTTTTATCTTTAATTAGACGGAAAAAAACGGTCATTGTTTACATGTTTTTACTCTCATTTAAGTTCAGTTGTCTGTAAAATGATTGTTACGTTTAAATACTACTTGCCAAAAATGTTAAGAAAATAATTAATTAGATAGGAATATGGCCCATATCTACATATCTATCAAGGCAAGATGGGCGGGAACAATTAAGAAATTAAATTGGGTGTATTCTGCGAGAAAATAAAATGGGATGCAAAATAAAGGTCCTACCGGAAGCCGAATCCAGGTCGCTGGATTTAAAGTCCAGAATGCTAACCACTACGCCATAGAACAATTCATGACATCAGTAACGCAATGAACAATTTAACAGTTCATGTTTTTGAAATCGGCCTTACACGTGAAAAGTTAAGAGGGCGTACGGCACATGAAAATCATCGTTCTTGATTGAGAATTCCGATTTTATTTTTTTGGTAAAAATGTTACGATTAAATACCGTTTTAACGTTTTTACAGAAAGTACAGAAATTTATTCCCTAGGAATATAATCACTATGGTTTTCTACAACATAAAACATCATTATAATTTGATTTTTTTCCCACTGATTTTACTATTAAACTGTATAGGTCCCGTCCCGTATGTATGGTTATTTAAATGCAGTTAAGATATGATTTTTCTCTAATTTGTAATCATAGTAACATAATGGCAGTTTAAAAAAATTAATATCAATAAATTGTAGGGCTGCGCATTCGGATTTCGGTTTCGGTTTCGGGTATGTACCGATCGGTATCGGTTACTTGGTTACTGAAATTTAGGAACCATATAGGTACCAAACATTTTCGGTTCGCTATCAATCGGTTTCGGTACGGTTCGGTTATAAATTTGAAGAACCGATAAATACCATTTGAAATCGAGTACCTTTCTGTTCGGTACCAGTTTCGGTTTTTTCGGTTATTTTAGTAACCATTACCCGAAACAGTAACCAAAATCCGAAATAAATAAAACCAATACCGATTAAAAACAATCAAAGTTGAAAAGTGAAACACAAAGTCACAAATTTAAAAGTAACAGAAACTTCAAAGTTAACAATAACATAAGTAGCTTGATAAAAGTAAATGGAAGATGAGAATCAATGAGGAGGCCATGGGACCGAATGGGAGATTAAGAGACAATAAGACCATCAGGTTTCAGCTTTCAATGACCTCAGCCTACTTTCCCTTAGACGTTGAATTCCTCTTCAAACTCTAAAAGGACAATAAAGAAAATAAGAATAATGAATTGTAAAATCATAAGAATAATGAAAGAATTTACCTTTCATAAGATCATCTTGAAACTGGACATCAGAAAGCATTTGTTGGATTGTTACAACTCCTTTGTCATTCAACCGCATTCCACATTTCAGCCATTGCTCGGTGCACATTAACACTTCGATCATGTAAGTAGTTAAACAGCTTCTGTATGGGTCTAAAATTCGACCACTAGTGCTAAATGCTGATTCAGAGGCTACTGAAGACACTTGCATTGCAAGTATATCCCTAGCTACTAGTGATAGAACCGAGTACTTCAAACTGTTTTTCCTCCACCATGATAATACATTAAACTCTGAACCTCTCATCAGATTTGGATTCTCCACATTCTCTTTCAAATACAACTCCAACTCATTGCTTGGATCTTGAAATCTTGTTTCTTTTACAAGCTCATTGTATAACCCTTCCATATTTTCTATTCCAGGCGCATCCATTTTCTCAAAAGATTCACCGAAGACTTGATCTTGTGACTGAGATTGAGAACATTGCCCTTGGGACTGAGACAATGAAACTGAAACACCAATGCTACTTTTGCTGACAAAACCATTATACTCGATAAACAGCCGATTTAATATGTCCATAACTGACTCATAAATGTGAGTAGCCTCTAAACTGTCTTTCCCATACAACTTATCAAAACAAAGCTGAGCAAACTTCATCTTCTTTGTAGGGTCAAATACACTTGCAATGATCAACAGCTTGTTCATGTCTCCAAATGGATTCCAATACTTTTCTAATTTCTTTATCATAGAAGTGGCTTTGTCCCGTAATGCTTCATTACCACTAATGCTATAGCTGTCAAGGTTTCTAGCGATGGTGACAATCTCATTGTAGCATTTGTACTAGCAAACAGAAGTTGAGGCTGAAAGAACCAATGTGGAATTGTAAAATAGGACAAGGACTTTGAGTAAAGAATCCACTGCTTCTCAATCAACTACATATGGTGGTCCAATCCATTTTTTTCCCTCCACAACTTCAAGAAAATAATCGTTATACACCTTATCTTCTTCTTCCATCTTATCAAATGCCGTTCTAAAATTCAGTGCTGTATTAAGCATTAGATAAGTGGAATTCCATCTGGTCTTAACGTCTAAAGGCAGGCTTCCCCTTGCAATTTTTCCTGTTTCAACCCGTAACTCAAATGATTTGAGTCTGTTTGTAGAAGACCTCACAAACTGAACACCATTTCTAACTGCGGCCACTGAGCTATCAATCTCTTGCAACCCTTCCTTCACCACTAAATTCAGAATATGAGTTGCACACCTTATATGCAGAAACTCACCTTTCAAGACTAGTGCATTATCTCCAAGTTTCTGGAATTCATCCTTAAATGTCTTTATAGCTGAGGTATTAGCTGTGGCATTATCAACAGTGATGCAAAATATCTTTCTTATATCCCACTCAGCTAAACACTCAAGAAGAACTTTACAAATAGATGCACTTTTATGATCAGAAATATTTTTGAAACCTATAATAAGCTTCCTTAATTCCCAACTAGCATCAATATAGTGAGCTGTTACCACCATATAACTAGCTCCAGTATTCGGCGCAGTCCATATATCAGTAGTCAGCGATAACCTTTGTTTTTTATCCCCTAGAATAGCCTTAATTTCTGATTTCTTTTTAACATACATCTGGACAATGTCTCTAGCTGCTGTTCTCCTAGAAACTGGCTTATATAAATGAACCCTACTGCAGAAACGCCTCCAAGCTAAGCTCTCTATGAAAGATAAAGGCAACTCAGCTAAAACCAACAGTTCATTGGAAGTTTCCCTAAATTCCTTTTCAGAAACTTTTCCTAACCTAAGATTACCACCATCATTAGGAGTTAACACTGTTTGGTTTTGGTCTTCTTCTTTATTAGCAGCGAGCCATACCTGGTGTTGTATGCAGCCGTCCAGATGTTTTTGCAAGTTGGTGGTGCCAGAAGTTGTTAGACATGAAAGTTCTTTACCACAATAGTTACAATTACACTTGTTATAATTGCCTTTCTTTCTGCTCATATGCTTCCAAACTTTAGACCTAGCCTTCTTCCTCCCCTTATTATCATCATCGTCTTGAGCTTCTCTTTTCTTTCTCTTGCCTTTATTTGCAGAAATTGGTGTTTCAATTTCAGGTTCAGACATATCATCAACTTCATTGTCATTTTCACAAGAATCCATCTACAATAAAAAAAAATCAAACTCAAAAAAATCAACACAAAATTCATCACTTCATCAAATCAAAACAAAATAAAATAAAATCAGTTATGAATTCTTGACTATAGACCAATATCATGGAACATTGGAACTGCTACTCTAACCCAACTAGCTTACAAATTTCACATAACGAACTGGTAAAAACCATGAAAATGTTCCAAGAATCAAAGGTCATCAAGGTGTATAAAAATTATATAGAAAAAGTGTTATCAAATTTCAGAGATAAAAACAGGAAATTCACACATTCTTCTTCCTATTTTGCGATATACATGAATCAGTTCCAAAGCCACAAACCACAAAATTTGGCTAAGTTTACTTTTGTATTTTACAAGTAAATCCTTTTCAAAGACGAGCAGTAAGATTTCTAAAAAAGCTTCTCTATTCTGAAATTCCTCTACGCATAATCAACTTAAAGACACAAAAATAACACACATTCTTCTTTCTATTTTGCTATACAACAATCAGATCTAGACACAAAGAAATCACGAGACACAAAAATCACTTATGAAACAGAAATCAAAGCAAATTTGAAATTACCTCGCTTTGAATTCTCGACAAAGCAGTAGAAAGAAACGTTGGCGATGATGTTTCTTCTAGATCTCGACAAATATTAGGGTGAGTTTGGGATTCCAGTTTTAGATTTGGGATTTTCCTTTTATGTAGTGAAGGAAAGAAAAGATATAAGGATTTCAATTTCCGTAGATTTAGGAATTAGGGTGAAGCTGAATCGTTAAAACACAAAGATATAATCATATAAATGTAAATCAATATATTCATTTTGATTTTGGTGTTTCGGTGTACCAAATGGATACCGGTTCGGTTTCGGTTAGGTACCGATATCCATGGTACCAGAGAAAAAACACCATCGGTTAATTTACCTATAACCGAACCAATACCAAAACTAATTTTTCGGTTCGGTTCGGTTCAGTATTTCGGTATCAGTTATTTTTGCCCAGGCCTAATAAATTGTAGTGTATCTTTACAAATTTTAATAGATAAATTAGCAAGAAAATTGCTAATTTTTTTGAATAAAATGACAATTGGTAAGTTTTAAAAATTTGCTTCGACGTTCAATATTGGAAGGTTGTATTGCGGGGTTTAATATATATATATATATATATATTGTAAAATGTTAAATTGTATATGATTTTAAAGTTTTTGATAAAAGTTTACAAAGGAAACAAGAAACAGAAAAAACAAAAGCTACATAAACAGCTAACTAACAATACAGCGAGAGACAAAATAAAGGATACAATAAGACAAAACCGTCTCCAACGAACCAAAGACCCAATCTACAATCCACTGAAAGCTGCTTGAATATGCCAATTGAGAAAACACACGCTTGGGTGAAACGGAATGGGCCACTCCGGAGATCAACCCGCCTCGATCTGTACCACCACCGAAACACGAAACAAGAGAACACCTTCGACCAAACCTACGAGCACAACAGAGACACCACCTGCTCGCTTCTACCGAGCACCACCGACGATGAGAACCACATGACTGAAGCATGAGCCTTCGACGGTGCAAGTCGTCACCAACACCACAAAGACATAGCCAAAAAGTCCCAGAAGATGACCGACACCAACACCACATACTATCAAGCGAAAAGGCCCAGAGGATGACCAGAACCAACACCAAAGACTATGACGAAGCCAAAAAGCCCTAGAAGATGAGCGGAGCCAACACCACATGCTATGACCAAGCCAAAATTCCCATAAGATGACCAGAGCCAATACCACAGACTATAACAAAGCCAAAAAAGCCTCAGAAGATGGTCGGAGCCAACACCACACACTATGACCACCTCAACCACAACCACATGCTAACACCACCGCTCCTCTGAAGCCTCACTACCACTGAAACCACCGAAAGACACTTGCAGATCACTCCCTAAAACCACTGATGCAAAATCAGAAGAACTTGATTCTCACTCCCTAATGTTTCCATGCCATATACTAAAACGTGATGATGATAGCCGTTTAGTCATTAACAATTAAGCAAGATAACTAAAAACGAAAAAAAAGCCTTCGGCTAAACATTTGTCTACACTACTTCCACCGCTTCTTTTAAAATGTTGCCAAAATTATCTAATGGGGTTCAGCACAAGAAGGGGCCAGAATCCGCCAATGCAAGAATAACTTTGAAAGCACACATGATAATCAAAATTATCACTTGAAACATTTGGTCTTATCAAAATTTCATCACTTATTTAAAACCCTGGAGAAGAGACCGACTAATAAGATGAATACGTCAGTGGCTTCAGGGATGAAATAAAAAAGAGATAGCACAAAAAGTGGCCAGAATCCGCTTTTACATAGAACGGTTATGTAATGGAGATTAACAATTTTATGGTTTATAATAAAATGGAATCTAACAACTGCTACAGAGAATATCTTTTTGTTTTTTTATAAATAAAGACTAACAACTGCTAGAGAATATCTCAAATGATCAATTTAAGCTATAGTATGCATCATGGTTTTTGATTCTTGGTTAATATTAAATGCCAAACAAGTCTATAGTCTACTGTGTACACAGGAAAGGTAGACGTTCGACAAAAAATATGCACAAAACAGAACATAAAACACTTTTGCTTTCAATGAGAAAAAACGTTTGAAGTTGTTCGTTGTTGTAGATTTTAACAATGCATTGTGTGTCAACGTCATAAACAAAGACAACAATGTTATATTTTATTTTGCTTATGATTTTAATCTTCACTTTGTGGTGTTATAAATTTTACAACCAAAATTTCAAAAAAAAAAACTTACAACAAATAAAGCTACTTTTTATATCATCTACATAGTGATGATCATCGAGGCAACCAAAAATGCATGAAATGGATAACATTTATTTTTTTGGGCAAAGAAACTGATATCATTATAACATAAGAATTACATGTTATAGTACACTGTAGATGTTTTCATACATGTGACATTCATAGATGAAAGGTACAAGACACATCTTCTTACCTATTATTTTTCTAAACTAAAATTTTAAAATCAAATATAATTTTGCAAGAATGTATTATTCAAATATAGAATAATGAATCTAATCGACTTTTTGTAATTTGAACTTAAAAGATTTTTCTAAAAACCTAAATTAACAAACTTAAATATGTCTATAGTCAAATATATATCCGAGCGTAGCCCGGACCAATCTCTAGTTAAAAGAGAAACATTGATGTTGATGCAATCCTATAATTTTTCATACCATTTTTGATTTAATTAATTCATGTTTAAACATAGCTATTCTATTTATCAAACATTCATATAATTACTAATTTTCTTATTATGATAATCTTATTCTATATGTCAAACACTAAAAATTACATTAATTAATTTGTAACTAGAATACATTTAATAACTAAAACCGAAAACTTATTTTTCAAGTATATAATAGTCAAAATATTATATTGTTAATTTTCAACAATCTAACTTTAGAAACTATTGACATCTATCCATTTTATCATCTTTATAGCCTTGTTTTACTTCACTTTTGAGCCATTTGCATAACTCATATAGGGGTTTAGTCGCACATATCGCATTTACATTGGTACCTTGCAGGTTATGAAGAAGAATGGGCAAAATGATGATCAAAGGAGTCAAAAAGGATCATTTGAGTATGGTTTGATGAAGAAAGGGAGCCACAGGGATTGTGTAGCTGCTTAGGTGAAGTCGGTAGGTGCCATCGGTATAGTGTAGTGGCCAACTCTTGGTCGCTACGAAACTGCTGAGATTTCTCCGGGCAAGACAGCGACCATCTGTAGCGACTTGATGTAGACCGATGGAAGGTAGTGGGCTTTTGTAGCGGTCTGAGCTAGACCGGTGGAGGATAGCGACTTCTTGCAGCGACCAGGAGTTAACCGCTGGAGTTAGAAGTCTTTTGAATTTTTCAAATTGTTGACCAGTTCATTCCAGGTTTGACTTGGTTTAGCATGTTAACCAAATCATTTTATTTTCACTATAAATAGCTTGAGAGAAAAACCTAAGGGGATTATGCTTTGTTTTTAGGGATTTGAAATTAGCCACTTTGGGGATTTTCCTTAAGAACATTGTATGATTTTCTCATTTTCATCTATCAAAGTTTGATTTCTACAAAGATCTTTCTTATTTTTCATCTTATTAACATGATTTCTCAAAGATCAAACTTTTGGATTTGTGTTTTCATGTTGATGGTTGAGTAGTCCTTTTTTGAGCTTTTGGGAATGTAGATTTAGGGTGATTGATGGATAGCTAGTGGAGTTTAGGCTTGTAACTCTTAGATTCCATGCTTGATAAGTAGTTATAATGCTAGATTAAGCAAGAAATTGTTAGTTTAGAGCTTAAACATTTTAGCGCCCACAAGGTGTTTGATAAAATATTTGAACCAAACTTATCAAGAGCTTATCATTCCTAGCCTATGAGAATAGTTGATTAGGATGTTAGGTGGTTAGTTAGACTTGTAATTAATGCTCATTAATCATTGACCTATGAGAATAGTTGATTATCAATTGATTAGTGAAGAGGTTAATATCATGAAAGTGGATTAACATAGATTAGTGCTCTAAGACCAATGGATTAGTTCCAATAGATAGACTAAAGCTCCACTAGTTAGCTATTGATCGCCCTATTCATCTAGCATTTTCCGAAAGCTCGCATTTATCTTTATTTGAATTTCAAACCGTGTTTTGTTTATTTTTCACTTTTTATTAGCTTCAAAACTTGTTTTCAAAAACCAAAAAACCTTTCTGCCTTAGATTGAATTTGAATCTTGCATTCTTAGTGCGTCTAAACCTATTGTCTCTCGTGGATACGATCCTTACATGCTTGCACGACGAGGTTATTTGATTTCCTAGACTGTCAAAAGTCAAATATCAAATTGGCGCCGTTGCCGGGGACAATAGCGTTTAACCATTAGGATTTGAATTAGATTTGAGACTAAGGCTTTATTTTTGTTTTTTATTGAAATTAACCTTCACTCTTTGATTTCTCTTGTGAATGTTATAGGTATATGAACTTGAGAAGTCACGGTACACAAGACTTGGTTGATCGAGTAGACGACATTCACCGCTTTGAGAGAGATACACGTAGAGCGGCAAGGGAACGGGTAGAACACGTTAGACGTTTAGGAATGGATGACGAGTTTGCTCCTCCGGGTTTCGAAGGTGTTCATGTTGATGTAAGAGTTGGACAAGGTCAAGGCAATGGTAATGGTCAAGGGAATGACCCTCCACAAAGGAATCCGCCTCAACATGCTCCAAGACCCGCTTTGGTCATTGGTGCATATGATAAGCCAAACATACATGGCCATAGAACCGAAATCCGTCCGCCTCCCATCGAGAACAACAACTTTGAGATTTAGGCAAGTTTGATTAACATGGTCCAAAGTTCGAAGTTTCATGGGCTTGCAATGGATGACCCTCTTGATCATCTAGACCAATTCGACCGGTTTTGTGGTACGATACGGATTAATGGGATCAGAAGATGCTTTCAAACTCCGCCTCTTCCCATTCTCATTAGGCGACAAGGCTCATCTATGGGAGAAAAATATACAGCACAATACTATCACTTCATGGGACCAATGTAAGAGAGTATTCCTCGCAAAGTTCTTCTCTACCTCCCATACGGCTAGATTAAGGAATGAGATATTGAGCTTTTTACAACGTGAGAATGAAAGCTTTTGTGAGGTTTGGGAGCGCTTCAAGGGTTTTACCACTCAATGTCCACATCACGGCTTTTCTAAGGAGAGTTTTTTGAATACTCTCTATCGCGGTGTTTTGCCCAAAATTAGGATGCTTTTAGATACCGCTAGCAATGATAATTTCCTAGGGCAAGAAGCGGAGCGTGGATTGACATTGGTTGAGAACCTCGCGCAAAGCGACAGGAACTATGGAGAGGACTATGATCGGACCTCAAGAGCTCATGGCAACATGAATTCTATATGTCAAACACTAAAAATTACATTAATTAATTTTTAACTATAATACATTTAATAACTAAAACCGAAAACTTATTTTTCAAGTATATAATAGTCAAAATATTATATTGTTAATTTTCAACAATCTAACTTTAGAAACTATAAATATGTATAATAAAATAAAATACACCAACTGTTTTATTTCCAAGAATATTAAAAATTATAATGTATTAATCAAAATGTATATCCTATTATAAATAAAATTTAACAAAATTAAAGGGTATAGTATTCGTCGGCATGAGCTCTTACCTAGTCTAATATAATAAGTGGATCTAACAAAAAAGAAAAGACCCCAAATTTCATAAACTATAATATAATAAGTGAATTTAACAAAAAAGCCAAAATGAGTATTGTTTCCAAAGTTCATTAACCGAAAAAGTATAACACCAAAATTGAAAAATGGGCCTATACTTTGTAGCCCAAAATACTTAAAAAGTGTTAAGCATTTTTTGTTTAACTCATGTAAGGATCTAGAAGCTTTTCATAATCCTAGCTAGAGGATTGACGAATCCGACTGTGAATCCAACGGCAAATCCAAAATCTGAAGAAAATGTGCATCGCGAGTACAATTTTTAGTTTATATAATAATTTTTTAATTAAATTATATTTTTATTCATTAATAATTTAGCTTTTGTCTAATTGTTCTAAAAAATGAATTATGATACTCCAAACTTGATTGATGATGACAACTTTAATCTTGAAGTTGAATATATGAAACATGAGAATGTGATAGTACGTCCAGAAACGTTTTTTCAAAGACAACTGAGAAATAATTGAGTTCGAGTTTATTATTTTACTGTAACTTAACGAGCAAAAGAAAAAACAAATAGTTTTGCTTCTTAGTGACATTTCTGGATCTCAAATTTTCTTTGTGACAATCCATTTCAATGTGCTTGGTCCTTCCATGGAAGAAAAAGTTAGTTGCAATGTGATTTGCGGCTTGGTCGTCACATTGCATGTTGATGGAGCTAGAAGACTCAATGCCGAGGTCCTTAAGGAGAGATTTGAGCCATGTGAGCTAGTTGGTTAGCTTCCTCATGGCCCGGCACTCCGCTTCTGTGCTTGAACAAGATACCATATTTTGTTTATTTGACTTCCAAGTCACCAAATTTCCTCCAATGAAAATACAATAGCCGATTGTTGATTTTCTATCAAGCGTATCTTCGGCATAATCAGCATCACAATGCCCCACTACCTCGGTGTTCTCGTTGCTTTCCATCCAAATTCTTTGTCCCGGACTACCTTTGAGGTATCTAAGGATCCGTTCCACCATGTTCCAATGATACACCATAGGAGCTTTCATGTGTTAACTAACCTGATTCACAACATAACACAAATTAGGTTGTGTGATAGTCAAGTATATTAGCTTACCTACAAGCCGACGATATTGAGAAACATCAGTAAATGACTTGTTTAGTGGATCGTCTTGATCGTCTTCTTTCCCCCCCTTTCGCTTGACCTTGTAACCATCCTCAAGCGGTGTCTTGGCTGGTTTTGCACCAAGTTTTCCTGTCTCACTCAACAAATCAAGTGTGTACTTCCTTTGTGAAAGAAATAAGCCTTCCAGAGAACGATAAACTTCAATTCCTAGAAAGTACTTTAGTTCTCCAAGTTTTTTAATATCAGATACAGATTTAAGGAAGGTTTTGGTTGATAGGATACCTTCCTTATCATCACCAAAGATGATAAGATCATCCACATAGATGAGAACCACAATGATACCTTGGGAGCTTTGGAGCGTGATCGGCTTCGGATCTCTTGAAGCCTCGGTCTTTGAGTGTGGAGCTTAACTTGTGGTACCAAGCTATTGGTGATTGCTTAAGCCCATAGATAGCCTTCATAATCCTCAAACCTTTCCGGAAGCAATGGAATCTTCAAGACCGGGTGGAGGAGTCATGTTGACTTTTTCCTCAAGCTCGCCTTATAGAAATGCATTCTTAACATTCATCTGCCACAACTCATAGTAGCCAAAGAAAGAAAAACTCTTACTATATGGAGTTTGGCTACTGGAGCAAAGGTATCCGTGTAGTTATCTCCATAAGTTTGCGTGAAACTTTTTGCTACCAAGCAAACTTTGTACTGTTTAATGTCTCTATTACTCAATTATTTGATGGTGAAGACCCACTTGGAGCTAACCGGTCTTTTTCCCAGAAAGAAGATCTGCTTCATCCCATGTGTAATTACGGGTCATAGCTCCAACTTTGTCACCAACCACATCTAACCCTTCCCTTATTTCCTTGGCTTTCTCATAACTTTGCGTTATCCAGTCTTGCTCAATATTGCCAAGGAAAGCTTGATGATCGGTTGGCAAAAGGACAAGCGAACAAACCGCTTGAATGGTGATTGTTGTAGTAGACTCGGGTATTCTTCCAATTTTCTGGATGACTCTGGGGCCTAGTATTATGCCTAAGTGGTGGAGGAAGTTCTTCTATTTTCAAGTCTTCCTCCTCATCCTTTGCTAGTTCCTCATTGGGAGCCATTTGCTCTTCTACATCCGGATCATCCAATCCTTGAATTTCTACATTCAGATCACCCGAGCCTTGAGTTTGGCTTTGTGGTGATTCCTCATGTTGAGTTTGGTCACTCAAAGGTGGTGTGCTTGGCCTTTCCCTTTCTGCATCCCTTGATGTCTCTTGTGCTTTTGGTGCATTGGAATTGTTTCCGAGATGATCCAAGAGGAACTGTAAGCTTGCGGCTCGATCGGTGGTGGAGTGAGAGAGATCTTTCAAACTTTTCCAATCCATTTTGTCTTGATAGCCTTGGTTTTCTATAAATTTGACATCTCGGGACACAAAGGTGCGGTTGTTGGAAGGATCATAGCACTTATAGCCCTTTTGAGTGGTTGAGTATCCAAGAAACATGTATCTAGTGCTCTTGGCATCTAGTTTGTTCTTTTGTTCACCGGACACTAAGACAAAACAAACACACCCAAATACTCGTAAATGATCAATAAATAGTTTAGTTTTGTTAAGTACCTCAAATGGTGATATGTCCTTGAACTCAAAAGTTTTCGATGAATTAAATTTTAAATTTGCTCCGGACTATGGATTTAGTTATTGTTCTTACTGGATTTGACAACACAATTGTTGATACCTAAATGCGGAAAGTTAAAGAGGAAAATGAATACGTAGATATTGATTCTTGTTATTTGTTCCTGTCTATAATTCAGTTAGCATACTCATATATTGTTCTATTTATACATGAATACGTAGATATAGTTGGGTAGAATCTAAAGATGATAATACCAAGTTGGATCAATCAACTTCTGTTCAGGAACTATCCCATGTAAAATATACTTAGAAACATAAAGATATTTAATTTAATTTGGAACAAACATTATTTAACTTGTTAAAACATTATTTAAAATGAAGTTCATGACAGCTAACATTAAGTAAATTTTGATCTCACGATACTTTCAGAATGTTGTGAACCAGAGAATTATTAGTGGACTCAAAAGCTCTCTCTGATAGTTGAAAATATAAAACGCGTAGAGGTCAGACTTCATCTTCTCCTAGTACTTGACAAATTAATATTTGATGTGAAACTTTGGAATATTCTTGAAATGTACGTGTGAGCCTTTAAAGTGAAGTGAGTCAAAAACTTAAGCTCAACCATCAAAACGATCTGAGAAATTGAAAAGACAAAGACTTGAGTAAAGCTTAGAGATTCATTCAGAAGGGTATAGCACTTTCAACGGACAATGAATTAAGGGGAATTTGTTATGATACACTAAACAAGTGCCAACATTAAACTCTTCTTTAGTTTCTTTATTTTCATCATCATTTGCGTCTTTTTGTGTGTGTTTCTTTTCTACCAATGCTTTGAACTTTTGTACATAAAAGTGTAACCAAATACAGAACTAATTTGTAATCATTCCCTTTCAGTTTATTAGATGTTTTAGTTAAAAATATAAAATTTAAGAAACATACAAAAAGACGCGAATGATGTAACTTCCTTAAAAAATTTAATTCCTTCCTATTAAAAAATTTATGCTAAAAACAAAATATTAAATACGATCTGACCAATGATAATATAAACTACATAGTACAAATGGTAACAAAAATCAAATACATTTAAACTTTTAATATAAACAAAAATCATATAAAATAAAACAAAAATCATTGGTAGAGAGAGAGAAACAGAGAGAGAGTATCATTAATCGTTTCTCACACAAAAAAAAAAGTAAAATTTAGAAAGCATGGAAGACTAATTGATATTATATATGTATAATATATGTGTCTATACAATATGAGTACTTTGTAGACTTATATTGTGTAAATTTATATTACTATTTTTTTTAAACAATGAAAAGGTTATGAAGAAACGATGTTAATATTTCTGTTAATACTAGTTGTTAGTGTTAAACGTATAAGACATAGACACATACAGTTGTACATTAACATCATTGATTCTGTTAAAAAGGCATAATGAAAAAATCATTAGAAACAATTTTTTTTTTTTTTCTCACAGATTCTGTGGAAAGGCATTTGCTTGGTTGGATGTATAGGAAGGAATTTTGACCGTCGAATAAGGTATTCCCTTGGTTGGAGATGCAACATTCTTTTTTGACTTTACAAGTACCACAAGACTATTAAAAAAGAGCCAATAAAATCGATAATAAACTAGCTTTCAAATCGGGATTGAATATTTGCACTCAATAAAAGAAATTGAACAATTAGCTTAAATAGGCAAATATTCAATCCCGATTTGAAAGCTAGTTAATTATCAGACCTAATATCGTATCCAGATTCGTATATTTATTTAGTCAGGGAGCTTTGTGCTTTTGCTTTATTAATTTATTTAGTTTTGTTGCGACTATCTTTATTTATTTAATGCTTCTGAGTTCTGAACACTCCAAAATTATCTTAGTTGCGTGCGACATGATTAGTTGACATTGATCCACAAAGGCAAAAGTTTTTGCTAAATTGCTAAAATCTTTTTAATTCATATATTAACACTTAATTTGATTCTATAATTTCCATTCACCATTTTTTGGTCAGAGCTAAATAACTACATACTATATTGAAACGATACGTTTAGTTTACCAATTTGTTATCGTCCAATAGTTCATTTTATTAGAACGTGTTTTTAAAATTTTTTAAAATTTTTTTTAAGTCTCAAAATCTTGATTTAACAAACATATTTATGTACATAATTTTATAATTATATTTAGCACTTAAACATCATCCTTTCATCAAGTTTCTCCAAAACTAATTAACTTCCATGATGTAAGAGTTTAAAAAAAATTTAGATAAATCGTAAGAATTTACATCTTCAACTCATAGTTTTTTCGGTGCTCGAGACCACCTATTAATAATATCACATTTGAAACGTAATTTATCTTTCTAAGTGGAGTTAACTAATGATCTTAAATACTAATTCTCAAGTATCAAAACCATTAGACCACCATCCATGTGGTAAAGGTCCAAAAACTTTTTTATCAACATCGTATTATATCTACCATTCTATCAAATTCTATCACGCAGCCATTTTATAAATAAATTTGTGCGAGAGCATTAAAACTTATAACATAGAAGCTGTTTACATGAATGGAGAAATTACATGACTAGTCAACTAGCACTCCAAACTCTTGGGTTTACATACCTACCGTTAATTTTTCTTTTTTATTTAAGGTGGTTTAAAATAATAATAATGCATATGCTTTGACATGTCTGATTTTCTTTTACATTATAAAAACTTATCCGAAGTAACTTATTGAATATATGTTATATTTATTTATGTTCGTAATTAGTAGCATATTCTTCGATATAAGCATATGATTTAATATAAGGAGTTTTTGATGTCAAACAAAGGGCAAAAAAAATAACTTTCCAAAATTTTGGTTAGTTAAAATTACATTGAACTATCTTTAGCATTCACCATCTTTATATTTAACTTTTAATTGTTTGTTGGGATCGATCTACCCTAACACTAAAAATATCTATTCCCACAAAATTGCGTGAAATTTTTATTCATGACTCGATAAAACTGATAATAAAAGACACAAAAGCTCAAGGAGCAAAAAAGAAGAGTAGAAAGTAAATTAGAGTCATACAAACAAAAATTAGAGAAACATGTAAGAAACATTGCAAACTTGAGCGTTGGTACATGGTGACAAGTGGCATGGACACACACGGCACAACACAATCGGCCTGCGTGTATATGAGACATGGCATGAGTAGATAGAGTCATGTGATGTTTTAATCTGCACTTACCAAGAGACTGTCTTAGAATGGTAAACGACAGTAAAAGCAATCAATGACTCATTATGCTCAAATTTACACTGATTCTATTTCACATTCACACACATCCAAGAAACTCTGTCATTGATTGACGTTTTTTTTTAACATATTTAGAGACGGCGATCACGAGACAACATTGGAACTCCTGTGATCAGCTTCAATTACCTTTTCCACAAATTACTTTTTACATTTCATAATTGTCTTAACATTTCCACAAAATATTTTTTCTTGTTAAGTGTCTAACAGTTCCTTACTCTGGTGACTGACTATCTTGATGAACTTCAACGATTTGGGTTTCAATTTTTAACTCAGTTCTCTGGGTGTATATATGTATAGTTTTAATAAGAAGTCGAAAAGACTCTCTCAACAGAAAAGAGTTGTTTTCCCCCAAAAAAAAAGGAAAATATTTAATAGTTTTAATAAGTTGAACAAATTGATAAGAGAGATGAAAATGAGTTCAAAATTATATATATATATATATATAATTAGGGAGTGAAATGCAATTATAATGTTAATTTGATAGAAGTAATTATTTCAATAATAAACTTGACAAGAAGATGAACTAATAAAAAAAAAAGAGAGATCACTGAAGTGTTGAAATGAATCAACAAATTGAATGTGAAGAAACTAGAGAGCAAATGTAGTTAACTTTCTGCTTCATGTTTTGTTAGTTTATATAATTATAGATTATTATTAGTATTTAAAATTAGATTTATTTTATGTTTTAACATCTTATTTATCTTATTTATTATTATTATTACATATGGTTTGTGTTGTGTTAATTAAAATTACTAATATATAAATACGTACTTGCGATGTTATGTTTGTTGATAATTTAAATTATAACATAATTTGATTGTAAAAGTTAAGTAGATGTAAATATTTCACATTATTCAAAAAATCTATAACAGTTTGATTTAGTCCAATAATAATTATTATCAATGATTAGAATTTCGATCTTAGATCCGTCATGACCCGTCTTTATTTGCTCTGATCTGTCTTGACCCGTCCTGACCCATTGTAAAAATTAGAACATTTGAAGATCTGGATCTTGATTCTATTCTAGATGATAAAATATTTGATCTGTTGAAACCAAATCCATATACTCATTGATCAATTTTTTTAAAAAACTATATCAATATTTTTGACATTAAAATTGATATATCTCCATTTTCAAAAATCCGATTTACAACATATGCAGAAAAAAATCTACATTTTTATTAACGATATGTATAATATGATAATTCAAAATATTTTAAAAATAAGATCAAATAAAGATGATAGAAGAATCATAATTTTAAATCTTAACAAAAAATTTCAAATATAATAACTTGAAATAAACAATATGGTATAATTAGATGTGAAATCTTAGTTTTTCAATTTGATTGATTAATAATTTTTTAACTTTTAATTTTAATTTTTGTCCATAATTGATAAGAGAGAGAAAGTGAGTTTAATTTTTATTTTTTAGAAACTAATAATTATATAAAATATTATTTATGATTTTTATTTAATTATATTAATTTTCTGATTATTATATTTATTTAAAAACACTAAAGAACAATGACATTTCTATAATATGCCACATAACAATTGGTTAATTTGCTATCAACATTGCTCAAATAATAGTATAGAGATTTTTAATTAATTATTTATATTAACATTTATAAATAATTTAATAATTTTTTAAAATATTTGAATATTAGAATTCCGCGTTACTCGCGGGAAACTAATCTAGTATAGCAAATAACTATCTTTAACATGACAATCATATTTTTCTTTTTAATGATTTAAATGCCACCATCTTGTGCAATGGATTTGATAAATTAGTGACACATCTCTTTTTTTGTTGCCTACAAACTAAAGAATAAGACAATTAAGTATTTGGAAATTATTCAGATTACACTAATATAATATAATCCAAGTATGATCCAATATTACTCGATTTTAAGTAAAAGGTTAAATAATATTTTTTTTCTTTTTCATATTGAAAAGATATGAGAAGAAAGGAACCAAACTTGAAATGTCACTCAAATTTTATCTTCTCATTTCAAAATATTGAAAAAGATGCAAGAGACTTTGGTTATTTTATTTCACTGTGTGCTATGATGATGGGGATGAAATGTTTAAAACATTGTAAACGTGTTGTGTTCTATCAACTGATGTGATAACCTCTTTGTAACATTGCACGATTTCAAATTCATAAGAAAAAACAAACGAAACGACAACAACCTTTAAGATTATTGACAAAGTCGAATGCAAATATTAGTAAATGATTGTAAACTATGGAACCAAAATTGGAAATCATAGATTTATCCAAAGAATCAATATGCCAACGATAAATAAGCCTTTTTTATTTTCTTATTTATTCATATAACAAGTATCAACAATAATATAAATTTTTCAAATGTCATTACAACCTCGATGTTTTTTTGTATTTGGTGCTTCTAGAATTAAGATTTTTGTTTGAGATGTGTTTGTTTCCAATCTCAGTTTTAGTCTTTTAGAGTTAAAACTTGGACTTACATCCAAATGCTTTAGTAAAATTAGAAAAATTAAAAATTCGATTGCAAAATTGTGATTGAAAACAACATTCTTTCACTAATCAGTACCAGGCCAGAAACATAATATCTACTTTCGAGATTTTGTGAGACAAATATTTTTGATACTAACAGTTGATCATTTTCTGAATCTACTCGATATAAGCAACAGTCGGGATTGTCCTGAGGTTCGGGAACTTCAATCTTTACATGCTTTCAGATGTAGCAAATGCAAATTCTCTAAGAGATTACATGCAAATTTTTTGTTATAATACTATCTACAAGATCATCTCCCACAATCTTGCAAAATGAGTAAAACTTTTTACTCATCTAGATAACTAAGGAAATCAAACTTTTTAAGAGGCTTCTAATCTGTGAAAAAGTTCTTTTAACTTCAGAATTAGTCTTACATTTCCAAAAAATCTGGACCTCCTACTAGAGAGTGTCTTAAGCTGGATCTTACTAAAGCTTTTGACAATCTTCATTGGGACTTTATCTTAAACTTGTTGACTTCCTATGAGCTCCTAATGGTATTTATCAACCGGATAAAGGAATGCATCACTTCTCCTTCACTCTCGACATCTATAAATGGTGATTTAAGAGGATGTAAAGGCTTAAGGCAAGGTGATTATGTTTTTTCTTATCTATTTGTGATGGCAATGAATGTTCTATCAAAGAAAAAAGATTTGGAAACTCGTAAAGGACAGATTCTATAACACCATTATCCCGAAATAACGCTAAAATCGTGATCGGAGATTTGCAAAGGTATTAAAGATTCTTATCCAAATCTAGATAAACAAAAAGAAAAAGGTTGTGTAACGAATTACTCAGCGAATAAATCCTATATGCCTATCGATATATAATAACACAATTCTACTTTCATATAACTTCCATTCATACGCATAGAATTGACATCAATCATATAACATGCACTTTCATGGCAAGCTATAGCATGAAAATAAGTATTTTTACTTCAAGCAAGACATTCGATTTTCATTCTAAGTTCAACTATTTTTACTGATGGTTGACCTTGTTCCCATTCTCATTCTCAATAATTTTCCGTTGAGTATTAATCTAATTTTATCAAAATTTTAAAATGTTTACTGCCAAAAAATTTAGGCTATGAATGTTTCATAGTTTTGGTTTTTAGCTTTTGGTTTTTGATTTTCTGTAGATTTTAATTTTTCAAAATCTCCTATAAACTTTTGTAAGTGGGATTCTGTATTTTCTTCACAAATGTGAAAAAATCATCAAAATCCAGATTCTCTATTTTTTAGGAAATCCACTTTTTCTAAAACCATGAATGGTAATAAATTAGATTTTTGAAAAATCTAAAACCAAAAACTACTTTAAAAACCATTGTCATTCAAGACCTTAGATTTTCAATGTAGAATATTTTATATCGAAAGACATCAAATTATGATTCGAGTTTTCTTGAACCAAAAACAATACATCAATGTTGAAATATCCAATAGATATTTAAACAATAAATAATTTCTAATGTGCCGCTTTTTTAATTTTGAAAACTACCACTAAGGAGTGTACTTTAGGAAGTGTCCCTGAACTCTTAAATACCTTTCTAAAACATAAGTTTATGTTACTTTAAATATATATTTTCTTAAAATCAGGAAAACGAATCTGACAAAAAAAAAATTAAGAATGCCTTTTAAAATTATATGCAAATTACAAGTATTGTATTGGATATATATATATATATATGTATATATATATGTGTAGTTTTTGTTAGTTTTTATTTTTTCTAAATTGAAACAGTGACCAATCAACTTCAGTCAGCTCAAACAGATATAACATTCCCATATGAATATTTTTTATGAAAATATAACTTTATATTTTCATTTGTCACAAACTAGTCGATAAAGTTTTGTGGAAGATGGATGCATAGATTAATAAGAGATATTTTTTATATAGAAAAGAAAAGGTTAGCGTGAACAATTTGCTTTGATACGATATCATTTGTGTAAATATAGATAAATTTAGATAACACGAAAAGTAGCCAAGTGTAAGATCGACAAGTATGATGTTGAATCCTACCTATAACCACACGACAGTCACGTTAAGATAAAACGCAATACAACTCTATTGTTATTTTTATAAAATTTTAATTTTTAGTGGTTACACTTTATAACTATGAGATTGTTTCTGTTTGAAAAAAACAAAGTTAGGGATATTTGGTGACAAGTGTAAAGAGATAAACACAAATGTGAGTATAAGAGTATTACTAAATTAGTTACGGACCTAATTTTGGCTGCCAAATCATGGATTACAATGGTGCTCATAAATAAAACATTTGAATGGACTTCCATTTTTTAGGGGCCCCATAATTTTATATATATATATATATGTATATATATTTAATTAATGTCCAAAAAAAGACTAATACAAATAGGCCATTAATATATATAGAGGCTATACATTGTGTGGGTCTCAAATTATTATTATGTAAATATTACATTATATTATTTAGTTTTAAAAAGGAAAATTTAGGTTGATCTCTGACTCTTCAACTCCTTCTTTACGTGACTTAGTTCTTTTTTTGTTTGGTATGGTGATATGGTATGATATTCTGTTTGTCATGAACACGGTAAGCAAGACGCTACAATCTGAAGATATGAATATCGATGATGCTATTGCTCAACTAAAAGAGTTAGTTTCTTTTTTCCAAAAGTATAGAGAATCAGGTTTTCAAGAAGCAAAAAATGAAGCTTTAAAACTTGCAGTTGATATGGATATTGAACATGTGTTTCAAAAGAACAGTAAGCGCCTTATTAGAAGAAAACATCATTATGATGAGGAACCAGAAAAAACTGATGATGCTGGACTCGTTCTAAACTTGGAGGAGGATTTTAGAATTAATTATTTCATCAAAATCATGGATCAAGCTCTAGTTTCTTTTCAAACAAGGTTAGAACAATTTCAAGAGTATGAAAATATTTTTGGATTTTTGTTTAGTTTACGAAAGCTCAACTCAGCGAATGAAGATAGTTTGAAGACATCTTGCCTTAACCTTGAAGTTTTTCTTAAGCATGGAACGATTTCAGATATTGATGGGAATGATTTATTTCTAGAAATAAAAGTTTTTAGAGAAGTTCTACCAAAGAATTTGAAGAAGACTGCAGAGGTATTAGAATTTTTAGAGAGATTGAAGGATTGTTATCCAAATATATGGGTTGCTTATAGGATAATGCTCACTATTCCGGTTTCAGTTGCCTCGGCTGAAAGAAGTTTTTCTAAGTTGAAGTTGATAAAGTCTTACCTACGGTCGACTATGTCACAAGAAAGGTTAAACGGATTAGCTATGTTATCGATAGAAAAGACCATGGTTAAAAACCTCGATTATACAAGTTTGATGGATGATTTCGCAGAAAAAAATGCAAAAAGGTTATTTTTCAGAAATTTTAAATTATTGTTATATTTTTTTTAAGATATCATTGTACTTTTACTTTAACTTTAGTTTTGTAGAAACTCAAATTTTTTTTCTATTAAGCACTTTAAAAAAATATTTTCGTTTGGAGTCCTGAATTTCTCAGAACCGACTCTGCTCATACGCAACATAAAATATGGTACACGTGGCGCAGACTCAATGGGAAATGTTCATGTTGACTGGTATGATGAACAAAAAGAGCAATCACGGTTAGGATTTTTAGAGGTTTGTACCTGTTGTTGGACTGCCTAATGCAAATTCGATTTGACTTTTTCTCTTTTTAGATATGTTTTGATGCTATAAACTTCTTTGTTGTTACAACATAAATAATATTCTTTATTCAGCAATTAATTTGATAGAGCTAATGATTTTTTCGACACATACAATTATTATACATGTACTTTTGTTGCAAGACGTATAAACAAATATCTAACACTTAAGTGCTTAAATTCGTTTTCAGTCGCCTAGTTTTTTTTGGTTTAATCAAAGTTCCTTAAAATTACTTAACATAAGTCTACGGCTATATATATTGATTGGCTAATGTAAGTAAAATTAAAAGGTATTTAGAGAATCATTTGGCTCGACTCTCTTCCGATCAAGTGTTAGAGAATCATATACTTTAAAAGGTGATTTAAATTGAATGAAAAGGTGTATATATAATTATATCTTTATTACTTTAATAAGTTAACTAGAAAGCTAACAGTCAGGGGCTTATTGATTACCCCAAAATAATAAGTAACCACTCGTTAAATGGCTTTCTAAATAAACCTCTATCGACCGTTCTTTAAATTTTCTTTTTGGTTTAAGATAAAGAAATTCTTAAAGCTCGTTCGCATGAGTACGATATTAAAATATAAATCTATGTTTGGCATTAAAAGTTTGATGCTAATATAATAGACGCCAAGAGTGCATACCACATGAAAATGTCATATATTTTCCATTTAAAAGAAAATATCAATTAGAAGAAATATCTGAGACCAATAATGTGACATGTCCTTCTCTTATTGTTTGGAACGATGTCGTCTTAAACGTACTAACATTGCACCCTTTCACATGTGAACCCTCTATATATATCACCTATCACTGGCATTGTAAATTCATAGCTGAAACTCATAAACTAGAGCTTGGCTTTCAAGAGTTAGAAGAGGCTTCAAGAGCTCTATCTTTCTCTTTGGTTTGGTATTCCATAGTTCTTTCCCGTTCATAATTTTTTCCGATAAAAAAGGGAGAGAAAAATAATCAAGAAAACTGCAAGAAATGGCTCTCAGTCACAATGTATGGGCATTTGTGTTTGGAATCATGGGTACGTATATATCTAAGCATTCACACAAAAAGATTCATCAAATATATATACTACCAAACAGTTTGAGTTACGTTTCAAAACTCATAACGTTTTCTACGTTGTAAAATTTCAGGTAACATCATATCATTCATTGTGTTCTTGGCTCCAGTGTAAGCATCAACATATATGTTCTTACAAAGTCTCTCTTTTTGTTAATCGTTTTTTTTTTTTTACAAATGAATTAAACGATATTTCAACATTATGTAGGCCAACTTTTGTAAGGATATGCAAGAAGAAATCTACAGAAGGGTTTCAATCTCTTCCCTATCTTTCAGCTCTTTTTAGCGCAGTGCTTTGGATTTACTACGCTATGCAAAAAGATGGCTCAGGCTTCCTTCTCATCACCATAAACGCTGTTGGATGCTTCATCGAAACCATCTACATCATTCTCTTCGTAGCCTATGCTAACAAGAAAACTAGAGTATGTTGAAACACTTTTATTTTAGCTTTGACGTTGATCATAAGCATGCACATATATACATTTACGTAAATGTTTTTGTATCAAGTTTACTGATAACTAGATGGTTGATTAACGATGTTGCAGATATCTACTTTGAAAGTTCTTGGTCTCTTGAACTTCTTGGGTTTTGCCGCCATTGTTCTTGTCTGTGAGCTCTTAACCAAAGGTTCGACACGTGAGAAAGTTCTCGGAGGGATTTGCGTTGGATTTTCCGTTAGTGTTTTCGCAGCTCCTTTGAGTATCATGGTACGTTTTATGTATATTTTCTAGACATGCATATATATAGGAAGATTTTATAAATTCGTAAGAGCCATGTTTTTATCGTATTTGACCAATGAAGAACATAATAGATAGTATGTTTGGTCTTTCCTTTCTTGGTTATATGGAATATATTATATAGTTTTAATTTGGAATATTATAATAATTAAAAGCTACTAATTTTGGCGCAGAGAGTTGTGGTACGTACAAGAAGTGTGGAATTTATGCCCTTCTCTTTATCGTTGTTTCTTACACTAAGCGCCGTCACGTGGCTCTTCTACGGTCTCGCTATTAAAGACTTCTACGTTGCGGTGAGTTTATTCATATTATATACTCAATTATTTTATTTAGTTTCGACCATTTCTAAGCATATAATAAAGGACAGCACAACAATATATTTCTATACTATTATCTATTATTATGGGTGGTTCTTTAATAAAGTAAAGCCTTTGTCTCTTTTCCTCATTTCAATTTATATATGTAACGGCTTTGAGTCTAATATGAATGTGTGGCAACGAGTATATGATTTTGAACCGTACATATAGTTCGCTTTATTATTTACATTATATAAAATAATTGGGCCTCCACTAAATGTGCTGAGGAATAGAGAGTACAATTACGAATACTAGAAACAAAAAATCTAATTTGTTCTGTTGTGATGTCGGTAATTTATGTTTCTTTACCAAATTCCTTTGTCGACAGTGAATGGAATATTAATGTCCTTTACACATATTTTGTTTACTATTGAAGCTTCCAAATGTATTGGGCGCGTTCTTAGGAGCTGTTCAAATGATTCTCTACATAATATACAAGTACTACAAAACTCCAGTGGTTGAGAAGACGGAAAAATTGAAAACCGTGGCCGATCATTCCATCGACATAGTGAAGCTAACTACTGTTTTACCCGAGACCCAGATTCAAGTGACCGAGGTTAAGAGCCAGAACATGACCGATGCTAAAGATGTGATCAATAATGATGTTGAGAACCAAAGCCAAGTTTAAGTAGTGAATCTTATTTAGAGACTCATTAATAATGCATTGTTTGAGTTGTGCACTTTAGCTAACTTTCCTTCTTTTTTTTTTGTATGTTGTGGACTTCTCTTTATTAGTTCTCGTGTAGTACTTTTGTTTCCTCATCATTTTCCTTCCAGGTGTCTGGAAATTGTGCTATGAACAATAATAAAATAGTTTTTTAAACCAATTTATAAACTATCTCTGCTTTACTAGTAGTCATTATTATTTGAATCCTTTCTTGATTAATTGATCAGAAGAAACAAAAAATAAGTTATTTGTCATCCCACGCGATTCTTATTTTTTTTTTCTTTCTTAATTCTCTAATTTTTAGAGTTTATACCATCAACTTTAATTGTAAAACATGCTTAACAAATTGGTGAACGTTATAAGTCACGGCATATATTAGGCCTCTTGAACGGGACAGGCCCACCTTACACCAGCCTTAAAATGATTTTATAAGCGGTGAAAGTGGAACATATGTTCACAGATCCTAATTAGATAGAAGTCTTAATTAATTATCATCAAATTTATTTATATCATGCAAAAAAAAAACATAACAGTACTTAATTATATTAAAGTAGAAACTGTTCGGGTATTAAAAAAATTCCTGAGTGGGTCAATTTCTGATTTACTAGAAATCAATGTTTATTCACATTCGGATTAGACCGGCCGGTCCAATCTGTTAACTCGAGAGTTGGACACTATTCCAATTTAAATTTAGTACTGAAATCCGTCAATAATAATATCGGAAAACTCCAGAAAAAATCATTATTAACTCATCGAAAGTATAGGAGGGGCTAATGAGAGGAGTTCTTCTTGATAAGTTTTCAGTAAACTGGAGGGAGATTCTCAAACTCATAAGTGACTACGATCCAGACAAAACAAAAGCATTTATCCTAAGATATGTGTTCCAAAACACTATCCATTCGATTTGGCGGAAAATAAATGATAGAAGGCATGGTGAACAAACATCATCAACAGAGAAACTGGTGAAGATGATTGACAAAAAATTTAGAAACCGGTTAAGCACAATCAGAAGCAGAGGAGACATGCGTTATGAATGTGGCATTCAAATGTGGAAACATTAAGGATAACAAGTTTTGTTGGAGTTGTGTTTAAATCAGAACAAAAAAGTATGCATTAGAATGTAACAAACATTATTTTCTTCTTTGAATATAATTTAACAATAATTAAAAAAAAATGGTTATTTAACTTGCAATTCGGTGGACCAAGTTAACCGATCGGGAGATGAATCAACAGAAATTTTCAAGATATTATAATTTTTTTTTAATTTTATAACTTTTTAATATAAATAAAATATTTGTATAATTATTTTTCTTTTCACTTATTTTCTTACAAATTTCGGATATTATATTATTGTGTAAATATGAAAGATTTGAATTAGCATGTATAGGAAGAAAAGAACATATATAATGTATCTTTACATTCCTAGAATCAGATGGGAGCCTCCAAAATTGAAACTCACATGGGAGCCCAAAGGGGAAGAGCAAATGGTCTACCAGGCATAAAAGTCTTTTGTACCCATTTATACTTTCACAACGGTCTTCTTGTCGAGATTCCACGTCCATTGTATACGTATGTGTCTGCCTTGAGACCTGGGTTCGAATCCACTTGGCCACCCAACTCACAGCAAAGCTGTTCAAAAAGGAAGTTGGATCTAAGGAGGATTAATCTGGGCCTAAGGCCGGGAGGAACCTCCGGATTATCAAAAAAAAAAAAACTATACATTTTTTTCTCTATACTTATGTTCTTCCAACTATACATTTTTTTCAACTATACATTTTTTTCTCTATACTTATGTTCTTCCAACTATACATTTTTTTCATTCTTTGTGCATCTATATATGAACTTTGTTAGCGCAAGTATATATTATTTAGCTGAAATATAAATTAAATCAGTTATTAAATTGTGGTTTGTTCAACCGGTTAGAACATAACTATTTTTGTGATACCAAATATGAATTCAACAGTGTTTTCACGTCCGATCCGATACGGTCGGTCCGACCGGTTAACTCGGAATCCGAACACTAGTCCGGTTTGGGTTTTGTAATAAAATCTGCTAATAATAAAACCAAAAAATTCAGAAAAAACCGTCATTAACCCATCAACCGGTCCACCGGGTTATGGGTCAAGAAAAATTTTCAAAATATTTAATTAATTTCTTTATTTTAGAACCCTTTTGATTCAAATAAAATATTTGATATTAAGAATAAAATAGTGTTTTACACTTATTTTTATAACTTTGTAGTTTTTAAAGCGCGTACATACGACTACTCCTCTTATTATTTCTCACTCAAACATAATAAACTAGTTGTTTGTGTTTATATATTATTTATTTTTTAAAATCTTTAATTATAATCATTATGATCACTTTATATTATATAATAATAAAATATTCTTTATATTTTTATGGTTTTTGTCTTATGATCAACATAATAAAATAATATACCAAATGCTCTTACAGACAACACCATAATTAGCAGATTTTTTTTATTTCTCCCTCCCCCCATTTTGTATAAGGGATAATCTATTTAACGATTATAAAAATATTTTCTCATATTACTAAAGCTACTATTTGATGTTAAAAAAATTTATCTTTATGTCGTAATGTTTTATTAGTTTATTTTTATTAATATTTTTTACTATGTATTATACATATATATATAACTAATATAAATATATATATATATATAACTAATATAAATATATATATATATATATTAGTTTATTGATCCACGTAATCCGGTGACCCGAAAAGTAGTCCGGTTTGATATCTGGGATATGTATAAAAACACTGGAATTCAAGTACGATTTTATATTGAGGAATTTTGTAAAAATACCCTAAATTATTGTTGATTTTTTAAAATTACACCATTTTAATATATTTTATTTTTAAAACAACTATTTTCTATGCATTCATTTACTATATTATCCTCAATAAAAATTAATAATAACTAATTTACCATTTCTTTTTTAAAAACAAAATTAATTATTATTTTTTGGTGATAACAATACATTTTTAAAAAAAATCTTTATTCAAATTAATATCCAGTCAGTAATTATCTTAAATGATCTCTAAATTGAACCATGTTGATTCTTCCTCCAGATTAGTTTATCAACGCTGAAATATAGATTCGTGCAATAGTCATGACTATGTTATTGATGTTCAATGGCAAATTTTGTAAGTGGAATCTGTCTTGACGATCAAGATGGAAACGAATTAGTATGCTTGCTTGTGATATGCTATGTAGTGCTTGCTTGTGCTTCACAATACTAAGGTGAAGACAGCATATGCAAGAAGAAGATGGACTTAATAGATTATGGTCACGACAAAACCAGACAATACAAATTAGTGGGTTTTCACTAAAACTCATGCACATTTTTCTTAAATTGGATAATAATAATTCACTTACAACTTTTAGTTTAATTCTAGAAAGGATACAAATGTCTTATCATATTTTTAAAAAGTTATTTTTCAATAAAATCTAAACTGAGGTTAGTTTTCTAATTTATAAACATAAATAGGGTATTATATAATTTTACAAAGAATCCCTTTTATATTTGGAGAAGATACTTTTATGGAATGTGAAATCAGTATATCGATAATATGATAAATATATGTATAAATAGTGGATAATCTCAACTATGAAAGAATTATAAACCAACACTCTAACGCTTATATCCATTAACAAAACAAAAAATAGTCTAAAACTTGCTAGATCTCAGTAACTCAACCAGTAATCAACTAGCTATCCAAAAAAGATAGTGTTTATATATATGATTTCAAGTCCCTAGCCGAAAGAGATAGTATAAAACTACATAATATGATATATAATTTCATCTGTTTTGGTCTAAAACTACATGGACATAAAAAAAAAAAGATGGTGTAAACTTCTCAAACTATCATTAAAAACAATGAAATATCAATAAATATGATGTAATTTTTTTGTTTTGTAGAAAAATATGATATACTTTTTAATGGCAAAAATATAAAATCATGTTATGCCGGTGTGTAGTACATCCTAATGCATCTTAGGAAATGGATTCCACATATGAGTTTTTGTTTCTAGCTCATCGGAACCTTTTATGAATATATCATATTACAACAATGTCAGTGCTTTGGGTTGCAATGTGTCCAACTGAACTGATCACCTGATGAAAAGTACGTAACCTCTTTTCTCCTTTCTTCTTTTTTTTTGATAAAGAAACTAATAAGATAGTCTTTATATCAATGTGAAGGAAAAATAGTGTAACCTAGGATAAGGATAATGAAATTCCGGAATTCGAGAGGGCTTTGAAAGAAATTCAAAGTAATTAGAGTCGAATTCACGATGAGTTGGTTCAAAGTAACATCAAAAGAAGATTAAAAGTGACAACAGCAATAGCATCAGATTGGTGTCTTAACCACCACATGATTACATTAATGCTCAGATACACAACGAAGAAATCTATGCAGCCCCAAAATAAGCCCTTTGGTTTCTCACAAAATCTAGTGGAATAGAAAACCAACATTAACTGCAACCTATTATTACCTATGTCACTCACTATGTGGTGTCAGAAATTAAAGTGGCGACGAAAAGAGAAAGAATGCTTCGGAACCACGTAAAATATTTAGGTTCCATTATGTTGCTGCGTTTTATATCGTACATAGTTAGCAAAATTATATCGGACTCCAAGCGATATTAAGATGAGTATTTGAAACCAATCAAAATTTTGGATGAGCGACTAATAAAATAGCTATAAATGATTGTTTGTCAAAAATTTTAATACGTTTTGGATGATTTTGACTTTATTTAATTATTACTGAATTAATGATTTTTATCTGTATCCTATTACTTTTGTATATGAGGAATTAAGGATCTAATTTATTAAATGGAAGTTTATGTTTAGGATTTACTGCAAATCTCTATATGAAATTCTCCATTCGCGAACAAAGGAATGAGCAATATGATGGTTATATGGTAAATTGATTCACAACGAAATAAGCAAGAAGAAGCGCTCATCTCTGCCTTTATTAATATTTGTATTCCAAAAGCGATTAATCATCAGTCACACTTGATGTAAAAAATAATTTTTTCGAATAAATTTTACATTTTATTCAAAAAAGAAATAAGAAACCACCAATTAGCTTGATTTAAACTGAAAAGAGTATTCATGGTAAAAAGAGAATCAAGTATATTCCTTAATATGTCCATCGTGCGTAGATGTCAATGATGATCGAATATTCAAGAAGTTAAAAAGAAAATTAAAATATACTACTTTTTTTTAAGAATACAAAGATCTTATGTGAGGGCGGTAAAACAGAACATTCTCTTACAATGGGAAAACTAATCTGGTCTGCTCTAAGACACTGGATCTGTTCTCGTTTCCACTTTGTAAAGATTCTCAGAGCATATGTCACTCGGACAAAATTTGTAAGTGTCTTTAAGTAGTTTATTAATTAAAATTTGTGGGTGTCTTAAAAATGTGTCTCTCTGTGTCTCTGCCAAGACACCGGCTCTTCCCCAAAATCACCATGTGTCGCAGTGTGATTCGTCGAGATAATAAAATATTAATAAATATAATATTATTTAAATTAAAAAATAAAATAAAAATAAAAATTTGGGAAGACACCCAGATGGGGTATCACCCATGGTGATGCTCTCAGTATCTTTAAATGCCATCAACTTCATACACATCATAAAGGTCACTCTAATTAAGTGGTAATTAATCGGCAAAACCATTTTCGTTCCAACAATTATAATATTAAAATGGTCATAGTATTAGGGGTGAACAGTTTCATTCCTTTTGTAACCTTTCACTAATTTACTTTATATGATATATATATATCTAAAAACCAAAACAAAGCTTTATATCATAGTATCAATTGTCGTTCCAAATTAAAACTAAGTTACCCTTTATTAGTGGTCTAACACTTGCTACTGTCTTGTCAAAAAAAAAAAAATGGGAGAAACAGTTGCTACTTAATGTATATGTTGTTGCATTAGCATATTCAAAGTGCTACCTATACGGAAAGAACATGAAACTATTTACAATTTACGTTGTTTCAAAAAATATTTTGTATTTGACATTATGTTTTTCATACATTTTTAAAATAAAATATGTAACCATGCAATGAAAATACTGAAAAAAGTAATTTGATGTTAAAGAAATATCATTAAAAAAGGACACTTGTCATAAAATGGAAGAACTATATATTAATATTATAATAAACATAAGATCAAAATGTACGTACATGGCTATCACGCTAAAATGTTGATTTCTTTTTAGATAATGACAGTCCAGTAGTCCAACGGAACTCTGTAAGTTCTTTCTGATTAGGCTCTGGTTGGGCATATATATATGTATTAAGCAAATTAAATATAAAAGAATCGTATTATGGTTCAAAAATTCTAAGCGCATATATGGAGTAATATTCCTGAATTATTAGCTCTGCGAGAAAAAATAAAAGTTACGAGCAGATTTTATTCCAAGAGTATCTAAAACAGTGGATGACAAACTCATATGAACTATAGAAATTTACTAAAGTATAGTGTTTATATATATATATATATTTTTTTTTGATAAAATGTAAACTTATTCAAAAGAAGCGGTAAATCATACAGATTGCATAACTAAATTTTGGTCCCATGAATTTTTTTTTTTGATAATTATATCATAGAAGATATAAATTTCGCTTTATTAGTTTGACGAAGTTGTACATGGTTCCATATACGTCCAAAAGTCAACCAAAACCAAAACAGAAAAATAAAAATAATGAGAAGAACAATGGTTGAAAAACTCTTATGAGATATAAGTGAACTACTAAAGAGAGAATTGATTATATGAGGTTTGCTTTACTAGTTTAATATATAAAACTGTACATAGTTCAACTTAAACACATACTAGTCGAAAAATTGGCCAATCTAGACAAGATTAAAAAATCAAGCAGTAAAAAAAACTAAATTTATTACGTAACAAAATTACGGAAACGGGTGAGAGATGTGATAATATATTTGCACTCAAAATATGTTCAAACGAGCATCAAAATCGACCTAAACCAACATCTGAACATTATGATAATTTATTTCAATATGTTCATTACAAACGTGATTGTTTGCGATGTAAATAATAGCGGTAAATAATAGAGAAGATCTTCGACAGGATTTAAAAGAGTGGAATCAATTTTAGGTATTTTTTCACTTTGATAACATATTATTATACAAAGAGAGAAAATCGTTCAAGTATATATTTCTTTTTTCATTTGGTAAAGATGTACGTAGTTTGGTTTATATACAAAAAAGGAAAAAAAAGAAAAAGCCAAAATCAAACATTTACTTTATTTATTGTTTGATAAAGAATCAAAATCAAAATTTGATACTTCTTCTAATCTTCCTTTGATTCCCCGCTAGCTCAATTACTTGCTCTAAGGATAATTTATTTTCGTTTGTAGGATTCGATCACTCTTGACTCTCCTAAACTGGTTCGAACGTTCAGGCAGTTAATATATTTTAAATGGGTGACAAAACAAACATTACTTCATACCAATTTATAATGTATGAGTCTATGACAACAACAACAAAAAATAATTTACATTAAAAAAATGATAAACCAAAGAACTCTATTAGAATTGTAGCTAGTGACTATTGGAGCTTGCATCATTTACTTCAGAGCGATTACGTACATACGTAAAATTAAAGGTTACGAGGAATAGTTTTTTTTTTTCTGTTAATTTGATGCATCAAATTAAAATGATAATACAACCCATAAAATAAACATCAATTTAGAGACGGTTAGATTAAATCGAATAACAAAAAATGGATGCTTAATAAAGAAATTTGGTAAAATTAAGCCAGAAAGAGAAACCATGCATGTAGCCCCCGGAAAACATTCCCTCTTCAAACCTCACTCGATCCGGCCGATTCAAGTTCAGCCGCCGATGACTCTATGCCGGAGCCAAAGCCAAAGCTGTGGGGAATAGATTTCTTTTTGTTAATATGTACTCGGGAAAGATATTTCAAAAGATGTTTTCCCTAAATGATCAATTGGAAAACGAACTATGAGCATGACTATCCGGTTTAGGTAAAAGACCAACTTGCTCTCATTGCATTTACAAAAACCCTAAGCAAGAGAGTTGTAAACAGTCAACGTCTTAACACCTACTTGGTTGGTGACACGTCAGAAAGGCCAAAACTTTGGTCCACTAGAATGTACCAAAATGGTACTTGCAAGATTTTTAAGGTTCTAGTGCTCATAAGTTGCTGAGCTGGATAGATACCCACCCATTTTAGGTTTTAGGGTTTGATTATTTCCCCCAAATTTTATGAGATAAGATTAGGTTAATTTCGCATGCCGACATGAATGTGCGCACAAACATCATTCCTTTGTTTTGTTTCATTAAATGAATAAACACAATGGTGAAAATACCCTACTCATCATAGATATTATAGAGTGAAAATTTTGTGAATACATTTGAAATGGAGATGATTCTATTCCTCACATGTTTAAAAAAAATATCTATACATATATATAGATATATTTCATGGTCCGCCCAACATCATTCGTTTGTTTGTGTTTTCATTAGATGAATAAACAAAATGGTGAACTTACCCACTCATCATAGATACTAAAGAGTGAAAATTATGTGAATTTTTTTGAAAGTAAGAGGAAGACATTCCTCACATGTTTAAACAATATATCTTGATTATATCTTTCATTGTGAATTTACAAGAGACTTGCTCCTTTATATTGGCCACCCCAATAAAATTCATCAGATCCAATTCATACACAATTAAATTTTTCTTTGTTAAAAATTCATACACGATTACTGTTAAATAGAAAGTATTATACGAATCATATTATGCTATAGAGTGACCAATATACATTCTTTGTAAGGAAACGAGTAAACTTAGATATGCAAATCTAAATACGAACGGTTAAACCGTTTTCACATAAAACACAGAAACTACTTAGGCATATTAAGTAGATGAATCATGAAATCAATAGAAGGGTAAGATTAGGCTTATAGTGAAAAAAAAAAAAGGAAACTTCCGAGGCAATGGGGCAAGAGGTAAACAACTGTAAAGTAGAGATAATGCTCTTTGATTCTTTTTCCCCACTATACATCCCATTGAGTTAAAACTCTTTCTTTATCTCTCTCTCACTCACATACGCATTTTGCAAGTTGATACACTTTTCTCCTCCCTATATAAATCACTACACTTGTCAATCAACAATTGCATCATACATTGAAACATATTCTCATTATGATCTTGTAGTGTTTATCCGTTCGTTCACTTGCATTCTCTTTTATAGAGGAAGAGAGAGGGAGAGTTTCTAAGTAGAAGATTTTTCTTTCTTTATTTTTATTTTTTCCTAAAGAAACATTTCACTGAATCATGGCAGTTTCACTAGCGGTCTTGGCTACTGTCTTTGGGATTCTAGGTATCCATTTTTGTTCTTAATTATGTCTAATATGTTCTCATGTTTACATACTCCAACGTTCAAAATGCATGCACACGTGAATTCTAACGTAATTAATGATAATTAACTTGTAGGGAATGTCATCTCCTTCTTCGTCTGTCTTGCCCCAATGTAAGTACTCTATAACTCTTTTCACTTTCCTCTTATATGAATAATGTTCTAAAATCAAGCTATAAACATGTATACGTGTTGTTTAAATGTTATAGACCGACGTTCGTTCGTATATACAAGAGGAAATCATCTGAAGGGTATCAGTCGATTCCTTACGTGATTGCACTGTTCAGTGCGATGCTATGGATCTACTATGCAATGATCAAGGGAGATGCAATGATTCTGATCACCATCAACACTTTTTCCTTTTTCATACAGATCTTCTATATCTCCGTATACCTCTTCTACGCTCCTAAGAAGGAAAAGGTCAATATAACTAATTAATTATCTTGAATATAAACAAGAATCTCTACATCATTAACGCTACGGTGTTTCGATATGGCAGATTCTAGCGGTGAAGTTCGTCCTCTTTGTGAATGTATTTGCGTTCGGTTTAATCTTTATCTTGACATACTTTCTTACTCATGGACATAAACGTGTTCAAGTTCTTGGATACATTTGTATGGTCTTTGCTCTAAGTGTTTTCGTTGCACCACTTGGTATCATTGTAAGTCTCTCTTTCTTATTTACGATTTAATATCTTCTTCTTATGTGTCGATCTAAATCTTGAATATTATAAACATCGCAGAGGAAAGTGATCAAAACGAAGAGCGCAGAGTTCATGCCGTTTGGTCTCTCCTTCTTCCTCACGTTATCAGCTGTCATGTGGTTCTTCTACGGGCTTCTCCTTAAAGACATGAACGTCGCCGTAAGTCTTCATATATTCATTTCTTATTTTCTTCGAGCTAATAACACTAAAATTTAATGTTCTTTTTTGTAATCTTGACATATTTTTTCCAGCTGCCAAACGTTTTGGGTTTCGTCTTTGGAGTGCTTCAGATGATACTTTACATGATCTACAAGAAACCAGGGACAAAAGTTTTGGAGCCGCCAGGGATTAAGCTTCAGGATATTTCAGAGCATGTCGTCGATGTGGTGAGGCTTAGTTCGATGGTTTGCTCCTCACAGATGAGAACTTTGGTGCCACAGGACAGTGCTGACATGGAAGCAACCATTGACCTAGATGAGAAAATCAAAGGAGACATTGCGAAGATTAAGGATAACGAAGAAGTATTTCTTGTTTCTAAGAATTAATTATAGCTCTTAACTATCAAGTGTTGATATGTATGTGTGTGTGTCTCAGTTTGCTTGCATGTTAAGTTAGGGTTTGATGTTTTATTTGGGTCTAATCAGCGTCATCGTGCACTCTCCTATGTGATCTCTCTCTCTCTTTCTCTCATTGTAAAATATGTCTTATTAAGTTTATATAAATGAATATCTCGTTGTCTATTATATTGTGTATGGGTTTCCTTTGTCACAAAGAAAAAGATAGGTGTGTCCATAATTGCGTACCTAGGATTATTTAATAGGTCGTATATTAAATATCATAATATATATATATATATATAACGTGTACATATATATATATATATAACTCTTTCTACAAAAAAAATATTGCAAAAATTAGATTTGCATATCTAAGTTTACTCGTTTAACAGTTTAGTTGTAAAAACTAAAATCAAACTATGTTAATTTTTTTTCCATTGTTTCAAATAACTGTACAAGTTAGCAGCGTTCATTGTATACTATTTTAAATAAATGTGCACGTTAGCAACGATTAAATAGTTTTCTGTTGGTTTAATATATATGTAAAGTAGTATTTCCAAATACTTAAGGTTAGTGAGAATACCTTTAACAAAAAAAAAGTTAAGTGAATAGTGAATATAATATTCTAGGATTTTTGTATTGCCTACTTTTACCCTCATTAATTGAATCAGTACAAAACTATAGATTATAGAACGTATCGAAGAGTGGGTTAGTTGTTATTTATCTATAAGCTGGGCTGAAGCCAGACCACACAAAAAAGGGTTTATGTATGGGTCAGAAGACTCATACTTATGGTCCAACATTAAGAAGATGGAAAATAAAACCAAAATAAACAATAAAAGATGGACATGTAAAATCCACTACAAGAATAAAACAGTATAACGTCGATTATTTTTCTTGGTTTTTTTATTTATTTTTAAAGTTGGTTATTTTCCTTGTTAACGACAGTTGAAGCAACTATATTAACGTCAGTTTGCAAACCGACTTATCACTCAACGACATAAATTTTTGTAATGTTGATTAAACAAACGACGTCATATCTAAAGTTACTTTATTAACATTGATTTTCAACCATGTAAGAATATTTTTAGTTTTGAATTTATGAGCGAAATGTAATATAATTACTTTTTAGGGTGATTTAGATGTAATCACTTAAATCTCGAAGTCAATTGAGAAAATAATTATGGGTCAGAAAGTTTGGTAAATAACCTTTTTAAAGAGTTAAAAAATTCAGAAATGCTGTTAGGCAAAAACTTAGAAGCGCAGGATTAAAAAAAATCACGTATTATATTAAAATAACATGATATATATAGATAGATTAATGGTATAAAGAAAAATATAGCATCATAATATCAATATTTTTGGTTTAAGTAAAAGATTAATCACAAAGTTTTATTATTGAACATTAAACCTTTAATATTTTTGGTTTAAGCAAAAGATTGACCTCAAAGTTTAACTGTTGAACATCAAAGATTCAATATTTTTGGTTTAATCAAAAGATTAACCTCAAAGTTTAACTACTGTACATCAAAGTTTTAATATTTTTGGTTTAACCAAAAGATTAACCTCAAAATTTAACTATTGTACATCAAAACTTCAATATTTTTGGTTTAAACAAAAGATTAACCTCAAAGTATTACTACTGAACATCAAAACTTCAATATTTTTGTATTAAGCAAAAGACTAATCTCAAAGTTTTACTACTTAACATCAAAACTTCAATTATTTGGTTTAAGCAAAAGATTAACCTCAAAGTTTTGCTATTAAACTTCAAAGTTTTAATATTTCTGGTTTGAGCAAAAGATTAACCTCAAAGTTTTAATATTGTACATCAAAGCATCAATATTTTTGGTTTAAGCAAAAGATTAACCTCAAAGTTTAACCTCAAAGTTTAACCTCAAAGTTTAACTACTGTACATCACTGCTTCAATATTTTTGGTTTAAGCAAAAGATTAATCTCAAAGTTTTACTATTGAACATCAAAACTTCAATATTTTTTATTTAAGCAAAAGATTAACCTCAAAGTTTTACTATTGAACATCAAAACTTCAATATTTTTGGTTTATGCAAAAGATTAACCTCAAAGTTTTACTACTGAACATCAAAGCTTGAATAGTTTTGGTTTAAGCAAAAGATTAACCTCAAAGTTTTACTATTGAACATCAAAGCTTCAATCTTTTGGGTTTAAGCAAAAGATTAACTTCAAAATTTTACTATTGAACATCAAAACTTCAATATTTTTTGTTTAAGCAATAGATTAATCTCAAAGTTTTAATACTGAACATCAAAGCTTCAATATTTTTGGTTTAAACAAAATATTGACCTCAAAGTTTTACTTATGAACATCAAAGCTTCAATATTTTTAGTTTCAGTAAAAGATTAACCTCAAAGTTTTACTATTGAACATCAAAGCTTCAATATATTTTGTTTAAGCAATAGATTAATCTCAAAGTTTTAATACTGAACATCAAAACTTCAATATTTCTGGTTTAAGCAAAATATTGACCTCAAAGTTTTACTTCTGAACATCAAAGCTTCAATATTTTTGGTTTCAGTAAAAGATTAATCTCAAAGTTTTACTATTGAACATCAAAGCTTCAATATTTTTGTTTTAAGCAAAATGTTAACTTTAAAGTTTTATTACTGAACATGAAAGCTTCAATATTTTTGGTTTAAGCAAAAGATTAACCTCAAAGTTTTACTCTTGAACATCAAAGCTTCAATCTTTTTTGGTTTAAGCAAAAGATTAACCTCAAAGTTTTATTATTGAACATCAAACCTTTAATATTTTTGGTTTAAGGAAAAGACTAACCTCAAAGTTTTTCTATTGAACATCAAAGCTTCAATATTTTTGTTTTAAGCAAAATGTTAACTTTATAGTTTTATTACTGAACATCAAAGCTTCAATATTTTTGGTTTAAGCAAAAGATTAACCTCAAAGTTTTACTACTGTGAATCAAAGGATCAATATTTTTGGTTTAAGCAAAAAATTAATCTCAAAGTTTTACTACTGTGCATCAAAGGATCAATATTTTTGGTTTAAGTAAAATATTAATCTCAAAGTTTTACTATTGAACATCAAAGCTTCAATCTTTTTTGGTTTAAGCAAAAGATTAACCTCAAAATTTTACTATTGAACAACAAACTTTCAATATTTTTGGTTTAAGGAAAATACTAACCTCAAAGTTTTTCTATTATTGAACATCAATGCTTCAATATTTTTGGTTTAAGCAAAAGATTAATCCTAAAGTTTTACTATTGAACATCAAAGCTTCAATATTTTTTATTTAAGCAAAAGATTAACCTCAAACTTTTACTATTGAACATCAAAGCTTCAATATCTTTTGTTTATGCAAAAGATTAACCTCAAAGTATTACTACTGAACATCAAAGTTTCAATAGTTTTGTTTTAAGCAAACGATTAACCTCAAAGTTTTACTATTGAACATCAAAGCTTCAATCTTTTTTGGTTAAGCAAAAGACTAATCTCAAAGTTTTACTATTGAACATCAAAACTTCAATATTTTTGGTTTAATTGAACATCAAACGTTCAATATTCAAAGTTTTTCTATTGAACATCAAAGCTTCAATATTTTTTGGTTTAAGCAAAAGATTAACCTCAAAGTTTTACTATTGAACATCAAACCTTCAATATTTTTGGTTTAAGGAAAAGACTAACCTCAAAGTTTTTCTATTGAACATCAATGCTTCAATATTTTTGGTTTAAGCAAAAGGTTAACTTTTAAAGTTTTACTACTGAACATCAAAGCTTCAATATTTTTGGTTTCAGCAAAAGAATAACCTCAAAGTTTTACTATTAGACATCAAAGCTTCAATATTTTTGGTTTAAGCAAAAGATTAACCTCAAAGTTTTACTACTGTACATCAAAGCTTCAATATTTTTGGTTTAAGCAAAAGACTACCCTCAAAGTTTTACTACTTAACATCAAAGCTTTAACTGTTTTTGTTTAAGCAAAACACTAATCTCAAAGTTTTACTATTGAACATCAAAGCTTCAATATTTTTGGTTTCAGCGAAAGATTAGCCTCAAAGTTTTACTATTGAACATCAAAGCTTTAATATTTTTGGTTTAAGCAAAAAATTAACCTCAAAGATTTACTACTGTGCAACAAAGGTTCAATATTTTTGGTTGAAGCAAAAGATTAAACTCAAAGTTTTACTATTGAACATCAAAACTTCAATATTGTTTGGTTTAAGCAAAAGATGGACATGTAAAATTCACTACAAGAAAAAAACAGTTTAACGTCGGTTATTTTCCTTGGTTTTTTATTTATTTTTAAAGTTGGTTATTTTCCTTGTTAACGTCAGTTGAAGCCAATATATTAACGTCGGTTTGCAAACCGACTTATCAGTAGTTTTCACTCGATGATGTAAATTTTTGTAATGTCACTTAAACAAACGACGTCATATCTAAAGTTACTTTATTAACATTGGTTTTCAACCATGTAAGAATACTTTTAATTTTGACTTTATGAGCGAAATGTAGGGATGTCAAAATAGGTCATGGATATAATCCAACCCAATCCAACCTATGAACTCTAATGGGTTGAAAATTTTAACCTTAATGGGTTGATAATTCAAATAGGTTAATGATTAAATGAGTTGATAAGTCAAAGTGGTTGGGTCAAATGGGTTAATGTTTAACCATTTGACCCATCAATTCCTTAAAATTAAATTAAACCAACTTAACCAATTTTATAATTTCTCAATTTTTCTGCCAAAATGCCTATATACAAATTTTCTGCCAAAATACATATATGTAATTTTTTTCACCAAAATATTGATCCACAATTCTTCTGCCAAAAACATGATTTACAATTTTTTTCCAACAATAAGAAATCCATAATTTTTCAAAAAAGCGGATATATTTTTTCCGCCAAAAACTTGATTATGTAAATTTCCACCAAAATGCAAATCTATAATTTTTCTAGCTATATAAGAAATCCGTAATTTTTTCGCCAAAAAGTGTTCCGCAATTTTCCGGCCAAAACGGATCCACAATTTTCCCGCAAAAAAATTGATTTTGTAATTTTCCAAACAAAATGCAAATTCATACTTTCCCGTCAAAATGAGAATTCTGCAATTTTTTCGCCAAAAACGGTTCCATCATTTTTTCACTAAAATTTTGATTCAAGATTTTTACACCAAAATCAAAATCCGTTAACTAAGAAATCCGCAATTTTTCCACCAAAAAAAACAATGATGGTGATGATGATGATGGTGATGGTGATGGTGATGGTGATGGTGATGGTGATGGTGATGGTGATGGTGATGGTGATGGTGATGGTGATGGTGATGGTGATGGTGATGGTGATGGTGATGGTGATGGTGATGGTGATGGTGATGGTGATGGTGATGGTGATGGTGATGGTGATGGTGATGGTGATGGTGATGGTGATGGTGATGGTGATGGTGATGGTGATGGTGATGGTGATGGTGATGGTGATGGTGATGGTGATGGTGATGGTGATGGTGATGATGATGATAATGGTGATGATGATGTTGAGGATGATGATGATGATGGTGGTGGTGATGATGATGATGATGGTGATGATGGTGATGGTGATGATGATGATGATGATGATAATGATGGTGATGGTGATAATGATGATGATGATGTGATGATGATTGTGATGATGATGATGATGATGATAATAATGATGATGATGATTGTTTATGATAATGATTTATTAGTAATTAATTAATTTATTAGTAATTAATTAATTTATTAGTAATTAATTTATTAATTTATTTATTAATCAATTAATTAATTAATTGATTAATTAAATGGATCAACTTATTTAACCATTAAATCATCAAATTAAATAGGTAATGAGTTGGGTCAACCCATTACCCATTTAACTCTTAATCCAATGGATAACTCATTTGGTTAATGGACACATCTCAACCATTTGGATTGACTTATCTCAACCATTTTGACACCATTAGGAGTAATACAGTTTTAAATTAAAGTACTACAAAATATGTTAAAAAACCGCTATAAAGATAAGAAAGTATAAATACAATGCATTAATGGAAAATTTTAATAGAAAATATAATGATTTAAAATATGGTATTATTTAAAATAATTTATTTCAATGCTACACTAAATATTAAAATATAATGAGTTACATTTTTAAGTTTGGTGTTAATAGTTTATAGAAATTATATAAAACAGTTCAATAATAATGTGATGTGAATTATTAATTTTTAAACAAAGAGTAAAATATATATAAATTATAAGATAATATGCTATATGTCGCACAAAAAAAAATATTGGAATATTTTAGATATTTTAATTTTTTTCTTAAAATAATTTGATTTTATTCTATTACTTTGAACCTTAAAAATGTAGAAAAATTATTAGAAAATCTGTATCTTAGGTTTTGTACTGTCTTAAACTAATTTGATGTTAATATATTACTTTTAACAGTAAAAATTATAGGTCTATACGCTCATGTTGTAAGATGACAATTTGTGAAAAGTTAAATTTGGTGTTTCTAATCATGTTGATGGTCAACAATACGAAATGTCACCACAAAAACATGAATGTTAAAGCAAAAAAACAAAAACAAATGAGTCAATTATGTTAAGATGACTATCACTACTATCTTCAATGACACCTCTAACGTCTCTGCTTTAACCTTTGGATTGTGTTCGATGCCTCCTGCAACCACAACAGTTATAACTCAATTCATTACCTGAATCTAACAGAATATTTCGAGAAAGGCGGGTTTCAACGGATTCTAACCTCTAGCTTATTTTTGAGTCTTTCTTCTTCCTCTGCGAATATCTTGACTAAACTGTCTTGCTCTTTCATCTCTTCTACTAACTTATCCTTTGTTATTTGAACCTTCGATGAATAGAGGAATGTTATAAGTTTGCAGGAAGATACAGTAAATATCGGAATGTAGAAGTTACCTCAACTTCAAGTGTCTTGCGAAGCTCTTTCTCACGTCGTAGCTCCTCTTGCAGTAACAAGAAAACATCTTCCTTTTTATTGAGCCTGAGAATGATATATAAAATGCCACATCTTACAATGTTGACACAAGCGAGAAACATAAATCCTATCCGCGTATTAACATGGTCCACAAGGTAACAAACCTCTCTTTTAACTCTTCATTCTCTTGTTCCAAGTCACTGAGGGTACGTGACCCAGACCGAGGCTTGCGTAGTATGATACTCTGCGAGAAGACGATAAAAAAGGTTATGTTCGTAATCATATTTATCAGAAAAAGCATACCGATAGGGGATAAAAAAGAGTAAGGGACCTCTACCTTTTCAGGAAACTCGGTGACAATTCTTTCAGAAGAAGAATCATCATCACTATTGATGACCTCGAGGTCCTCGACAGCACAAGCTACTTGATGTTTAGCTCGTTTGTTAGATTTCGAAGAGCTTCCAAGTTCACCGAATTTCTCTGATGATACATAAGCACCCACTTTAGAATCTTTAACAGATCCTTCTCCTCCTCCATTCACATTTAATCTTGTGTTGAACTTTTCTGCGGCTGGAGTTTTAAAGCTCGGAGCAGCAGTTGGAGTTTGAAACCTTGAAGCAGTAGTCCTTTTCCCGGATGAGACAGATCCTTTAGGATTATAGTCCAGTGAAGTATCTACAATGTGAGAAAACATTTCCAAGAGATTGTTCAGCACAAGCTAAATATATTCCCAATGTTAAAACCAATAAAAGATATTGTACCTATGTCTTCAGAATCCCTTGCGGTTACAGACTTTTTGCCTTGTCTCGGCGCATATCCAATTTTATGACAGTTAGATCTCCTGAGTAGAAAAACAGAATGAAAACATCAACACAAATAGTCCAATGAAGCAGCCAAGCTTTAGGAAGTGTGAGTTAAAAAAGCAAAAGAGAAGAGAATCACACCAATAATCCTTCTGCATTTGAAGAAGCCGTGCTTCGAGTTTAGCATAAACTGTTGTGCGCTCAAACCCTTGCTTATCGTGAGCAGGCTCGACGAAGTCAGCTTCCAAGACACCTTATTAGCAGAATGAAACTAGCATTAGACTTCAAGTTAAAAAGGCTAATTAAATAATATTAGACCTTATAGTTAAAAACAATACCTATGACTCCACGACCATCACTTCCTGCTGCATTCCATATCCTCCAAAATGGCTGATAAAACAAGTGAGACGATATTAAAAAAAAAGCATAAATTCGATCTTATTTTCGTCACATTTCAAGGCATAGTGTGGAACCTTAATAAGGCGATTTTTGTGGTAAACATTGAAGCCCTGAACATCCACATGATCTTTTGCATCCTTCACAAATCCAATGGTCACATTTGCACAAAACTGCATTAAAAGCTTCTTGATGTCACTAATTAAATAACAAGAAGAATTCTAAGTATGCTAAGTTATGAATAAAACATACATTTGAGTTCTTGGCGAATCCATCGGGGACTTCTTTTGGCCGATAAGTTTTTCTTTCTACGTGCATCATGTCATTCACTATGTTGTGATGCTCAACATCTTTTCCTCGGAGAATGATACGAAAATCTTTCGCGACTTTCAGGTACAGAATAGATGCGTAACTCTGAGAACATAGCAAATGGTAACAAATACAAAGTCTAGAACAAAATAGTCAAACTTTTAAGAGCCATCACAGATATTGAACCAAACGAACTTAGAAAATAACCAAAATTAAGGAAAGATTGAAAGAATATTTATACCCTGAGTGAGTGTTTGTAGGTAAGGAAGTGTCTAGAGTTAGGATATTGAGAAGCCATATCGATATTTTTCTCGTCTCGATTGACCCCTCTAAGTTGGATATCCTGCAACAAACCATACGTCAATTTATATGGATACAGAAGCCTCTGCATCATTACAGAACATAATTTATATAAAACAGTAACATAAACACATACACAAGGATCAGTGTCAAAATCAAGTTCAAGCATTCCTTCGTCATCTTCCCAGAGGTTATATATGATTATCTTTGTGCCATGAGCCCTCATTAGATTAAACTACAAGAGGCACATCAATAGATTAGTGGAAATATCCCCAGAATACAAGTAAAATAAATGATAGAGAACACAATCCAAACGAAACATAATTGCAGAATACTGTTAAAGAATCAATAGAACCAACTACTTTGCTTTTCTATAGCTTCTCCTGGAACTAAAGAAAACGCATTACCTGACGAAGAAGATCTTCTTGAGAAGTGTATGGCGACCACTGAACTACTGTTTCCACATTTTTCTCCCAATCACTAACCGAAGACCGTATTATTGGACACCATTCAGAATCTATTCTCTCATAGTCAAGCTTACATTTAAATCATTAGAAGAAGATTAAAAGATATAAAGTGGCTAGAAGCTATTTCAATCGCCTAAGAACAGTATTTCAAACAAAGATGGTCTAAAACGTTGTCTATGTAACTTAATTAATGCTTGAAGTAGATTACCATGGGTACAACAATGTCCTCTTTGCCCGTACTTGTCAAAAACGTATAAGATAGCAATCCAATGCTCTGTGTAGAGCTAAAAGCAACATCAAATACATAATAGAATATGGTCAGGAACCTATAACTTCAAGCAAAATCATTCAAGATACAATAGCTCAAAGGCATAACGAGTTAATAGATAACAAACCTCTTTCCATCTTTTCCACTACAACGAGAGAATACAATCACATCAGCTCCGAGTCTCATTGTACTTGTCTTGAATCCATTTCCATCTAATAAAAGAAACTTATAAATATAAGAGTCTTCTTGTAAACATTTGCTATACATATAACTTGCAAGAAGAAGAGTAGTTACATTGTCCAATGGTGTTTGCAAGTTTGCTCTTAGCAGAGTATCCAAGAGACATACAATGTCGCATCTTATCTGGATTCATCCCTCCCCCATTGTCTGCAATTTCAAAATTCTTAGAAACTTGATACAACAGAAAGAAAACAAACAAAAAAAATCAACTGTAAATAGTAATTACCTTCGATCAATACCATCTTGTTTCCATCTTTCTTGTTACGAATCATATCTACATTAACATATGTAGCTCCACTATGAACCTAAACATAACCAAAACCATTACTAAAAATTCACTAAAAACCTTTGTAAATTACTTCCAAAAATAGAAAAAAAAAACATTCATCACCTCATCTAAAGCATTATCCAAAAGCTCTGCAAAAGCTACACAACAAAATAAACATCATTATCAAACCTCTGTAATGGTTAAAATAAATAAATTCAAAATATAAAATATATATATACCTCCAAGTGACCATTTATGACTTGTTGCATTAGAATGCAAAAACTTGGGATGTACTCTTACATGATCAAATCCACCTAAAACCACAATTTTCACAAAAATTAATCAAAATCAACAATCCTAAAAAATCAAATTAAAATACATGAAAAAATATATAAATTAACCTGCAGAAACTTCCCAATCACCACCAGAAGATCCTTCATAATCACCAGCTTTCCAAAATTGCTTACAAGACGGAGGAGGAGCAACGAAGTTACAAGGCGTCGCGGGAATAGCCACAGACTTATCTTCCTCCGCTACCACAATTGCTAGTTTCTTCACCGGAGAATCAACAGAATCACTTCGCGCTCTTTTCGCACCAACGACGACGGAAACATCTCGAGAATCACCGCCGCTTTCAATATCAACGATTCCGTTATTGTTTTCGCCTATTTCAGAACCGTCGCCGCCTTCTTCGTTGCTGCTATTGACATCGATAACAACAATTTCGGATTCTCGCGGCGGAATTGTTTTGTTAGCGGCGGAGAGAGTAGTAGAAGAAGTTGTTGTGAGTTTCTCTTGTTTTATTTGAGTATCCATTTAAGAAGAACCAAACAGAGAAAGTGAGAAAAAAAAAAGGAAGTTTTTGAATTAAGGACGAAGAGAGACGAAGAAGAAGAAGCGGAATCGTTTTTTTTTTTTTGTTTTCCCCTGAAAATTAGAAAAAATGAAAATGATTAATATCTCGAGATTAGTAAAAAGGTTAACTGCATTTACTGGACAATGAAACGGTGTCGTGTTCGTCGCTTTTCCCAACCTTTCAGCTTTCTCCTCTTGCTCTCTTTTTGATTCGCCGCAGTAATCAAACTACAGTCAAAACCACATAAATGAAAAGATTACTAAATACATGGATTAAAATTTTAAATACAAGAAAATTCTCATTAATTTGTGTTAGTATTGTTATTAGCTTACCTAGTTATCTTATGAGCTGTAGGGGTGGCTAATAAATGTTTGGGTTCTATTTGATAAATTTTAAATAGGAATTTTTAACAAAATTTTTTGGAAATATCTTTAAAATTATAGTGATATTAATTTTTATAGATGACATCAAACGGCCCAGGTCCAAATGTTAAACAATAAAATAAGTCATGTAAGTCATGTGTTTATCTTTTTCTTTAAGTTTAAACTCTAATTTTTTTCTAGTTTTTTCTGCCGTCACTAACTTTTCTGTAATTATTAAAAGTTTAAAGCTTTCAGAAATAAAAAAAATAAAAAAAAAAACCTAGGATCATTAGCTTTTGTGCCGCTGGCACAACCTCAAAACCGCTCAAATAATCTTCACTCAATTTCAACTTGTTACCCAAAAATAAAGTATATGTTAATAGATCTTCGAATCATACATGAATTTCATATTTCAAGATCTAGATAATTATGCGTTATTTTATTCAGATCGAGGTAAGAGAATTTATAAACACAAAGCTGACACTCGATGAAAACTGCGAGCAAAATATAAAAAAAAATGAATTAAACTGAAAACAAAAGTTAAGATAGATGAGGAGAACTTACCAAAATTCTTTGATTTTGAAAGGGCAGCGGTGGCTAGGTTTTGGAGGTTGGATGTTCAAGAGCAACATATAAATACATGAGATTTAGGGTAGAAAATACATTTATCTAGAAAAAACCTTGTATTGTAATTATGTTCATACAAGATTAGGCTCTAAAATATAAGTTTATGATATTTTCATGCCAGATCGAGCTTATATATATGCGCTTTATGAATTTCATGCTAGACCAAAGTGAACCAGCCCGATTAAGCCCAAGTGTCGGCATTAACACAGAATCACACTTGGGACTTAGTTCCCGCCCCTGCTCGGTAGTTCCGTAGCAAATGTTTTAGGCATCAAAAACTATATTATATTTTAAGAGGCATCAATTTCAAGAAAGTCAACATGGTGTAGTGGTTAGTCTTCTGTTACTCTTAGTGGCCGAGTTTAAGTCTTACATATATGACGAATTTTTAATATAATATAGTTTACATATGGGCTAAAAAATTTCTCCTTTAGGCAAATAAAAATTATTGGACTGGAGCTGCCGATTAACATACCTAATCTACTTTTAACAAAAATTTCCACATTTTATTTTTCACTCAGTATAAAAAATAGAAAATATTAGTAATATTTACTTTTTGAAATCAGCTACAATTTGTCAATCTTAAGAAAACCTAGTTCAAGTTTTAATTAATCAATTAATATTTTTAGTACTTTTATGGATTAAGATTTTTTTTAAAGAACCATATAATTAAAACATGTTAAATTTTTGTATCATGTAAATAATTTATTAATCTTCAAAGTAAATATAATTCTATATTTATTTTTTTGAATTATATTATGCTAACAAAATGATTAATATGTTATTTGATTATTTATTAAGCATGATATAAATTATAATAATATCATTTTAATATGTGACTTAATAATTATAAATATATCATTCTAACAAAATAATTAATATGTTATTATTCTTGTTAACACGACATATATTATATTAACAATTTACATAAAAAATAAATAATACTAAGGGTAAAATAGTCAATTAATATTTCTCTTACCTACATACTTAATTGTTTTATTTTTTTTTACTATCTACTTAATTTTCTAATTAGTCTTTGCTATGCATTGCGATTTCTCTTTACTTTTATGGATTAAGATACAATAAATTACACACACACAAAAATAACCATAGATTATATTTCTCTTATCTTTTAAATTTTCAATCTTATTAGTCCAAATTTGTTTTGGATTGTAATTAGCCCATTTCATGGATTCTAACATTAACAAAATCATATATCTTGAAATAAGATATAATATGTCAGATTTTTCTTTAAGATCTAATTAAGTTTTAAATAATAAATTAATATTTTAGTTGTTACTTTTATTACATAAATATACAAAAATAAAATGATAAAAAGGAATGAAGAGTCGCAATCTTGGGCTGTCTCTTTTTGGGCATAGAAACTTATCTTTCAAAATTACTTTTTACTTATCTTTGAGCTGAGCTAATCTCTGAAGATATTTCTATTTTCTGTTGGCTTTTGACCAATTTCCATTGTTTTTTACTAAATCTTGCTAATTAATGTTATATCTATCCTAAAATTGAAGATCCTTGAAGACACTGCATCAACAACTTAAATATTGATTGATTAGTTTGAACTAGGTCTTTAAGAGATATATGAAAAATTGTATCTCATATTAAACAGTAAGTATTACTAATGTTTTGTTATTGTTTATAACGCGTGAATATAAAATGAGGACAAGGTTTTTAAGAGTAGATTAGGTAATGTCAATCAGGCTATCTTGTTTTGATCTAGCCTGGAACCTATAAAATTAGCATATATCTATGTCCGGTCTGACCTGAAATTTTTTTAGAATCAATATTTTAAAACACAATCCAATGTGAACATGATGATAAGGCTATTCCCAGGTAAATGCCTTTTTTGCTCAAACATCATGTACTTATATTGCTCTTAAACCTACAACTCCAATATCTAGCAACCCATGTCCTTTCGAAATCAAAGAATTTTGGTGAGTTATCCTCATAAATCTTAACTTTTGTTTTCGGTTTAATTAGTTTTTTGTGTATTTTGCTCGCAGTTTTCATCGAGTGTCAGCTTCGTGTTTATAAATCCTCTTACCTCGATCTGAACAAAAACAAGGTATAAGCTTATCTAAATCTTCAAATATAAAATATTATGTATGATTTGAAGATCTATTAACATATATTTTATTTTTGAATAACACGTCAAAATTGAGTGAAGATTACTTGAGCGGTTTTGAGGTTGTGCCTGCCGCACAAAAGCTCATGACCCTAGTTTTTTTTTTAACTTCTGAAAGCTCTAAAATTCTAATAGTTACAGAAAAGTTAGTGACAACGGAGAAAACTAGAAAAGAATTAGAGTTTAAACTTAAAGAAGAAGATAAATACGTGACTGGAACGTTACTTATTTTATTTGCAAATTAAGATTAGAATTTTGGCGAGTTATCCATATCTATCTTTATTTTATTTTTTCAGATTTGGCAAATTAATATTAGATTAAGAAATTGATCCAAAATACTTCAAAAATTCCTTTCACTTAAGCAGAATTTTGATAAATTTTAGAGGATTAGAGGTTTATCTTCATCTATTGACATCGTAAGATAAATCTGGATAAGTCACCAAAATTCTTTTATTTCGAAATGACAGCGTTGACTAGGTATTGGAAGTTGGAAGTTCAAGAGCAATATAAATACATGAGATTTGGGCTGAAAAAGACATTTAGCTAAAAAAAGCCTTAGCTTGTAATCATGTTCATACTAGATTGAGCTTTAAGATATAGGTTCAAATTTTTTTTAGGCCAGTGTATCCTAAATATATGCGGACTTTACAGGTTTTAGGATACACTGGAGTAAGGCATCCCAATTGACATACTTAATCTACTCTTAACAACATTGTCACCATTTTCTTTCACACGTTGTAAAAAATAGAACACATTAGTAAGATACAATTTGTTATATTTCTCTTAAAGACCTAGTTCAATTTGTAAGTAATCAATCAATATAATATGTTTCTCGCGTCTTTAAAAATTCTTATTTTATTAATCCAATTTTTTTTGGATTATAATTCGATTATTTTGTTAATTTTACCATTAATAAAATATTAATCTTAACAAACAATTCATTTTATTCCTCTTACATCTTGAAACCATATACAATGTGTTAGATGTTTGTTAACCTAGTTAAGTTTGAAATAAAAAATTAATAATGTAACGATTACTTTTATGGATTAAGATACAATAAATTAGACTATAAAACATCCAGATTTTCCTACCTTTTAAATTTTCAATCTTATTAGTCCAAATTTGTTTTGAATTTGAATTCGACCATTTTATGTATTCTACCATTAACAAAATCTTAATCTTAACAAATTTTTCTTCTTTTTTAGCAGATCAACAACCAACAAGCAATCACAAAATTATAAAATATATCACCTACCTATCCCATAACTCTACGGATATGGCATGAGTCCTAGCAAACACCACAGATCCACAAGTCACGCACTCACCTTAGCCGTAACGAGATGGAAATTTAGGGTTTCTACTACTAGGTTTCGCTTAGGGATCTCTTTCTTCCCCCCCTCCTCCACACCTCTCTCCTTCTCGTGATGACGGCTGCAGTGGAGCAACGGTGGCGGGCAGCAGCGTAAGCTTTTTGGTGGCTTCGGGCAACCGTTGCTCTTCTATGCATGAAACTTTATAGTTTCTAGGTTCTAGGTTATGAGGCTCTGTACTTATATAGGGATGAGAGGAACCTAGGTCTAGAAAATACATAATTACCCTTGCAACTTATAACATTGTGGGCCTCATTATTGGGTCTTGGGATTGGGGCGTGACAAATTGCTTGCATCATAATAAGAGTGAGAATTGGAATCATTGATTGTAATATGTTTCTTTAGGCGAGTAGTGTTCAAAATAGGAGAAACTAACAATATACAATTATGCTCAGATTTTAAAATGTTATTTTCAAAATCTCCACAATTCAAAAAACTTATGCTCTAAAAAATTTCAACAAACTAACACACACCAAAAAATCTATTTTGTTACAAAATAACTATATTAAAAATCAAAACACTACAAGAAAAATACCGCAAAACTGATGGCCAATTCCGTCGAAAATCCGTCGGATTTGGCAAAATCCGTCGGAAATCCATCAGTTTTTGCCGTCGCTTCTATCTCATCGGAAATAAAAGCTGCGTCGGAAATCCATCGGAAATTCTGACGGATTAAAAAAAATAAGTCATATATAAAAACAAAATTCCGACGGAACTGGCGAAAAATTTAATATTTGCCGGTGTTGTTCAAAAATATTTGGAACATTCGCGCCTATATTTTTTGCTATCCGTCGGAAATTTTCGACGGATAGCAAAAAATTTAAACAAATTTAATTGACGCGGGCAACATACGCGGTCAAATTTTTATTTTCCGTCGGAAATCCATCGGAAATTTCCGATGGATTTCCGACGGATCCTATATATATATAAACTCATATGCAACATGTTTAACACATTTGATATAGTATCCGTCGGAAATCCGTAGGAAATTTCCGACGGATTTCCGACGGGTTTGTGGTTTCGTGGTCATTTACGATCCGTTTCTCTTGACATATGTTTGTAATATGATTTGTTACTCATTTCAATGATAAAATACTAACAAATACCTTGTTACATATTAAATATACCAAAATTAGAAAATTAGAAAATTTTATTTGTTATGTTTATAAACCATCGCTTAAGTATATGTATTATTGTCTAAAATGTAAACATGATTGTATGAATTTTTCTAATTTCGGTATATATGATATATAACAAGGTTTTTGGTATTATTTTATGATTGAAATGAGTAACATAGCATACTACAAACATATTTCAAGTTAAACGGATCGTAAAAGACCACGAAACCACAAAACTGTCGGAAATCCGTCGGAAATTACCGATGGATTTCTGACGGTTTTGTGGTTTCACGTGTCTCCTTCCAAGGTTTAGTCTGACATATGACTAGACAAGCCGAAAAAACAAATTCCATCAAAAATCCGTCAGAAATCCGTCAGAAATCTCGGATTTCTGACGGAATCGTCAATTTCCGACGGAATATAAATCCGTCGGAAAATTTCAAATGGATTTCCGATGGAATCGTCAATTTTCATGTCTATCGGAATTACGTCGAAAATCCGTCGGAATTTTCCGAAGGATTTATATTCCATCGGTTTTGCGGTAAATTTCTTGTAGTGAAAGCTCTCACTAATTATTTTAATTTCCAACTTATGTATGATAAATCTCATATTTTACTCTTCAATTTATTTTTCATATTTTCAAATTCCATTCTAATCAAAATATTACATTTACTCACAATAAATATATTCCTCAAAAAATCTCCAAACCACGCTAATCACAAATCTTCTAAATCTATTACTTAATCGCAAAACATCTATATCACAAACCACCACCTAAAACTCTCAATATTTTAAATCTCCAATGGCCCTAAACACCTCCAAATCACCTGTTGAACCTTGAATATATTCGATCCTCGAAGTAACTGATGATAAGGTAGAGCTTTAACGTATGTTTGTTCGTCTATTGCGTTCATGGGAGACATGCGATTTGAAACACAATAACGTTATGCTGAGCGTTGAATGCTTGTTTTTGGATGAAAAGATGATGCAAACGACTTATATTCATGTCAAATTTCTTTCACCATAGCCTAATTGTGTGTGTCTAATGTAGGTTAATGTCATACAAGAATCTATCTATTCCCATCGTCTCTATAAGTTTAAGACTAAACTTAAAGAGGGCAATATATTGTCCACATCATGATTTGAAAGAAAAAACAACTTCACATGTATCACCTGATTGACCATGATTACAGAAAATTTGTCAACATTCATATGAAAATGGATGTCGAAGGCCACCACTACAAATCCTACATGAATATTACCGTATTCATCCATCCAGACATATCAAAATGATGGTAGAAAAAGGGCAAAACTTACTAGGTACAAAAATACATCTTCATACATTTTTTGCATATGATCCACACTTATTCTAATACTATTGTTTTTTTTTCTCATGATATCATTGCCCAGATCTCATGCATTTTCTCATACGAAAACCTTCAATCTTATTCTTACATGTACTTTTGAAAGGTATTTAAGCATTCTCCCTTTCTAATCTTTTAAGAAATATTTTTTGAAATAGTTTCAGAAAGAAATCTCATATGCTAATTTTTATTTAAATTTTTAAAATAATTCTATATAGATTCCTCCTTATGCAAGAGTATGCTCTATAAACATTATTTTTAATACTATTTCAGTATTTTTAAAGAAATTTAATTTCTAGAATAGTTGGATTATACATGAAAAATAGATAAATAATAATTAGAATAATCAATTAAAGAATGCTAAAAGAATATAAAAATTAAATAACATTAAACTATATTACATTCGTACATAAGAAAAAGGTAAACAAAATATAAATTACATTTTTATATCAAATTTATATCAAACAAATAAATATATATCAAATCCACCATCTTTTCCTAATTGTGGTCTCTTTGTAGGTATTTTTTATTTTACATGTTTTAACACTTCTAATTGCTAACATAATATGTGATATGAGTTTTTAAATAGAGTGTTTATCAATTTTCAAATTTTTAGTATATTAATCAATATTTTTGTTTTAATGAAGTGAAACCCTTATCACCCCCACATGATCCGGGTCAGCACCTAGTAACAAATATTTCTCTAACCTCTTTTTTTTTCTCTGACCTTTTTAAATTTTCAATCTTATCAATTTAATATTATGGATTAATTATATTTTCTTAATTGCATAAATCATGCAAGGTTATCGATCTATCTTTGTAAACCAATTATATAATCTAGAAAAGAGACAAAAATACAAGGTGTAATCTTTCTTCAAGCCTAACTAAAATCTCAAGGCACTACAGAAAAATATCGTTTTGCATCATTTATTTTCTATTTTTGTATTACTTATAAGTGATATAAAAATATTTTACATTACTTAATTAAATGACTCTAATAGTGGTGATGCAAATAATTTATATCGTTTTGTTCACAACCGATGTAATTATACATAATATTTACATCGGTTATTATAACTAATGTTAATTTGTATCAATTATAAAAATAATGTTGATATTTACTACGATTATTATGATTGATTTTAAATATTTTCACTATTTTTATGATTATATCAAATGTTAAAAACTAATTTATAATTTAATAAATAATAATAATAATAATAATATTTAGCCAAAAGTATTGTTGTGATAAATGTCAATCTTAAGGTCCACTATTTATACATATGTTTTCTCTTTCACATCTTCACGAGTTAGCGATGTGGGACAAATAAGAAAAAGTTACTTACATCAATTTTTATTGATATAAATTTTATATCAGTTTTTTAAAATGATGTTAACCAAAATTAGTAATTACATCATTATTTAACTGATGTAAATTTATATTTTTGTATCACTTTTATTAAAGTGATGCAAACTAATATAGATTTATATCAATTTTATTGAATTGAAGTTAACTTAGTTAATAAAAATATCAATTATCATAACTAATATTAAATCATATATTTTGTATTATTTATTAAATAAGTAATTCAAAATAGTATCATTTAATTGATGTAACTTAACCTTTTTTTTTAGTGAGGATAAACCACAACACAAATCACGTCGTCTTACTTTTCTATTTTCACGAACTTAAGACTATGCATGGACAGAGCCGGCGTTGAACACATGTCTATGAAACATTTGAATGGGGTCCCACTTTTTAGGGGTTTCTCACAAAAAAAATTATATATATATGTATATATATTTTAGTTGACGTCAAAGAGTGAAAAAATATATATATATGAAAATGATGAGTAATGTATTAATTTTCGTATAAATATTTAATAAAATATTGTGTGGATCTCAAATTATTATTATTTAAATATTACAATATATTATTTAATTAAAAAAAGGAAATTTAAGTTAACCTTTTTCTGTATGTGACTTCTCATTTTTTTTCTCTTCTTTTGGTTTTAGAGAGGTAATATTTTCTCAAAAAAATCTGAATCGTTAATTTATTTTAAGGCAAAAAGCTACTTGAATTTTCTAGAGAGAAAAGAGAAAAATCATGGTTAAAAATCTCGATTATAAAAGTTTGAAAGATGATTTCGCAGAGAAAAATAGAAGAATTATTTTTTTTAGAAGCCTTAAATTGTTGTTATTTTTAAAGATATTATTGTAGTTTTTTTTAACTTTAGTTTTGTGGAGACTGAAATTTTTGTTTTTTCTATTAAGTAATTGAAGAATTATTTTTTCGTTTGGGGCCTCAAATTTCTCAGGACTGGCTCTGTGTATGGAGAAACACGTGTTGGCATATTACCATGTAAGATTGCCATATTGCCATGAGAGCTTCCAACAGAATAAAGTCTTAAAAAATTTAGAAAGCGGAAAGAACAAGAAAAAACATAGTGAAGCAAAGTCCTTCATGCATGGATTCTATCAACAAGATCATCAACTTCTTGTTTTCTCTTTTAGCCTTGTATGCACTTTTCGTGTTCTATCCAACTTAACAAAGGCTGAAGTCTGCCCTCTCCATCTGCCGGAATCTGTTCTTGGAAAATATCGCCGGAAAAATGGTTGTCATCGCAGCTTCTGGCATCGGCGAGGTAAGTTTACATATATCGGTTGATGATTAAAGTTAAGTAAATGTGAGTGTATTTGTTTGAAGACATCGACGATCTCTCTAAGGCTTCACCGGCTATGGTCAATTTACTCCGACCAAAGATTTACCTAAGTCAATATATTTTCTACTAACCGATTATAATCACTTTATTTTATTTTTCTTTACATAGATCATTAACTTTTGGGGATCTGTGTATTGCACCTTCTTTGCTTCTCCATACCTAAAGATGTCTAGAGGAAGGATTGTGGTGATTGCTTCTGGATGTGGATACATTGCTTCACCTAGATTGAGCTTTTATTGTGTAACATTTTTGCATTCCATTTGCCTCTCCTAATTTACTAACCATTTTGATGTCAAATATTCATTTAATACCTTAACTTTCTATGGATGAATTCAGGCTAGTAAAGACGCCGTGATCGCTTTTTATGAAACACTAAGAACTGAGTTTGGATCAGAGATCGGGATTACAATAGTAGCCCCCGGGATCGTCGACTCGGAATTGAGCCGAGGCAAGTTCATGACAAAGGATGGTAAACTCGTAGTAGATAAAGAGCTCAGAGATGTAAGCATTCTTGGTTGAATCTCTAATATTCTTGAATTGTTAAAAAAATATGGAAAAAGTTTTAGTTAAATAGTTTTAGATATAGCACTACAAGAAAACATGCTAGGACATACGGAAAAATCTGTCGGAAAACTTGTCGGAATTGGCCAATTCCGACGGATTTTTCCGTCTGTTCTATCTCGTCAGAAATAAAATTTCGTCGGAAATCCATCAAAAATTGTAACGGATTTTCGACTGATTTCACGTGTCTCGTTTTAAGGTTTAGTCTGACATATGACTAGACAAGCCGGAAAAAAAATTTCGTCAAAAATCCATCGGAAATCCGTCAGAAATCCGTCAGAAATCTGTCGGAAATTCATCGGAAATCCATCAGAAATTATCCAATGGAAATTAATCCGTCGGAAATTTCAGACGGATTTCCGATGGAATCGTCAATTTTCATGTCTATCAGAAATACGTCGCAAATCCGTCGGAAATTCCGTCGGTTTTGCGGTAAATTTCTTGTAGTATAGATCTACACAACTTGTTGTTCACCATTTTGTTGTTACTATGAATATATATGTATATGAATCAGGTGCAAATATGCGTATTTCCAGTGGAATCAGCAGAGAGGTGTGCCAAAGCGATAATGAGAAGTGTGTGTAGAGGAGATAGATACTTGTTGGAACCTGGCTGGATCGGTAGTGTAATATTATGGAAGGTGTTTTGTTCAGAGGTAACAGAGTCAGTGAGCGGGTGGCTGCTGATGGCCGGACCGACATTGCCAATGACTGAGGCTCCTGGCAAGAAGATCCTTCATGCAGCCAATGCCTTTAGATCCTTGTTCTCTTTACCGTACTATTAGTAATTAATAAATACTGATATTTCAGTCTTTTTACGCAGTGGCATACCTAATGAAGAAAAAAATGGCAAATTGCCTTAGGGCCATAATATTAGGTAAATTTTAGAGCCCTAAATTTTTTATTTATTTAATATATTAGTAAGATATATATTTTAGTGCCATTTTCTTGAATTTAAAATTTTATCTTTATACTATTAAAATTGAAGTACAAATGAGTAATACATGTATCCAAATATCTATATACTTATTCATATATTCAAACATTCTCTTACCTAATAAAAAAAATAATAAACAACAAATAATAAAACTAATTATTTTGATTTGAATACATTATTTCCCTAACTTTTTCCTTCTATATTTACACTTGCTGCTTTTTTTATTTGTTAAAATAGAAAAAAACAAACAAAACTAAATGCAATCAATAATCAAGATATGCAATTAGTATTAGAATCTAAAGTAAGGAATATATATACCTAACTAATAAATCTACAGAATAAATATACATAACCTTAATCATGTGCACACGATATATCTACCGATATATCTACCTATAAATACAACGGATAAAGAAATTATATGAGTGGAAACGAATTGATTTTAGTGTGAATTGTAGTATCTTAATTTATAACTTACCTATGATATTTTCGAGCATCTTCTCCTTCGTCTACAGAAAAAAAAAATCAAAATGAACATGTTTTACTTAGTTGTTTATAGATATGCTTTTTATAAAATGAGAGTTCTTTAAGTGTTATAACAAAGCGTAATCATTACTATATCTATCATTTGTATTTAATTTGAAATTATCAATCTCCTCTTCCTTTGTATTCTAATCTGTTTTTATTGAAATCAATGCCTTCAAAACTACCATAACGATCAATCCAAGCAAGAATCGTTTTATAAATCGTTATCATCAAAATTTCAATCATGTATTTGATTTTTTTTAGTTTTAACTAATTTATTTTATGGTTAGATCATCAACTTAGCATATATATAAATTCAATTTCTTGAAGATATATCACAGATTAATATAACAAAATTATGGTTTAATTTAATAATCGTGTGTTAGTTAAAATATATAATAGTCGCGCATTAGTTAAAATATAAAATATATAAAATATATAATTTACTCACACAAACTACAAACCACTAAAACCAACATCATGATTAAAAACTTTATACTTACTTACACCACTACAAACAAATTCATAATTATTATACCTTAATCAGAAATTATTTTAAATCAAATAAATTTGTTAAAAATACTTTAAACAACTATTAACAAATTACTAATATTGAAATTTTATTTCTTTTAAACCAAATTTCCTATAATAAAATATCGTTCACGTTGTAGCGCGGATCTCTTAGATCCAAACTGCCATTTAAAGTGTATTGCAGAAAGTTTCCGGTATCTCTCGCATTTGTTATGATTATCAAAGACAATCCAAGAATAACATCAAAGAAAGACTTGAGTATGTTTATTTTAGACAAAGAATGCAAACCTCAAAAATAAATAATGAATGTGGTTTTCAAAGAGGTGTTTCAGAATTTAAAAAAAAAGATTAGAGGGTTTCATCGGATAAACAACCTTATGCTTTATAAATGGTTGTTGTTTTGGTATTGATAGATGATGTTGATATATGTTTTTGTTTTCATTTAGTTTAGTTTAAAATAAAACAATTGATCCACACTACTTTTATATATAAAAAAGAGTGTTGTTTTTTTGTAATATAAAATTTAAATTTTAGTATTTTAATAGATTAAAAATAGTGTTAATTAAGAAAATAGATTACAAAATAGTTTCAAAATTATATGTTATACCTTAAGAAAATAGTATTAGAATTTATTTTTATAGATTAAAAATAGTGTTAATTATCTTTAGTTTATTATAAAACAATATGTCAAATTTTAGTTATAACACATATTTTATTACAAAAAATTTGAAAACAGTTTTTTTTTCTGCTTCAAGCTTCTAAAATTCTAGTCATTGTTTCTACGTGTTTTTTTTTTTACCAAAACAATATAACTATGGCCAAATTGATATTATTGATACAAGATATCTTGATTGGGCTACAGATTCGGCCCTAAGTTACAAGGACAGGAAGTTTGTATTTATGTTTGGGATTCAAAATATATATTAGTTACGGCGGCCAGTTTGATGAATTAAGTACAAGGTATTGTGATAGTAACCAGTTTTTCAAAACCAAGAAGTGCATTTTTTTTTTCTTAAATCAATGTAAAAAGAATGCGACAAAAATTATTTGGGTTGAGGGCCCGTTCTGGTTATATTTTTTTGTTGTTAACAAACGTTTACTCTCTTACTCAAGTTTATAATTTTATTTTTTTGACAAACGGCTATTCTATTACTTAAGTTTAGAGTGGTATGATTAACAATATCAGAATAGAATAATTTATGTAGAAAACTACTCTAGAGAAAGATCTAACAAGTCGAGCCAAGAAATATGCCATATGATTTGATACACGTGGAACATGCAAAATAGAAAAAACACTAGAGCATTTATGGAGTTGGGAGACTTCTTGATGTGATTCCGGTAAGGAATCACACCCCAATCTCGACACCGTAAAATTATGGATAACGAACTCGAACAAGACTCGACACACAAACAAAGAATAAAGTGAAAATGGATTGATAGACGCCACGAAAGATTGCGAAAGACCCTTTGATAAGTTTTAAGAGAACACAACTCAACAAACAAAAATTATAGTTCAATGACCTGATTTTTAGAAAGAGATTTAGATTGATTAAAAGATAGATGAGTAACAAAGATAGTTTCAGCCTCAATATAAAGAGAAGGGGGCGAGATAGAAAAGAGAGAAATGGCGTATTTACAATACATGTCTCGGTAAACAACACACTTAAAAACATAACAAAATTAAAAGAAAATTTGAATTTGAAAAGAAGATAAGAGAGATAGATGGTTGCGCCTAAAGATGATGATAATGGGCCTTGGTGGATCAGACTAAGTAATGGCAAAGAGGAGCATATGAGCCACAAACCTCATTAAAAACCTCACTCGGAAAACTACATTGGACAAGACCAAAAAAAAAGAAAAAGAATGCGAGTGGATCATATGGCCATGTACTAGTCTTCTCGAGCGTGTATCATGACCAAGGTGGCCTTGACACAACCCTCATTGCTCGAGTGATCCTCATGAGTTAGTGCTTGATGTAGCAAAACTCTAAAAAAATGGTGAAACTTCCTTGTCCGAGAAAAAGTCTTGGGTTCGAGAAGTGCTTCCCTTGCTTCCTTTGCTCCATGCTTAATCACTTCTTCCTCTTTAGTGCCCACTCCATGTTCTAGGTCTTTGGAGCCTTCTAAAATTGCATCACTTCTTTAAGGTTTGTGGAAAGTATTGGTCAATCTTCCAGTTTTTCAATCATTATGATCACGTCCCGACAATCCGTCCCCAAAGCTTGGTGTGATGTGCATTGTTGAAGACTTTACATTTCCCAAATGATAATTTCAAGCTCCGAATAAAGCGACGATAATCTTCTATATTGGTTCCGCCGCTCCTATGCATCTTTGCTCACTATATGTGTCTATCCAATACCACCCACAACCCACAGCCTCAATATGGAGCATCTTGGTGCCATGATCCATCTACAATACATATATCTCTTTGTCTTACTGCTTGAGTTCGAATCAGCCTACTAAGGTATGACAAAAGTTCACTTCCAAAATTTGCCACTATTAGGCATAATACTCTGTTATGGCATAACGCATTATATCTGGGGGCTTTCGAGTGATGATTGAAAGAGTTTCATAGAAACCACAAAATTTAAGGATAAGGGTTTTCATCCCTTTTAAAAGATTCTATCAAAGATTTTTTCCATAAGAAGTAAGCTGTTACAATTGAACACAAAAATACATTAAAAATATAGATTGACCTAATGAATCTGTGCATTTAAATTGTTGAAAAGTGTTGCGTCAAAATAGTTAATCTAGATGCAACATTTAAATGGTTAATTAATTTTTTTGTTTTGTTTATGGGTATAATTGATCACTAATTAGAATTCGAATAATTTAAAAGCACTGCTAGATTTTGTGAGAGCGAACGGTCAAAATAGTAAATGTCATTAATTGGTTTATACAGTCGGTATATTCAAGCATCCTCTCTATATTAAAAGAGGAACATTTGTATTGACATGGTAATCCTATAATTTTGTCAGCATTTTTGATTTAAATAATTTTGGTTAATTAAGTTACAATATCTAAATATAGAAACGAACTACTAGTCTATTATACATACAAGTTTTTTTCAAAGCCTAAATTATGAGCCACACCTACGTATTCACTACAAGAAAACACATGTGTAATAACGGAAGAAACCGTTGTTAATTCATCGTAAATGTAGTGTTACAACGGCTTTACGACGAACAACGATTCGTCGTAAACAGGTCGTCGTAATGGCACATTCGATGTAATTTCGTCGTAAAATATAACGAGGAACAACACTCATTGGTAATTCGTCATAAATTAGTTGGTCGTTAATTCAACGCAAATAGAAAGTTCATCGTTAATTCGACGTTAATTTTACGATGAATGACCAACGATTATTTAATATAAATGCCGTTAATTCGACGTAACTTTACAACGATTTACCAACGATTATTTAATATAGACGTCGTTAATGCATCGTAATTTTAATTAGAAATAATTAAAATTAAAATAATATATATTAAATTTTTGAATTTTTATTTTTAAAATATTGAATTATTAATTATAATAATACATTATTTAGTGAATAAAATAATTATATAATTAATAAAAAGTTTTAATACATATATTAAATTAAAAATTTATACAAAACATAAAATTCTAATTGTCCAAATTTATATTAGAAAAAAGGATCGTCGTCTACATCTGTAGAATTCACCACTGGCGGCTGTTCGGTAGGTGCACTCGGCTGGGGTGGTTGCTGTGCCTGTTGCCGTCGAAGCTCTTGTTGCCGCTCCAATTCTCGAGAAAGGTCGGGATTAGTGGCCGCCAAAATTCCTAACAAGGCGTTAAGACCCTGAACTTGTGTCCTAAAGCTATCTTGTTCGACCATCAAAGAACTAATTTTGGCGTTTGCAGCTGCTAAATCAGAACGAAGCTGGACCGGATCATCTGCGACTGAACGAACATGCGAAGAAGAAGCAATTGGGACGTCATGAACCGAAACCATACCTAAAGAGTGGCCTTTCTTCTTCGGAACAACCTGGAAAAAAAATCGTCAATAAACAAAATATAAAAAAATTTATTAAAATTTTAAATTTGAAAATTAATCTTAACGATTCGAAGATCTGATCAGCTTCCAACGTACTTATCTCCACGGGAGTCCCATCCTCGCTTTGCTGAGAAAGTTGTGTCTCGCGCTCAGTGATCCCCGTGCTGAGCTCGGTGTGGATCTTCTCGGATCTGACATCCACAAAAGCTTCATTCTTTTTCTTGTGGGTGTGCTCGAACAATCTTGGAAGAGAAGGAAGCGGTCCTCCATTAGCCTATAAATAAAATTATAAAAAATAAAATATATTAATTAAAATAATATTAAATATAATAATTATAATAATTAATTTTAAAAAAATAAACTTACCAGCTTAATGCGGGCACCCGCAAAAGGGTAAGACGGGACTTTGAACACTTGCTGGATTTGATCACAGAATCCGGGTCATTCCAAAACCGTATAATTCCCTCCCATACAGTATCGGTGATGTAGATGGGTTTCGGTTCTCCTAGTTTCCATTTCTCCTTCTAGTCAGAGACCGTGTTAGCAAGTCGCTTCATCGCCTTTATGTTGAACTCTTTCTTCACTCTCTCGTTTATGGAAACTTCCCAATTTCATTTTTGCAACAAAAATATTAATTAAAAAGTTAAGTAAAAACATGTATAATATAATTAAAAATTAAAAATTTAATTAATTATTAATAAACATACCGCAAAACATTTGAACCATGTTTTCCTGATATGATCAGGTACGAGAGTCCAGTTGGGATGAGGCTCGCTGAAGTATCCCTTGATGATATCGGAAACGCTGTGTCCGACCTTATTATCCACACCAAACCTAAACAAATGTAAAATTAAATATGTATGAGTAATTAAATATTTATTATTAATGGACTAAAATTTAATAATTATATAAATAAAGAATTATAATTTACATACCAGAATGTGTTCGGTAGCCGGTTAGGATCCAACTTGTCCAATCCTTCTCGTCCTGATTGGACAAGAAGATCTTCGACGGGTGTGATGCAGCATCTGGTACAACAGGAGGTGGTGGGTCCTGACCCTTCTGAGTCTCTGGTACCGTCTCTGTAGAAGGGATGGCTGAAGTAGATGGTACGTCAACAGATGCGGCAGCAAACGAAAATAGTTCTGCTCTAGTAGTGGTCGTGTCGGAACCTAAAAACGTCTCACTGTAATGTGGACGGCCGGCCCGTTGTCTCGCTAATGCGGAACTCCTAACAATATCTACACATACATTTGAAACAAATTATATTAACCTATCATTCTAATTATATTAACCTATCAAGTAATCAATTCTAATTAAATTCTAACTATCTAACTTAAACCATTCAACCTAACAAATCTAAAATTAAGACCAAATAATTAAACAATAAACAAAAATTTACCTAAATTCAGAGAGAAGGCCAAGCTAGAGAGATAAAGAGTTTGGAAGGAATGAGCGTCGGATTCAAGGGCCGCGTCCTCATATATATAGATTTTGTGTTTTTTGTTAATCCGTCGTAACAATTACGACGTATTAACGAGACCGACTCGTAAATTTGTCCTAATATTATTTAATATGATTATATTAATAATTCATCGTAACGGCCTTGTTATGTTATGATGAATTAACCAGGCTACCTCGGTAATTTCTCGTAATTAATTAATCATTTAACGATGGGTTTAAGACAAATCCGTTGTAAATCCGTCGTTAAGTACTCTATACCCTAAACTTTAAAAAATTTAGAAAAACTTTAAAAATGATAAATTGAAATTGAAAAATATTATATATTGGAAATGTTAATTAATACAAAACACATAGAAACATTTAATTTTATATTGGATATTACAATATATGTTATATATTGAATATTAAACATACATAGTTATTAATACTAGAACATAGACTCGCTTATACCAGAACATTCTTGAAGCATTGATCGTTCAAGTTTTCTCCTTGCCCGTTCTTCAGCTTGTCTCACACCTGCTGGACCAGGAACCAAAGATCTTTCATCATCCATAATTAATTAGTGTTTTTCGAATAAGTTTTTTTACTTATAAATGTTTCTTGTTTTGATATTGAAAATGGGAGGATGTGGTATTTATAGGAAATATTCAAACTTGTTAGTGTTTTATTACGAGGAATTAATGAGGCGGTCTCGTTAATTCATCGTAACATTTACGACGAATTAACGAGGCCGCCTCGTTAATTCCTCGTAATGGATTAATCATTTAACAACGTCTTTATGATGAATAAGTTGTAACTCTGTCGTTAAATACTCTATACCCTAATCCTAAACCACAAACCTAAACCACAAACATATGTTTTAATAATTTAGAAAATTTAGAAATGTTAATTGAAATTTAGAACCAACCACAAACCTAAACCACAAAAATGATAAATTAAAATTGAATAATATTTTATATTGGAAATTTTAACTATTACAAAACACATATAAACATTTAATTATTCTCATCAACTAGGTCGTCTGATGCCTCACTCGATTCAGTGCTTTGATTGTCACTTTCATCAAACTCTTCATTACCGTTGTCTTCTTCTGCATCATCATATGGGATGTCTTCAAATACTTGATTGTTGCGATCAGTAAGTAAGATCTCATTTGTAGTTTGATTTGGTATCAGAATCTCACTACATAAATCTTGTTGCAATGCTTCTTCTCCTACGATTCGACCTCTATGCTTCACCCTAATAGCTGATAACCAAGTGACTCCTGTGGTCCTAACTCTGGGATACGAAATGAAGCTAACTTGGTCTGCTTGAGATGCTAAGATGAAAGGTTCAAACTTGTTGTACCGTCTAGCCGCGTTAACATCCACAACTCCAAGTTTATTGGAACGAACACCTATGCCGATTATTGGATCGAAAAAATCACATTTGAAGAGTACACATTTCATCCTCACTAACCCAGTAAATTCAACTTCAATTATCTCTTGTATGATCCCATAAAAATCAATCTCTCCTTTCACACATACTCCATAGTTAACGGATGTACGATGTCTACCGTAGTCGTAAGCATGAAACTTATATCTTTGAGTAAAATACATTAGAGCAGTGGTTATCTTAGAGATTGGACCTTGAAGCAAGTCATGAAACGATGGTGGATAATATGGATCGTCATAATCAACCTGATAAATTCAAAGTCAAAATTTATTATCATTATCATTAATTAGTCTATAATGACTAATTAAATAATCAAATTTAAGATCGTACTTGAGTTTTCAATCACGGAATAAAGTGTTAATCTTTCCGCTTGTTGATTTCATCATCTGATATTCTCTCAATGGATTCTCGTACTTGATCCACGAATAAGCTACAATTAATAAATTATAAGATAAATATGTGTGCACAAAACTCGTAAGTTACTATCTAAAACATTTTATATGTTATATATATACCTTTCAAATGACCGTATTTCCTCATAATTTATGAGAATATATGTGTGTGCGCAATGACGATCTTCAAGAGATGTCTACCAAACTTCTTTTAATTGTCCAGATAGGCGTCCAATTTGTGAAAATATGTTTGGAACGCCTTCTACTGCATAAGTTTGTGCCACACCTCCATCGTCATATCATCGAAGAGCTCTTTTCCGTGTCCGAACTTTCGGCGAAAAATAGTATGACGAAATGTGAGATGTTTCTTGAGTTAAACTCCCTGCAATAATTGACCCTTCTACTCTTGCAAGGTTTTTTGCTTTCCCTTTTAAATGTTTCATGAAACGCTCAAATGGGTACATCCATCGATACTGAACAGGTCCATCTAGTGCCTCTTCATGAGGAAGATGGACTGCAAGATGCTCCCTAACATCAAAAAATGTTGGGGGAAAAATCTTCTCCAAATTGCACAATAAGATGGGAATGTTAGCTTCAAGTTGTTGAATGTCTTGTTCCATCAAGGTACATCTACTAAGATCCCGGAAAAATACACCAATACCTGTAAAACATAATATTATTTAAGTTTATTAGAAATATATATAATTATAAGCACGTATATATATATATATATGTATATATCTGCAAGTGCTTCATTAACATCTTCATCAATTATCTCTTTAAGTGCAAATGGAAGTAGTCGTTGCATAAACACATGACAATCATGACTCTTCATCCCTGAAAATTTTGTTCCTTCTTCAACACATCTAGATAGATTAGAAACATAACCATCAGAAAACTTCACATCTTCTTTCACCCATTTGAACAACGCTGTTTTTGCATTTCCCTTCAACCTAAATATTGGAAATGGCACTTCACCCTCGTCTGTAATCTGCAACTCACTCCTGGAACAAATAGCAGGTAAGTTCATCCTTAAGTTTTTGCTATCTTTTGTCTTCTTTGCCACGTTTAATATTGTGTACATGATATTATCGAAAAAGTTTTTTTCAATATGCATGACATCAAGATTATGTCGTAGGAGATGATCCTTCCAATATGGAAGATCCCAAAATATGTTTTTCTTGTGCCAGTGATGATGTTCTCCGTATCCGTCTTTCATATTACGTGGAGTATGCCAATTACCTCCACGCCTTACAGTTTCTTGAGTACCATAGTGATCAATTTTTGCTTCAATTTATTCTCCTGTTAAATACACTGGTGGAAGAGCATGTACAATAACATTTTTTCTGAAACAACTTTTTGTTCCTTCTATAAGGATGGCGCATTGGGAGGAACCGACGATGACAATCAAACCAACTAGTTTTCCTTCCATACTTCAGCTGAAATGCATCAGTTCTGCCAAGACAATACGGACAAGATAATCTTCCATGTGTTGTCCAACCTGAAAACATCCCATAAGCAGGAAAGTCACTTATCATCCACATAAGCAAAACTTTCATAGTAAAATTCGTTTTTACCGAAAAATCATAGGTTTGAATTCCACAATGCCATAATTCCTTCAATTCGTGTATTAGAGGTTGGAGAAATACATCTAGTGACCACTTCGGATGTTTAGGACCAGGAACTAGGATACTAAGGAATAAAAATTTATTTTCCATGCACATCCCTGGCATAAGGTTGTAAGGCGTGACGATTACCGACCACAAAGAATAATTTCTACCAGATATCCCAAATGGACTGAAACCATCAGTGCATAATCCAAGATAGATATTTCTGACATTTCTAGCAAAATTAGGATATACTATTTTGAAATGTTTCCACGCCTTTGCATCTGATGGATGTGTGATCTCTCCTTCTGTTTGTAAATGTTCTCCATGCCATCTCATCGATGCAGCTGTCCTTTCAGACTTATACAATCTTTTCAACCTTTCTGTTATTGGTAGGTACCACATCCGTTGGTACGGTACCTTATTCCTTCCGGCGCCTTGAGGTTTAAATCTTGGCTTCTTACATAATTGACATTCCTGTAACTGAGCATCATCTTTCCAATAGATTATGCAATTATCAATGCAAACATCTATCATCTCAGAAGGCAACCCAAGACTATAAACCAGCTTTTGAATCTCATAGTATGATTCAGCAGACAAGTTGTCTTCTGGCAAATACTCTTTGAGTAATTCAGCCCATGCATCCATACAAACCTCTGCTAGATTATGATCAGTTTTAATGATCAACACCCTAGATGCTAATGATAATTTTGACAAACCTTCTCTACATCCTTCATAGATTGGCTGATTTGCAGCATCCAACATTTCATAGAACCGTTTCGCATCTAAATTAGGTTCCTCAATTGTATTATCTGCAAATGATGAAGTGGTTTGATTAAATGCATCTGTAACCATGTCATGAACCCTATCATGTTGAACATCACCCTAATCTACATGATAAGTATGATCATAATTATACAAATTACTAGGTTCATCTCTACCCACAGCTTCAAAATTACTATTATTACTACTTTCTGCTTCATTCTAACCATAACATTCCCCATATTGAAACCAAATATAATATTGGGGCATAAATCCTCTATTCAACAAATGCTTCCAAACATTTTCAATAAGCGCAAATCTTGAATTTTTACACTTTCGACAAGGACAAAACATTTTACCAGTTTCTATGGTGAGTGGAGTTTGTCCGGCCTTATACATGAATAGCTTCAAGCCATTCATAAACTCTTCTGTTACGTTTCCCTTGGAATCTCTATGCTTATACATCCATCTTCGTTGCTCCCGTATATCATCTGCAGAAGACATTTTTTCATGTTTAGTTTCAAAGTGATTATTGTTTGTGATGTGTGATGTTGAGATAATGAAGGTGTGTTATTTATAGGAATTTTTCGTGTTTGGTAGGTAGAAACATTACAACGATTTTACAACAAATCATGTTAACGAGGAGGTACCATCGATTTTACGACTGATTTACGAGGTAAATTTCCATCGTAACATTCATAGTTGGCATTTTAGTACACGTTTTTACTTATCTATTAAATATACCATGCAAATTCCTCGTTAAATGAATTCGTCGTAAATATGTTGTAAACTTTACAACGTATTTACGACGAATACTAAGTTTATCTCGCAAATTCCTCGTAAAATAAATTCGTCCTAAAAACGTTGTAAAGTTTACAACGTTTTTACGACAAATACTGTATTCGTCGTAAATGCGTCGCTAATGAGTCGTTTATTTATATATATTTTACGACGAATGGTATAGACCTAATTTTACGACAAAGTTACGATGAATATGAAATTCGTTGTAATCTCGTCATTATTCCGTTGCTAAATTACGACGGAAATATTTCGATGTAAATTTTCGTCACAAAGGGTATGTTTTCTTGTAGTGATTGCACGATATCATCACAAGTCGGAACAAAATTAAGATAACAAATAATACAGTTACATACTTAAATACACACTTGGTATGAGCGACACCTAATTCTTATTACATCATTTTCAACTTTTTATAGGAGCCACAAGATTCTTTCTCTGCCGCCTCTTTGACGAAAGATAATAATATTTTCAATCGGATACAAACCAAAATTTAAGTTGTCATATAAATAATAAATTATTATATATGATGCCTGTAAAATATAACCAAATAGGAATGCTTACCATTTCGCCCATTTGAATAATTCAAAAATACTGTAAGGGCGATTGAATTTGAGCGTGTCTCTTAGAAATCATGTAAGGAAAATAACTACTCTTTTCGTTTCATTATATGCGTCTTCTCAAATAATTTCACACATATTATAAAAGTTATTATAATGTCTACTATACATTTTCCTAATATAATATTACTCGTATGTAAGTCTCAGTTACCTTTTCTTTTTAAATTAAAATATATCCAATTTACAAAGATAAAATTAAATCTTTAATTTATGATTGATATTAAAAGTATAAAGCGAAAATATTTATACAATTTTTTATACGGAAAGGGTAAAATAAATCTTATTATTAAACAGAGAGATTATTTTGTAGAGTGGAGTAGAGCTTAGAGCGTTGATATTCTGGATTGTTGTATTTGATGTCGTTAAATCCAATTTGTTTTCCTTATTTTTAGTACATTTACAGCTTTAGTTCTCTTTAACTCAAGTCTCACTCATCCAAAATCTCTAACATGCATGTATATGTATATTAAAGATTTAAGATACAAAATCAGATATCAATAATAACAGTGTGTCAAATATAATACTACAAATTAACCAACATAAAAAAAAGTACTCAAGCTAGCTAATTGTTACAGATTTGGAGAAGTGAGATGATTTTCTTTCACATTTCCACTCATGCCAAAAAAAAAAAAAGGTATATGGTAATGTTATGAACAAGAACTTAGGTATATAATAAAAGAAAGAAGAAAAAGATTCAAAATATATTCATCTTGAACACAGACGGTGATCGAAGAAGCTTATATGAGCCGTTTCGTCCCATTGCCATGGAATCGTTACGACCACCACCACATAATCTATATGGAGTACCAAACCCGCATATCGGAGGATTAATCAAACCATCATCATCATCATCATAATCATAATCATCATTACGACCATCATTAGACTTCATATCAGCCAAAACCTTAAAGAAGAAGTCAACCTCGCAAGGAAGAACAATGGGTCCATCGCGTCTATAACCATATTCATTCTCTGCGTCTTCTAACAAGTTCTTGAACAAAGGATGGTTCACTAGTTTCGTCTTCACCACGACTCTTTGTTTCGTGGGACCCACGTAAACCGTGAAAAAACCATGTTGGGGAGACGACACTTTCTTGATCTTTCCTTTTGATTCGTTGTTCTCAACATCCTCAAGAGAAACAGATCCATTCCAAGACTTGCTTTTCGAGATCGAGGCCGGGGTCGAAGAGCTCATATGCCCAAAAGACTTCATTTTTTTCCATGTCTTCATTATCGGATTCTTCATAAATGGTTTTTTTCTCCCCTATGAGAATCGTATTTAATTGGTTTGATATTTTCTTTTCAAGAACAGAATCAAGAAGTGTTTGTGGGTCATACAACTTTTCGTTGACCGTTTTTTTTTTTGGGTTTACGAGTTTATCGAATTCTTCAATCTTTCATATATATAGAGGATCTTGATTGGGAAAGAAGAGAAGGGTTTACTTTGAGGACGTTGACAACTAGAAGAGGGCAGGCTTAACTTTTACATATACACATACTTCCTCATATAAGCACTCGTGGGTCAAATAATTGAGTTTATATATTATATGTAGTATTAGATTATGATAATTTTAGTTATATTCCTTAATTAACAAATGATATTTTTTGACATCACTTAGTTAACAAATATATCTTTCAAACATATTATTGGTAATTTGGTATGTTTGTTTTTATTCAATTGGGTCAACGGAAATGGTTTAGTCGCCTTTGCAAGACGAATACCACCTGGTTTCACCTTTCGAATGTACTTATTTCAACTTCTATTTAATTTTTAATTGAAGAACACACGTTCGCTATTCTCTAATTATTAATCTTAAATGTTCTAGCATTTTTTTTTTCTTTTTGGTTAATGGGTTTATAAGATTTCGTAAATGGTTTTGAATGATTCTAAAAGAATCCAAAGACCATTGTGTTAATTTAAAAGGATTAAACTGCAATGGATTTGGATAGACTAATACTATATAGCATTGTTTTCTTTAAAATTTGTTAAATTTTATGGTCAAAGAATTTACCCTATTCTCTTTTTTCGGCAGATGATTAACCGTTGTTTAATTTTTGTTGCCGTTAATATTCGACCTTGCTTGTAGTTCAATTAAAACAAATCATAGTTAAATAGGGAGAAGAGAGGATAAGGAGAAATGTTTTCCACATTTTTCTTGAAGTTTATCTTATACACCGAAAAAAGTCAATATGTGACAAATAATAGCTTTTAAATGATTTATTTGTTGACAGGTAAAATCACAAGGAAACGACACTTGCTGCTGTGAAAAGCCTTCCTCATATTATAGCTACCCGAGGTAAACACTCCCGGGGGCGGCATTATCGAAAATTTATAGTTGAGATAACTTTTTTTTTTACTTATCATTTAAACTAATAATGTGTTTAATCAAATCTTTGAAGTAATTTCTATTCAATGAAAAAAATATTATTTAGACATGAATTTAAAAAAAAATTAAAATCGAATATTATTAGATTAGTGATTTGACAATATAGTCAAATACACTGTTATTAGAAATATCAGATAATGGATTTTAAGTGATTTTAGGTGATTTGAATGTGTTTTAGTAGAGTTTTTTAAATTAAAAATACAATTATTTAAATTCAAGAATTTTATATAAAATTTTCAGAGAATTTTAATAACAAATCATAATAAAATTTTAAATTTACAAAAATTCATCAAAATCATCTCAAAAACTCGTTAAAACTCCAATTCTTCCAATGTTTAGTTTAATACACCCTCTTAGAAGTAATCATTAATTAGAATTCGACTAATTAAAAGCAGTGACTACTAGATATTGTGAAAGCGAACGGTCAAAATTGTAAACGTTATTAATAATTGGTTTATACGATCGATATATAGAGAAACGAGGATATTAATCAGAAGCGGAGGTGTTTGTGAGATTAATAACTTGTCAACTCACCAGAAAAGTATATTATATAATACGAATCTAGTGATCAACCATCCACATTATAATAAGAAACTAGTGAACCAACCATATAAATAATAACTTTTCAAAAGCACCAAAAATCATATTATAATAATCAAAACCAAAATCCTTACACTTGGATAGTTTTGTTGGGAAATATCGTCATTTCATACCTGCTTCCACAAAGACACTCGCGATTAAATTTATGGTCCCATAGATGGTTATGTGCTAACTTGTCTATAATGCTCTTATTTTCTAACCTCAAATTCTTCAAGTTGGATTTGTTTATTTATTTTTTAAACTAGAGGCCAAACTCATAAGATGACGTGGAGCTTTCTGAAGCATCATCGACGTGAGACTTATCCGTGGGGAGATATTTTATAACATGAGTTATGTGATTCCTCGTTGAGGGGCTTACAATGCACGCCATAAAAACTTGATTTATAATCGGTTGTGATTCTATAAAAACTATGTTTGAGTTAAATCTTAAAAGAAAAATGAAAAGGGAGTCTTTTCTTTTTTTTCTTTAGGTCAAAGGAGGAGGGAGTTTTTTTTTTTTATCGTTTATTACGTTATTATCATTAGAGATATCTAATCTAATTCTAAAATGATGATTCTTAATCGACTTTAAGTCAAAAGAGGAGGGAGTTTCTAGCAATAAAATATGTAAAAAGATAAACTCCCTCTATTCCTAAATGTTACATTTTAAGGTTATGTACACATATTAAAAATATTTTTATAATTTTAAATGTATTTTTGTTTTATAATTAATTATCATTTATGCATTAAAAACAAAAAGTATATATCTTCATGAAAGTATTTTTTTTTTTCAAAACATATATTATTAAGGAATGGAGGGGGGAGTATGTTTTATTTTTTTCTTCCAATCACGCTTTATACATGTCACACAAATTATTACACTTCCAAAACGGAGAACAATAAATAAACGATCATAAAGTAAACTCACATTATACTTATTCATGCATGTAGCAACAACATTAAAATATTAATCATAATCATTATTACTTGGCTTTGACATCTTTTTCATTGCCCTTCTTCTTGTTATCAACAACCGACGGGTTAAGCTCTTCCCACGCCTCAATCCAAGCGACCATTGCATCGGCCAACTTCACAAAGTAAGGATCAACTTTACCTAGCGTCTCCTTAGTCATCTTGGACAATTCCATATAACATTTAGCGGCAGTGTCCGATTCCTTGGAAAAACGAAGGTACTTAAAGAATGGAATCATCTCCTCTTGCCAATGGATTCCACTATGCTCTTTCTTCAAGTTCACAAAGGGGTTACTAGCTTTGCTATGCCACAGATACGGCAGACCGGTTTTAACCCCAAAGCCCAAGTGGTCACATACCACTTTGGTTGCCCAACCAGCCCACATGTCATCGTATCGAGAAATGGGCTGGCCTTCACCCATAAGACTAAAGTACATAGCAGGTCCAATAAGCTCTCTATTGAAAGCAAGATTCATGCCACACATTGGGTATAATACTCCTTTTGGAATTGTCATCACTGCATCAACATACCTGCAAAGACTATTGTAGCGTTTATATGCATGAATATTGTAAAAGATTACGAGTCGATATAAAACGAACTAAATTATATTTTAACAATGAATTTATAAAATATCTTTAGAATATATAAAACAACCGAATCAAATTGTAATGGTTTTTAAATTAGTTTTTAGATTTTGAATTTTTGGTTTTTGGTTTTCTTTTTTTTATCAAAGAGAAATAAAGAAAAAGGGGAAAAATAAAAAAAATCTTGTTGCAATTTTCTTTTTCAAAGTTGTAGTGTTAGAGTTTCTTTAATAATTGGTAAAAACATCCAAAAAACTAGATGAAAAACCACAAATATTCAAGGCCTCAGCATTTAGCAACCGAACTAAACAGATCAAGTAAACGGAAATCCTCTGATAATTAATTTACAAATCCATTTAAAGATTAAAAAAATGATTAGTTATATAGTATATGTATATATATAAAATATATAAAACGAACTGAATCCGGACCAAGAGTCAAAAACCAAACCGAAAATAGTTCTGTTGCTAATTCGTGTATACATTTCTCAAAAACCGAAAAGTAGAAAACCTATAAAACCTATAAAACCTAACCAAACCGAGAAAAAAAGCTTAAGAATAAAGCTGGCAAGGATGTAAAACTTTATATTATGACCTGGTGTTACGCTCACGCGGCTTCACGAGTTGGGTCGGGGCATCGTAGTCAGGGATATTGAGCCAAAGGCCATGAGATATGGCTGTAGGAATACCTTCCCTTAGACTAAAAGGATATCCTCTAACGAAGTCAGTTCCATCTCTAAAAGGGTCATAGAGAGTGTTGAAGTAGTATGGTGTTGAAGGTGTCTCAAGATTCTTTATGTGCTGAGCTATCACATTGATCTCTTTCCCACTTGGATCCTTTGCCACCTTTTTGTTTTTTGTTTATAATAAGGAAAAAAATGTAAAGAGTTGAATGAATATATTACAAGTGAAAACGTATTAAGAAGAGGAAAGCAAAAGAGATCTACTTACAAAGCAATCATCATCAATGGTGTAGATATATTTCTTCTTGGAAACCATGAAACCGAAGCAACGACATCCACCATCCTTGTAGGAGATACAACTAGCTCTAGGACCAAGGATTCGGTTGATATCATTACGGTTGTAGAGCTCGTAGCCATAACCATCGGGAACTCGGATCTTGATTGAAGGGTCACCATCTTGGACAATGATCAAGTGGTACTGCTGCAGAAATGGTCTCCATTTTTCTAGAAAGTCGAGGCTTCTGATGGTTGGGATCACAATATCCAGATCGTCTTTTAAAGGTGCCGCTTCGATAGCTTCGAGGTTGTAGCCCGCCATTTTTGGTACTTAAGAGTAGAGAGTTAGATAGCTCTTTGTGAGATGATTGTTTTGTTGAGTGAATGAGCTAGGGTTTATATAACGGTTTTAAAGTAAATTAGTTCATTAATTCTCAAACTTTTAATCTTCTATGAGAGCATTTACACAAAACCAGCTTCTACTAAAAGAAGTGAAAGGATCAACTAGTACTCTTTCTAAACGTTTTCAAATATTGTAGTTGGTTAAATCTTGTGATCACTACGAATTATATAGGTTAAATCTCGTTATCAAGAAGATAAAAACGCTCATTCTATAATCTATAGTGCTTATAAATTATAATTTATTTAAAAAAGAATCCCCAACTTTTGTCCTTTTTCTTAAAAAGCATAGATGATTTTATACACAAACATCTAATATAATATTATTGGGTCTACAAATTAACCATTAACCAAAGCAAAAGAAACATACGTACAATTCCTAACTTGTTAATCAGTAACTTATACGAAATCAACTACTTTCGATCAACCAACAGAATAAATTTTCCTTTATTGTACCATTACTGATTGACAAAAGAAACGATAAAAGATATTTAGTTTCGGAATTTCTTAACTTAGTGGGATAACAATAGTTTGTAATTGTGGAGTACTTTGATGGACCATTAAGTTAAATTGTTGAACCACTGGTTTATCAATTATCATATGATTTATGAGCAAAGTATACTTTTCTGACACCAGGAAGAAGAAATCTTCTTGTGTATTGATCTGTCGTGATCTCAGATTATTTGGTATTTCACGTGTGAGATATCTGAAATTATTCATAAATATGAGGTTTTAAGAAGATTAATGTTTATTTAAAAATCTATATATCTATACCACGACACTTTACCAGTCTCAATATCTGAATATGTGGTTTTAAAGAAGATTAATATATACATTGAAGATCTGTACCACGACACTCCACCAGATGCAATAAATTTTTCATAGCATCAACAAGAACCTCAGGACAAAAAAATTGAAGTAATTGGAGAGTCACATGATGGATTCTTGAAGTAGAAGAATATCGAACCAAGAAGTCAATTTCTTCTGTATTATGTGAAAAAGAAGTTGTCTCAGTTAAGAAACATTCACTTACTGACTCGTCTTGATGAAATGTATTTATTGTATAGTGTATTTTTGTATGTTTTGGGGATGATCGTAACTAATATATTATCCACACAAAAATACTTGGCGAGAGAGAGGGTAAGTCAACTAATTCACCATACAATGAACAATTAGATGATTATTCATGTTGTACGCGGGTATAAATTACCTATTACATGTGTTTGATGAAAATTTATTGTGGATTATATCTATGCAAAATAGATTTGACTATATATAAAAATATGAAATAATAATTTATGGTGTTTTTAAATTTAATTTACTATGTATTTACATTTTAAAATATTTACGGTGTATTTTAAATGTAAGTACTATATATGTATAGGAGTTTGGTTTCTTTGTGTTCCGGGTTCAAGTCCCTTTTGGTTTGAAGGGTTATTCTTTAAATAGTAATTTCCAAAGTTTATTTATGGGGATTGGAGAAGATTAAGAGTCGAAAGTGCAGAACTCGCACGATCTAACCTAAAAAACTACTATAAATTTATTTACATTTTTAAATATACATGTATTTACTATGTCAATTTTCTATGTATGTAAATGAAAAATATTTCATTAGTAACAATTATTTTTTAATTAAATAAGAAATAAATCACTAAAACAAAAAATAATACATAAAATCTAATAATTTAATGTTTAACCAAGAAAATAAAAATATATTAATAAATAAAAATAACTAAATTATTAGAAAACAGCGAAAATTAAAATTTTCAATAATTTACTCTATTCTATGTTTAATTTTTGTTTTCTTTTTTTTCATATAAAAACATGATAGAAACAAGATTTTTTTTAAATATATATAAAATCATGAAAGAAATATGAATAGTGAATTAATAGAAGAATAATAAATGAATATATTTAGTAGAAAATGTTTGTGTAGTTTACCTTTAAATAATTCAAGCAAATAATAGAATTTGCAAAGATTTTCTAGTGCCATGTAAGTATAACTAAATTAACGTACGATTTTGAGTTTAAAATTATCAACTAAAGTAAAACCTCTATAAATTAATAATGTTGGGACCGGAAGATTTTATTAATTTAGAAAGGTTATTAATTTATCGATAAAATAATAATTATTAATTTATAGAGGGATTTACATAATTTTAAAATACAATTTATATTTAAAGTAAGTAATTGAAAATAATACTTTAATATTTTAGCGGCAGTTACATGCTAGGAAACAGTTATCGTATATGCAATTTTTCATAATTTTTAATATAGTTTGAAAAGATAACACCATATGTTTTTGATGTAGTATGACAAAATTATAAATAAGTTACAAACAATGTAAATTTATGAATAAACAAATAACACTAGAGTCATAGTTGACTAAATAATCTTAGTTATATTTTATAGTTTTATATAATTATTAATTTATGATATTGATAGGACCATATAATTACATAAGATTTTTAAAAAAATTATTATCTTATTGTTTTATCGAATTATGTTAAATATTACATTGACCCAATTCGGGACCAGAAAAAATTATTAATTTATAGAGATTATACTGTAATATATATGGTTATATAACATACATAACTAGATTCTAACCCGCACGTACGAAAAATATTTATAGAAATTTATTTGCATATATTTTAAAGTAATATAATATTCAGAATTTGCCTAATAAAAACTTTTCTTTATTAATGACTATTAGAAGTAGAAGTATAAGACAAAAAGAATAATAAATCTAACAAGGGGGTTATGATACATCTATTTGATTTTTAAAGATTAATAAGTCCATTTATTTAGTTTGGCGTTTTTTGTACCTATTTTTTACTCTATTTCTATTAGGTTCTATATATATATATATATTCTATTAGGCTATATATTAGTATTAGATATAGATTTACTTGAAGATACTTAGTATAAAATTATATTCTTCATCTAATGTAGAAAAAGTATACCATGAACCTTTTTTCAAACACTACAAAAAAACAGCGTTTTAGCGACTACATATGGCGACTATATATTTAGTCGCTAAATTTTACGACTAATTAGCCACTAAACAGCGACCACTAAAAATATTTAGTCGTAAATCAGTCGCTTTTATGCGACCAATAGTTGTAGTCAGTAAAATAGTCATAAATTAGCGACTAATTTATGACTATAACGCATACAGGAGACATTAGTCGCCAAATAGTCGCTAAGATTGCGACTAATATGCGACTAAAGTTGATATTAGATTAAATTAAATATAAACCGCCAAGTAGTCACTAATTTAGTGACTAATTTGCGACTACATTTGATATTAAATCAAATTAAATATAAATCATCGAGTAGTTATCAAGTAGTCGCTAATTTAACTACTAATATGCGACTAAATTTAATATTAGATTAAATCTACTTAGAAAACATCAAAACATAATCTACTTGGATATGTGATTCACTCGAACCTGTTTCTCTTTTGTGAAAGATTCAATTTATTCACTACAAGAAATATGAGCATGATAGCACTTTAGGATAACAGGATTTCTCTAAGTGCTATTAAATCAAAAATTGACTTCCGGAACCTAATTTCTGCTATTGAGCGCCAAACACTTGGAATTTTTTTGGTTTTGATGAAAATTTTCTCCCAAATTTGTTTTTGTCCCCTATCTTCCTCCTTTACAAAAACACAATCCCTTGGCAAAATAAAAGTACACACGATTCAATCCTCTCTCTCTCTCTCCCTCCCTCGTCTCTGGTTTCTTTCTTCGCTCCTCCTCTCATCGAGATCGAAATTGAGATTGATCAATCCAGTCAATCCAGTTTCACAGAAAAATGCTTCAGGCCTAATGTTTATCTCTTCACCAATCGCCATCGGACACATTTCCCTTGGAAGCAACAATTTCTCAGGTGATTCAACAAACTCTGTCTCCTCCGCTTCACCATCTCTTTACCCCCGTCAGATCTTACCCTCGATGGAGCCCAATCGAAGTTTTACTTCTTCTCTTCCTCAAATCGAAGGAAATCTCTAACTCTAGCTTCATCGAAATCGTCAGATCTGCCGTGATTCTCCGTTCCATGGCCACCACCATCGCAGCTCCGAGACTCATCTCCTTTAAAGCCGTCGGGATGCTTGGGTACTTGAGATTTCTCAGGTCCGACAAACTTGTATATACTTTTGTAGCAGTAAAGTTATCATCTTTTGAGGGACTATGACCAAATGAGCTGACCATACTTGGTTTCATTCTCACTGCCCGTATATGGTCGGCTCACAGGTGTGGTTGCATCGTTACGAGACTAGCCGAGACTCTCAGGTTATCACTGCATTGACCCTTCTCAAGAAGCACCGTTTCAGGTAATTTTGTTCTATCTCTTTCAGAAACCCATATTAAAGAAACTGCCCAAGTTTCATTTTAGCTATCAAGGTCATGTCTCTGCTGCGCTTGTGCTTGGTGGAGTTAATATCTTAATTGTTAAGTAGTGAAAGTTTTATCTTAATTGTACTTGGAAGCTTCCTTGACATTCTGTTTCTTTTGCAGAGATCTGGATATGAAGCTAACTCTTACCTCGAGTCTGGTAATTTACTCAGATTGACTTTTCCTTGGTTATATACAATATTGTTGCTATTGATATCGCAGATCTGAGACATTGGAGCTGTTGTTGTTGGAAGAATGAAAAAGAGAACATGGCATGCTTACTCTGTTTTTAATAGAATAATGTAGCATCTATAAATCGATTCACTCTGAACCATTGGATCCTGTTCGTTGATTGATAATTGTGAATGCTTATGTTATCAAGGGTCTTTTGTATCATTGTAATATAGGTATTTTGTATTATCGTTTTATATAAATAAATATGTATTTTTCTTTTTAATATGTTAAATTATACAAAAACAAAAAATAATTTCACTAAATTGTAATATTGCAAATGATATTAATAAAATAATTAATAGAAATTATAATATTGCAAAATTTTTAATTTCATTTTTGTAATTAACATAATTAAACCAATTTAAAATTTTTATAATTAATATAATAATTTAGATTATAGTCACTAATTAGTCACTAATTTAAAATTTTTATAATTAATATAATTATTCAGACTAAAGTCACTAATTAGTCGCCAAAGTAGTCGCAAATTAGTCGCTTTTTTTTGCGACTATGGTACGACTATCACACGATGATGTAAATTAGTCGTAAATTAGTCGCTAAATGGCGACTATTTTAACGACTATGCATTTTAGCGACTAGCGATTTACGATTACATGGTTTAGTCACTATTTAATCGTAACACACCATTGGCGACTACTAGTGCAGTCGCTAAAACGATGTTTTCTTGTAGTGAAAGACCAAGATGCTTGATGCTAAGTCAGTTATCACTTTCATGTCTCCAATGCCCAAGTTATCCTTGAAAACAAGTACACCTTTAAACGATGCGACGGAATATCGCATGATTATTAGGAGTTTCTAGTATCTTGCGTTCACACTTCTAGATATTGCTTTTGCGGTCAATCGATTATCCCAGTTCATGCATCGTCCCACGGATGCCTATTGGCAAGCCGTAATACGTGTCTTACGATATCTTGCGGGAACACCATCACTCAGTATCTTAATCTACATTGTTTCTCCTAAGCAGATTGGGGTGGGGATGTGGATGATTTTGTATCTACCAATGTGTATGTAATTTATATGGGTGGGAGCCCGATTTCGTGGTCCTCCAAGAAACAAAGAGGCGTTGCTCGGTTATATGAAATTTTATCTGGGTGGAAGTCTAACTTCATGGTCCTCTAAGAAACAAAGAAGTGTTGCTCGGTCATCCACCAAAGCTGAATATCGAGCTGTCGCGAATGCTGCCTCATAATTGCATTAGATATTGCTCATTGCTCTCTGAACTCGGTATTATGCTACATGTTGCACCAGTAATCTATTGTGAAAATATAGGTGCCACATATCTTTGTGCAAACCCGGTTGTCCAGTCACACATAAAGCATATAGCACTCTACTATCATTCTGTGCGTGGCAACATTCAGAGCCTTACGAGTAGCACATGTTTCCACCAAAGATCAGCTTGCCGATGCTCTTACCAAATCTCTTCAATGCTCACACTTCACCAAGAAAAATACCAAGGTTGGAGTTACCAAGGTCCTTCCTTCTTGAGGGGATGTGTAAGGAGATGTATAATATGAGGATGTAATTGTAATGATTAGATACTTAATTACTCTTGTAAACACTATATATATTGTAGCCCTATCATCTAATAAAGCATTTAGCTCATAGTATTACATTAACAATGTCCTCAATTCGTTGCAGTTCTTCATGGTCTTCATTAGCTCATGTATGGTGGACGAAGTTCAATCCTCAAAGCAGCAAAACTCGGCGCCAGTCATTAGTGAAATTGTTAGACCGTATTGGTATGGTTCTTTCAGGGCACTTAGTAGTCCTAACATGTGCTTGCGATCTTTGCTTTTTGATTTCTTAAATCGTTCCGATCATTTTAGGAATTTTCGATGGCTATTCCAATAGGTTTTCTACAATAAAAGGTACAAATTTCTTTTAAAAAATATATCAACATGGAAATTTTAAGTAAATTTACTATCGAGAGAAAACATTAACAAATAAATTAAACTTAAAAAAACATAAATATTGAAATAAGCTCAAAGTCGAAATAAGGCAATTGTGTTTTAACGGTTTATTTAGGAGTCAAGCTAAATATACCTTCATATTTAGGAGATAGCTAAATATGTAATATTGCCTTTTTAGAGATTAGGGTTTGTTAAAGAGTCTTTCTCCTATATAAGTAAACACAAGGATTGTTTGTGAGAATTATGAGAGATTGAGGAGATTCAAGTTTGTAAGCTTAAGTTTTGAGGAGTTTCTTAAGCAATAGAGAAGTTTTGTTTTTCTTTGAATCTTCATATATCTGATTCTTGACAAGAATTGGTATCAGAGCTTTCTTTCAAGAACGAAAGGTTAAACGATCAAAACTCTTGAGGAAGAAGAGCGGCGATGACAAAACCAGAAGACCACCCTGAGAAATCAAGTGAGAAGATGGCGATAGAAGGGAAAGTAAAAGAAGGAGGAGGCTCTGCATCGCTCAAGTGTCCCATGCTCAATTCAACGAATTATATAGTATGGTCCATGAGAATGAAGAGATTGCTAAAGGTTAACAAGACATGGGAGATCATCGAAACAGGGAAGGGTGATGACGACAAGAATGATTTAGCAGTAGCTTTGATATTTCAATCAATTCCAGAAAATCTTATTCTCCAAGTTGGAGAATTAGATACTGCGAAAGAAGTGTGGGAAGCTATTAAAACAAGGCACGTAGGAGCAGAGCGTGTTAAAGAGGCTAGGTTGCAAACATTGATGGCAGAATTCGATGGACTGAAGATGAAGGAGTCGGAGAAGATCGATGATTTTTCAGGAAAACTTGCAGAAATTCAGTCAAAAGCAGCCTCGTTAGTATTGAGGAATCAAAGATAGTTAAGAAATTTTTGAAGAGCCTGCCTCGAAAGAAATATATACATATAGTCGCATCACTAGAACAAGTATTGGATCTCAACAATACTAGTTTCAAAGAAATTATTGGTCGTTTGAAGGCTTATGAGGATCGTGTTGCAGAAGAAGATGAAGAACAAGGAGAACAGAGCAGTTTGATGTATGCAAAAATAGAGTTTCCAAAACGCACAACTCGAGCTCTTACCAACGATCACAAGAACAAAGGAGAACAAAATCGATTAATGTATACTAATTCTGAAACTCAGGGACGAGCCCAGCGTGAACAAAATAATGAGTTCAAAAACAGAGGACGAGGAGGAAGATTTTACGGTAACAGAGGAAGAGGTCGTGGGAGGTTTAACAATTATAGAGACTACGGAGATTCGTCGAAGGTGCAGTGTTGGCGATGCGATAAAGTTGGGCATTACGTTTCTGATTGTCCTGATCGACTTCTGAAACTTCAAGAGGCTCAATTGGATAAGGATGAAAGTACAGAGGGAGCAGATGAGTTGATGCCACATGAGATGGTTTATTTAAACGAAGAAAAAGTCGTACCCAGCAAGTATGAAGAAAATACTCGTGATGATGACATCTGGTACTTAGACAATGGAGCCAGTAATCACATGAGTGGAGATTACAGGTATTTTTCAAAGCTTGATCAAACTATCACCGGAAAAGTGAAGTTTGGTGATGATTCCAGGATAAATATCAAAGGAAAAGGAAAGGTTGAGTTTACTGATAGAAACGATGAAGTAAGAACAATGACAGAGGTTTATTACATTCCAGATTTGAAATCAAACATCATTAGCCTCGGACAGGTGACTGAAGCAGGCTGTGATGTGAGAATGAAAGGAGAACTTTTGACGATGCATGATAGTAATGGAAATCTTCTTGTTAAAACTACAAGATCAAAGAACCGTTTGTATAAAGTCTACATGGGAATCAAAGGTATAGCTTGTTTATATCTTATGGAATCAAGTAATTCAGATTTATGGCATGCACGTCTAGGCCATATAAATCTTGAGGCAATGAAGTCAATGGTGCACAAGGAGCTCGTTTTTGGTATACCACAAGCTAAGTTTGATGTGAAAATATGTGATTCGTGTTTGCTTGGAAAACAAACTAGACAAGTGTTTCCACAAGTTACTTCATATCGAGCAACAAAGATTCATGAACTCATCCATGGAGACTTATGTGGTCCCATAACTCCTAGTACATCCGCTGGAAAAAGGTACATCTTTGTCCTTATAGATGATTATTCGAGATACATATGGACCATATTATTGAAGGAGAAGAGTGACACGTTTGAGAAGTTTAAGATATTCAAAGCGTTGGTTGAGAAGGAATCAGGAACGAAAATTCAAACCTTCAGAACTGATCGAGGAGGAGAGTTTGTATCAAATGAGTTTAATGCCTACTGCGATAAAACTGGAATAAAACGGCATCTCCACAGCAGAATGGCGTTGTTGAGAGACGAAACAGAACTTTGCTTGAGATGACAAGGAGTATCTTAAAGCACATATCATTGCCAAATTATCTTTGGGGAGAAGCGATTCGACACTGCACGTATCTTCTCAACAGAATAGCTACCAGAGCTTTGAGTGACAAAACGCCATATGAAGCTTACCGAGGAAAGAAACCCAATATTGCTCACTTGCGAGTTTTCGGATGTATCGGATATGCAAAGATAGAGAAGCAGCATTTGCAAAAGCTTGATGACAGATCACGACGATTGGTACATTTGGGAACTGAACCAGGTTCAAAAGCATACTGTTTACTCGATCCACAAACCAAGAAAATCATTGTTAGTCGTGATGTCGTATTTGACGAAAACAGAGGTTGGAATTGGAATCGAAGTGAAACGTTTAAAACCAAAGATGAGGAATTTATGATCAGGCTTGGGGAATTTGGAAATCGTGGTATTCAAGAAGTTAATGCAAAAATTTTCCATGTCAAACCAGAATCGTTTGAAGGGTCGCCTGGAACAGAGAATCGCGACGTCGAAACAGAGCACGATTCTGTTTCTGACAGAATCCAAGATCATGAAGTTACAGAAATAATGGATTCTGATGAAGATGTAAATGATGATGGGAATAATAATGATAATCAAGTACAGCAACATGGATTAAGAAGAACACAGAGAGTTATTGTGAAACCAAAGCGGTTTGATGATTATATAATGCTTGCTGAACTTGAAGGAGAATATTTGTTGATGAGTGTGAATGATGAGCCCAGAGATTTTGGTGAAGTAAAAGGATCGAAAGCTTGGATATGTGCTTGTGAGGATGAGTTGTACTCGATCAAGAAGACAGCTACTTGGAGCCTAGTTGATCTTCCACAAGGAGCAAAACCGATTGGGCTGAAGTGGGTTTTTAAACTCAAGAAAAATTCTGATGGAAGTATTAATAAACACAAAGCTAGACTTGTGGCCAAAGGGTATGTTCAGAGGCATGGAGTGGATTTTGATGAAGTTTTTGCTCCGGTAGCTCGTATTGAGACAATCCGACTTCTTATTAATCTCGCAGCATCTAATGGATGGGAAATACATCATCTCAATGTAAAAACGGCGTTTCTTCATGGTGAATTAAAAGAAACGGTTTATGTCTCACAGCCCGAAGGATTCATAGTGAAAGGATCTGAAGATAAAGTTTATAAGCTTCACAAAGCACTTTATGGGTTGCGACAAGCTCCGAGGGCTTGGAACGAGAAGTTGAATCAGATTCTAAAGGAGCTGCAGTTTAAAAGATGTTCCAAGGAACCATCAGTCTATCGAAAGGAGGTAAGATGTGATATTCTCATTGTTGCGGTGTATGTTGATGATTTATTTGTGACAAGATCCAATATGAGTGTTATCATCGACTTTAAGAGAGAAATGTCATCGAGATTCGAGATGAGTGACTTGGGAAAATTGACATACTATCTTGGGATAGAAGTTTATCAAACCAAAGAGGGGATCACATTAAATCAGAGACGTTATGCACTAAAGATACTTGAAGAAGCTGGATTAAAAGACTGTAACTTAGTGCATACACCGATGGAAACAGGTTTAAAGTTATCAAAGTTACCGGAAGAGCAAGACATTGACGCCACAAGGTTTAGAAGGAGTGTTGGGTTTCTTCGATACTTGCTTCACACAAGACCAGATTTATTATACAGTGTTGGTGTGTTAAGCAGGTACATGCAAAACCCAAAGGAATCACATGGAAGTGCAATGAAACAGTGTTTGAGGTACTTAAAGGGAACTGTTACACTTGGATTAAGCTTTAAGAGATCGATTTCTAAGGTGACAAGGCTGATTGGTTACAGTGACAGCAGTTACAATGTGGATCCTGATGATGGTAAGAGTACTACAGGTCATGTTTTTTATCTAGGAGGGATTCCAATAACTTGGTGTTCACAAAAACAAGATACAGTGGCTCTATCTTCGTGTGAAGCAAAATTTATGGCCGGTACTGAGGCTGCAAGACAGGCTATTTGGCTTCAAGATTTGCTTGGAAAAGTTACTGGATCACCATGTGAAAGAGTCACCATTCGAATAGATAACAAGTCTGCGATTGCACTTACAAAGAACCCCGTATTCCATGGTAGAAGCAAGCATATTCATACTCGGTATCACTTTATAAGGGAATGTGTTGAGAATGGCCAGATTGAGGTTGAACATGTACCGAGAAATGTACAAAAGGCGGACATCTTAACTAAGGTGCTTGGTAGGATCAAATTCAAGGAGATGAGAGAGCTTATTGGAGTACAAGATGTAATGGAGAATGACTTTAAGCTTAAGAGGGGGAATATTGAAATAAGCTCAAAGTCAAAATAAGGCAATTGTGTTTTAATGGTTTATTTAGGAGTCAAGCTAAATATACCTTCATATTTAGGAGATAGCTAAATATGTAATATTACCTTTTTAGAGATTAGGGTTTGTTAAAGAGTCTTTCTCCTATATAAGTAAACATAAGGATTGTTTGTGAGAATTATGAGAGATTGAGGAGATTCAAGTTTGTAAGCTTAAGTTTTGAGGAGTTTCTTAAGCAATAGAGAAGTTTTGTTTTTCTTTGAATCTTCATATATCTTATTCTTGACAAGAATAAAATCTAGAGATATCATATTCTTTAAGAGATGGTTGTCATGGTTGTTTCATTTTGTAGTCGCAATTGAAAATTTCTCGATCGGAACTCTGATAATGATAAAGATAGTAGTATAATTAAAAAAAAACAAATAAATTTTGTTGTTTTAATAAGTTAAACATAAGATAGATAAACATGTTGGACTCTCTAATTAATTTTCTTATAAGATAGATAAACATATGCCTTCGATTTATTTAATTTTCAGGTTCAAGCTATGGGTTTTAACTTGGGCTAGCCAAAGTAGTCATGTGTTTATGAGCTCGTTTTAAAATTGGGCTTAAGCTGGTATATGTTTTTAGCCTAAACTTGATCTACCCTCAAGTATTTTATTAATTATATGCATGAAAAAACAAAACCACAATTTTCAATTTTCTTAAAAATGGAGATTTCTATATATATCGTTTTTTCTACAGAAGCCAGTTTTTCCCTGTCAATATTTTATTCCATTCTCTTAAACGTTTTTCAATTCACTTTATATGTAACTATAATTTCAAAATTGTAAAGTTTGCTAAAAAGAAAATTTTTAAAATAAAAAAAAGCAAAAAGTAAAAAAAAAAGAAAAAAAAGAGAGAAATATGAGCAAAAAAAGAGAAAAAAAAAAATTTTCTATCATATCATATATCTTGGAAGTATAGTTTGCATTTGACATAAAAGTTTAACTCGTCTTTTCACAGTGTGTGTGTGACTCTCACTCCTATATCCTTTGTTAATTCCTTTCATATTCGCTCTCTCTCTTTTATCAGTTTAGAGCATAAGATTCCTACTTCAATAAAGTGATTACAATCTCTTAGGTAAACTTTGTTGTGGGTATAGGTGTTAATAGAGATGATTTTTTCATAGGATAAATATGTAATTGTCTATTTATAAAAGAAATGAAAAGAAAAAAATTATTGTGAAAATCAATGGTTCGTCTTCTTGGTTTTAAACTTTAGTCATAATTCCCAGTTATGAGTTTTATTTTTTCCAAATTGACAAAAAAGAAACCCATGCAAATAAGACATGAAACAGTGTTCGATACCCTTGGAAAGAACGATATTTTGATGTAGCGAGATATTTGAAATATTTCCAAATATCTCTATTATTATAATACTTATTTTATGATTTAGATTTTAAAAATATTGTTTCAAGGTTTTCTAGGGTTTGAGAATTATTATAAATATAATGTTTTAAGGACTTTTGTAAGGGAGTTGTTATTGAATTTGATATTGTTTAATAAAGTTGAGAGTTGTCTCTCTTTTTGTAAAACAACTTTTGCTAGAGCATTGAGAAGATTATTTTCAAACTCTAGTAACATAACAAGTAATAGTATATGTAAATGTGTTAGAAGCCATGATGATCGATTCAAAAGATTAGGGCGATGGAGATGATTGTATCTCACTCTAGCAAAAAGAAATTTGTTATTTTAGAAGTTTTTAATGATTTTTTAGTTATTCAAATTTAGTTTATATTCAGTAAAACTTATAACTACAATTTTTTTTATAGAAAGAAACAAATGTAAATAATCACTCAATTTTATATTTTTAGAACTATGTCAGAACGACGGCAAAATAAAAAAGATTGCTACACCAGAAAATCAAAAGTGTATGTGGATGCGGTGAAAGACTAGCCAACGATTTGCATATAGCTGTAAGTGTACCTGATCTTTAAAATGTTGAATATAAAGTAAGAGATGTAGGGGGATAAAGTTGTTGTTGTTGTGATCTTAAATTTAATATAATTATCGTATATAATTTGTTGGATGAACTAATCTTACTAATAATGTTATGTTAAAAATTAAGAAAATTATCGTAAATGTAAAATATTACATAATTTGTCACTAGTATTAAAGAATAGAAACAAAAAAATAAATATTAGAGGTGAAAATATCGATTAAAAAAAACTGCTATCCTTAACCAAAAAAGATCTAAAAATCTATTCTAACATCTACGTAAAATTATTATACTATTTTAAATTTAAAAAATCGATTTTAAGTAGGTTCTTCTTATGTATGACCTACATACATTTTGATTATTCGTAACCGATTATCAATAGGTTCTTCCTAAATGTTACCTCAATAAATAGCCATGGTCTTAAATTCCTGTTTACTCTTCATTTTTTTTACATATATATTCATAATATTTCGTTACTACAGCCGGAAAATTTTAAACAAAACTTAACAAAATTAAAAAAAAAAAATTACTTCCACACATTGATCATGTTAGAATCTAGGAATAAAAGCCTAAAAATACACTAACTAGACTACCCAAATCCAAAAAATACACAAACTAAAAAAATACTACACAAACTTAATTAATATACCAATTCATATAAAACATTATATAAAATACACAAACTAGAAATTTACTATTTTTAACAAAAATTTGCTCTAACATAGTGAAAATCTTTCTGTTAAAAATAAATATTTTTTATTGAAAAAAATTTGGAAATTCAATCAGCACTAAATATTATGGTGTATAGAAACCCTTATTTTTACATTTTTGTATAAAAGGGGAAGAGATCAACGAAACCCCATAAGAACGTATAATTGTTGTATCTCTTCAGAGCTCTGCACTTATGAGGTAATTTGGGTTTATTGGGTTTTGGTGGAGTTTGAAATTTGCTATTTAATAAATTTTACATGGTGATTTTTGTTGCATTAACATAAAAAATTCTGCATAATATTACGACAATTGTCAACTATTTGTGTTTTGTATTTGAATTGATAGTGATCCTGAGAATGTACACGTAAAGCTAAAGGTGAATTGGAATGGATCCTTCGTAGAAGACTGTGGTCGGCTAAATTACGTCGGTGGTAAAGTTCATCTTTCTACGGTAGATCCCGATTTATTAAGTTGGTTTTACTTCGGTGATATATTAAAAGAGTTGAATGTAGATCTTCCAGTTCACAAGGTTTGGTATAAGTTAACTCATGAAGAATTAGAAAATAGGAAGTTACTAGAATGGGGAGAAAATTTAGATGCTAATATCAGAGAAATGTGTGTTTTGGCAATGGATTCAAAAGAGCTAGATGTGTATATTGAAGAAGATGATGGAAGTGGTGTACAAGAGGCTGATTTTGGTGTAGGAAAAACTAGGTTTGGTATAGAAGATGCTGAGATACATATACAAGTAGCTTCAACTGGTGTGGAGAATGATAACAGTGGGAATTATGAGAGTGTCGACGTGATTCGCGGTGGAAATGGTGAAGACAAACTTGCTCGATGGTTTCTTGAGAACTCATCTGATAAACATACTCATGTTGAAGGTGTAGAGGATAATGGTAATTGGGGTTGTGATGATCAAATTAATGATGATGAAGTACTTCCTAATACACCTATACAAAGCTCCGATGATGGGGAAGACTGTGTGGAAAATCTGTTTAAGAGGAAAAGCAACTTTAAGCAATGGGAGCTTCATTTAGGCCAAATATTCAATGATGTGCAAGCATTCAAAGATGCTTTAGTGATCTATGTGTTGAATGAGCAACGAAATATCAAACTATGTCGATGGGAAAAGGAGAAACATGAAGCTATTTGTTGTGGTGAAGGATGTCGTTGGAGAATTTACTGCGCATTGGAAAGACCTTTGAACAAATGGCAGGTCAAAGTTTACAATGATATCCACACATGCATCAACACTGGGCACTGTAAGATGATAAAAATTCCAATCATTGCAAAGTTATGGCTTGAACGTCTCCGGAAAAAACCTGATATTAGCGCATGCGAAATAGAAGAGGAGATGTTGTTTGAGCATAACATTCATGTTTCCGAGGATCAATGTCAAAAAGCAAAGGCGAAAGAGCTAGAAGCCATTAGAGGTGACTTACATGAAAAATTCTCCCGCCTTTGGGATTATGAGTTTGAATTATGTATGTCTAATAAGGGGATAACTGCAGAGATACAAACTATCCACAGTGGTGGTGAACATCAATTTAACCGATTTTATGTATGTTTTGATGCACTTCGGAAATCTTGGTTAAAAACTTGTCGACCGATCATTGGATTAGATGGATGCTTTCTCAAATGGGCTATAAAAGGTGAAATATTATCGGCTGTTGGAAGAGATGGAAATAACGGAATCTACCCAATAGCTTGGGCTGTTGTTCAAGTAGAGAACAATGAAAATTGGTTATGGTTTGTGAAGAAACTAAAAAGTGATCTGGGTTTAAAAGATGGCAGTGGTATAACAATTATATCGGATAAACAAAAGGTATGTTAAATGATATCATACTTTAAATTTATTTTAATTATAAGATGATTGCTGAATTTTTCTTCTGTAACAGGGATTAGTGCCACAATCAGAGCATCGTTTGTGCGCACGTCACATTTATGCAAATTGGTGAAAAACGTACAAAATGGCTTCTCTTAAACCATTGTTTTGGAGTGTAGCTAGAAGCTATAATGCTAAAGAGTATGAAGCTAGTTTGGCTACAATCGAGGAAGTTGACGTTGCTGCATATGAAGCATTAATTGGTACAGATACTCATGCTTGGTCTCGGGCATTCTTTAAGTTTGGAACAAATTGTGTAGACGTTCACAACAATTCGACAGAATCTTTCAATAAAACCATCAAGAAAGCAAGAAGTAAACCATTGGTGGAAATGTTAGAGAAGGTGAGACAACAAATTATGACTCGAATTGTACAGAGATCCAAAAAGGCTGAACGGTACAAAGGATTTTTCACGCCTAGAGCTCACAAAAAGTTAGAGAAACTATGCAAGTCAGCTCGATTTTGCACTGTTTATCCTAGTACTGATGGAAAGTTTGAAGTTATTGATTTTGGTGATAGTTATGCGGTGGATATTACAGCAAATACATGTGGTTGTCGAAGATGGCAGTTAACTAGAGTCCCATGTCACCATGCGATTGCTGTGATACACAAGAATAAATTTGATGTGAAAGACTATGTGGCTGATTGTTTCAAGACATCGGTATGGCATGAGACATACAAACACTCCATTGAACCTGTCAATGGAATGAAGTTGTGGAGAAGAAGTGGTAAACCTTTCATTTTTGCACCTCCAGTTAGGAACATGTCCGGAAGACGTAAGAAATATAATAGAATTAAAAACCCACACGAGTCTCCATCCAAGAAATATCGTCTAACTCGAGAGGGGCGGGTCATGAGGTGTTCTTTATGTCAACAAGAAGGACACAGAGCTAACAAGTGCACAAATGCTCCTAATATACAATACGGTCCTCCTAACCGGAGGGGTAGGCCGAGAAAAACAATGGTAACATCTACACTCTACTCTCAATTTCACATATCATAATAACATTAAGTTGGTTTTTCTTATAACCTTTTAGGATCTGAACTCAAGTTCTTCATCACAAATTGTGCTGGCTTCACTTCAGGGTGAAGCTTCTACTCAAGCAAGATCATTATCTCAATCAACTCAAACAAATGTTCCACGTACACTTGAGAGTCGGAAAAGAGCAGCATCTCAACCAACAGTTCAATCAAATAGTAGTTGATCTTCTTCTTTTGTTTCAAACTGATTAGTTGAAGTATGAATTTTTGAGGTGAAAGAATTTTGATAAAAGATTGAATCGATGCTGCTATGTTAGTTACATGACTTTGATCTTTCTCTCTTCTTATAACTTTTTTGTCGTTTTGTTATCGGAAAGAGATAAAATAAAGTTTTTTTTTAATAATATGTTATTAACAGAGTTATTTAATTCTTCGTTAAGAATTTATTTGTTGAAAGGGAAAATGATCAGTTTGTGTATTTATTGGAATACTTTATAAGTTTGTGCATTAATTTGAAAAAATTAAAGTTTGTGTAGTATTTTTTTAATTTGTGTAGTATTTTTTATTTTGTGTATTTTTTGGATTTGGGTAGTCCAGTTCATGTATTTTTAGGCTTTTATCCCTAGAATCTAATAACCAAATAGATTAAAAATCAAAACAACCGGGAGAAAGAAAAATTAAACCTTCGCCGCCCAATCAGCAGACATGTCATCATACCTGACAATGGGTTGGTCTTCTCCCATAAGGCTAAAGTACATAGCCGGTCCAACAAACTCAATGTTGGAGATGGGTTTTCCATAACCAGCCCACGAGAAGCCGTAACCAAATGGGCCAGAGTGGATCGATCAAAGCCCATTTGATAAGTGTGATATGGAACCCATTAGCAGTTAAAGAGAGCTCGACGACTGCAGTGTATAAAACCGAGTCTTCAACGAGACACGCGGAAGATCTAACGGTTTGTGCGACCATATATATTCTAATTAAATAGCAAGCTATCATAAAAAATTTTTTTGTTATTTTCTGTAAGAGTTGACTTTAGAAATTCACCCCCACTATATGAGTTTAAACGGAATCCATTTATATTTGTTGGCTCTTCTTTTGCCAACCCAAAAAGTTATATCTCTTCTATAAACATCACAAACAATTAAAATCAACATAATTCGACATATATAATTGAAATGTCGATTTTCATTTAGTAAACCGGTAACCAGCTTTTATTGAACCGTAGTTACTGGTTTTAATCCAGATATGACCCGATTTTATCCAATCCAACATTTAACCCAACCCACTTTGAGTCACACCGGAAGTTAATATGAATTTGTCCCAATCCAACATTTCTTCCTTACTCGACGAGAAAAGCACTTCTGCTGAGGTCATGGAAATGCCTCTAAATTAGTCTAATCCAAGTGATTTCTCAGGATTGACCTTGTCCTTAACGTTGACTTACTTAAGATTGATTGTGCGAGTTTTGTAGTTAAACCCAATGAATCAACGAGGTAAGAGACTATAAAGTTCTTCCCTTTTCGTCGAACTTTAGGACTCAAATATGCATCCCTAGCAGAGGAGAAGGAATTGGAAAAAGCAAATGACTTTTGCACTAAAAACCTCAAACGACGCCATTTCTGCAAACCAACCAACCTTCTTCCATGGAGTATTAGAGAATCCATAACAAAGAAATGTGATTAATGAACCCAAAAATGAGCAGAAGATAAGGAAAAAAGTGAATCAACTAATGCTAAACTGTTGAAAACTATTCCGACCCAACTATATGTTTCAATTCAAGAAGATGAATCGTGCAGTAACGAATCAACTATAAAAATCCCAAAATTTCAGTGAAATGAAGAACAACAACAAGAAACTCACGCATAAATCTGCTAGAGAAAAGCTCTTCCACTGAGGTCATGGAAACGCCGCCTAAAGGACCACTGCTCGGAGACAACTGAGATGAGAAATCAAACTTAAAGTCACCACAGGACAAAGTCGACGATGACTCAAGCTTTTTTTGTTTTCTCAGATGAAGAAGCAGCAGAGCAAAGGAAGAAATGTTGGATTGGGTCAAATTCGGATTAACTTGTTCGGTTTGACTCAAATTGGGTTGGTTAAACGGTGGATTGGGTAAAATTGGGTCAAATTCGGATTAAAACCAGTAATTACGGTACAATAAAAGCTCGTTACCAGTTTACTAAATAAAAACTGACATTTCAATTAGATATGTCAAATTATGTTAATTTTAATTTTTCGTGATATTTAGAAAAGAGATATAACTTTTTGGGATGACAAATGAAGACTCAACAAATCTAAGTGAATCCACTTCGAACCTACGTTGCATAGAATCGAAAGCGGGTACACGGAAGCGGAAGCATTCGGAAGTGGAGAAGGGAGTTTTTAAAAAAAATTAGGAAGCGGGTACGTGTTAGAAACGCATATATACATATACTATTATATATATATAATAAAACATAAAATTATATTAAAATAAAATGTTTTAACAACAAATATTTTAAAATCATAAAATCATATCATATTAAAATGTTTTAAAATCATATTAAAATAAAATAACATATAAAATATATTTTTCAGATTTCGCGTTTCCGATCAACCCGTGTACGCTTTCAATTCGGAGTCGTTTGCTTCCCTGCCACTTCCAAACACCGCTTTTTTGGAATCGTGCTTCTTAGACGATTCCAAACGCTTCCGAGGCGATTCTGCTTCACTTCCGCTTCCGAATCGCGAATCGTAGCTTCCAAGAAAATTCCGGGCAACCTAGCTTCGAACTCATATAGTAATAATAAATTGCTACAATTAACCCTTTCTGTAATCAATCATACATAAAACACTTACGGAACTGAGGGTGAAATGGTAAATAATTTTTAAAATTCTATATTTGAACTTCAATGAAAAACACGAATTAATAAGCATAAATTACATTTGTTTGAGTGGGTTACAAAGATTAAAAAAAAAACAATTCAAATTAATAAACTTTAAGTGCATTTATATAAATAAATTATCCAAGTACATTTGTAAATTGTTATTTTGAATTTTTTGTATTGTCATAATTTATTTTCTTTAATATTTCTGTTTTGGGTAAAAAAAAATTAATTAATTTATGCATTCGTTGATCGGCATAGGCGGTATCCTTTACCCCGTCACTCCGTTAGCGCTCCGGTATTTTTTTTTTTGATAAAATCGCTCCGGTATTCGAAATGTCGGCTATGTATTTTAATACTGTTTTTTTTTTGGTAATAATTTTTTTTTTAATACTGTTTTAACGGGAACTCATGAATTTTCTAATGATTTTAACAAGAAATTGAGGCTTAATTCTAACATGGAAAGAGGAATATTATTTTTTCATGGAGTGCAACGTCGTGCCTCATTATAAAATTCCACTTCTTTGTACCATATTGTTTCCCCAAAGACACCTGCATGTGAATTATTATCTATTTTTTCTGCCATTTGCAATACATTTAGTGGTTAATTTAAATTTTAGGTGACAAATAGTAGATGCAATTAACTGTAGAGGAGTTTCACTACTTTTTGGCAGAGTTTTTTTCTTTTTAGTTATATGCATTAATTAAGCCTTTACCAAAAAAAAAAAAGAATAGTAAAAGAATAAATCGTTCTCATCTAATAGTGTAGTGCATTTTGACTAGATCTCAATAAATCAAGTATTTGTTCCCCCTTTCACGAGATTTTCATGCTCAACTATAAGACCTTTTGAAAATGACACAACGTCTATAATATGCACTGTTCATCACATTTTTTGTGTTTCAAATTTCCAAAAAACAACGTATTTTACTAAAATATTTAGTTAAAAAAATTCCAAATGTGTATGTATATACATGCACCATTGTGGCATTGTATACAATATAAATTTTTATGACTAAACAACTTCTGTATTAAAAAATCTCTTTAACTTTGAAAACCAACCAACTCTATTTAAATATAGAGTCCAACTTCCAAACAACCCCACAACAATAGCGAGACAAAAAAAGAAAAGAAAAAAGAAACATAAAACTATTTGAATTACGAAATACAAAAAGAGACGTAAATCAATAACAACAAAAACTAAATCTTTGAATATCATCGCTGGTACATTTGTCGAGCCCATAGTTACTATGCTACTTGACTCTATTTTTTTTTTTTTTTCCATTTCTTCCACTATGTAATTATCTTTCATTTTTTCAATAAATTTCACATTAAAAAGAAAAATATGGAAATAAGAAATTGGTACTAAATGCGCTCTGTGTGTGTCTGTGTGTTTGTATATAAACAGATCTTAAAACACCAAATCTGACGGTCCATAGAAAGAAAAGCTTTAATATCTGTGCCACTCAAAAACCCTCTTAAGTCTCAACACTGACACTAAAATCAATGGGAGAGGTTTATTTTTTCAAACTTTTTCAAATTTACATAGCCAAACACTTTTCCTATCCTCTCAATTTATTTCTCCTTATTTTTTGTTTCCATTTGCAGGAAGATAAGAAAATGGAGGAGAAGAAAACTGAAGAACCAAAAGTGAAATCATCAGAGGATAAGAAAACAAAAGAGGAAGAAAAGAAGAAAGAGCCTCAAGAGATTGTTCTTAAGATTTTTATGCATTGTGAAGGTTGTGCTAAAAAAATTCATAGATGTCTCAAAGGCTTCGAAGGTACCATTACTCATTACACTCCTTTAGTTTAACCATAGTTAGAAATTTTTTTAGCTAATTTTGGGCTAATTGAAAATGTTATAGGAGTGGAGAATGTAACTACTGATTGTAAAACTAGTAAAGTTGTGGTGAAAGGAGACAAGGCAGATCCATTAAAAGTGTTGCAAAGATTACAAAGGAAGAGTCACCGTCAAGTGGAGCTTTTATCACCGATTCCGGAGCCCAAACCGGTTTCAGATAAACCGGAGAAAAAGGATAAAGAGAAGGAGAAACCTAAACCTCAGGAGAAAAAAGAAGAGGTATTTTTAATATTTTTGTAAATTTTTGGGGTTAGATTTGTAATTTGAAGAAATTTAAATTGGTTTTAAGTGTAATTAACAATAAAATTTTGTGCGCACTGAGAAAAAACAGGTAGTGACAGTGGTGCTGAGAGTTCACATGCATTGTGAAGCATGTGCTATGGAGATCCAAAAGAGAATCATGAGAATGAAAGGTTTGTTATTTTTTTATTTTTTTTCTTCTTCTCATTCAAATTTTCTTTTTTATTAAAATATTCTGAATTGGGTACGATTCCTATTGAATCTGAATTGTAATTCAGAAATTGTGGGACTACACTTAATTGGGACATCAGGTTTTGGACTCTTGTGTATGTCATAAATTGATTCCATCTATTTTTAAATTGAAACTGTAATTATGTTCTATGTAGGCCCTTTTTTTTTTTTTAAATAGCAATTTGAAAGAGCATGTGTTTAGTGAATCCTTCATTAATTAAAAAAAAACAAAAAAAGCAAACCATTGTTATTATAATCATAGAGCTACAAGTCTTTCTTCATCTCAAATATTTTTTGTTTATTTTGAGTATTTCAAGATTACATAATACGAGTTTGGGTTGAATCGAGTCTAACTTAAGTCAAATACTTTAGTTTTACTTCACCTATTTCCCAAGAATCCCAAAGTTCTAAAAATTGATTTTTATTTTTGGTTAAGACTCTTATATTCGGATTTTATACTTATCTGCGGATTTTACATTTCTTAGTTAGTCTCTTTAAGTGTTTTTATGCGGATTTACTATACTTTAGTTTACATTTGTTATATGCAGATTTTCAACTTATGTGAAATTGCAATATATTTGCCACCTATAAGTTGTTACAAGTTTTGGTTTCTACCAATTAATATACTTCTAAGAGCCAAAAAGTTACATTGGTGCATCGCTAGAGCTTTGAAATTAGTTTAGGACAAAGACCTCATTTGATAGTTGACTTGACTTTTTGTAATGCAATTTGGATGTTTCTGGATTTATTACATTTTACAACTTACATTTTCTTATAGAAATAAAGTCAAAATATGTTTATATATAGGAGTGGAGTCTGTGGAACCAGATTTTAAAGCATCACAAGTGAGCGTGAAAGGAGTTTTTACACCGGAAAAGCTAGTTGAATTTGTTTACAAGAGTCTCGGGAAGCACGCCGCGGTTGTCAAGCAAGATCCGCCGCCAAAACCGCCGGAGAAAGAAAAAGAAACAAAAGACAAAGACGAGAAGAAAAAGGGAGAGGAAAAACCCAAAGAAGGAAAAGACGGCAAGGAAGACGGTGGGGGAGCGGCCAAAACGTCGGCCGGAGGTGACGGTGGTGCGGCGGAGGAGGGGAACAAAGTGGTGGACATGAAGAAGAGCGAATATCAATACCATCCACCGAGGTATCCGGTGGAGATGTTTGCTTATCCACCACAAATATTCAGCGATGACAACCCCAATGCGTGTGCCATTATGTAATAAATCGTCGGTTCGTAGGATTTTTTTTTACTTTATTTATATGCCGTATGTACTTTTTTTTTTTTTTGTTAAATTTTGGTTTCAATCGAATTATATGATCGTTTATTTTAAGTATTTATTTTAAGTATTTATTTGAAGTATTGTAAAATAAAAAAATATTTATCCTTCATATAAATTATGGAAGTATTTTTCATATTGATCAAGTTGAAAACATTATTGTCCATGTAGAGATTTGAGCCTCTGAATCGAACACCAAGAAAACAAAATTGATAGGTTAGTTTTAGCAACTGTCACGACACTCGTTTGTAGATGAACTAAATGTAAGATGTGTGAATCTCTTAATAGATTAGTTATAATAGAGGAGGTACAAACCTTATATAATGATAAAGAGATGAATGAGGAAGAAGAGGAGATTAGTTAAGAGTAGATGAATGAGAGTTGAGGAGACATAACTCTAATATTGAAAACAAAACATTCAAGTTTTACGAGTTCTAAAGATCAATTTGATTTTACAGCTACGTACAGATATGGCCAACAATTCACTATCAAAATCTTAGAGAGAATTACAAAAGATAGAAATGAAAATTAGAGAGATTACAACAAAACGTAACAAAAATAAAATAAAAGAAATAGGTCTAAAAACATAATTGTCTCCTTTATATTACATTTTGTAACAACCTCAATATACAATTTTCACTAAACCAGTCCTCTTTTTTTGTTTAGGGGGAAAATTTTATGCCGAATCTTAGATTAGTTTTTCAAAACTTGTAGAAATATGAGTTTTCTTTTACTACTAAACATTTCTACAAATGGCCAATGATGATTGAAATCAGAGTGGAAAAACTTGAATTCTGCTAAAGAGCAGCATTCAAAATAAAGCCTTCAACCACTAGACCATCACCATTTGGTTAACTAACCCAATTTCTCGTGAAAAAATCATTTTATAATTACAATTCACACAAAACAGAGTTAAATACAAACTCTATGAACGAATTGGATACTCACCTCTCTAAAGCTTCAAATTCGATACTTCCTTCTCAAACAATAAGCTAGCTAGCCTTAACTAAGCCAAGACTTCACAAATCTTCACTTTTTGCAAATGTTCCATCACTTATTATTATAGTTAAACCACTACTGATCTGTGCACTTTCTGTCTCTTATCCTTGGAAATGCTTCGAAGACTTCGAAACTCCACTAAACTTGTTTATGTAAAATGTTTCTTTTTTTGCCAACATTTATGTAAAATGTTCTAGTCAAAATATAAGCATCAATAAACAACACAATCATGTTTACTACAGTTTTGAGCAACCACAGTCTCTATGAATTGGAGTCTAACATCTATATGTTTGGGTTTTTCATGATAGAGATTGTTCTACTAAGATTACTAAAAATCGTAAAAGACTTCAACACACTCATGTGAATAACCAAACTCTTTCATGAACCTTTTTAGCCAAATTACTTCTTTAAGGCACCATTCAATTCCATACATTCAATTTACTATGTGCAGTAAAGAAGACCTCTAGCTCACAACATCCCCCAACACTAAAAACATAGCAAAAAGATTATGTTAGTCCTTGAACTTCTGATCTAAAAGATGATCTTAGTCCTTGAACTTCTGATCTATGAACTTCTAATCTCTGAGTCCAAAGTCTCTTTAGTCAACCAAGTGTACTGCTGGTGCTTGATCATATAATAGTAATTAAAAACTAGTAAAAAAGAAGTTATGAAAATTTATATATTTTAACCAATTTTTAATATAAATTTGATATTTAGAAAATTAAACCATTTACTAACGTAAAGCGCGGTGCGAGCGCATACACACACATATATATATATATATAATATACAACTAGACAAAAAAATCATTATTTCTTTAATAGAAAAGATTTAATCACTATTTTTAGGATATTTATGAAATATACAAAAATTAATAAATCTATAAAATTATATTAAGATAATAACTAAATGGTATAAGCTATTAATTTTAACAAAAATATTATCTCTTTCTATTTGTACATTAATGTATAGAAGATTTTTATTTTTATTGTATCCACGGTGTGTGTTTGATAAGAAAACAAGATATGTTTGTAATTATGTTTTTGTTTTACTAGAAAAAATTGATTATAAGACAAAATAAGATATAATAGAGATGGTAAAGTGTATAATATATTCTTGTTATGTTAATAGTATGTACTTGGCCCATTTGTACTAGACATTTAGAGCATCCCCACGAAAGTGTTTCTTTATGGTATCTCATCATTAAAAATTTGAAAAAAGGAGAAGATAGAGCGATAAACCATTCTACATACTCTCATTAAAATGAAAACTCCCATTCCATGTGTCAGTCTATAAGTGGTTCAACTTAATTTTTGTATAAAATTTAATTATATAACTAAAATATATTAATAAAATAAATGTAAGAAACTCTAGTGAGAAGTGAAAACCCTTCCTGATGGAGATGCTTTAAGGATGTGATTGGAAATACGTTTTAGCTGAATATTTTCAGCTAAAAAAACAATTACTCAATTCCGCTATTCTCTTACCAATTATGTTAAAAAAAACTTAATTTTTTTTTTATTGTTTGTGCTAGTTAATGTGGTTAACAAAGCAACATGGTTGATTTTTTTCAACCTGATTTTTATAGAATAAACAATTACTCCATTTTTTTCTCTTTCTCCTGTGTATAATTTTTTCAACTTAATTACTCTGAATATTTTTCTGCCCAGTTACTCCCAAATTACCAATCAAAAATTGATTAATTACACTGTTTTTATAAATACAATTAATGATAAAAAGCATGGAAAATCACAATAAAGATAATCCCAACCATGTCGGTGCCATGTGGGACACGCTCAAGTCAGAATCTGATACTTTCTGTCTCTTTCTGCCCACGTGTCCGGTTTACTCATGGACACTAAACTCACCCAAACCGAACTAAAAACCTTAAACCAGACTAAAACTCGACTTATGGACCGTCTTACCATACCGAATGGAAAAACAGTTAATGTAATTTACTCAAGAAAACACTAAATTCATTGGTTTGTTAACTAAAATTACAAAATCAACTGTCCCGGTTCGAACCACGGGTTGAACCAAACTGTGCAAAACCGTTTAATCTCTAAGACAGTTAAATATAAACAAGAAGGATCTTTGTTGATCTCATTCATCTCTCTCTAGTCGTATTGTTTCAGAAAAAACAAAAAAATTGCTTCGAAACTTCTCTTTACTTCTTCCTTTGTTTGGTTTGGTTGTGTTCCTCTTAAAATGACTAAATTATGGACTTTCATCTCTGCGCTTCATTCCTTCGCTGGGTATTTATGCTTTTTCTTCTCCTATTTTATTTAATATATGGTTTGATTATCTTTGTGATAAATATAAACCATGATTTCCATTTCATTAATAATAATAATATTGTGATTTCATGTTTTGTTTTCTTGGAACGACATACGTAGACCCGTGTTGATGCTGCTTTATCCGTTGTAAGTAAATTTATTCTTGTTTCTCTATATTTTGTTTGGTTTTATTTTAATGATTTAATTTAGTTTAATTTTTGTTTTTATGATATTGGTAAGATATGCATCGGTGATAGCAATAGAGAGCCCATCAAAAGTAGATGACGAGCAATGGCTTGCTTATTGGATTCTCTACTCTTTCCTTACTCTCTCGGAACTTATCCTTCAATCTCTCCTAGAGTGGTAACACTCATATATTCATATCTATGTTTTTTATCATGTAATAAAAATGAAAAAAATGATAAAAATATGTAGAAATAAAAGGAAAAACAAAATCTATTTACAAACACCAGATATATTTTCTTATAAGATGAATATGAAGGAGAAATAGAGGTTGCACTTTTGGCATAAATATTCTTATTGATGTTCATTACACTCATATAAATCTACTTGCTAGTATTATGGGTTTGTTTGTCTTAATGTTGGGCTTGGATGTTGGCTTTAATATATAGGATACCGATATGGTACACGGCGAAGCTAGTATTGGTGGCATGGTTGGTTCTGCCACAATTTAGAGGAGCTGCTTTTATATACAACAGAGTTGTGAGGGAACAGTTTAGGAAGTACGGCATCCTCAAACCCAAGGTCAACTAATTCATCTTTTACATTTTCCCCTTTAGTTTCTTATAACCAAGTCTATATTCTAAATCATAAAGCCTATCCACTTGATTGAAATTTGTTATGGTGGGATAAAATTTCTTGTGCGGGCCCAACACTGTCTCGAGGACATGTCAGGTTGGTCCGCAAGAATGACTGGTTTCTCATCCTGCAAACATAATCCATACCAATTTTTTAAAATATATTGTTTTGATAAACCGTAAAAGTTCTATAGTTTCAGTCGTTAATCTTTGCAGTCTCCGAAGTAATGCTTTAGATATTTTGATGTAAAGAATAACACTTCGTACCAAAAAAATAAAAAATCTGGAGCACAAAAGAACCGACCCCTTTGTACACTATTAGGACATCAACTCTTTGGTTATTAGTTTTATTTTGGCTCTAAATTTATTTCAAACTAGCATAACTATTTGTAGAAGTTTAGACCCGGAATAATGAATTGGATTGGACTAAATTGGGCAAACTAATTCATCACAAAAATCCTCATTCAATATTTTTTGCTCAAATTGATATAAAAGGAAAACACCATAAGTTAGAAAAATAAAAATAAACCAACAAAATTATAGTTATATGAATGAGAATTATTGTAGGAAACTAGAAGCTTTGCTGGTTTTGTGATACAGTAGATGGAAGTTGTATTTTTATTAAATAATAAATATTAAAAGGATTGTATTAACTCCCATTTTATTTTTAAATTTGGTGTTTGGGCTACAGGTAGAGCACCAGGCTGAGTAAGTAAAAAAAACCAGGAGGCGACATAAGAGGCTTTATCGTTGTTGCCTTGAGTTTCTACTTTATAATACTATTGATTTTCCTTTTTTTCTTCTTTCTTCTTTAGTATAAGGGGAATATGGTTTAAGAAGTTGACGATGTGATTGTGATTTCATTTTTTATGAACCTTATGTTTGAAAATATGTAAAATACCTTTCAAATTTTTACCCAAAACAAAAAAGGAAAAGAAGAAAAAACGTCGAAATACTATATTAACAAATTATACATCTATATATTTATAAATCTTGTTTAACAAAATAATAATAATAATAATAATAAATCTAAATCGTGTTATGAAATCTAGAAAAATTAAATTATATTGGCGAGTATATAATAGGAATGTATTCTTTCTTACTAAAGTGTTTAAATCATCACCAAGACAATATTATGGAGCCTACAAATAATCATTTTAAATTAATTAATTGAGTGATTAGTTTATAAACACATCCAAAAAGGTTATAAAACAACTTTTTTAGAAATCTCTATACTATTATTTGAGTAATATTGTTAGCAAATTAATCAATTGTGATGTGGCATATTACAAAAAATGTCATTATTTTTAGTGTTTTTAAATAAAAATAATAATCAAAAATTTAATATAATTAAAATAAAAATTAAATAATATTTTAAATAATTATTAGTTTCCTAAAAATTAAAAATTAAACTCACTTTCTCTACCTTATTAATTATGGACGAAATTAATATTAAAATTTAAAAATAGTTAATCAATCAAAATTAAAAAACTAAGATTTCATATCTAATTATACCCTATTATTCATTTCAAGTTATTATATTTGAAAGATTTTGTTAAGCTTTAAAATTATGATTCGTGTATCATCTTTGTTTGATATTATTTTTAAATTATTTTGAATGATCATATAATTAATAAAAATGTAGATTTTTATGTATATGTTGTAAATTGAATTTTTGGAAATGGAGATATATCAATTTTAATGTCAAAAATATTAATATAGTTTTTATAAAAGTTGATCTAGGAGTATATGGATTTGGTTTCAAACTTTCAACGGATCCAATATTTTATTATCCATATTTGAATCAAGATTCAGATCTTCAAATGTTCTAATTTTTACAATGGACCACGACGGGTCAAGACAGATCAGAGCAAATAAAGACAGGTCATGACATAACTCAGATCAAATTTTTAATCATTAATAATAATTGATAATGGACTAAATCAAATTGTTATAGATTCTTTTGAATAATATAAAATAAATACATAACACTACTTAACTTTTACAACTAAATTATGTTATAATTTAAATTATCAAATAAATTAGTCAACAAATATAGCACCACACCTAAATAATTATATATTAGTAATTTTAATTAACACAACGCAAACCATATGTAATAATAATAATAATAAATAAGATAAATAAGATGTTAAAACATAAAATAAACCTAATATAAAATATTAATAATAATCTAGGTTTATATAAACTAACGAAGTATGAAGTAGACATTTTGATCATGATAAAGTTATCATTAAACTAAAACAAGAAGAAGAAAGAAAAAAAAGAGAATCAATGTGTATAATAAAATATAAATTTATAATACAGTTGAATTTATAAAATAATTTTTAAAAAATAACAAACTTTTATCTATAATGTTTATAACATATAGATATGTATTTATAGTTATTATATAAATAATAATAATAATTTATTATTTTAGATTTAAAATGATTGTATATAAATTTTATATATTTTTACGTAATGCTCTATTAGAATTTGATTTTTACTGTGCTTTTCTCATTAAAGATTTTTACTGTGTTTTAAAGTTGAAATCCCACTCAACGCTTGAATAAATATTCTTGTAAATAAAAACAATTTTTTAAAGGGCAATCTTTATATATATGATCGTTACGCATATGTCATTACACTCTTTATATGTTTTGATAGTCGGTTAATTCATATTTTTTATTTTGCCATGAATCCCTCTAAAAAATCTTACATGAGGAAATATATGCGACACCCAAATCTTATTTTATCATTACAATCTATCACAAATGTGTGTATTTGATAATCAAAAACTTAAAATTTAAAAACAATTCAACATAATCTTTAACATAAACTTCATAGTCATAAATTATGAAAATCAAAATAAACCAAAATAAATTCCAGCAATCTTAAATCCTAATAAACTTAGTAACTAATCTTCCTTTGCATTGTTAGTTTGTTACTCGTGCGCTTGTTTACCGAGTTCTATGGATAGAATTAGAAAGACAACAAGAATAATAGCTAGTTAGAAAAAAAAATATGTTTAAACATACAAAATATCAAAATGTTTATATGACAACTTCTGGTGTAGAATATCCATTGTCGAAATACATGAGTTATGACAAGCTATCAACACCTTATACAGTTTATGTCTGTTCTATTACAAAGTATGCAGAGCCAAGTTCATTTGCCCAAGCCAAGAAATAAACTTATTGGCTACAAGCTATGAATGCTGAACTACAAGCTTTGGAAGGAACTGCAACATGGGAAATTTGTTCATTACCAGAAGACAAGAAGGTTATAGACTGTCGATGGGTTTATAAAGTTAAACTTAATTCAGATGGAACTTTGGAATGTAACAAGGCGAGACTAGTTGCTAAAGGATATACACAACAAGAAAGAGTTGATTTTGTGGATACATTTTCTCCTGTAGCAAAAATGACTATAGTCAAGACTTTATTAGCTGTAGCAGCTGCAAAGAAATGGAGTTTACATCAGCTGAATATCTCAAATGCATTTGTTAATGGCGATCTTGAAGAAGAGATATACATGAATTTGCCACTTAGTTATACGCCAAAAGAAGGAGAAACATTATTACCTCCAAATGCAGTCCATAAGTTACAAAAATCCTTTTATGGTTTGAAGCAAGCTTCTAGACAGTGGTTTCTCAAATTTAGTTCCACACTAATGTCTCTAGGATTTAAGAAATCACATGCAGATTACACTTTGTTTATGAGGAATGTTAATGGCAAATATCTCACAGTTCTTGTATATGTCGATGATATTGTCATAGCTAGTAACGATGATGCTGAAATAGCACAGTTGAAAGAGGATTTGAAGAAAGCTTTTAAGCTTAGAGATTTGGGAACACTGCAATATTTTATTGGTCTGGAGATTGCAAGGTCGAATTCTAATCTTTTTATATGCCAGAGGAAATATGCTTTGGAATTTTTGAAAGAAACAAGTTTATTGGCATGTAAACCGTCCAGTATTCCTATGGAACCTAGCATAAAATTGATTCAAGATGGAGATGAACCACTGCTAGATGATCCTACTTCATACAGGCGATTGGTATGCAAAATGATGTATTTAACTATCACTTGTCTTGACATTACATATACAGTGAACAAGCTATGTCAATTTACCTTGGCACCAAAAGAATCTCATATGCAAGCAGCGTATAAGGTGATGCATTACAGAAAGGGAACAATTGAAAATGGTTTGTTTTATTCTGATAAATCAGATCTTGTGCTTAAAAGTTTTACAGATGCAGATTGGGGTTCATGCCTTTCTGGAAGTCAAAGAAACATAATACAATATCTCATTTATCTGCATAATCTGAGTATAGAGCAATGCAATTTGCTGTAAGAGAGATTGCTTGGCTTGTGAATTTACTTAGAGAATTTGAAGCTTCTCAATACGACAAACCTGTTGCTTTCTTCTGTGATTCAACTGCTCCAATACATATTGCCAACAATCCATTCTTCCATGAAAGAAAAAAACATGTTGAGCAGGATTGTCATATAGTATGTGACAGAATTCAGAGTGGTTTGATCAAACTCTGCATGTCAAAACAGATAAACAACTTGCAGATGTCTTCACTAAACCATTTTTTCCAGCTCAATTCAAAGCTCTTATTGGCAAGATGGCTCTCAAATCTATATACTTGCCATCTTAAGGGAGGATATTAGAGTATGGTTTGATGCAAACCATTACATTGAGTCTGTAAACCAATCTTGGTATGATGTAAACCAGATTGATGACTAATGAGAGTATATAAGCTCAGTCTGTATCATTAACTCAACTAAGATGAATATCGAAGAACTTTTTCTCATTTCTCGATTCTTCTAACTGAATCTTTCTATTAGAAACTTTCTTTTTCTTCCGATTTAAACTCGCTCTAGCTTTCTCCTCTTGGTTCCTCCTCTCTGCGTTCGCTACCCTTAGCTCTCTCGTTGCCGCCGACCTCTTTCTACCAACAAGACCACGAGAAGAGAAAGAAACTCTTCCTTTACCTCCATGGATCCGTTCAGATTTCTGGATACCACGGATTTGAAATCCTTGTAGAATCCGATAAGGAATCTCCGGAAAATCTTTAAAGTAGCCAAATTTTGAGAGAGACTCGAGGTTACATGCTAGGGTTTTGGGATGACAACCGTGGAGCCACAACGCCGCAGTGTAAAACCCTTCCTTGTCAGATTTTCCGGTGCCACAGACTCCACGAAGGTTACATATAAGTTTGAGGGTGGTCAAGGCGTCGTGGTCCCAAGCTACTTGGAGATGCTGCTCTATAGATTTCTTAGGTGTTTTGGGAACAACGTGGAATAAGAAGTCGAGGCAAGGGTTTCCTGTAGAGAGGTACGTGGCGGATCTATTCTCGGTGTAGCCCATGTGAGGAGAAGAGATGTCGTTGACTTTGCTTATGTTGTTGAAGTTTGAGACCATTAGATCCATGAATGGATTGTTGGGACCAGAGGCGGTGATGGGTTTTGGGTGGATAGAGTTGGAGTCTCGGAGCTCTTGTGGACCAAGCAACGGAGAAGGAGAAGCCATGGTTATTTAAAAATAAAGGTTGTTAAATTAGAATTAGGGTTTGAGAATTCTTTGTGTTCCTTAAGGTGAAATGACCTTAACATAGATATACACAATCATATGACATACGGTCCATATGGCAGTTATTAAGAAGTGATGACGACAAAACCGATTTGAAATATTTTATGTTATTAAATCAGAGGGCACGATTAACCTAGCTAGGGTTTCCTAAAGTTGTTACGTAACAATCAAATTTTATTTAGAGAGATATTGTAAGACCCGTGATCCGGGCAATGGAGTCTTGGTACGGGCAATGTTACGGTCAGTCGAGAAATTCTGAGGTTTTGTCATTCGGACATATTCGGTCGTTCGGACATGTGTGTTCGGAAAAACATGTTTGGACGGAAAATGGAGTTTGGTCTGGAAATGGACATGTTTGGTCTGGAAATGGACAAGTATGGTCGGAAAATGAGGTTTGGTCATGTTTGGACAATTCTGGTCGGATCCGGACAGGTTTGGTCGGATTTAGGACAAGTTTTGTCCGAAAAATGAAAATGGTCGGCTCAGGCTGGGGAAGTCAGGGTTGAATTATTTTGGAAAATGATTAAGTTGGGTCGAGGTGGAATTTGGCTGGGCCATCTAGAATTCCTGATTGGACCAGGATTCATTAAAGAAGGACTGCGGACCAAATAAGGGAAATTGTTGAGCTTGGACCAATTGGCTCAGTCAAATCAATTTCTGTTTCAATCAATCCTAATATTTTGGGAATTAATGACAATCGAACAAGCTGGAATTGGTTTAAGGAGATTTTGATATTTTGGGTTGGCTATGGAACCGGATATGCGGATTAAGGTGGTTTGTGACCCAAATTTGATTGGTTCAGTCAAATCGAGTTTTGTCAAGTCCCAAACTCGTGAAATATATTCTAAGTATGGAATAAGGCGGTGGTGTGAAGGGCCGAGTCATATTATGAAGATGGGCCATTATTTGTGAGTTTTTGGTGGGTTTTTCTTAAGGTCTGAGGTCCAATTCGTGGATTAAACTTAAGGGACGATTAGTATAAGAGTTTTGAGGGTTTTAGAGTCGCATAACACATAGAGTTTGCACAGCCAGAGCTAAGAACCCTAGAGCTTTGAGTTTTGGAGAATTTGGCCGAGAATCAAGGTTCGTGAAGGGGTAAACGATTCCTTTGTGATTTTTGTGATTCTGTTCCGATCAGATCTCGTTATTAAGGTATTAATGTTGATCTATCACAGAAAATCTGCCAGTTGTCGATCTTTGTGAGGAGTTGTTCGTGAACCCTTAGAGCTTTACCGTTAGTCCGAGAGTTCGTCGATTGGTAAGCGAATCTCATCGTAAATCCAGTGTTCTAGTCCGATAGTTTTGGGTTATTTAAGATGTTTAGTGGTTCTGTGGCAAAGATCTTCGAGAAGCTTGAGTAGTTTGGGGATTTGGTTAGCATAGCTCACGCGGACCCGAACCGGTAAGGGTTTTTGTGTTAGTTGTGAGTATGCATTTTGTTGGGGTTTTGGTTAGATATTTATATTGATTGATTTTATGTGGCTGTAGGTTAATCAAAAGCTTTATGAGATATTAAGGTGAGTGCGTGACCGTGGTTGGTGTATTTGAGACGGTTTGTTTGTGTGGTTGTTTTGTTGTGTTATTGGTATTGCGTTTGATGTCTTGACAGTTCGGGTTCCGTTTGTTGTGTGTATGTGCTTTGGCATATGCGTTTGAGGGAACCGTTGCTTTACAATAATATTGACATAATTAATCGCTTGTAATTGAACCTTATTTGATATGTTAAACCGGTTAGACGGGACGATCGCTTCACTAGGCAACTTTTGTTGTTTACGCATCCACTCCTTGATGCAGGTAATAAAGATTAAGGAGGAGCTCGCGGGACCTGGAGGCGTTGGATGGGACGGATGGTTTTATTGGGAGTTTGAGTTTAGTTGATTTTATTATTTTGTGCTTTGAGTTTGATGTTTAGTTACTTAAGATCCATGTTAGCGAGTATTTGAGATATTTGAGTTATTGAATTATTGAGGAATTCTTTTGTTGAGATTTGGTTAGTTGAATGAAATTTATTTGAGAAATTTTGAGACTCGCTTGCATGACTTAAGTGTTGTAGTTCCGCTGTGCATATAAACTTTGAATTTGAGGAAATCCGGAAACCTCGTTTGAGACTTAGAGAATTATCGAGAAAATTTTTGAGGTCTACCAATTAACACCATTGTTAGGGCAGATTTTACAGATAGGGGTGTTACAGATATCCTCATTTAGTGACTTGGAGATCACGTTATGGCTAAAGACCCGTCTTATCAGCACTCAAAATTTTCCTCTATTTTTGCAAATGTATCTGACGATTGATGAGTTCGAATTGTGTACTAATTTGAGTATTTTAACGGGCCAAACAGTTGTATTGGACTAGTAATCTAAAGTAACAATGACACCCTAGCTTTATCATTTAATATATCGAATAAGCTCCATTTCATTAATCCACATGTCAGTTATATATTTCTTTTCAAAGCTCCAACTGGAAATAAATTTTATGCTGGAGACAATGATTTTACTCCTATACTATAATACCTCTTGAAAACTCTAGCCTCATTTATTTATATGTAATATATTGTCTTCTATCACATAATTTGTAACTGCTTGCTCACTTGTGTTCTTTCTTCTACTTGTATCCTCTATATTCATCTTGTAACTCAAAAACGATATCTCTTACAGAGAGAAAAGAAAAGATGAATACATAGAAATAAAAAAAAGAAAAGAAAAAGGCCACTAGGCTTCTAGGGTCAAAAATATATTTTATGTTCTATGTTTCTTTTTGACTCTATAAAACTCTCACGAAAATTTGCATTTCAATAATGCGTTCTCAGAACGTTTGGCCATGTTATTAATATGATCTACGGCTATGGCCTATGTGGCTATGTAACAACTCAATTTCAAGCCTCCTCTGCCTGTTCACACGAGCGATCAGATCATCAGCCCTCTGGTTTAGTGAATCTAACTGCAACGGACTAAGCTTGCCTCTCTTATCCTCTTCAAGTCTCGGTAGATCAATTTTCTCTTTTGAAAAATGTTGATATCCCACTTCCATCTTCACATTTTCATGAGAACACGAGCCACAAGAATGGCTTCTCGTAATGTACTCTTGGCGTAACTCACTAGCTAGAAGAGATGGTCTTGATCTAGAAAACCTTGATTCTCCAATGAGGGTGATCACTATGACATTTGTGAGAACAAATAAAACCTTAGGGTTTAATATGTAAGTAATAACACTAGGAATGGTGAAAAAGAAAAAACTTTTGGAAGCTTGAAGCCAAAAGGAGCAAAAAACTACTATAACACAAAAAACAACTACTAGAAATGACAAGGAAACGCGGTCGAGAAAATCAAGAGGTGGCTTCTTGTAAGTTCTTGGTCGATTGTTATATTGGATCTCTTGCATGGCGATTACGGGATCCAATTTTGTTATTAGTAAACAAGGTTTGTTGAAATAAGAAGAGATATCTTGAAAAAGCAGCAAATGAAACTTAGGGGTAAGGAATGTGACTGGACATGAAATGATTCGACTAATTTGGGATAATATTTATAGTGCATACGTCATGACATTTGACATAGTTTAAGGGTTCTTCATCGTTAAGATTAAACTAATTACATGTTTGGGGCATTTATTTTATTAATTTAGCTTTTTTACTAACCATGTGGGCGTGCGAACACTTTTGAATTATTAACCCCTTTTCTACTCATTTTTTAGTTTTCTGTTGTATTTCACCAAATCCATATTTTCGAACGTGTAATTAAATTGGATGTAGAGGACCAATACTTAAAGCTGAATTAAAGCATGTTGAGGACCAATTCTTAAGATGGTATACTTTTTTGTGCACACGTTGAAAGTAAAAGTGATGTGCTTGTCTTTTGTTCCCAACTATCAAATGTGTATAAATATATAAATACCAATGGAACCGAAAGTCTACAGTATAGACATGACCGGTCCTTCCTATGAAATTTCTTCCATGTTAGGAATTCAGATAAAATTTACTAACATTCACACCTAAGTTCAATCTAAGTTGTTCTCATGGATTTCTAAGTTAATTTAAAACAATTACCATAATGAAAGCACTAAATAAACTAAAACCGAAAACCAATAAAAAAACTAAACCATTGGAATTACAACTTACGTATATTATATTTAATACAATATTAAAATGCTCGCATATCGTGAGTAACTCACTTTAAACACGTCGTTCTTGCACCAACTGCACAAACTTTTTATTATTATTCAAAAGCACTTAAGATATTCTACTCATCTTTAATTAGAAGATACTCGTCGTTATTGTAATCCGATACACCTTTAAGTTCATATACTCTCGATGCTGCTAAATCTTCTACTACTCATCTCGCAGTTTTTGTAACCACAAAGGCTAGATGAATATCTAGTCTCTTTCATTACCTTTAGTAATATCAATACATGTAATGCCATTTTTACTTGTTTTCGTACCCCATGGACTGATGGACGGCCGAGTCACAGAACAAATTTACACCATGGATATTCTACAATGGCTTAATTAAACTCAAGAGACCATTCTTTCACATAAGAATTTACACCATAGGATATTTACGAATCCTCAACTTACCTAGAGGCCCTTATTGACTTCACTATATAGCCACTTACAATGTTTCTAAAACTTGGGTTTAACATGATTATAGTTCATTACTTTGTGTTACAAAGCATCATGTCATTTACTTACTTCAAACGAGAACTATAAACTGACTAAAACATTCTTTGAGTTGCTTTCTTTTTGCTCTAGTTTCGCTTTCACTTTTTTTTTTGTTAAGAAGCCAAAGCGGTTAGTATGTTTGGTTTTTAGAATGAGTGTGAAAGATTCTTTTGTGACTAATGGGAGTATTAAAATGTTGGCTTAAAATTAACTATTGTTAATAATAGTTAAATAGATAATATATATTATAATAATAGGCATTTTTTTGCAAGAGTAAATAAGTTAGTAAATAAAGTAATTGTAATTATAATTTAATATATATTTTTGCAAGAGTAAAAAAGATATATTATTTTTGAAAATGCAAATATATATTTAATCTATAAAAATAAAATAAAAGTTATACTATAACTGTTATAGTGAATTGAAATTGACTTTATTTTTTAGTTATCTTTTCTTTATAGTAGATTGAAATTTACCTGTGACTTGTAAACTTTTAGACATTTTTTTTGTAAGTTAAAATTAAAATTTGTATAGAATGTGAGAATAAAAGAAACGAAGCAAGAAAAAGATTAGAAAACATCTTAGGAAAATAAAACAGAATAGTACTATAAAGGAGTGTTATTATTGTTGATCTTGATCTTATCCCACTCTATTACAACTATTAGAACACTATTCACTAATGAACTGTGCTAATCTAGAAGTCAAGAATCTAAAATCAAATACAACTTGTAGATGTCAATATTGTATATATATAACTAATGTATTTCGGAAACGACGAAAACTTATAAATGGAATGATGATTAATCTTATCTACGAAAGATGTTGAGAGGATAAAAAGAGAAAACAAGAAGAAGTCGACGTGCGTTTTTCCACATCTTAGTCAACGTGTCGTTTCGTTGCCATGCAAAGTTGCCACACTACCACACAAGATCTTCGTGTCTAGCTTTTCTCTTCGTCTCATCACCGTTTTGTCTAAATCCAATTTAATATTTGAGTTGTACTTATATAACACGTATAAAAAAGAATGATGGATCATAGCCAAATAATCAATATATGAGTATTGTGTTTTGATCGCAAAATGGAATTGATAAACGATTTCCTCAATATAACTGCGCCTTTCTTCACCTTCTTTGGTCTTTGCTTTTTCTTGCCTCCGTTTTATTTCTTCAAGTTCTTGCAGTCAATTTTCTCGACAATTTTCTCGGAAAATCTCTATGGAAAAGTGGTTCTTATCACTGGTGCTTCCTCCGGCATAGGCGAGGTTTAGTTTTTTTCTTTGATATATTATTGTAGCTACACTTAAGTGTTATTTATATATTATACTATATTTTAGGAATATTGTTGATTTGAGTGTATTGCTTATATTAAACTATCAGCAATTAGCATATGAGTACGCATGTAAAGGTGCATGTTTGGCCCTTACCGCCCGAAGGAAGAAGCATCTAGAGGTTGTGGCACAGATTGCTCGTGAACTTGGATCTCCCAATGTTATCACCGTTCATGCTGATATCTCCAAACCTGATGATTGTCGAAAAATCGTCGATGATACTATCTCCCATTTTGGCAGATGTAAGTCGCCAAAACCTGATGGTTTACGGTCAAACCCGACCCTTTTTTTAATTATCATTAACATGTTTTGGTATGAAATACTTTAAACAAAACAATGATATATTTGTTTTGGTCTTGCAGTGGATCATCTTGTAAACAATGCTGGGATGACACAAATTTCAATGTTTGAGAACATTGAAGATATAACCAGAACAAAGGCAGTTTTGGTAATGAAATAATTATAAGATGAGCCAACCCTTTAATTTATTCGCGAACCTATATTTAATGAGGTTTTTTTTTAAAATTATGAGAGTTCCGAATTTTTGGCTCATAATTTTAATTTATTAGGATACTAATTTCTGGGGATCAGTATATACAACTCGTGCTGCGCTTCCGTACCTTCGACAAAGTTGTGGTAAGATTGTGGCTATGTCCTCTTCTGCAGCGTGGCTAACTGCTCCAAGGATGAGCATTTACAATGTAAGTCAAAATCTATACAATTTAGATAAAAAAATATTTATACACTGTTTTACTTAGTAAAGTACCTTTTAATTAGGACCAAAGTATATTGTTATACATATAATATGTTAATTAGGCAAGCAAAGCAGCTGTGTTAAACTTCTTTGAGACGTTGAGAATTGAGCTTGGTAGCGATATACATATTACAATCGTCACACCTGGTTATATCGAATCCGAACTCACACAAGGCAAGTACTTATCCGGTAAAGGCGAGTTAGTAGTCAACCAAGACATGAGAGATGTAAGTTAAAAACTGAAAATTAATCTTAACTCTTTTAAACAATTGATATTGAGCTCATTGTTGAATTGTGTGTTCGTATGCGAAATTTAAGGTTCAAATAGGAGCATTTCCAGTAGCATCAGCATCAGGATGTGCAAAGGCAATAGTGAACGGTGTGTGCCGGAAACAAAGATATGTGACGGAGCCATCATGGTTTAAGGTGACGTACATTTGGAAAGTGTTATGTCCGGAGGTTATTGAATGGGGTGGTCGGTTACTGTTCATGACCGGAACTGGTATGTCTGAGGATACTGCACTCAACAAGAGGATCATGGAGATTCCTGGTGTGCGTAATGTTATGTATCCCGAGTCTATCAGGACGGGAGAAATCAAGTCGGAGTAAGAGTAAATAAATAGGATATAAAATCAAGAATTTGTGCAATGGGAATAATAATAATGGGCAATCATATAGGTTTGTTTATGTGAATGTACTTTTGACTTTTATGTGTATTAACTCTGTTTCTTTGTTTATAAGAATAAGCGAATCGCCTAAATACCAAACATGCGTATAAACAAAACATCGAACCAAACTGAAAATAGTTTAAACTAAAAGTAAAATAATTTTTTGTTAAAGAAAATTTTAATTTTGAGAAAAAAAAATAGTAAGTGAATGTATTCTTATGTTTTTAGTTTACTGTATTTAAAAAATTTTCGGTTTGTTAAATTTTTTTACTTATAACTAACCAAATTAAAAAAAAAAAGGTTTGGTTATACATTTCCTAAAACTACCCAAAAAAAAATAGATGTCCATTCCTTAATATTTTAGCTTTTTTTGTTTTTATTGAAACAGATATTTTATTAAGATCTATTTTTTTTTCAATATTTTGCAATTATTGAACAATACAAGTGATCAATTCTTCTTAGGCTTAGATGTCAAAAGTTCAGGGAAGAAAACACTAAGCCAGAAGAGGACATGAACCCACGAAGGCTCTGCCACAAAAGCTTTTCCCCCGGCAGATTCCGTTAACAACCGCCTTGGCGCATTCCGCTACGATCTTTCCTTTGGTTTTCTTGAGATGTGGTATAGCGAAATGGGTTGTATAGATCGGTCCCCAAAAGTTAGTATTCTGTAGATTTTTATTCACAACGTTGGGACCTTTAGATTTGAAAGTTCACTAAGACTACTATGGAGTATATATATAATGAATACACAAATTCGTTTTTTTATATAGTAAGATATGACTCTTATTGTAGATAATGTGAATGTTCACAAATCGTAGAAAATAAAATGAGCTATGCATTACAGCAGAGCCGGTCCTTAGAAATTTGGGACCCCAAACGAAAAAATATTTTTTCGATTACTTAATAGAAAAAACAAAATTTCAGTCTTCACAAAACTAAAGTTAAAAAAAAAAACTACAATAATATCTTTAAAAAATAACAACAATTTAAAGCTTTTAAAAACAATACTTCTTCTATTTTTACCTACGAAATCATCTTTCAAACTTGTATAATCGAGGTTTTTAACCATGATTTTTTCTCTTTTCTCTCAAGAAAATTCAAGTAGCTTTTTGTTTTAGAATAAATTAACGATTCAGATTTTTTTAAAAAAATATTACCTCTCTAAAACCAAAAGAAGAGAAAAAAATGAGAAGTCACATAAAGAAGGAGGTTAACTTAAATTTCCTTTTTTAATTAAATAATATATTGTAATATTTAAATAATAATAATTTGAGATCCACACAATATTTTATCACATATTTATACGAAAATTAATACATTACTCATTATTTTCATATATATATTTTTTTCACTCTTTGACGTCAACTAAAATATATGTACATATATATATAATTTTTTTTGTGAGAACCCCCTAAAAAGTGGGACCCCATTCAAATGTTTCTTAGAAATGTGTTCAACGCTGGCTCTGCATTACAGTTACACATTTCAAGTTTATATACAAATCTACTCAACTTGTTATATTTCACAAATATAGCTATTTTCAATTTTATATTCAAAATTGATGGTTTAGAACTTTAGATGTTCTTGTTCCACAAAGTTAGAAGTTTATTTATTTTCAATTTTTCGTGTCAAAGAAAGATTATTAAATATATTTTTAATATGTGCGCAAATTTTAAGACACATGAACATGATTATCAAAAATTAAAGGAGAATATATTTTATATTTCATATTTTTAGTGATTTAGATAATTAGATCCTAATTTTTGACCTAGTGACTTACGGTGACCCAATTTCTCGAGCTTTCTAGTTGTGGTTTGTCTATTTCGAGATTTGTTTTCAAAATTTTCTCTTTCTTTCACTAATTGTAAATTTAATTTTACAGCCGATCATTTACTTCGGATTTCTAGAACTATCTTTTTACGAATTTTCTTACGTAAATATTTATCCTCTAGACTTGGCAACCAATCAAAGAATCATATCTTAATTAATTTGTGGTTGAAATTTTTTGACGAGATCCTAAAACCGATATAAACTTGAAGACCTCTTGTAAAAGTTTATAGTTTTCCACAATCATGATGATCAATACCACTAAAGTACTATCAATTGATCCATAGTGAATTTTACCATAATAGGAAGAACATCTGAAATTTGTGAGTAGTCTTCAAAAAATTTGGCATCCGCAATTCCCGCATTGTTCACCAAGTGATCCACTGATACAAAAAAAAAAAAGTCAAGATTCTTTTTATGTTCTTTAAGAAAGAAGCAAATATTAGTTATTCGAATCGCGCCTAACTCACATGTTCCAAAACGAGAGAGTTTCTTGAACGAAACGTTTACAATCTTCAATGACTGAGACATCACCACATACCACAGCCACTTCCGGTGATCCAAGCCTCCGGCATCCGTCAGCCACCACCCGGAGACGATCCTCTCTTCCAGCTACCAATGTTAAGTATGCTCCCTACGCGCATACTCATACGCAAGATGCTAAACCATTAAATAAAAAAATGAAAATTTGATAAAAATAAATTGGTAACTTTCTAAATTCGAGGAAGAACTCACTAACCTCACCAATTCCTGAGGAAGCACCGGTGATGATGACGACTTTTCCGTTGACTTTTTCAGACTCTTTGTATCTTCTTATGAAGCTGATGAGCTTGAAGAATATTGAAAATGGCATGCATACTAAAAGAAACGAAACTGTGATAATAGGAAGAAGAATGTTCAAAATCTTGTTGATCAAAGCCATATCCTTAATTGACTTTGTGATTCTCCTTCACCATAGACTACTTAATACAATTTATAAACTCTTTTTGAGTTTTCTTCTGTTTAAATGTCACTTTCTTAGACCTTAACATTTAAGAGAAGTGTAAAACAAATCTCCAAAATCATAACTTGGTATCTTTTCTATTTTTTTATTGTTTGTCCTCGTCCAACTTATGCTTTTATAAAATATTTACCTCAACTCTATTTTTTTAATCTATTGGGCTTTATGATTGTGGATTTCAGATTTTTCTTTTGGACAGAACCAAGTTAGTAGGATACAAAAGACAAGGAACCAAGTTCTAAGCAATCTCAAGTCTAATCTCCAATACAATCTTCAACTACTAAGAGTAACATTTCGCAATAAGTTAAAGCTTGTTTGGTATGTCCTCGATTACACCTTTCCCATCCTCTGCATCAAAGTAGAAGAAGTTCTTCAACGGCTCTCCTTTGCCCGATATAACTTTTATCACCTCCTTTACATGTAATCAAACTTTCTTTAAGTCACATATAGTTCTGCTAAGTGCTTATCTATGTAATTAACCAAGTCCACGAAAAGGCTAGATAAAGAACCTGTCCAAGAATCCCTCCAATGATGGCGCAAGCTGGTGGGAATTCTGTGTTGCCAGATATGAGTCTCTCTAAGAGGCTATCTGGGATATGATTCTCACTAACTGACTGTTGCAAAACCCGGAATCAAAGTTGAGTGATTGAGTGACAAAGTCTGTTCTTTGTTATTAAATTATTATAGATGTTAAAGAGACTTACATTTCCCTCACAGAGTTCCTTTTTGAGTTGCAAGACTCTTGGGAGATCAGAGAGAGAACATTCTCCAGGTTTACGCCCTTCAGTTTCTTCAAATAGTTCTAACACTACAAGAATGTCATGAAAAAACACGGATTAGTCACGTTGGAAGTCACGAAGCTTTCAATAAATAACTATTGTAGCAGACCTCTCATTGCGAAGTAGAGCTTTGATGTTCTCCTTGGAAATGGTTTCCATGGTACTGAAACTGCCTCCTGGAGGGAAAAAAAACCAGCCAATAGATTAAGTTTTCGATTACTTTACTTCCCATGTAAGAGTATCTTCTGGTTAAAGCAAGAGTTTGAGTTTATTTGTACCTCGAAACTCGGAAATGTTAGTTCAAATTCCACTGTTTCATCAAGCTTTTTCTGTGGCAGGAAAATTTACCATTAATATGCTAACCGTAAAAGCATGAGATATACAACCGTGGAGAAAGTATAATGTGATAAGTACCTTTGTGTACTTATGATTCTGCAGGTCAACAAATATTTCGCCACATGAGCCTCTACAATCGACTGTATAGAACGCCACACGTTTTGTTAGCTTCCTACATTTCTCATTTACTGCTTTCTGCATAATAAAAGCACGTTATATTAAGCTATGCACATATCAACCAAAGACAAAAACAGTTAGTTAATCAGTACCTTAGTAGCACGGGAACTATAGCCGATAACCACAATATCAAACTTGTTGAAAAATTCAACACCAAGTGTTGACAAATCACCTGAGATTTTGAGGACAAAATAATTTATTTTTACTTTTCTCTCGGAAATCGGAGAGAAATGAAGAAAGGTTTACAATAGAACTAAACCTTTTTCTATAGAAACATGAATCATAGGGTTAAATTCCTTAAGTGAATCACAACAAATCTCAGCAATAGTTTTGCCAACAAAGTCACACTACCAACTCCTGCCAACACAATGTTCTTGCAAAACTAACCAACCAAATAAAAACCAAGTAAGATTCTACATACACTCTACTTCAGAGCATAACTAATAGAGAATTTGTAAAAAAGTATTAGCTACCTCAGCAACAGTCCCCTTTATTCCAGATACCTATACATGAGATTTACTCAATCTGCAAGTTAAAACACCAACCTTACACTACATCAAATGTAATATATGCTTCAGACAAAATCAAAAATCTCAATATGAACACAAAACAAGATAAGAGGCAGCAAATAAACTATATTGATACATTGAAATCCAATTGTAATCAAAAAGTTAAATCTTTGCTACACAACAAAACCAAAGATTGAAAAAGCTTGTTACTTTGCAATTCATGATACCAATACAAAAATCAAAAATCTTTGATACCCAATTGTAATAAAAAAGATTAAATCTTAGATACTTCTTACTTTCTTAGGCTATTTTGCTGAACAACCAAACCATAGATTTAAAATTTTAGAGAAAGCTTGTTACTTTGTCATTCAATTCTTTTAGAATTAGAAACCCTAATCAAATTTATACTTTAAAAACCTAGAAAGAGATCGAATATGAGTTTAAAGGTACCTTCTTTGAGCACCAGCGCCCCAAACCCTAATTTGACGGTCGTACAGAGCAGTTTCTTGCTCTGTTAGCTCTTCTCCGTCCATTCTCAAAATTTCAAGTTAAAACTGTAAAGCTAGAGCTTTGAGAAACCCTAGTAGCGAGCTAAGAGATGATCAATTTTCAAACCCGCGCATCTACAAGAATTGTATCGGTGACTCTCGCTGAGTTTTGAGGTTTTTTAAAACCGTACCTTTTCGGAAAATTATACCATACATGGTTTGAACCGGTTTGTTAACTAAATGTTTTGGGTAAAAGCACATATATTAATAAATTATTTTTGTTCTAAAAATTATTATTTAATATATAAACAAAAATCAATTTGGTCAATCATAAAAAAATCTGCAGATTATTTTTGATCACACAATATTTAATAAAATAAAAAGTTATATAGAAATATGAAAATATCTTATATTTTGAAACACAAAAAAATATCTAAAACATCTTATATTATCTAAAACGGAGGAAGAACTAATTTTTTTTATTTATGGAACAAATTTATATTTAAAAAATCATGATTATAAATCCTTAGTGTAGGCCGAAAAAAAATCCATGGTGTGGATGAGGTGTGGTAGATCCGGTTTTCGATGCGATTCTTGGCTACTTTTGGGCGGTTTTGAGTAGGATCTCTTTCGTTTGTCTCTGGTCCAGGACTTCGGAGGTGTCGTGGAGGTGTCTTCTCACAGCTCGCCTGCTTGGATTTGTAGTTGTGGCTTGCGGCGGAAGTTGAATATCAGTCGGTGGGTTTGTCTACGTGTTGGGCGATTCACGGCGGGACTGTTTGGTCCGTGTCGGCTGGTTTCGGATTTTGGTGGTTGAAGGTTGTGTCTGAGCCAGCCTCTTTTTCCGTTGCCGAGATTTAGTGTTCGTCTGGCCGGATTTGAAGATTGGCTAGGCTTGGAGTGGTTCGCGTTGGTGCGACGCCGAAGATGAGGGTAAGTCCTTATAAGTTTTCTCCTTTCGCTAGGTCGGAGATTGGAGGATTGGGTCTCGGTTGTCAGTGGGAGGATATATTTCGGGAGGTCTGTTCTGGGTTAGGTTCGCTGCCGACTTCAACCGACGATCGGAATCATTTACTTCGGTCGTTTGGTTTGGAGTTGGCGGTGCTCTGCAAAGGCGAGTCGATCTTGTAAACGCCGATATTAGTAGGTTGTTTCTGATGTTTTCGATGTGCCATCCAGGGCCTATTTTGTTGTTATGGTAGTGTCGCCAGCGACCTAATTCTTTTTTTATAACTGTGTGTAGTCCGTTCGGCCCAAACCCTTAAGTCTATTTAGACCATCCACAATGGAGAATTATATGTATGTCTTCTCCATATTTTATAATAAAATTTTTAAAAAAAACTGGAAAAAACTATGTCTTCCGGAAGACATAAGTCTTCGGTTAAGAAATAAACGTGTCATTTTCCTATTTGATTTGTATGAGTATTATCTAATAATGAGAAGGAAAAATTTCTCGCTATTGAAAATCAGCCCCGAAAAAAAAAATTGCATGTCAATCGATTTCTCTCTGTTCGGATTCAAGCTTCGATTTCGCATATGATGAATCGATTTTGAGCAATCGATATGTCTCTGTTCGCCTTTGGAGATGAATCGCTTTTGAGCAATCGATCTCTCTCTGTTCGCCTTTGGAGATGAATCGATTTTGAGCACTCGGCTTGGGAGATAACAGACAATCACACCTCAACTCAATCCGCCGTCTCTCCTCCTACCTCCACGTTACAGCGTAAATCTCCATCTCTATGCTTCAGTTTCGCTTAATTTCACAGTTGCTCATACGTTTGTTTGATGTGTTTCGAAATTGAATAAATTTGAAATTTTTTTTATCGGCAGAGTTGAAGGAGATTGCAGCTCTGTTTGAAACTGGATCATATACCAAGGGAATCCGTCGTGTAGCTCTGGCTTTGCGTCTTACCGTGGGACTAGGACGGAAGCTCACCGGTTCTGTGATCTCTTATTTCCTTGATTTCGCTTTGGTTCCTGGTTTTGAGGCTCATACTCGTCTTTTTAATTTTGTTAAGGTATGTAAATGAGAAATTTCTTTTCTTCCATGTTTCAACATCCGAATGACATAATGTTTTGATAGGAAATGTGGTCTGCACTACATTGTGTTTGTAAATGTGGCCAATGTGTGTTGCTCTTTTCATGTGATTGTTCTGTTTAGATCTTGAGCTGAATATTTAAACACATTTTTCTTCTTCTTCTCATGTGAGAGTATACAGGTTGAAGATAAAAAGATCACCAAAATCTGTGATATAAATCCAGATTCTCCCAGACTTTTAGGAAATGGAAGTTTTGCAAGCTCAAGTAACTCAAATGGTACAAACGCATGCCTCGGTAATGGAGGATTTGGTGACAAGAACCTTTCTAAGCTTCTGGTAGGTGTTATTCCTTAACTCACTTGCAGTGTCAAAGTTTTAGTGCCCAAGTGAGCTGAAATAATTTGAAGCATTGACATCTAGTGTGTTCTTAAATAATAGTACTATAGGGTTTTCTTGGTTCTGGAGATTCTAAGTACCTTGAGTGTCCTATGTTTTTTTTTTAATTCGATGTTCTTCTCTACTTTTTGATTAGGAAATTTCTGTTCTTTTCATATGCAGAGTTCTATATTTTTCTCTAGAGTTCTAATAGTTCATATGACAACCTACATGTAACTATTGGTCATGAGACTAGTCATGTGGCTAGATGTCGAAGAGTATACACTCATGCTCATGATTCTGAGCTTAGGTTCTGTAAATTTCGAATTTTAGAGTTAGTTAAGAGTGAAGTAGCTAGCTATATTCGAGTTATGCCCGTGAAGCTTGTTTTATATATACTGATGCTTGAATTTCTATTCTTGTTTTAGACTGATGAATATGAAAAGGAAGTTGATACAGCATCATCAACTTCCCAAGCTCCTCCTAAGCATTTACATGCGGAGCTCGAGATTTACTGCTTCTTCATTGTTCTTCTTTTTCTCATTGATCAGAAAAAGTACAACAAGGTTACCTTTCTTCTATCTATATTATTATAGTGTCTAGTTTTTTTAGAAGCTTCCCTGCACCACAATGGCGGTCTTCCCCATCTGATCTTGGGTTTTATTCTGGCATTGTGGGGATATAAATAGTTGATGTAAATGTTCTTCTTGCTTAGTGGCCATGATAGTCACTTCATCCTTACATATTTACTACAAGTCACTTCAGCAATAATAATCACTTGATCCTTGCTAAGTCTCGATTATGTGTACACTTGATCCCTACATATTTTATGATCTCCTGTTTTTGTTCAATTCTATTTTTGATCATTTTATTTTAAGCTGTTATTATGCTATGATTATAGATTTGCCTATGAATGATGATACATCACATGAACTTTTATATTTCTTTTTTAATTAATCTGGTTGATTTCATAAGTTCAGATGTGCTTTTATTTCTTATCTTTCAAGCCAAACTTTGTTTTGTAGCTACCATTGGTTGACTCAAAAGTGTAAATAGAAGAATTGTTGCTGGCATTGCTTCAAAATTGTATGTTTACTACTATTTAAGAAACGAGCTAACCGATGATCTTGCTGAGATATGTAGGTGAGTAACTTGACTTTTAACTTTTATCATATTAGTTAAACAATCACTTATCTCTTTAACTTGATTCTTTTTCTGTTGCAGTACTCTTCTTCCTCTACACCAGCTGGCGACATTAGAAAATGAAGAATTGGGCAAGGTGCGTAGTTTTCAAATATTACATCTTCTCAAGTATCATTGTTTTTTTACTAGGAGCCTAGGAGATAGGAAATAGGAGAATATTAGTCACAATTACTGGCAACTTTTGCAGAAGAACTTCGCAAAAGATAGGAAATAGGGTGCATTTGAGGTCAGTGATAGACATTATGAAAACTTTGATAAAAACTGGATTGGTAGTAAAGGTAGTCAAATATACTGTTCTGTTCTGCATAAAGTTAGTCTTGGTTCTGCATAAAGTTACATGACACAAGTCTTTTGTCAAAGAGATACTCAAGTATCTCATTGACTGAGAAACAAAACTCTAAAATTTTAGATGAATATATATCTTGCTGTATGGTTCTTTTCAAGTAACAACCCAAACACCCTAAATTTTTTTTTTCTCCATCTTTTGCTGTTTAGGTTATGGATCCTAACGATCCTTTTTTTCATCCAAACTTTTAGCCAAACTTTATGGAAACTCATATTTCTTTTTCCCCTTCTGTCCAGATTAGCTCATTCCAATTCCCTCAGGCTAGTACCCAATATAGTGATGCACAAAGCCAACCTGGAAAGTCAAGAGAAAGTAGAACCAGATGGACTTCCACTGAAGATATGGTTCTGATCAGTGCTTGGTTAAACACCAGCAAAGATCCTATCGTGGGTAATGCACAAAAAGGTGGTGCATTTTGGAAAAGAGTTGTCTCCTATTATGCAGCTAGTGAAGATTTTGTGGGCTTCCCAGAAGAGATAACTTCAGTGTACGCAGAGGTGGAAAAAGATCACCAGAATGCAACAAGTTTGTAGGATGTTATAGCCAAGCTTGCTAGGAGAGGTAGTGGGCAGTCTGAAGATGATGTGTTCCAAATGGCTATCCAGTTGTACTTCAGCGATAACAAGAAGCCTTTCCTCCTAGAGCATGCTTGGAGGGCACTTAGGCATGAACAGAAATGGTTATGTTCTTTTGGAGATGAAAGCTCCAAACGAACTAAGCTATCTGCGGGTGGCGCATACACATCAAGCTCAAATACATCATCTCGTGTTGAGGAAGAAGCATGTCCTCGCCCTCCTGGTGTTAAGGCAGCCAAACGCAAAGGAAAAAGAACTCTCCGTAGCTCAGAAAGTGAAGCTACTCCTCTGCCACAGTTGGAGAAGATGTGGGAGATCAAGGAGAAAGACATAGCTTCTAGAGATAAGGCAGCCGATAAGCGCCTTCTAGCAAATCTAATAGCCAAAACTGAGCTTTGTGATGATGAAATCGCCCTGAAAAAGAAGCTAATGGCTGAGTTGTTCGGATAGTGAAGCAGTTTGTTTGTTTCAGTTTTAAAATTGATTCAGTTTTTTTTCCTTGTTTTTAATAAGTCAAGCAGTTTGTTTGCTTAAGTTTTACAACATGTTTGACCTTTATTTCTTTCTTTCTAATTGTCTATTCAATGGAATAAGCATCAATTCCCTGAACAAACTAGCCCTTTAACTTTTGCATTTAAGAATTTTGTAAAGTTTCAATATGTAATTCCTCTCCAACGTGCACTTTCAGAGACTTAGGGTTTCCGCGAGAGCTCATTAGTAGAAGCTACTCGATCGATCCGAGTAAAATGGCTCCTGCTCAGGATCCAAACAGCGTTGGTGGTGGTGCGAAGCGGGACGAAGCTACGCTGAAAGTTCCTTCCAAGGATCCGAAGAAGAAGGATGATAAAAAGGAGGAGGATCTGGTGAGTTCTCTGTCGCTTTCTCTTTGACATCGTGCTTGGCTGGAGAATTAGTTCTCTATTAAGCTCTAGATTTTGAAGTCAGTTAAAATCTGAATCAACTGAATTGAAGCTGATTATTTAGGGTTTAGTTGCTGTTCATCTGTTTTGAAATCTTCAGCAATGTGAATGTCATATTGGTATTCGAAATCTTTGATTAACAATTTAACATTGTTATTCAGAAACCGGGATTATGAAATTGGTAAAAATCCTTATTAACACGTTCTGGGAATATACAAGTCTTGTTGGGGTTTAGTCCCATGACCTTAGATAAGTAGGAGATCTTTGGCTTTTAATGTGTTCTGATTAAAGAAAAAATATGTGTAAAAGAAGACTAAAGATTGAAATAGTCACAATTTAGTGGGCAGAAAAATACACTAAACTTGTGACTCCTACTCTGTACAAAAATTAACGTGTCCTTACAAGTGGTACAGATAACTACAAATGGGGCAATGGGACGGAAGGGACGAGTAATTGATCAAGTGGAAGGTGACAACAATAGGGCCAAATGATCAACTGGGCAAGTGGCAGAAGACAACAAACACAATTTCTTTTCTTTGTTTGTTTAATTTGTTTTCATTCTTTACACATTGTGTATATATTATGAACCAATATAACACCTCCATTTCCATCTTTCTTTCCTCTCTTCTATAATAATGATTGTTTTTGGTACCAAAACAAATAAACCGATTGAGTTCTTTTTCTTTTATTCCTTCTAAAATTTCTATAACTACTTGCTTTCTTGTTAATTTCTTTCCCAAGTATATCAAACATGTCATCTTCAAATTTTGATGATGATTATGATGAATTAGATGAAGTTGTTGATGATCAATTTGATCAAGCTTTTAATCAACAATTTGATCGTCTATTTCAACAAACCATAGATAATTATGGCTATCATCAAGGGGCAACTAGTTCAAGGCCTAAACGAGCTTTTATTGAAAGACGACGGGAGGAAGGCCACACTCATTTATGGAATGATTATTTCGCTGAAAATCCAGCTTACTCTCAAAGTATGTTCCGTCGTCATTTCAGAATGAACAAACCATTGTTCTTACGTATTGTCGAATCACTATCTCAAATGCCATACTTTCAACAAAAACAAGATGCTACAGGAAGATTGGGTCTGTCTGCACTACAAAAGTGTACCGCAACCATTCGTATGCTGGCGTATGGTTCTGCAGCTGATGCCGTGGATGAATACCTCCGCCTCGGTGAAAGCACCGCACTAAAATGCTTGGAAAATTTTGTGGAGGGAATTATTTACTTCTTTCAAGATACCTACCTACGAAGGCCTACACCAGAGGATCTCCAACGATTACTCAATCAAGGAGAGGCACGCGGATTTCCCGGGATGGTAGGAAGCATTGATTGCATGCATTGGGAGTGGAAGAATTGCCCAACAGCTTGGAAAGGGCAGTATTCACGTGGTGCAGGAAAACCTACAATCGTTTTAGAGGTTGTGGCTTCACAAGATCTCTGGATTTAGCACGCATTTTTCGGACCTCCAGGTACTTTAAACGATATAAATGTTCTTGACCGCTCACCAGTTTTTGATGACATATTAGAAGGTCGAGCTCCACCACTGACTTACTTTGTCAATGGACGACAATACAATATGACTTACTATCTCACTGATGGTATATATCCAAAATGGGCAACTTTCTTCCAATCAATCTCACTTCCACAAGGTCGGAAAGCAAAATTATTTGCTCAATTTCAAGAAGCTGCCAGAAAAGATGTCGAGCATATTTTTGGGGTCTTGCAAGCTCGATTTGCGATTGTCAAAAATCCCGCTCTTAGTTGGAATAAGATAAAAATAGGAAAGATAATGAGAGTATGTATCATATTGCACAATATGATTGTGGAAGACGAACGAGATGGATACAGTCTAACCAATGTAACAGAATTCTATCAAGGAGAAGGAAGCGGGACTTCACATGTGGATTTTTCGTATTCGACAAATATGTCTTCCCGTCTCGCCAATATGATGGCCGTTCGAAATGAAATGCGAGATACAACAATACATAACCAATTGAAACGTGATTTGGTTGAACATATCTGGCAACATTTTCGCAACGCTGCAAATTAGACCCGACTTTATTGTGTTCTTGATAATGCTTTAATATGTTTCTATCATTCTATGTTTTTGTTTTTTCTTTATTTTATCCATATTTATGTTTGTATTTGTTATTTTCATATTGTAATATATGTTTACAAGTTTTTTAATGTAATATATTTATGTTGTGTATAACTTATATAGTTTTATTTTTTATATTTCATAAGTTTAACCCAACATTTATTATATTAAAATTTTATACAAAAAAACACATTTACAATAATTAATTATTTTTTAAATCTTAAGACACCTTTTAATGAGTATGTGCAATGGAAGTGTCAATTTTAGTGGCAAATTATGTAGAGTGTCTTTACTTAAATATATATTAAATTTAATATTAAAAAATTGTTAAGACACACATCATGGAGTGTCGATTGTGGATGCTCTTAGGGATGAATTAATAAATTAAAAAAAAAAGTGTTCTTACAGTTCTAGGTTTTATTTGTTCGGTTTGTTAATTTACCCGGTTAGGAGTTTTTATGTGTATTCTTTCTATAACTCTTAAGTTTAAATTATTAAGGAAATCTATAGACGACTCAACAAATTTTTATGCACTTTAATTGAAAAAACAAATTTTTATACACATAAAATTGAGGGAAAATAAAAACAGCTCAAACAGAGTATAAAACACACGGGACAAATCTCTAGCACAAAAAAATAAATAAAACACGGGTGGAGTACGTAGAAGCTTGGGAATAATATTGTACTGTTTTTCATTTTCTAATGACTTTTACGATCAAGTTAGGATTTTTCTTAGGAGATTTGGTCATGATTATAAATATATTCAGAAATTAGAAACTAACAGAATGTTTTTCAAATAATTTCGGTCAGATCAGTGTGTGGGAGTTTTCACGAACGAAACAAGTGTAATTAGATCCCTTAATTGCGTAAAATAATTTTTTAGCAGAAAATACATAGTTTAAGGTCGATATCAGTTAGAGCGATGTTTGAATCTCTTGGTGAAGTTGTAACAATGGCATCAACAACAACTCAAACAACTTTTTCGGAGTTAGAATCAAGGTTGAAATCAATAATCGCATCAGATTCTTTAAGAAAGTTTGATTTGGAGATTTTGCGAAAATTCCCAAGTAGCGTTGAAGAAAAATCAAAACTGTATAAGGTTTAAGAAATCTTGCCAATATATCATCTTTGTTTGAGAAATCTTGATAATATTTCATATTTGTTTGAGAAATCTTGATAATATATCATCTTTAGGATTATTCTGAAATTCTTCCACATATGATGTTTCAAGTATGCAACAAAAATCAGACACTTTAAGTAATAAATTTTCAATTTCAGCATTTGTGATATCATTGAATCTGCATACATCCTTGCAGGTTTTAATGGTGGATCCTTTTTAATGTGTAAAATGGGCTTGCCTATCCAAATCTTCCAAGACATTGTCATCTTTAGCACATCTGCGTTCCCCGAGAAGAGACAGCAAATGATACATATCTCCTTAAGCTTTAATCAAGAAACTAAAATCGATTTCAGTAGCTATGGAAAAATAGCAACGGATTAGCAACACAGCTTGAACGTAGATAAGAAAAAAAGAATTGTATTAATATGTATCCAATTTGTAGCTAAACAACTATAGAAAGAGTCAATATACTCAAATTTACATTGCGCATATATATAGTATAACCTATATAAATTAATACTCTATAAATTAATAACCTCTCTAAATTAATAATTTTTTCAATTCCGAGTTGGGCCAATATAATATTTAACATAATTTGATAAAATAATAAGATAATAATTTTTTAAAATTTTTTTTATGTAATTATATGGTCCCATCAATATCATAAATTAATAATTATATATAACTATAAAATATAACTAAGATAATTTAGTGAAATATGACTCTAGTGTTATTTGTTTGTTCATAAATTTACATTTTTGTGTAACTCATCTATAAATTTGTCATACTACATAAAAACATATGATATTATCTTTTCAAATTACATCAAAAAATTATTAAAAATTGCATATACGATAATTATTTCCTAACATGTAAATGCTGCTAAAAATATTAAAGTATGATTTTCAATTTTTTACTTTAAATATGAATTGTATTTTAAAATTATGCAAATCTTTCTATAAATTAATAATTATTAATTTATCGATAAATTAATATTCTCTCTAAATTAATAAAATCTTCTGGTCCCAATATTATTAATTAAATTATAGAGATTTTACTATTTGGATCTTAATTTTAGGCTTTTAGATATATTAGGGTCTTATAAGATTTTAAAAATTTGGAAAGAGATTTCTCATTTGTATGGGAATTTTCCTAATAAATAAGAAATAGTTTTGAGTCTTTTGAAGATAGAAAATTTGACATGTGACTTGTGACTTGTGACTTGTGACCCGTGAATGTGAAGTCAAAGAAATAGCGCGTATCGGGGAAAGAGGAAAGAAAAAAACATAAGAAGATGTTGTGTAATGCGAAGCACAACATTCACATGCTATGTTTTGCCGTAAGCAATTAACCATCCTATACCTCTTAACATGCTCTTACTTTTCAATATCTTCATCATCATCATTGACCATTTATAACACTAAAAAATCGAATCTATTTTTTTAATCCCAGAAAAAAATGCCAACTTGGAAACTATAAAATTTGGGTAGATTGGTATGTACTATGATAAATTTCATCAAACTTTTGGATAGTTAACATAAACAAGAAAACACAAATAACTTGAATAATTACATGCTTTATACAATGACTGATTATATTGATTATGGGTAAGTTGGGAATATCACAATTTATTTAGTATTTCAATCTGTTAATTTTTACTCAGTTATTCAAAATGTGTCGTATAAATATATAAACACTTTATTATGATGGTTGGATGAGCTTAGAGCTAATTAGATTGTGGACAATTACAAAGATTGAAATTAAGTAAATGACAATAATACGACTTATTGCCATTAAAAAGCATGAAGTATAACACACTATTTTATTAATTGTACATACTTTTTTAATATAGACATATACATGTAGGGCTTGTAAAATTTTTAAAATAAATGAACAGAAAACTGGACTCTCCATATTAGAGTAATTATCGTTTTGTTATCAATTTTTTTATTTTTATCATTAAATTTTAATCCACATAAAAAAGTGGAAAAAATCACGCTCAATTTAATGGACCATAATTTCCAGCACAAGTTTTTACGGTAATATAACTTAC